>CAWUFW010000061.1:4252500-4852500 GCA_963921515.1 Calotriton arnoldi
CTTCAGATTCTGTCTTATGCGTAGGAGGGTTTGGGCACTTCTTTTTTTTTTTTTTGAGTTTAGAAAGCTTTATTAAAATAGATAGAGAAAACGCAGTACAGAAATATAATAAGGAGAATGAAATACAAATCCCAAGGGTAACAGAGAATACAAATTAAAAAGCAAATGGTGAAAAGTCTAATACGTCATAAATTGCAAGAATAAAACCAATATAAGAGGAAAACAAAATCATAGAGTACCATAATAAAATTAGCATTTTGGTTTTTGCTTTTTGAGATTGAAAGACAGAAAAAAGGGGGGGGAAAGAAAGAAGGAAGAAAGAGAAAGAGGGGGAAAGGAAGAGAAAGAAAGGTGAAAAGAGAAAAGAAAAGAGAGAAAGAAGATAAAAAAGAAAAAGATAAGAAAAAGATACCAGCAATCATATTCTATAAACTGGTAAAGCTTTCCAATGACTTATAAAACAAAAAACGCAATCATCAATAAACAATCATGTAATAAACACGCTATATAAAGGAGTAAGCAAAGCATTCATGGCGGTTGAAAAACAAAGTTACTGTCCTTGGCATGTAGTACGGAGGAAGAAATATAATTAGTGAGAGGAGACCAGAAGGCTTCTTTACAAATAAGCTGCTGAGAGGTGGTTACAAAGGCTCTATCTAGCCTATGATGATGACATAAAAGATTCCACCAGGCGGGGAAGGAGACTTTGGAGGCATCTTTCCAATTCGAGGTTATAACCTGAAAGGCAAGGCCAATAGATAAATCTATAAATGAGCCTAATTTTCGAGCACCCAACCAGCATATGGAAGAACTACCCAAAAATATAGAAGGGATATCAAAAGGGAAATTAGTTGAACAAATAGAGGCAATAGTCTTGCATACTTTTGTCCAAAAAATGAAGATATTAGGGCAGAGAAAAAAGGAATGAAGATATGTACCAGGAGTATTTTTACAAGACCAACAGTTAGGGGATAGGGCAGGACTGAATTTAGAAACAGCTAATGAAGTTAAAAACAGTCTCTGATAAAAATAATAAAGTGTTTGAGTAGTACTGGCGTTGCATGAAGTGTGGTGTATCCGAGCCCAAATGGAGTCCCAAGTGTGTATAGAAAAAGTGTGTAGCAAATCTGTTTACCATAAAAGTTCAATCTTGCTTTTGGGACGAGTAGGTAAAGAGAAAAAGAGGTATTTGTAAATGTGAGAGGCTCGAACAGAGGGGGAAGAAGGTAACGATTGAATAGGAGGAATCAGATAAAGAAAAAGAAATGTCAGAGAGAAGAGAGAGCTGCTGAGTTACAATCGATCTCAAAGAATCAAACTTAGAGAGAGATGTAACGGGTAAGCTGTATTTAAATTGAAGTTCCTGGAAAGATAAAAGCTGCTTATTATGCAATAAGTGTTTAACCTGTATAACACCTTTGATAATCCAGTCTTTGCAGAAAATAGTACGGTTGGAAATTTTAATGGATTTATTATGCCAAATAGAGGAGTCCAAAAATAACTGAAGTGGAGAACGTGATTTGGTACGAATCGGATAAAGAGTAGATATGAGATATGAGATAGTAGGAGATTTAAAAGAACGTGGAGGATGAGCAAGATTATCTAACAAAGAGAAGGGAAATGGATGAATAATTGATTCCTCTAATTTATGCCATACTGATAAGGGAGGATCGTCTGATGAGGAAAAATAGGGCAAGGCTTGTCGAATAAGAAAAGAGGAATGATATTGGCGAAAGTTGGGAAAGTTAACCCCACCTCTATCTTTAGGAGCGGAGAGAGCAGAAAGAGAGATACAAGCTTTTCGATTATTCCAGAGGAATTTACTCAGAATACTATTAAGATTCTTGAAAATTTTTAAAGGAAGCCGTATCGGTAACATGGAAAGGTAAAAATTAACTACCGGAAGCATCATCATCTTAGAGGTATCCAACCTACCCCACCAGGACAAAAATAAAGGGGACCATTTGTCCACCATGGCAGAAATTTTAGATAAGACCTCATCCAAGTTCAATTGAACAGTTTTAGCAATTGAAGCAGAGTATTTTATCCCTAGACACGTAATGCAATTGGTATTCCATTTAAAATCCATCCCTTCAAACATACTTCTAAGGCAATGTTTATTGAGCGGAAGAATCTCAGACTTGGAAAAATTCAACTTGTATCCAGAGATGGCAGCATATGAAGACAGAAGATCAACAAAAGCGGGCAAAGATGTAGTAGGGTCAGATATATATAACAGAATATAATCGGCGTAAGCAGTGAACTTTATTTCAATAGATTTATGAGTAAAACCTCGACAGGTGGGAGAGTTCCTGAGAGAATGAAGAAAAGGCTCAAGAGACAGAATAAAAAGTAAAGGAGACAGGGGGCAACCTTGACGAGTACCTCGTTGGAGAGTAAAATATTGAGATTGAAAACCATTAACAAAAACCGAAGTGGTGGGAGAGGAATACAGCAAACTAATAAGTGATAGAATAGCAGGACCGAATCCATGCCACTTAAGGTCACGCATCATAAAGAGGCAGTGAACGCGGTCAAAAGCTTTCTCTGCACCCAGGGTGATAGCTGCAAATGGGGTAGAGCTTTTGGAAGCAAGATGTATGAAAAGTTCTGGAGTTATCCGCAATCGTTCTACCCTTGACAAAACCTGTTTGCTCATAACCAATTAAATCAGGAATGACCTTATTGATACGAAGAGCAAGGACCTTGGCGAAAATCTTACAGTCTAAGTTAATTAAAGAAATAGGGCGGTAATTAGCAGAAGAAGAAGGGTCCTTGCCTTTCTTAGGAATGAGACAAATCATGGCTTCAAGAAAGGAACTGGGGGCTTCCTTGCAAGACAAAAAGTATTGGAATAATAATAAAAGGTGAGGAAGTAAAAATTGGGAAAAACATGAATAAAATTCGGCAGTGAAGCCATCTGGACCAGGGGATTTGCCCTTTGGTAGTAGGGCTAGGGCGGACTTGAGTTCAGAGAGGGAAAGGTCCTCTTCTAATGTTGAACAATCGGGAAGCTCAGAGGAACGCGGAGGGAGTGCTTCAAAAAAAGAATCCAACGCCACTTCGGAAGGGGAAGATTCTGGAGTGTATAGCGTCTTGTAAAAATCCGTAAAGCAATTTAATATTTCGTCATCTTTGAAATTATCAACGCCACTATTGTCAGTAATTTTGACAACCTTAGAACGTTGGGATTTAATCTTTAAATAATTCGCTAGTAGCTTGCCAGCTTTGTTGCGACCTCCGTAGAATTTAGAGTTAATCTTGAGTAAGGTGCCAGAGGCCTCCTCAGTTGATTTTTTATTAAAGGACAACTTAGCTTGAATTAGCTTTTTCAAATTATCCTCATTATTAGAAGTAAAGTAGGCATGTTCGAGACGCTTAATAGAGGCTAATAGAGAAGCAGAATCTTTACTACATTGCTTCTTTTTCGCCACAACATAATCAATAATAAAACCTCTGGCTGTAGCCTTAAAGGCATCCCATATAGTGGAAAAAGGAATATCCGGAGAGGCATTCCTAAGGAAGAACTCTGGCAAGAACTCTTTAAAACGCTCTAGGAATTTATGATCCTTGAGTAAGTAATTATTGAAGCGCCATCTGCGTGACTTGGAGGATTCAGAGGGGAGATCTAGGTTAATTAAAACTGGATCGTGATCGGAAATAAGAATGGACCCAATAGCAGCATGAATTAAATTAGTGAGGAGATGAGGACTCAAAAAGATATAATCTATTCTAGAGGAAGATTTATGAGTAGGGGAATAGAAAGTGTATTCTAACGTGTCCGGATGGGATATTCTCCATGAATCGACCAAACCCCTCGATTGAATTATAGTCGTAAAGGATTTTTGCATTTTGTTGGGAATGTATCTAGCATTAGACTTTCTATCTGTGAAGGGATCCATAACCTGATTAAAGTCCTCACCCACTAGTAGATTGATATCAGGACAGGAATGAAGGGTGTGTGACATATCCTTCCAAAATTGTACATCAACACCAGTAGGGCCATAGATATTAAGAAGGGAGATGGGGGAACCATTTATAATGAGGTGTAAAAGGAGCCATCTACCATCCACATCCCTCTCCTCCTTCTCCACAACAAGGGAAAGTGATTTATGAATCAGAGTAATCACTCAATTTTTTCTGTCTTTGGACGGGGAGCAAAAGACATAACCAACCCATTGCTTTTTAAGAGAATTAATCTCATTTTCAGTAAGATGAGTCTCCTGGAGCAATGCTATTTTACAATGCAGCCTGGACAAATGAGTGAGAACCCTCTGCTTCTTAACAGGATTGCGTAGTCCCTTAACATTCCATGAAACAATGCGAACATTTTCAGTCATGATAACCAGAAAAATACAAAATTAAGCAACAAGATAAGCAATAGGTAACTTTGAGAAATATCTGAGACAATTGATAAAGCTGAAAATAAGTGTAATTATATAATAAACACAGAAAAACATGTAATGCATAATACCAAGGAATACATATTGAACAGTGGCAAGAAAAATGAGTAGCAAAATGATGATAAGGGAAATGAAATAGGATGGAGATAAGTAAACATAATGCGCTGCAGGGAAAGGAAAATGTAATGTCAGAGGACAGTAGGGAAAGAGTAGAAAAGAAAACCATAAAGAGAAGAAAGGAGAGAGAAAGAGGGAGAAGAAGAAAAGTGATAGACATGTAAAGTTGACAAGAAGCCGAAGGACTTCAGTCAAGAATAACAAGGTAAGGATAAAAAATAAAGAAATTAGCAAGAGGAAGCGGGAAGCCGCAAAGGAAGAATAGACGGCCAAGCCAGCCAGGGCAAACGAGAACGGCCGGTACCAATAATTAGAAAAAAGAACGGAAACACTAACGAGAACAGGGAGCCTATAAGAGATGACAAACAAGAGAGAAAACTGCAAGTCAAACCTGAATCAATAAACGGGGAACAAACATGCAAGGGGATCAAGGATACGTGAACGAATACTTAACACTTACCAAACATGAGGGCAACCGTGAACACAGGGAGTAAGGTGGAAACGCAGGGAGAAATGAAACATCTGGGATAAGGGTTTGTACAAGAGGAAAGAACATCTGTGGAGAAAGACGAAGAAAAACAATAATGTGAGATGACCGACCTAAATGACAGCTGGCAACATTAATCTAAGAAGAACAACAACAGTGAACCAAAACTGACAACATAGAGAGACATCCAATAAATTCAGAACTGTGAATTAGAGAGAATGAACCTCATAAAACATAAGACAAAACAAAAATACTAAATACGCTCAGGTCCCTCCATAGTCCATCTCGTCCCCCTTATGGCAAGAAGTAAATTGTCGTACGTCTTAAGGACGATCAAAGGAGTAGGACCTCTCCTTATAAGTGACTTTGAAGAAACAAGGATGAACCAGACCATATCTAGCATTCATGGAACGAAGAGCCGGTCGAAGAGAAAGAAATTCCTTGCGACGAGCTGCAGCAGCGCGGGCAACATCCTGAGAGAAGAACATTTTGTGACCAGACCATAACATCTGCTTTCTCTGTTTTGCTGCCGAAAGAACCAGTAACAAGTCAGTATATTCCAAAAATAATACAATTATCCCTCTGGGACGGTTGACAGACGACGAAGCAGAAGAACCTCCAGTTTTAGGACCAATGCGGTGAGCACGTTGCAGATTAAGAATAGTACCATCTTTAAGTCCAACAATTTTGGGGATGTGAATTTTTAAGAAGGTGAGCATATCTGACCCTTCCTCACCCTCAGGAATGCCATAAATACGTAGATTATTGCGTATATTGCGATTTTCTAAATCCTCCGCTTGCGTCTTGAGAAGAGCAATCTCTTTAGACATGGCCGCAACCTGAGGTATCACATCTTGAACGTCGCTGACCTTCTGTTCCACCACCGACATTCTGGAGTCTAAGTTCGACCATTTTTCATCCAGCCTCTGAGGGGTGGCGTTGGTTTCAATAACAAAAGGTTTGATCATCTTTATCTCCTCCATAAGATCCTCCAGTGTGATAGGTAGTGGAGATTTAGTAGGTAAGTGTCAGGGTTCACGGCAGGTTTCCTCCTTCCATCTCTACACTGACGACTATCTCTCCCTTACAGACTAAACTGAAGGCAGGTTATCCCCTTAGCTGGAGTGCTAGCTGGCATCGCAGAAATTGTAATATGGCTGCCAAAATTCCAGCACTGCTACAGCATAGTGCTGTTTAGCAGTCTAGTCTTCTTAAATAATGAAGGTCAGGTGAAGTGCGCTTCAACATTCCACAGTGCACTTCACTGAAGAAATTCCTGAGAGAGCACCTGTTCCTGAGGCGTCGCGAAAGTTAGTTAGGGTAGTTGCGTTTAAATATCGGGTTTTAGTTTCGTCGGAATTCTCTTGCACTATGAAATAAGGTCAGTGTATATTTAAAAGAACCAAATGCATTTTTCTGCTTAAGCTGAACGTTCAAATAATAGCACTCTTCAAAGAAATTCCCAGTGCTTATATTTAAAAAGACTCTTGTCACGCTTGGTTGAGAAGGTTAAAGAGCGTGATGAATTAAAGTAACTTAGTCATTTTCCTTTTTACCGCATTTGTTAAATGCATGTGAAAGAGATTAGTCATCCACTTGTCAGCAAGGTTAAAAGGGTCAACTAACTCTGTAGTTGAAATTCGTTTCTGTTAAAGAAATCTCCAGCTCCTAAATAAATCAAATAAGATGGAAGCACAAGCTTGCACAGACAAATTAAATTAGCACAGTTGCCTACAATTCATTTAATTAACTACTGAAAGGGAGCTCAAGAGAACCCTATCATTTCTGCTATACTAAAAACTTGTGAAGAGCTCTTTTATTAATTCAGAAGAAAAGAAGAATTAAAGCAGCCTAATAAGAATAAAACTGATAAGATAAAGGAGCGTAATACACAGTGAGTACAGTAGATGAAGGGCATAATAAATATAACCAATTCAAAAAGAAAAGAATAAAAGCAAACATTTACCACAATCTTTCTTGCATCATAGCCACAAGCCAGAATCTGCGGCAGGACGTTCCTGAAATAGAAAAAGAAAATAAACAAGCTAAGTAAAAACTTCTCATCTCAACCAGACAAACAACACGAGAAGTAAGAAGAGTAGCAAGCTTCCCAAGTTTCCCTGGTAAGATAAGTTATCTAATATAAAAGAGAAGTTGGTCACAAGTAAGTGCTGAGTAAATGCTAAAGTTGAATTGTGTACAGGTCTGCAAGAAGTAAGAAGAAAAGAAGACCTTGCAGAACAGGCAGAGCGCAGGAAGCTGTCTCTTCTCTGTCCCCAACCCCTTTCCCCCTTAGAACTTACCTGCGATGGAATGCTAGAAGGCCTAGCAGGGAAGGTTCTGAGAAGGGCATTGGAACTAACGTCGTTCTGCTCCTGTGCGGTTCAATAGAGGAAAGACATTGGTCCTGACAGAGTGAAGTGCCCACGTTGGTACAAGCACCCGAGCAGAATGGCGGAGGGGTTTGATTTTAAAAATCTAGGTGAGATTTTAAGTAACATTCAAAGAGATTTGGAGGCAGTTAGGGAGGAAAATAAAATCCTTAGACAAGAAATAATTACCTTTAAAATGGGAGATACAGTTTCAGGGACCAGTCAAGGAACCACATTCTTAGAAACCCAAGGACCAAACACAAGTCCTATATCCGTAGCCCCCACACAAGTTATCCACTCATTGTCCCCAGTAATCCCTCTTGCTCCTCCGGAGAGGTTTAATGGAGACCCGCACAAAGCACAAATTTTTTGACACAGTGCTCTCTGCATTTCATGTGCCGCCCAACGATTTTCCCCGATGCTCAATCCCGGGTAGCCTTTATCCTCTCCTATCTTAGTGGAGATGCCGCTTCTTGGTCGATGCCTCTTGTTACCAAAGATGACCCAATTTTGTACAATCTAGACAACTTCAAAAAGAATTTCTCCGAATTTTTGATAGAAGAACTGCATCACAGGCTTCAGACAACGAGCTGTTAGGAGTTGAAACAGGGAAATCGAGAGCTAGTGTCGTATTTGGCCCAATTTAACAAACTAGTGGTCGAGACCAACTGGCCCGAAGATAAAAGAGCAGCTGTATTCTACAGAGGACTGCGAGAGGAACTCAAAGACGTGTTGTCCCAAATTCCCAATCGCCCTTCTGACATCTCAGAATTAGTAGACTTAACTCTAGAAATCGATTATCGACAAAGCGAACGGAAAGGAGAACGAAGGAAGGAGTTCAGGTCCAGTGTTCCCCGTTTTGATCGGGTAAAGGTCGAGTCTACGCGGGCTGTAGAGAGTTCTTCTGGAGTAGAACCCATGCAGATCGGTGTGGTCAGAGGTCCACTGACGAAGGAGGAGAAAGACAGGAGAAGACTGAATAAGTTGTGCCTGTACTGCGGTGGAGGTGGACATTTTGCCAAAAATTGTATAAAAAGACCTAAATTGCCCGCAAAGGAGAAGGAAAACTAGCGGCACCACCGGTCAGCGGAGTTGGACTGGTGGATGCGAATGAAGGAACAACTCCACATAATCATCAGTTGGCAAACACTCTACAAGTCTCCTCACCCCATTTGGTTATGACAGTGACGTTAAGATTCAGGAATGAAGCTTTGGCGGAATTACGGTTATGGTAGATTCTGGAGCAACTGGAAATTTCTGCGATCACAAATTCGCTAGCCAAATTGGACTACAAGCAATTAAAAAGAGAAAAATGAGAAGGTTAGAGCGGTGGATGGTACGGATCTAACTTCAGGGCCCATAACCAGTCACACAGAATTGGTGCACATGATTACAGTCGAAGGCCATCAAGAAAAATTGCAGTTCAATCTAATAGACGCCCCTCAATTCCAATTGATTCTAGGTTTGCCGTGGTTGACAGAGCACAACCCACAGATCAATTGGGCAGCACGAACTATTCAACTAAATTCGGAATATTGTACAAGAAATTGTTTCAATTGTCCAACAAATCCTTCTCAGCCCAGTGCAGTCGCCCAGTTGTGTGAAAATGGAGGTTCGGTGTGTGTCATACAAACTACTGTTGTACCCGAAGAGTATCAAGACTTTGTGGATGTTTTTGATGAAGTGAAGGCTGAGAAGCTACCGCCCCACAGACCCTACGATTGTAAAATCGACCTTGAACCTGGGGCTAACTTGCCATGCAGCCGGATCTACGCTTTGACGGAGAAAGAAAACATTCATTTGAAGGAATACCTTGCCAAAAATTTAGAGAATGGATTTATCAGACCATCCCAGTCTCCGGTCTCCTCCCCTCTTTTTCGTACCAAAGAAAGAGGGGGATCTCAGGACTTGTATTGACTTTATGGCAATTAACAGGATAACAATTAAAAACCGTTACCCGCTACCCCTAATTTCCGTATTGATTGATCAGGTGAAGGAAGCGAAGATTTACACTCGTCTAGATCTACGAGGAGCATACCATTTGATCAGGCTCCGGGAAGGCGATGAGTGGAAGACTGCGTTCAGGACTAAATATGGCCTTTACGAGTATCTGGTCATGCCGTATGGTCTTTGCAACGCTCCAGCGGCCTTCCAGTACTTCATCAATGATGTCCTAAGTGAATTTATTGATCGATGCGTCATAGTTTATATAGACGACATATTGATTTATTCAGACTCAGTTGAAGACCACCCAAACCAGGTCCGAGCTGTTTTACAACGATTACGAGAAAATTCACTATACGTAAAACTGGAAAAATGCCTATTCAATACTGATACAGTGGAATTCCTGGGCTTTGTATTATCACCTGCAGGAGTGAGAATGGACGAGCAGAAGGTGAAAGCTATAACGGAGTGGAAAGCCCCTACCAGTGTCAAAGAGGTTCAAAGCTTTATTGGATTTTCCAACTTTTACCGCCGATTCATTCACGGATTCTCCCAGAAAATTCTCCCCTTAACTCGTCTTCTAAAGAAAGGAGTTCCATTTAAATGGTCTGAAGAAGCTGAAGAGGCCTTTAGATTGATGAAAGACAGCTTTACCACGGCACCTGTTTTACTTCATGCAGATCCCTCTGAGCCTTTCTATTTGGAGACAGATGCTTCGGACCTGGCCATCGGAGGAATACTTTCACAAAGGCATAAGGATACGGGACAATTACACCCGGTGGCTTACCGCTCCCGTAAGCTCAACCCTGCGGAATGTAATTATACAATTACCGAGAAAGAACTTTTGGCAATCAAAGATGCCTTTAAAGATTGGAGGCACTACTTAATGGGAGCTAAGCACACCGTGACGGTGTTTACGGATCACCGCAATCTGAAATTCCTGCGATCTGCTCGTACTCTCACACCACGACAACTACGTTGGTCTCTGTATTTCGCAGATTTCGATTTTGTAATTACCTTTCGTCCAGGATCTAAGAATGGAAAGGCTGATGTTCTTTCTCGATTGGACACCGAAAATCAAACTCCTGTCATTACTAACCAACAAATCATACCTGAAGATAAAATCATTGGAGTTATCTCTCTCGAGCCCTTCGAAAATCACGTTCGGAATACCATGTCTGACCTGGAAATGGAGAATTGGGCCACAGAAGATCCTCAACGTCTCGTCCACAACGGTCTTCCATATCATGGCACCAATCTGTATTTACCTACTAAGGAACTCCAGTTGAAGGCAATGCAAGAATGTCACGATAACCCTTTGGCGGGCCATAAGGGCGTCTCCAAAACTGAAGAGTTACTTAGACGTAGTTTCTGGTGGCCATACATGTGCAGAGACATTCGTCAATACGTTCTGGGCTGTGAGATTTGTGCACGGGGAAATCGGACAGGCAGGCTCCAAAAGGTCTTCTACAACCCATGCCAACCCCCCACATCCTTGGCACACAGTCTCCCTAGATTTAATTGTAGATCTGCCCTCTTCCCATGGTTATGATACCATTCTTGTGGTAGTGGACACCTTTAGCAAGATGGCACACTTTGTACCTTTCATGGGAACACCTACTGCTAAACAACTTTCCCAACTTTTTAATCAACATATCATTCGCCTTCATGGCATTCCAAAGGTACTCATTTCAGACAGAGGCTCCCAGTTTCTATCAAAATTTTGGAAGGCCTACATCAAAGGTCTTAATATAGACCATCGTTATTCTACCAGTTTTCACCCAGAAACTGATGGGCAGACTGAACGCATTAATCAAGAACTAGAACAATACTTACGGCTTTATTTGTTAGATGAAGAGGGTGATTGGCCTGACCATTTATGGACAGCTGAATACTCCTACAATAATGCTCAAAATGTATCTACTGGTCATTCCCCTTTCTTTGTAAACGCAGGCAGACATCCTAATTCTCATGCTAATTTTGATAAGATAGATGTTCCAGCTGTTCAAGACATTGCTCAACAAATGACTAAAATCCACCACTCTGTAATCCAGAACTTGTCGATTGCGAAGGATCGTTATAAACACTTCGCTGATCGCAAACGTAAAAAGAACCTGATCTTCAGGCAGGAGACTTGGTTTGGTTGAGCACTAAAAATCTTAGACTCAAGGGTTCCCGTAAATTCCAGCCCCGTTTTATGGGTCCCTATCCTATTGAGAAGGTTATCAATCCTGTCACTTATCAATTATCTCTCCCAGGCACTACTAAAATTCACCCAGTGTTTCATATTTCTCTCCTCAAACCCATTCAACCAGATTTGCGTAAAAGTTCTCCTCCGGATCCTTTAATTCTTAATGGTGAGGTGGAGTATGAGGTTAAACGCATCTTAGATTCACGCATCATTCGTAATGAACTTTTCTACCTCATTGATTGGAAGGGTTATGGACCTGATGAGCGTTCTTGGGAAAAAGTACTGATGTTCATGCCCCCGATTAATTAAAGCCTTTCATGCCAAATTCCCAGCCAAACCTCGACTGGAGGAAACCCCGTTGGGAGGGGGTACTGTCAGGGTTCACGGTAGGTTTCCTCCTTCCATCTCTACACTGACGACTATCTCTCCCTTACAGACTAAACTGAAGGCAGGTTATCCCCTTAGCTGGAGTGCTAGCTGGCATCGCAGAAATTGTAATATGGCTGCCAAAATTCCAGCACTGCTACAGCATAGTGCTGTTTAGCAGTCTAGTCTTCTTAAATAATGAAGGTCAGGTGAAGTGCGCTTCAACATTCCACAGTGCACTTCACTGAAGAAATTCCTGAGAGAGCACCTGTTCCTGAGGCGTCGCGAAAGTTAGTTAGGTAGTTGCGTTTAAATATCGGGTTTTAGTTTCAGTCGGAATTCTCTTGCACTATGAAATAAGGTCAGTGTATATTTAAAAGAACCAAATGCATTTTTCTGCTTAAGCTGAACGTTCAAATAATAGCACTCTTCAAAGAAATTCCCAGTGCTTATATTTAAAAGACTCTTGTCACGCTTGGTTGAGAAGGTTAAAGAGCGTGATGAATTAAAGTAACTTAGTCATTTTCCTTTTACCGCATTTGTTAAATGCATGTGAAAGAGATTAGTCATCCACTTGTCAGCAAGGTTAAAAGGGTCAACTAACTCTGTAGTTGAAATTCGTTTCTGTTAAAGAAATCTCCAGCTCCTAAATAAATCAAATAAGATGGAAGCACAAGCTTGCACAGACAAATTAAATTAGCACAGTTGCCTACAATTCATTTAATTAACTACTGAAAGGGAGCTCAAGAGAACCCTATCATTTCTGCTATACTAAAAACTTGTGAAGAGCTCTTTTATTAATTCAGAAGAAAAGAAGAATTAAAGCAGCCTAATAAGAATAAAACTGATAAGATAAAGGAGCGTAATACACAGTGAGTACAGTAGATGAAGGGCATAATAAATATAACCAATTCAAAAAGAAAAGAATAAAAGCAAACATTTACCACAATCTTTCTTGCATCATAGCCACAAGCCAGAATCTGCGGCAGGACGTTCCTGAAATAGAAAAAGAAAATAAACAAGCTAAGTAAAAACTTCTCATCTCAACCAGACAAACAACACGAGAAGTAAGAAGAGTAGCAAGCTTCCCAAGTTTCCCTGGTAAGATAAGTTATCTAATATAAAAAGAGAAGTTGGTCACAAGTAAGTGCTGAGTAAATGCTAAAGTTGAATTGTGTACAGGTCTGCAAGAAGTAAGAAGAAAAGAAGACCTTGCAGAACAGGCAGAGCGCAGGAAGCTGTCTCTTCTCTGTCCCCAACCCCTTTCCCCCTTAGAACTTACCTGAGATGGAATGCTAGAAGGCCTAGCAGGGAAGGTTCTGAGAAGGGCATTGGAACTAACGTCGTTCTGCTCCTGTGCGGTTCAATAGAGGAAAGACATTGGTCCTGACAGTAAGTTAGGTTCTTTCTTGTGACGTTTAGGAGGAGCAGTTGAGTTGAAATCCTTGCGGAGAGAAGACATATTTAAAGTATTTTTCTGCCCAAGAGATGAAGCAGGATCCATGTGGGTGAGAGTAATAATATAGAGAGCAAAAAATGAAGCAAGACGTCAAGTACTCTTTTTCACCCGAACATAGAACAGATTTAATGACCAGTATCAGAGCTAGTGACAGCCTCCTGCGATAAAAACTGTCCACAAGTTGAAATGGAAGGCGTACGTAGCATGGTAGGTTAGCACAGAAAAAATAGTCCTGCAAATATGAAGAGCCGGTCACCCAAACAACATCAGCATGAGAGGCAGCACCAGAGGGGTTGCATGGTAGAAGTAATGAAACTCCAGCCGCTGAGAAAAGCAGGAAAAAGGACTTCCTCAGTCAGAAAAAAATATATAATTCTGGGGTAGAGGGCCCTATTGCAGATAAGAAATCATAGAACACATCCAAGGAAACGATGTGCCAATAGCACCCGCGCCACTGCTCCAGCGACGCGGGAAATGCCAGAGATTAGAGCAGCGTCCCGCCGAAAACAAAATGGCGGGCGCTGCCGATATCGCTGAGGAAAACGGAGCGCGGCGGGGACAGGCGATAGGCAGCTTAAAATAGGAATATAAAGACTGCTACCTGAGCCCCCGCGCCCGCTCCTCAGCTGCCGGAGATTTTCTTATCCATAGATTCGGGATAAAGGCTCCAGTAAAGGCAAAGGTTCCGACCGATCCACGGAGCCTCAGCCGGTCGCGGCCATCTTGGTGGCGGCTCAAGCCACGCCCCCCGGGTTTGGGCACTTCTGAGGTTCATGGTGATGTTGTTGCAGATCAAGGAGGTTGCAGATTGAGAAGGCTGGTCTTCTGGATTTTCTCGTTCTGCAGCAATTCGTTTGAATTCTACTAATTTCTTGGCTGCTAGTGTGGTGCTTACTGCTTTAGATAACTCTTTTTTCAGGCTGTAAATTGGTGGCCATTTCTGGGGCCTCATATGTGATGCAGCTGGTCTTGAAAATTATGCTGGCTATGAGAGGTATTCAGTGTAGTTCCTTTTGGTTTGGAGTGATGTGGTCAAACTTCTTCAGGCCTTTGATGAGGTTATTGCACTCTTGATTGGAGTCCAAATCCCTCTTGTGATATTTGGCATATCACTTGTAGCATGGGAACAAAGAAGGCTATTTCTCTGGGCGTGGTAGTTCAGATGAGTTGCACTTTCCAACATCGGTGGGCCACAGAGGACCCAATCTCAATCTAATCAGGTTATTCTGGGGAGTTGCATCGGGAGTCGAGCCTTGCTCCTACTGTAGTCTGCGTCTGTTGCATTCCGAGCCTAATCAGACCTGCCCCACCTTAGATTCCTCCTCGCCAGTGCTCAAACACACCTCTCACTCAGGGATATTTCAAGTGGTAGGTCACAGAGTGATGAGTAAAGGGCTCACTTTGAGAGGAAAAGTGACTTTGAAGAAAAACATATTGTACAATGGTCACTGGACAAAGGATGGTGGATTCAGTTTTTACTTCAGTTACATATCAAAATGTACATCATATGTATTTTACAGCCTGTGAGGCTCAAAGGTGCTTAGACCTCCATATCAACTCCCCAATTAAAGCGTTAAACCATACGTTAAAAGGAACACTCAGAGCATCACACACATTAAACGTATTACTAAATCATGGATAGAAGCAGAGATAGGCAGCTAAAAGTTCACACATAGCACTTGAGCATATTCACAAACCAGACCGTTAAAGAATATGACAGCGGTGGTGGAGGCCAGGGTCTGTTCGTCCTCAGTCACACTTCTTGCCGAGACACTCAGCTTCTGCTGAAACCTTCTTTCTAACGGATCAGTTAGATAACATAACATGCGTATTGCCCGAGGGGGTTCCTTGGTGCTGTTGCCAGATAACAAATGTTTACTCAATGTATGTATATGGTATTTCTATAGCACAAGCCTGGCCGAAAGGCATCAGAGAGCTGCACAGGGTCAAAGACAAGCATAAAGTCAATGAGTGATAGGCGAGGTAGCTGGTGTGTGGACTGGTAATCCACTGTGATCTAGTGTTACTTAAAGAGGTGTGGTTCAACACTTTCTCACATTGAAATTAGTTTACTGATGCTGCCCAATACTGACTTTATCAACCTCAGGATGGTAAAAGGCTGAGTTGACTCAAGGTATGAGAACCTGGCCATGTGGATCAAATACTGATTCCTGCAGTGGGTGCATTATTCCACTGAGCCACCAGACCTTGCTTGGAAGTAGTTCCTGTAACAGAGCAGCTCACCAGTGAAGTACGTGACACCACTCTCCTTATTCCCACACTAGATTCTGGAGGGTGTTTCACTTCAACACATGTCCACTCACAGGCTCAGTGCTTCAACAGTACACTGCCAGTATTAGCAGCTAACCTCTTCAGCATTCCATCACTTCAGGGATCCCCACTGACTTTTCCCCCTTCTTTGTAAGGAGGAAGTCATGGTCAACACAAGAGACTCCTCTCACCTCTCAAAGCAGAAATATCAAGACTTGACCTCCATAACCTGATCCTATGTGCCCTGAATGCAGTGTTCACCAACATATTTCATCCTTCTGATGCTAGTTTCCTTTCTGGATGCCTATAGTACAATGCTCAAGGCAGGGAGATGGCTTTGGCTCTTTGTGGCAACCAAGTGCACAGAATACATTGCTTCGGCTACATCTACTAGTGAGGTAAGGCTGGACTGGGAACCGAAATCAGCCTTTGTAAAAAATGGTCTGGTTGGTTGGGCATCCTGCCCCAAAGAAATGTCTTTTAAAAATGGGATCAAACACTGCATTTTGCTGTGAAAGTTCTCAAATTTATTGGCTACAACGTATCCAATTTACAGGCATGTCTGAAGTTGAACTTAAGGAACGCTCCAATAATTCAAGATCTGCCACAGTACTCAGGAACATTATTTCTCACAAGCAGAAAATTATGTTTGTGATTGAAATATGTGCCAGGTACACAGCATAGATGCACAGAAGGTAAATATTTGTGCTTCAGGAGGAATCAGTGCCTACCTGCATATGCACCGGTGAATAAATGCAGATACAAAATTCAAATAAGCCCAGGTATTTTTCAAAATAGGAGTCAGTTATGGAGCATAGCCAATTCCCAATAAAGTGAGATCCTGATTCACAAGACATTTTCAACCATAAACATGATTTGGACATAAATGTCTGGATTTATGCCTATCAGGTATGTACAAAAGGATAAAAACCTCTGTTTGGCAGTACTCAAAATAGGACTGACACTCATCAATAGCTACAAACAAGTTTGGCACTCAGTACCTGCTGTGCTCCACCAAAGGGTCCGTGAAGAGCAAAACACGTGTCTGGGGTTAGGAAAATGAAAGATTGGAAGTAATTAATAGTTATCAATCTAAGAAAGTGAAATATTGAAAGAAATGAACAGTTATCAAACATTGATTCACTAGAAGGATTGCACCTTTGCAAAGATGGACCACATTAACCAGAATGCACTGAGGGATATTTAATTCGAAACTCACAGCTGAAGGCTATTCTTGAGTGCCAGTCCTGTTTTGCATGCTATCAAATATTTTTTTCCCACAAAAGGATACTTAAGAGGAGTAAAGGCACTTACCACTGCATAGTTCTATACCACAACCACATAAATTAGTCATCTTCAAACCCCACAAAAGGGTTTGGCAGTCAGTGGATCAAGGTGTGTTTTGTCTTGTGTGTTTATGAGTATCCACACACCTCTCTCTGATCCTTTCCTTTTCCTTTATTTACTATAAGCCGCAGGACAGTTGTTTGTGCTCCCAGTTAATTCATTTGAAAGCTTACTGAAGAACCTGGTGGCTCCTGGAAGAGGGTGCATTGCGTAAGTTGTGGCTTCTATGTTATTTGCTGAATTCGGTCCATTTTCCTTACAGTAGAAATTTCATGCGCGACTGAAACAGGACCATAATGTATTGCTAAATGATATGTGCTCTGAGATTTAAGTGTTGATTGTGTCTGAAGGGCAGTAGGCCCAGGAGCATCTATAACATCTACTCTAAGCCACATTTAGAGTCAGCTCTTTCTACCATAATTATAATGTTTTGCATGATTTCTGCTTCTGAGCCCCCTCATAGTTCCTTGTTTTTTTTTTTTTCCATTTGGCAATGCAGCGCGCGCAATGAAATTCGTTTTATTTATTTATTTGTTTACTTACCTCTGTTCGGCCGTATGCCGTAGTTTAGTACCCCCCACCCTGATCCTCCCCCGCCCCGCCCCGCCCCACCGCCCCACAGCACTCCCACCACGAGCCGCTACTGCTTGGCACCAATATGGCTGTAGGGCCGAACAGGTCGATAATGCATGGATGGACTCACCCCTGATTTCTCCCACGGCGCAGACAGTCTGGTGAGGCTACACTGCCTAATTTATGGAGACAGGCTCAATCATAATATATCCCATGTAGGATTTTAAATTGGATGAGGCGTAGCCGGGCTCTAATTGCTGCTTCCTGTGGGAACATCAATGCTGCCTCCCAATCTAGGTCTTCAAATGCACCAACATCGGCCTCCCATGCAGCCCTCGATTTTAGGAGGGTGTCAGGCATATTATTATTAATAGTTTTGTAAGTGTAAGATACTGCTTTTTCTTGTAATTCCTCCATTAGGAGCCTGCCCTCTCTCATAGTTCATTGTTGCTTAAGTCTTCACATAGAATTTACAATGTATAACTGTTGTTTGCTATTTCATAGATGTGCATTTACAATGTAACAATGTGGTAATATATATGTTGACAGTGGATTTCTAGTTCATATGTTGCATATTCATTAAGTGTGGCATTTAAAGAAAAGTACAGTGGCTTTGAACAAAAGTTCAAGAGAATTCACACGCTTCTATTCTCACCTCACATCACGGATCATGAGTTATTTTTTTCCAAAATCAAGGTGGGAAAAAATGTACAAAGCGAGTTCATGATCGAAGGTACTCTATGCGCTCTGTCGATTTCGAACTGCCTGTCAAATTTTAAATTTGTGAGTTTGGGGATCAGGTCTTCAAGAAAAGCAGCGCATGATCCTGATGCGTCTTCCGCGCCCTCCGGGACTCCCAGTATCCGAATGTTCCCCCGTCGGTTGCGGTCTTCTAGCTCCGCCGCTTGTCTCTGCAGTGACGTTAAGATTTTGGATAGTGCTTTCAGCTCCTGGCTTGAGGTGTGGGATGTATCTTCAACGGCACTGATCCTTTGCTCCGCTGCTTCCAACCTGTTATTCACAGTATTCAGGTCCGCTCTGACCGCTGCGATCTCAAGTTGGATCGCGTCTGTGGTGTGCTTCGTGGTTTTTGCCAGGTCGTGAACATCGGCTAGTTTTTTGAGAATCATGTCTAGGGTGCTGTTAATGTCGGGCTTCTGTTTGAGTGGGGAGTCAGATATCGCTGGATCTCCCTTGCTCTTTTTTAGTTGTTGTTGCAGCCTCGACTCTCTCTCCGCCATGGTTGTTCCTACAGGGTTATCCTTGGGGAACTTGTTCACAGCCGGAGCCTTGCTGGGTCTGTTTCTGCTCCTGGTAGCAATGTTCACCTAATATTCTAGCAGTTCTCCTATGAGATGTGCTGCGCTTGCGTCAGGCTCTGTTTCTTGGGTTTGTTTTGTTCTGTTTTGTTTGATTCTCTGGCTTGCTTATCTGGTTTTGATGGGTTTTGGCCAGTTATCCGCACAGGGCACTACAGTGTTAAATTCTGGGGGATCCCAGTCTGCAATGGGTCACACCCTGGTTGACACAGCTCCTGGCATTCTCTCGTTCTTCTGCGCGCTCGTCGATGAGCCTTGTGGCGGGACGTCTGTTGCTGTAGTTGTGCTACTCTGCCGGGAGGCTTTAGTAGGGCACTTGGCGTGATTGAGGAGACCGAGAGCAGCCTGAGCCTTCTCTATGTTTGATGGTTTGCAATTGTGGTGCCCTTTGGGGGCCCCACCGTCCCTTGTTGTTTGCCACCCACTGCTCCTTTCTGCTTCCTTCTGTCTCAGATTGCGCCGTTTGTCCTCCGTAGTCCTCTCTGTTCAGACCCAGTCAGTTCAGACCCAGTTAGCCCGGGCTCCTTCACATCGATTGACGTAGCTGCTCGTGGTCAACCATGACCTTTACTGCCAGACCTCTATGCGAATGCGTGTGCTTTGATTGAGGCTCCTGGTTGTGCCGGTCAGCACGCTCCCGCCACTCTCGTCACTGCTGCCGTGGTTCTGCCCCCCTTGTGGGAAAGAGCGTTTCCCTATTGGTGCCCCACTGCCCTTTGCGGCACCCTTTTGCAGCACCAGCACTCACGTTTTTCCTGAGTGCAGTTCACTGTGTCTTGGCAGTTGCCGGCAGGCGGGGCTTATCTTCCGTTTTAGCGGTGTGCTTAGCGGTTGCTGAAGTATCACTCCCCAGACTTTTCCGCAGCACTATTGTGACTGCTCGCTGCTCCGCTCACATATCCATTTCTACCGTTGCACTCCCTCTTTGTACTAGCGCACGATTATGCAGCCGAGCCTATTCCTTTGTTATGGTGGGCGCCATTTTGTCTCATCACCTTCAGGTCTTAGATTCTAGTTTCGGTTTGGTTTCGGTTTCGTTTCTTCAGACGGACCGCTCGGCCATCTTTCCCCCACTGATCCTCGATGCCATAATTACCCAGCGGAGTGCCGTCGCTTGCTTGACTTTTAAAAGGCAGTGCTCTGTGTGATCTCTGCACGCTTGATGGTTGGTGCCGATGTTGCAGCTCTTTTGGTCCTCGCCCCCTTCCCATGCACCCGCACCACTTGTGTGGACTTTCCGTGGTTCTCCCCTGAACACAGGCAAGCAATGGAGTTAGGGCAGGCGCTAGGGCTAGGGCTGGGCGGTGTAGACTGTCAGCTTATCGATGCGCTTAGCGAGGGTTACGTTGATCCGCTCACCTGTCTCAAAGCCGCACATAAAAGTCAGCTCGGCTCAGTTTTCTGTGGGCGAGCGAGGTGCCACCATTTTGTTCTCGCTCCTCCCGTCTCTGTCTCTCGGTGTTGGTGAGGATTTTCTCGCAATAGCGGGCATCTGGGGTGTTCGCACAACAACCCACTTGTGCCCAGGTAGTTCCGACGCTCAGAACTTCGGTCGCTGCAACTTCTGTCCCCTTCGCTTGCTGTGGATTCTTTAGTTTAGTTCTCCGATATGGCGGAGCGACAGAGCGCATAGAGTACCTTCGTTTAAACCTACTACAGCTAACCAAGCAGCCCGCCCTATCATCTGCAAGCCATTGAGATCGCACCACATGGATGCCATTTTTAGCCATGCGCGCAAGAATCACCAGATCACATGGAAAGGTCATAAGATCATCCTCACGCAAGACTACTCTAAACCCACGGTCGATACCAGGAAGGGGTTCCTCGCCTTAAGGGATAATCTCAGGAGAAAAAACATGCAGTTCTCTTTCGTGGCTCCAGCCAAATACAGGATAATCGATAAGGGCAAACATCTCTACTTCACTGACCCCAAGGACCTTGCTGCTTTCCTGGAGGGACCATCCGCACAAGACATGGAAACATCGCAAGCCGGCTTCAGCAAAAGAAGACCGTCGCCAGAACCGAACGCTCTTTAAAGCTCTACCTCAAGGCCAGGACAAGCTCGTGTACCTAATTGTGTACCTAACCCTAATGATTCGACAACACAACCACTATCTACCTCACCTTCTACTATATTTGCACAGTGGAAAGGCGCGTTCTACAACCGCTATATACCTCGCTAACTCAAGCAACGCCGCACCGTAATTGCGGGGGCAGGCAAACGGACAAACCATGCTGCCAACCCTCTATATCCTTTAGAGACAGTTTTACTGCCTTTAGACTCTGCTCCGCCAGACAATATGTGGGGATGTATGAGGGGGTGGTTGGGGAGGGGGAATAGAGAGAGGGTTCTAAAACATAGTGGGGCTGCACTCCTAGTAGTATTCCACAGGATTCTCAGCGAAGTAATAACCAGTAAGTTATTCTCCGAGGGGCGGGACGACGATCCTGTCGTCACACCTCCGACATACGAGTGTTCTCAGGAAGGGGGAGGGGCGGGTGGGGCGGGAGGGGGGTGCGCTGGGGGGGAGAGAAATCCGCACTAGGGTTTCTTGTTTCTTGGCTTTCTAAATTCTCTATCTTCCTTTTCCTCTTCACCTCTTTTTTACCTAGAAACTGTACTCTACAGGCCGTGGCAGCCGACTCCTTTAGGCATCCTGACTTACAGGAGGGCCAGTGATGTCTTTCCCAATGCACGCAGAACCCCTGGGGGGGGGGCAAACACACAGAACCACGGGAGCAGAAGCGGGGGCCCCCATTCCAGCTCATCAGAGACAGCGCCTTTACAATTTATGTACATAGTTCAGTGACTTTTAGCACATTAAACCCAAATGATGGCCCGCAATAACCCACCCACCCTGGTCTCCGACCTTAACATAGTATCCCTTAATGTCAAAGGTCTTAACCACCCTATTAAGCGCCGGAAGATTATAGACTATCTAGCTAAATCCAAGGGCGATATAATCCTACTACAGGAGACCAAACTATCCCTGGAGGATGCAAACCTGGCGAGGGGTAACTGGATATTGCAGGTAGCTTGCGCACCCGCCGACTAAAAGAAACGCGGGGTCATGACACTGATATCCAAAAGATCGAACATAACACTAGAATCACAGTCCCAGGACAGCGAAGGTAGGCTACTAGTGACACACCTAAGAAGGGGGGAGGAGCTAATCCACGTAGCAAACATATACGGCCCCAATGCGGACGACCCAACCTTCTGGTCGGAGGTGGCAAGTACGTTAGATAACTTCCCCCAAAGCGATCTCATGGTAGTAGCAGGGGACTTTAACATCCCGTTGGCCCACATAATGGACAGACAATCCTCCTGTCAATATCACCCCACGAACTCGCACACAGGACTCCAAAATATCTGCTCTAAATATGACTTAAAGGATAAATGGCGCCTTCAACACCCGGACACTAGAGACTACACATTTTACTCCATCCCTCACAAGTCTTACACCAGGATAGACTATATCTTAATCTCTGGATCGCACACACGCCTAATCAAACACTCTGACATAGCTCCGAGACTAGTATCAGATCATTCATGCATTAGCCTAAAACTGAGCGGGTGCCACAAAGAAGCCATCCCACGGAGATGGCGCTTCAACAATGATGTGCTAGCGGATCCCGCGAACAAAAAAAAGGTCGAGGAGGCCATTATAGACTACCTCAAACACAATGACATCCCCGAAACCAATCCTGCCACACTCTGGGATGCCCTGAAGGCAACCATTAGAGGCACAATAATTGAAATAAAATCAAACATAAATAAGAGCACAAACCTGAGACTAACTCAGCTGGAGCAGGAAATCAAAAGGTTAGAAATGATCCACGCAAAGGCCCTGCACAACAGTAAGACCCTCGCAAAACTGACACAAACAAAGTATGAGTACAACAAAATACTGAGCGAGAGGGCAGGTCTTTGGATCCATAAATACAAAGCCCTTAACCTCTGCGAGGCCAATAAAGTAGGGAAACTCCTTGCCTCCTACCTCAAACACAAACGCAACCAGACTGCCATCTCATCCATCACTGACTCTAAGAACCAAACACACACAAGACACAAGGACATCCTAAAGACTTTGTAAGACTTCTACCAAGAGCTTTACAAAAACGAACAGAACTTTAACATAGAGGAGTGCACAAAATACCTCGATAGACTAGGCTTACCAGAAATAAGCGCAGAAGACTCACTTAGGCTCGGCCAAGAGTTTAACTGTTCCGAAATAGAAATGGCGGTCAATTCGCTGAAAGATAATAAAGCCCCCGGGCCGGACGGCTTTACGGCCGCATTCTACAAGACCTTCTTAGATCAGCTGAAGTCGACCATGAAACAAGTTTTTAATCAGTCAGCAGCGGGTGGGGCAGTATCAAAATCCATGTCAGAAGCCAACATTATAGTCATCCCCAAGGAGGGGAAAGATCAAATGTCACCAAAAAACTACAGACCCATATCCCTTATTAACGTTGACTGCAAAATGTACGCCAAAATACTAGCAACCAGACTAAACTCCGTTCTTCCAAAACTCATAAGCAACTCCCAGGTCGGCTTCTTACGTACTAGAATGTCTAACGATAACACCCGACTCCTCTGCCACATACTAGAACACACGGCCACGAAAGCTGAACCAGAGGTAGCTATCACATTAGATGCGGAAAAGGCTTTCGACAGAGTCTTGTGGGCTTTCCTAGAACGATGCATGCAGACATTCAAGTTAGGGGCGGGATACATACGGATGGTTATGGCCCTGTACGGGGAACCGTCAGCCCGTATCGTGGTTAACGGCTCTCTCTGTGATCCGTTTACACTACAACAAGGCACTAGACAGGGATGCCCCCTCTCCCCTTCGTTATTCTTGCTTGCCCTAGAACCCCTTATCCAAGATATCAAACTGAACACGAACATAAGAGGGATCGATATCAATGGCGTTGAAGTAAAGCTAGCTGCCTATGCAGATGACATACTCATAGTAGCCGAACAGCCTAAGACATCAATCGAAGCCCTGATGGACACGATAGCAGAATACTCCAGGTTCTCGGGGTACAAACTTAACAGAGACAAGTCAGAATGCAAGCCACTAAACATTCACTGCACGAGAGACACCCTGGGGGGTTCAGGGTTAGCCTGGCAAACAGGTTATATCAAATACCTAGGTATACATTTTGGCAGTGACTTAATCGACACGCTACATCAGAATGAGAAACTACTACTAGAAAAGATTAAGAAACTCCTAGACTCCTGGTCCCCAAAATTCAAAACGTGGTGGGGCAGAATCGAAACCATTAAAATGATGATCACCCCAATGATCAACTACCTGATCAGCATGCTTCCGTTATTCCTAACAGACGAATTCCACAGCAAAACTGACATCCTGATCTCGAAATTCTTATGGCGAGGGAAGAAGGCGCGTATAAGCATCAAAAAACTAAGATTGGATTAAAACCAAGGAGGGGTAAATCTCGCAGACTTCAGAATATTCCAACTAGCCTTTCTGGCTAAACAAGGCACATACTGGATATCACCGCCAGGCGACTACACGCCGGTATGGCTACAGATAGAGAGGGCCGTCCTGAACAACCTATCACCCCTGGCCCTATTAACTGCAAATAGATACCCCACACAGCCAAATCCATTTTCAAGAACACAAAAATGGCACTACTAAAAGTAGATAAGAAACTGGAGAATAGCATAAAAGGATCGAAAATGGAATCACTATGGGCCAACAGCAAGTTTCTGTACAAAGGGAAAAGCCTTGCTTTCGAGGTATGGATTGAGAAAGGTATCCACTTCCCTTACCAGCTTGATAACGGAACACACCCTATCACTTTCACAGACCTTAAAACAAGATACAAACTAGAGGACATAGACCTCTATAACTTCTTACAAATTAGAACGGCCCTCGCTAGAACCAAACTATCCGCTCACAACCATCAATCTCCCGATTTGTTTCGAACATTAATAAATTGGGACACCAGGTCTCACACCTCTACAAACTCCTCCGCCCCACCTCTCTAAGCTTAATGATAAGACGGTTGCATACTGGGATGCACAAGCGAACGTCAAACACAGCTGTAACAAGAGTGGGCCGCAATATGGAGCTCGCCCTCACGTAACAAGATATCCCCCGCTCTCTCACAAACAAAATTTTGACTGCTTCACAAGGCCTTCTGGACCCCGGCCCGTCTATTCTCACTAGGCATCAGGGATGACGCGATATGCTGGAATTGTAACAAAGAAACCGGGGACTTAGCACACCTCATCCTCCACTGCCCAACACTCAATTCATTCTGGGAGAAAATATTTGGGTTCATAAATGGTTTGTTTGTTGTACACTAACTAAAGATTTTTCCACACTTAGCATGGCCTTTACGAGTACAGACGTAAGAACTGCACCCGGCAAAGACCTACTTGACCTGTTACTAACTGCGGCTGTGAAAAGGGTCCTAGACAACTGGAAAGACACTAGCAAAACCACCTACAAAGGCTGGTTCAACTGGATCACACATCTTAGAGGCGCGGACAACAATGCACTCCGAATTCACCATGGAAACCAACATCCAGGAAAATGTGGAATGCGCTAGACACGTACCTGGACTCTTATGAACCCCGTGAAAATAAGGTACCGATAGCACGCATCCTTCATTGATGCCAATCACCCCACAGGACGTCATATGTCACAGAGGCCACATGGAATAGTTAAGAAATGTAATTCTCGCTGCCTGTCTCCTTTTCCCCTTGTATCTATCCCCTTTCTCACCCTTTCTCTTTCTCTTCTTTCTCTTCTTCTCCAACTACCGTCAGGTGGGGTTAGCTAAACATTTGGGACTTGCACGTCCCTACATATCAATGTATAAAATGTGCCTGAAACAACACTGCTAACTCTGCAACAGATCCGCCAAGATGGTCATGTACATTTTTTTTAAATAAAATATGTGAATTAAAAAAAAAGCGTGTTCATGAGCGTCTTGGCAAGAGGGGAGCTTCGGACATTCCAAAAGAAGCATCTATGACAAACGGTCATGCTTTTGTGTTCCCTATATTACTCTCCCGGGAACAGTGACATAACTGTGATGAAGTTTGACCTTGTCTACGGGTAGTTAGTGGGCTGGAAATATATATGAAATGAGCAGGTATGTGTGTGCCATCTAGAAAGGTCTTACTTTTGGCAAGAGTTCGGTACTAATATAGACCTCAGTCCCAATTAGGGACAAAGGGATCCCATTACAGATTGTCACATATTAGGATTCAATTTTCATATTATTTACATGCTGTGGCTTCATTTTAATCACCATAATGTTTATATTTTCAATTACTGTGTTACATAATCTCTTCATCAAAATTGAAATCTAATATTTTAATAAAACTTTTGTTTTTTTTAAAATAATAGTGTGCATTTCTTATGTGTTCTTCTTTTAAGAAAAAGTGTTCCAGTAACCCATTAACAGCTAAATGTATCCCTGGTAGTGTCTGGCACGATCTGATAATTGGCAAATACCTATTGTCCTCAGGTAAGTTTTGGGAGAAGAGTGGGTTACAGTCTGTCTGTTTCTTCCACTCAGCCTGGTAAGTTGGTAGCTTGCCTAAGGGCCAAGGAGAATCCACTAGGCTATGGTTACAAGTTTATTTGTGTAAACATAGCAATACCTCAAATCATTCACTTTATGTAGGTTTTCTGATTGTGCATAGACAAATAATGCATGCGCGCCCTATTTATGGAAAATTGCATCAGCTTTCTGCTGGATGGAGTGAATGTAGTTTGTGCAGCACACACAGAAACAGCAAATTTCCATGAATTATTGTTTATGTGCAGGAAGGGGTCCCCTCCTGCACATAAACAATCATTAAAAAAATGATGATTTGCAACTTCTATGCGTGGTGCACAATGCAGCACACATAGGAGTTGTAAATCGCCATTCTGGATTGTTTGTGTGCAGGAAGGGACACCTTCCTGCACATTAACAATCATTCCCTCAACGCAAGACCCCTTGCACTATGGTGCAAGGGTGCCTGCGTTG
The DNA here is from genome assembly GCA_963921515.1 of Calotriton arnoldi. Taxonomy (NCBI): domain Eukaryota; kingdom Metazoa; phylum Chordata; class Amphibia; order Caudata; family Salamandridae; genus Calotriton; species Calotriton arnoldi. The sequence continues at coordinate 4,279,375 of CAWUFW010000061.1, forward strand.
GCGCTAAGCAGCTGAATTTAGTGTCAGAGCAGGGAGAAATGCAGGAGTGTGTCATATTAGTGTAAATACGGTGCATCCCTGTGTTTCTAAAGTGACGGAGTGCGGCGTTAGCAATTTTGGTGCTAACCCTCGCTCCGCTACTTTCTTGTAAATATGCCCCTGAGTTCCTTGCCATTTTGAAACTACGTATCATTGAAACAAGTTGAGAAAAGGTAAATGCATAGACCAGCAGATGCTTGTGTTTGCCGGTGTGCTGGCTCAGGAATGATGATGATTAACAATGAAAACCCAACTACCCAACTCATGATTCTTCTTTAGAACAGCTCCCACCCTCTGGAACTCTCTCCCCACTTATATGCTTGCCAGGATGAGCTACTAGTTTTCCAAAAGAGACTCAAAACCATTATTTGCAGATGTTACTTTAACTAATTCCAAGCTATTATTCAAGTACTGACTTGACCTTTTCAGATGCATTTTTCCCATTGTCCATTCCTTCCCCTTCCCTCCTCCCTCCACTCCCTCTCCATCTTGCTTCCTACAATCATCACACCTCTCCTAGCTCCGCTCCTCTTTTCTGCTCCCTCTTCCCCCTCCTATCTATCCTTGACCTCTTTCCGCTTCATGGCTCCCACCTCTCCGTCTCCTGCCTTTCTCCCCCAACCTTCTACCTCACCTTCACCCCAACTACTCCTTCCCCACCTCCTCTTTGTGCCTCTCTCTCCACCAATACTCTCCCTTCATCCCCCACCATCTACCAGTCTTTATCTCACACCTCTTTCCTCTTCCTACTCTTCTCCTCCTACCCACTCTTTTCACCATTCACATTAGGTATCCTCCCAATATTTCACCCTCCTACTCTTTACATCCTTCTCCTCTTACCTCCCTCACCACATCATCTTTAACCTACCTCCATCTCCTCCTCTCTCTACCTACCTTGTTTCATGAAAAAAAAAACAAAGGTTAAAGTGATGTTCTGGTTAGGCATGATAATAAGATCTTCCCTTGGATTTAAAAAAAACACTCTAGAATTCACTGACAAAAGCAAACTTTAAAGTGACATTATAGTTACGTGTTGAAATGACAAAAAAATAATGTTAAAAAACCACTGACATTCACCAGCCATATTCCAAAGACCTAACTGTAATTTGCGCCCCTGCCATGCACAGCTTATGACCTCAACATATTACATCACTTATGACATGTTAAAAAACAACATTGATGCCATTCCACTCCACACCCTTCCACTCCATTCCACATCACTCGAGTCTATGCCACTCTACACTATGACACTCCACTCTACTCTACGCCACTGCCCTCTACTCCATGCCACTCTACTCTACACCACTCCACTCCACACAATGCCACTCTACTGCATTCTGTCCCTCTACTATATGCCACTCCACTCTACGCCACTCTATGCCACTCCACTCTACAGCACTCTATGCGTCTCCACTCCATGCCATTGTAGTCCACAACACTCTACTACTACACTCGACAACACTCTACTCTATGCCACTCTACTCCACTCTATTCCATTCTACTCCACGCCACTCTAAACCACTCTATGCCACTCCACTCTATGGCACTCTACTCTAAGCCACTCCACACCCCTTAACACAATGCCACTCTACAGCACTCTATACAACTCCACTCTACACCACTCTACTCCACTGTATGCTACTCTATGCTACTCCACTTCTCTCTATGGTGCTCTACTCTATGCCACGTTGCTCTATGCCAACCCACTCTATGCCACTCCATGCCATTCTATACCACTCCACTACACGCCACTCTACTCTAACGACTCCACTCTATGCCACTCCACTCGACCGACACCACTCCACTTTGTGCAGTGCCATTCTATGGCGCTCTACGCCACTCCATTCTATGCCACTCTAGTCTGCACCACTCTACTCTATGCTACTCTACTCTATGCCACTCTACTGTATGCCACTCCACTCTATGCCACTCTACTTTATGACACACCACTCCACGCTGCCCTACGACACTCCACTTCATGCCACTCTACTCCACTCTGCCTCACTCTTTGCTACCCCACTCTATACTACTCTACACCACTGTTTTCTATGGCACTGTACTCTACACTACTTTACACCACTCCACTCTACGCCACTCCATGCCACTCTATGCCACACTACTCCTCTCTATGACACCCTACTCTGTGCCACTTCATTCTACACAGTGCTCTCTAAACCATGCTGCACCAATTCACCCTACTTTATGCCAATCTATGTCACTCTACTCTATGCCACTCTGCTCAATGCCACTCCACTCTATGCCACTCTACTCTATGCCACTCTACACCACTCCACTCTACACTATGCCACTCTATGCCACTCCACCATACACCTTGCTACTGTTCTCCTTGCACTCTACTCCGCTCCACCCCACTCTAGGCAACGGTACTCTATGCTAATCTACACCACTCCACTCTATACCAAGCTACTTAGCACCACTCTTCTCTATGCCACTCTTTACCATTCCATTCCACTCCACTCCAATTCTAGGCCACTCTCTGCCACTCCAAACTATGCCACTCCATGGCACGCCACTCCACACAATTCTACACTACAGCACTCTATACCTCTGCATTCTATGCCACTCATCTCTACGTCACTCTACTCTAAGCCACTGTGCTCTACGCTACTCTACTCCAATCCATTCTACTCTACACCACTCTACTCCACTCTACACTCTATGCCACTCTACTCTACGCCACTGCACTGCATGACACTCTACTCTAGGTCACTCTACGCCACTATACTCTACTACACATCGCCGTGATTGATTGATTGATCGCTCTACTCCATGCCACTCCATGCCGTCACCTCACCATGATTACGCACTCTTCGCCTGCTTCAGAAGACCTTCAGATGGACCTCCACTGAGGTCAGGAAGACAGTCACCAAGCACTCATCAGCAGCAGACTTGACTACGGCAATGCACTCTGCGCAGGCGCCACCCAGAAACACCTCAGGAAACTTCAGAACATGCAGAACGCCGCAGCCAGACTGCTCCTCAACATCCCCCGCCGCAGCCACATCCCTGAATACCTGCAAGAACTCCACTGGCTTCCAATCAACAAAAGGGCCATGTTCAAGCTCCTCACGCACACCTACAAAGCCCTCCACAATGCTGGACCAGCATACCTGAAACATCGCCACCGTCCCTCGGATCCATAAGACCAGGACCGGAGGAAGATCCTTCTCCTACCCCGCCGCCAAATCCTGGAACGCCATGCCTCTCCACCTCAGGCTCTCCCCGTCTCTGACACAATTCAGGAAGGATTTCAAGACCTGGCTCTTCGAATGAACCACAGCGCCTAGTCGGACATGCAACCCCGTCCCCAGTGCCTTGAGACCCTCATGGGTGAGTAGCCGTGCCTAACAAGCACTGATTGATTTATTGACTCCACCCCACTCTACTCTATGTCACTCCACTCCACATAATGCCACTCTATGCCCCTCCACTCTTTGCCACTCTACTCTATCCCACTATACTCTACGCCACTCTACTCTATTTCACTCTACTCTACACCACTCCACTCTATGCCACTCAACTCTACGCCACACCAATCCACTCCAAGCCACTCTGCGCTACTCCACTCTCCGCCACTCTACTCCATGCAATACTACTCCACCCCACTCTTTGCCACCACACTCTATTCCACTTTACTCTATGCCATTTCCTAGCTGAGAGCCCCAAGACCTACTTTGCTTGCCACAAGATTGAAGCTGACAATTCCACACATATTGGAGCAGCTGCTTGGGCTCCCAGTGGGCCAACCACAAGACACACAGTGCAGGCGGGCTGCGGCGATGCCCCACCTTCGTACAATGCCGCCAGGAGGACACCCTCACTGTAGCAACCAGTAGACAGAGTTTTAGCACTCTCCTGTCCCCTGCTGGTCAGTAGTGGGGTGCACTAGGGCGAAATGACTGACACACCAAGGCTCACAATACATTGGGAAGTGACGCTCAGGTTCAGCTGGTGTCCCTCCAAGAGGTCCTCCGGTCCCGTGTCATCCCCGTGCTCGATCTAGGATTATGACCACTGTACGCCTCTTTTACGTATGCATTTTGTTGTTGTCCATAGCCCCACTGTGTGCTGAGCCATGCCTCCTCTCACCAACATCATCGCTCTCCCTCTCTGTCTCCGGGGACTGGATTTAGAGAACAGGACCCTGTAGCACAACAGCTCAAGGAGTGCACCTACCGCACCCCATAGATCACAGCCCACTGTGCCTGAAGACTTGAGATTGATGGTGTCTTGTCTCCGCAGCTCCCCTCCACATGCCCTGCTTGGGACTAAATAAACCTGAAACACTTTAGCAACACAATCATGGGAGAGACCATCCTCCTTCTATACAAGCACAAACCAAGTACACAGCCCCTCCATAATACACGCTTAAAGTCACCAGGTGAATGTCCTCAAGGCAAACATATCTCTGTACCAAAGGATACTGATGCTATAGTTCAAGCAATCCAGGCCTCCAGCTCAACTCTGGAGGCCAAATTAGGAGAATTGGGTATGGACATCGTGCTGCTTCGATAAACACTAACAGCATGCAGTTGGCAGAGTCTCTGAAGCAGAACATCATACCGCGGAATCGGAAGATGCAGTATCTGAATTTAAATCCACTGTCACCCACCTCACTGAGACACCCAAAATCTTATAGCACTGCACCCTAAGATGCTGAAAACAGGGCTATGAGGAATAACCTATGCTTTGTTGGCTTCCCAGAGGAGGTGGAGGGTATGAACCCAAAAAGTTCCTTGAGGCCTGGATTGCTTCCTGGACACCAGCAGATAAGCTTTCACCCACTTCATGCTAGAGAACTAACACAGTGCCCCCACCGGTTGCTCCTCCCCATACCCTTAGTGCAATGTTCCTGAACTACAGAGTGCCAGGTGGTGGAAAACTTTACGTTCCAGTCCATCAGGATCTTGATCTTTCCAGCTAAACCCGGCTTGTTCAAAAACAAAGAAAATCCGTTGATATTGCCAAACAGAAAATCCAGGCAATTAACCTTAAATATGCACTCATGCAGGGCCTGCTATAGGGCAGTGTGACCAGCGCGCCTGCACTGGGCGCTGGCCTGTGGAGTGGGCGCTTATCTCAAGGGGGGGATGCTGTATTTAGCAATAACTTATGATTGGAGAGATATGGGGCACTTTTGCCCTGTGGAAGTGGCAGAATCCGAGGTGGCGGTCATGGGGTCGCTAAAAATGATTGTCGCACCGGGTGCCACCAGCGCTAAGGCCGGCCCTGTACTCATGCTTCCGGTTAGACTCAAAGTCCTTCATGACTCTCACTACTTCTTTTTTGAATCACCTAAGGAGTCTTGGGTAGCATAGTTAAAAGACCTAAAACAAAATGCCTCTTGCCTTATGTGCTTGGGGGGAACTATCAAAAGTGGATTAAGTGGGCATCCTGTTGGTTGGAGAGATCAAAAGGCAAGAAACATTTGCAGCGACAATGGGGGCTCCCTTGGGGATGCAGGACTCCTCCGACAAGGAAGAAGGACTCCCTTCGAGGGAGCTACTTGACCACAAAAGATCTGTCCCTTGGTCCCTCAGGGGCCCCAAACACAAATTTAATGGGGAACCCATCCCCACACCAGGAATAACACAATCATTAGTCAAACTTTTAATTGCCAAGCTCCCCAAGCAGAAGGGTTGGTTTGGTTCACCACCTTGGCCCTTTCCACTTGCATTTTTGCCAGCAAAGAGTTATCCCCATCTTCAGTATAGGCTGCCTTTTTGTCTTGGCGATGGAGCCCCTGGCAACATGGATTAGATGAGACACCTAACTATGGGTATTTCACTGGGGGAGCAACTTAGAAGACCACATCATACTCTATGCTGAAAGTGTGCTGTTATTTCTAGGGAGTCCTCCAGATTCTGGGCCTCAATTGATTAACATGCTAGAGTTGCATGCCATAGCCTCTGGGCTGCTGGTCAATTGGACTAAATTGCACCTTATCATAATTGAAGGTGGTGCTGAAACAGTCCACTGGCGATCCCGCCTTTGCATTTGTAAACTGTTTCAAATATCTAGGCATACATATCGCATTAGAACCCGGGCTCACTCTGACCCTAAAGTTGTCCCCATTAATGGCCCAGACACGGAGGGAGGTGAATAGATGGGATAACCTCCCACTCAACATTCTCAGGAGAGGTGCTCTTTACAATGTTGGTTTAGCCACAGTTTCTGTATAAACTCTAGAATTTCCACTTGTCAATACTCCTGAATTGGTTTGCTCAGGTGAGATCCAGAGCACACTCTGTTTTATGGGCAAATCAGACCACCTCCATTGCATTTGATAAATGCATCCAATCCGCCTACAACGGCAGCGTGGAAATGGCTGATCTATGACTTTATTATTGGGCCTCTCAAATTGTAGTGCTAAATCATTGGTTGTACAGAAGATACAGTAACCCAGCATTTCTTATGGAAATCTCCTGTGTTGGCTAAGACAGCATACTGGGGCTGCTGTACAGGGGCCCTATCCCTCAATCACTCCGGGGTAACCAGAGTGGCCATTCTAAGCTAGTGCTCCACCTTTTGCTGGACTGGCTGAGACCATAGACCCATGTTGCCTCTAGAGATAACCCTAATAAGGTAACTGTGGGTAGGGATCCAGTCAAATGTTATATACAATAGCACCCTCACTCGCCACTGATTAACACTTGTTCTTTGAAATGCAACATGGGAACCTTAATTAGCATGTTGCTGTAAATTACTTCTAAACAAATCATTAGGTTAGCAAATTTAAGCACAATCACGAGCCATTAACCCAATCCTTGAAAAGTACATTCGACAACAAATAAATCTAACATACATAATACAAAACCAAAAGTATTGACATAATTACATACAATAACTGAAACAAACAGATGAAGGTGTGTGGAAAAGCAGAGAACAATGAAAGAAACTCGCCTGGGGTAAATCCAAACGGTCACAGGACAGAGGTCCCTGGTGGCACAGATGACCTGGAAAAGAAAGAAACTAACGGAAGGGGAGAGTTGGAGAAGGAAGGGTAGAGACAGCAGGATGAAGGAAAACTAAAAACACTTTTATCCTGACAGGAAAGGGACGGGGCAATGAATGATAAAGGATGAAAGGAGTGGCAGGAAAAGAGGAGGAGTCAATCGAGAGAAACAGCGTGGCAAGAGCGGAGGAGTCAGGAGGACGAAGCTGAGGAAGTCCGAGAGAAGGTGCAGATGGGGGCGACCCCAGGGTCACAGGTTGTGGAGAATAAAGGGGACTAGTAAGGAGAGACGTGGACCTAGGAGTGGTGAGCACCACCGACGGGTGCCTCAACCGGGTGAGTCTGAATAACTATTGCCGACAGATGCATGTACAACGCACATGCTTTTGAGCAAGATTTTCCCATTCACTTTCCCTGGTGTGACACTTGGTGATGGGGGGTTTGTGGTGAAGGTTACAGCGGCATAATATGAAAGCAGTGAGGGAATAGCTGTGACGTCTGAGATGGGAATTCGGATGAACATTGATAAGAAGGGTTTGTTTAAAGGCGTAGAAAACGCATAGACTAGAAATGAAGGAGTCTTGGGGAATACATAGATGAATATGTATACATTTATACCCCACAAGGTCTATTATTTTTTTTATAGGCGGTTTTGTCTTCTCCTTTTGTGACACGATTGTGGATGTCTTCGGAAGGATTCGGGAACGTATTCTGTGCATGAGTTACATCCTGACAGGCATGCATGAGAGAAATCTTGATACAAATTTATAATACTCATAGTTTCCCTGGTAATAGAATCTCAAGAGTACCCCAACAAGGAAGTAGCAAGGGTTAAAAGCAGGCTGATAAGTTAGGGAGAACTTAGACATACCTGGGATATTTCCCTTTTCCCTGAGGGACGTCGGTGATGAGACTACGAGGAACGTAAAGAACAGAGGGCCTTATTTATGAGGTCTTGCGACACTTTTGCGCCGCCGTTGTCACTTTTTGTGACGCCGCAGCATAAAGAATGCGCCATGTTGCACCATATTTACAAAGTGACGCATCAAATGCGTCACTTTGTAAACCCCTGCGCCGCATTATACCTGCGTCAGGTATAATGTATGCAGGGTGGGCGTTCAGATGCAAGAAAGCCTCATAGAAGTGACGCTGTGTTCACTGCGCCACATCTAGGACGCCAGTGCGTCAAAACCTTGCGCCTGCCTCACAGCTGATGTAAGACTGACACAGGCCCTTTCACATTAGGCTTGCCCCATGTGAAAGGATACATTGCTGGAGTTGCGTCTGTTTTCAGACAAACCCCAGCAATGCGTCACTTTTGCGTCTACAGATACGTCAGTAATACTGACATATCTGTAACGCCTTACGACATGGAGCGCCATACATTAAATACGGCACATCCATCATGTCACAAGGAGGCCGCAGTGAAAAGTGTTGCATTGCTGTTTTTACGCAGCGTTGCAACAGTTTTCATAAATGAGGCCCAGAGAGAGGAAAAGAAGATTTGTTGGAATGTTGATCTAAGAAAGAAGAGAAGAACAATAGCAACAGAACTTTTACACTCCCGAAACTTTATCATTTGTCCATTTCTAAGATACCAATAAAGCCATCTTTCATAAAAACGTAAGCCATATTTCCGCCCATCCCCCCCAAAGCTTTTACATAGGGTTGCTATTATATTGTCCATGGGCTAACCCGTTCTTTTGTTAAATATAGGGATTTATGAATGTCCAAGGCGTTAGAGCACTCCACCTCTCAGCCTATGCATTTCGATATCTCATGGGAACTGCAAATTTGAATGAGACCTTACTAGGGGCGGTATTCATTGAAAGAATAACGTCAATAAATTCGATTATTTTACCAAGGTCTGTTTCTTCTACTGTTGTAGTTTAAATATTTCTACATAAATACTTAAAGAATCTTTTCAACTGAAGCATGGTTGATGCTCAGTGATAACTCTGGTAACCACTGTTGCACAATTTCTTTTGCAATCGAAAAAGATTCATCATCTTGAAAAATGGAGACAATCACCCTGGGTTTTTCTTGACTCCGTATACTCGTTCCAGCTCCCTGCAACCCCTCCAAATCAATTCGTATCCATCAGCATCTTAATTTTAGAGGGATACTCAGCGCGAAGACATTGATATGTGCTGAATGTTTACGCACTGAGGGCCTGGCTCACAAAGGTAAACTTACACTTTTGTGTAAGTTTATAATTGTTTGCTATTCACAAAGTTATTCTACTAGTGGTATCTTTCATACTGCGGAGTCTCCGCACATAAGGTAGGTCTGTCCTTTACTACATGATGCTACTAGTAAAATACTAGCGTGGCATATCTAGCAAAGAGCCGGTGTTGCCAACAAAGAAGAAGACCTGCCCTATGTCCGGGAGGTCACAACTGCCAAAGACAAGCACTCACGATGAACAACAATATTGTTTGACATGAATATTGTGTAAAAAATATAGTTTACAAAAAAAAATTGATTGGCTTTATATACTTACATTGTATATTATATTGGAGAAGAGAATGTCGCCAAAAATTGTAAAAATAGTGTTCTTTTGAATAAATATTGATTTATAATGAATTTGGTTAAAGTGTTAAATTAGTACAAAATTTGCCCCAAAAACTTTTTCAAATAAATAGTTTTAATAAGTCATATTAAAAGTCTATAGATGAAAATTTCTTTCAATGTAGAGTCCGACAGCCACACGTTAGACAATTGCAGCACCAGTCCTTTGGACAAGCTGCAGGGATAACAGACATCACGTTGTTGTTCTGGCTTTACCCTCTTCACATTGTTTGCCACATGGACAGCATTCTGGGAGACTGGATGACCCCTCACAACTTGGCTCAATACCAGCTTCACTCCCGATGACAGTTGCATTCTTCTAGATCCTGCAAACGCTGGTAACACCTCTGGACTTTTCCTCCTGGACAGTCTCTCCTCCTGCGGGGCCAGGTACTCTTCAACCCCCCCTGAGCGAGTCAGCATGCTTCTGGGCACTAGTCAGACGCACATCTCCTGCAAAATGCACAGACTTCAGGTGATTTATCGTCACTCTTGGGAGACTGGCTGTCATATATACACCAGTCCTAGGAGCACAGCAGCTCTTCAAACACACTGGGGAGCACTCCCTTCCGTGGTCAAGAAGAACTAGGAATTGGAACTTAGGGGCTGATTAGGATGGCTGTCGGACGTTCGTCTGACAGCCATCCTTTTCTAAATAGGTACCATAGGTACCCCCCTAAAACCAAAACTGAGGGCCAGGGGGGAAAGAGGGGCCTGCTACAGGCCCCAAAGTCCATTTCTGCCTGCCTTTTCATGGCGGGTTAACCGCCATGAAACCGTGGGCAGAAAGGGACATTGTAATCCCTACGGCGGTGCCTGGCAGGCACCGCCAACATTGTAGGGAATACAACACCCTTCGACGGTCACCCGTCGGATCCGTGGAGGTCAGTCTCTCCGACCGCCACCCACCCGCCCGCCATCCTAATGTGGGGGGGGGAATCCTCATTGCGATGGCGGTGGGACCGCCTCCGACGGACTGTCGGTGGCGGTCCCACCATCATCGTAATCAGGCCCTAAGTGTGATGGTTTGGTTTCCACTTTTCTTTACTCATTTTCCAGTCAGCGGATGTGGGTCCACTGTTTAAGGAACCTGTACACAGTTATGGGGTGCTTCCCTTTCAAATGTAATTTTTGGCTGTAGTGCAGACATATGTTTTGTGCAATGATGGCTCTCAGAGCAGGTAAGGATAACTCTCTCAGCACGTAGTGATGATTTTGGCTCCAAGCAGGAGTATCTGAAGGAAGTGACCACCTCTCAGCCTTCCATACAAATGAAGAGTCGGTCAGACAGTAGAGAATACAAACTAAGTAAGCTTTATTCAGGATACACTCGAGTGGAGTCCGGTCTGACCAGCCTCCTTGTATTGCTGCAGAGGGACTGACTTTCACAAGCATGACGATACATAAAATACAATTCAGAAGCAATAAAGACACGCCCGGACTGAAACTTTCCAGTTGGTAGCTGGTGAACAAAGGGGATACAGAAGGATGGGTCTAGGTCCTGAGACTGGGTACCTGCTATCTCAGCGCTAAGGTCACTCTGCCCGTGCCCGCCGCTCTAAGGGTGGGAGCAGGCCTATCTAATGGGAAAGGTATGGACTGACAATAGCAGTGCATTCATTAGCACAGTGAAGCTCAGCCTTGGAGAGACAAAAAAAAGGAACTATCGCAGCTGCTTTCAGGGAATGAGACAGAAGTTAGTTTTGATCATGGCTCAAAATGGCGGCTGAATATAAAATGGTGCCGCGAATGCTAACTTAAGTCATACAATGCATGGAGAACCCCAGCTAAAACATTTCTATTCCAACAGACCCTCATTTTAGTATTCGTTAAACCATTGTGTTACTGTCTGAAAACAAATAACCTTCTTACTGAAAATGAGTACTACCACTACAAACTGATATATGCATTGTCAATATTCAAAAATGCCTTCATCAATCAACATAAGGTCATTGACATCTTTCATCATCATGATCGTGGCATTAGTGCCATGTACTGTAATCTTTGGCTTAGGTGTCAGAGTATTCACACAATAAGCACAACAAGCAGGGAGGCAATGTATCCAAAGACAACATGTGAAGATAATACCTGCAATTGCAACCAGGAGATGAGAATCTTCCAACCCCAGGATGTGAACAGACCCCATAACCACCCAGAGAGTGTCCAAGTACCATTTTCTTGGTGTATATCAGATGAAAGCCTATGCAACTTCTGTATGGCAGCATATACGTTTGGGGCGTGGTCTGGGATGTACACACAGCAGCTACTGCCAATAACGCGACAGGCCCCTCCCCGATCAGCAAGTATGACGTCTAACACCATCCTGTTTTGGAAGGTGACGAGCCACGTGGCCTGGAGCTCAGCAGTGATATTTGTCAGTATTCCCGCTGTTGTATTAATAACCCCTTCTACAACTCTCGTAAGGCGACAAATGTTAAGGCTATTGGATATGGGGCCCCAAAAGGGTACGATACCCTTCATGGCGTCTTCAAACTGTTGCAAAGTGGTATCTGTCTGATCTATGTCTTCCGTGTTAATAACCCTTCTGACTCGGGGCAAGTGTACACTCCGACGCTGCAGCCGATGGTCTTTGTGGTAATTCGACGGAGCTATATACACAGGGGGAAGGAGAAAAGAGAGATAACACTTGCCCAACCACCCCTCCGGGAGCCAGACATATCCTTGGGATCCACAAACAAAATAAACATTAGGGGGTGGTATTAAGGGCAGACTATCAGTCGTTCTTAAAATATAGTTGGAATTGCATCTGCTCTTCCCCACATTTATCCTCCCAGTCCCCTGGACACAGAAACTAGCTGTTGTTTTGACATATTTGCTAATCCTCAGTAACATTGCGAGCCTGGAAAGACTGGAAATACTCTGATGTGTTAAACCCCAGAAAATCGGCTATTTCCATTCGGGACCATATTCCATTCTTCACCCCCTTGTATGCACGCATACAGGAGCTTAAGAAAAATCTACCGAACGGCTCTTGGCCTGTCGAACTGCCGGGGGGAGCCCTGTTCTGGAAATGTACATTCTGTACCATAGAGCGGGAATTAGTGCGTGTTCTATCTAGGGCATCGAATTGGGGATAAGGGCACACCATACTGAGCAATGCAAACCAACCCTTGCAACTGCTAATGTATGACAGTGGCATGGACAACAGGTTATCACTTTTATGAGTCACTGAGGGAAGTAGTCCACATACCCAACAATTAGTTGTGTTAGACACCTTATGGGCCTGATGCAACATATGTACAAATACATTATCCTTATCAGACTTTTGGTGCTCTCCTTTGTGAGGGGCCAAAGTGACAAACATGTGTTCGGGAGGAATGGGCGTTGTACCAACCAAGGAATGCACAGGATACTTCTCATCCAGAAAATAGGATATCCCTAATACAATTATTAGTGCAATGACAACTATTGATGCAAAAACTATTTTACTTTTTGTGGACCAACCCCGCACTGGACGCTGAGGTGCAAATGGCTGTTCTTCTTCAGTAACAGGCCGACCAAACGGATACATTGTAAAGCAAGTAAAAATGGAATGTAAGAAAACTAATGGCAAGGGGCAAGTGTTCCCAGTGTCCGTCTGAGCCTCACTCGTAGACTTCTATTGTTCATCAACGTTGGCGCTCTTGAGCACCGGCAGTGGAGCTGCTCAGTCCTAGCTCGCGATGAATCCTACGTTGTTCAGGATACTGTACCCCCTTCCAGGGGAGCCCGTTCGGTCTATCCTGTCCAATGCCCGAACAATGCACCAATCTCACCTCACCCTAAACTAACACTGTTGGTACTATAGGCAGAGTACACCCTGACTTGCGCAGTCCATCCCTACTAATCTGACTTCTCCTTTGGTGCACTGTTCTTCACTCGAGGGCGCAAATTGTACCTTGTCGCTCCAGGCACAGAGGGGTCAGTAAAAAGGGACTCAGGCACAGAAGGGTCAATGGAAAGGGGCTCCTGAATGGCCCTGATCTCCGGGGGCACTGCCGCATTTAGCACCTCATTGTTTTTGGCCTCCGTTTGGGTCCACGTGAGCTTTGCATCAGAAAAGGGGACACATCGTGGGACCTGTTCCCACTCCGAGTCTCCGATACCCTCTTTTACCCACTGGTCGTAGGGTAAGGGCAGGGGAACTCTGCGGCAATGATGGGCATGGATCCAGTTCTTCCGGCCGGCGACCTTTATGGCGGTGCAGGTGGCGAGGAGGACCTGGATTGGTCCTTTCCAGGGGGGCTCCAAACTCCTTTTCAACTGGAAATTCCTCACCAAGACGTATTCACCAGGCCGGATATCATGCCTGGGCCCCTCAGGTACAGGTGGGAGACTCTCACGTATCTGTTGATGAATAGAACGCAGATTTTTAGTTAACTCACATAGATAATCCTTCAACAAAGGATACTCAATTTCTGGAAATTTACTCGGTTGCGGGATGCCCCAAACGTTCGCCGGGTGTCCGAACACGACCTCGTATGGTGACAATCCTGTCCTAGAATGCGCTGTCGTTCTTGTGGACAAAAGCGCTAATGGTAGAGCATCTGGCCACTGCAGCCCTGTGGTCTACAGAATCTTTGCCAATTTCAGTTTGAGAGTACCATTTTACTTCTCAACCAAACCTGCTGACTGGGGGAGATTCGCAGCATGAAATTTTCATCTTATATGCAGTCCCTCGCAAACTAGCTGGATAACCTTGGCATTGAAATTACTTCCGTTATCACTCCAGATCAAACGAGGCAAGCCGAAGCGAGGAAAGAACTCCTTCAGGAGTGTCTCTGCAGTTGCAATGGCTGTATTCTCCTTAACGGGGTAAGCCTCAGCCCAATTACTGAACACACAAACAACCACCAGCACATATTTCAAATTGTTGACCCTGTCCATCTTGATGAAGTCCATTTGGAGGACCTCAAACGGGAAAGTGGGGGGTGCAAAATTACCAGGTGGCGTAGGGGTACCCTTGCCAGGATTGTGCATCATGCACACCATGCAGTATTTGACCAAATGGGCAGCTGTCTTGGGAATAATGTCATTCTGCCACACGGGGTCTAACTATTTGCAAATACCCTTAGCACTGATGTGAGCTGGGCCATGCGCCATTGTCACTACAAGAAGAACATATGCATCTGGCAACATCCATCTTTGCTTCCCTGACTTATCAATCCAACATCCTTCATCATTCAAATTTGCTGCACTTTCTTGCCACACTGCTAATTCCTCCATCGTGGCTTCACTCTGGTTTTCTTTAACATTCTCGAGTGTATCCTCAAACATGGAGCACTTGTGCACCCACCTAGCGGGACCTGCTACAAACATTCTTTTCATCTTAGTGCGGGCTCTCTGATCTGCAAAAGCATTCCCCTCACCCACCTTGTCAGTAACCTTCCTATGCGATACAAAAGGGGATGATGGACGGAACGTTTGAGCCAATCAAACACTCACCCCCAGTCAACTGATCTGGGTTTAATCCATCATCATTCTTTAGCTCACTCCACCACCCCAGTTCAGACATGGCCATATGCAAATCAGTCTGACCCTGTGCCTCATGGGAACAGTCCAGCACGAACTGCCAAGCCATGTCTTCCCTGGACCGGAAACAAGCATCCTAGGACCGGTTTCTGGCATTCCAGCCGTCATCAGCCAGGCTTGCTTGAATCCAGTGGCAAAGTGAGCAAGGGACCCACGTCTGGGCATACCCACGCCAACTTAGGGCGAACAAAGCGATACAAAAGGGGATGATGGACGGAACGTTTGAGCCAATCAAACACTCACCCCAGTCAACTGATCTGGGTTTAATCCATCATCATTCTTTAGCTCACTCCACCACCCCAGTTCAGACATGGCCATATGCAAATCAGTCTGACCCTGTGCCTCATGGGAACAGTCCAGCACGAACTGCCAAGCCATGTCTTCCCTGGACCGGAAACAAGCATCCTAGGACCGGTTTCTGGCATTCCAGCCGTCATCAGCCAGGCTTGCTTGAATCCAGTGGCAAAGTGAGCAAGGGACCCACGTCTGGGCATACCCCCGCCAACTTAGGGCGAACAAAGCGATACAAAGGGGATGATGGACGGAACGTTTGAGCCAATCAAACACTCACCCCCAGTCAACTGATCTGGGTTTAATCCATCATCATTCTTTAGCTCACTCCACCACCCCAGTTCAGACATGGCCATATGCAAATCAGTCTGACCCTGTGCCTCATGGGAACAGTCCAGCACTGAACTGCCAAGCCATGTCTTCCCTGGACCGGAAACAAGCATCCTAGGACCGGTTTCTGGCATTCCAGCCGTCATCAGCCAGGCTTGCTTGAATCCAGTGGCAAAGTGAGCAAGGGACCCACGTCTGGGCATACCCCCGCCAACTTAGGGGCGAACAAAGCGATACAAAAGGGATGATGGACGGAACGCTTGAGCCAATCAAACACTCACCCCCAGTCAACTGATCTGGGTTTAATCCATCATCATTCTTTAGCTCACTCCACCACCCCAGTTCAGACATGGCCATATGCAAATCAGTCTGACCCTGTGCCTCATGGGAACAGTCCAGCACGAACTGCCAAGCCATGTCTTCCTGGACCGGAAACAAGCATCCTAGGACCGGTTTCTGGCATTCCAGCCGTCATCAGCCAGGCTTGCTTGAATCCAGTGGCAAAGTGAGCAAGGGACCCACGTCTGGGCATACCCCCGCCAACTTAGGGCGAACAAAGCGATACAAAAGGGGATGAGCGCTGCACTTCACAATCGCCAATTTCTTAGGGAGCGTCAGGGCGGACAAGAGCCTATATTTGGGAGGACCATGCTGGATATGGGTCCCATGTGAAGTAAGGAACCCAAAATTATGGACTACCCCAAAGGCGTACTGGCTGTCAGTATAAATATTAACAACCAGTCCCTCGCTCAACTCACAGGCTCGAATAAGGGCGACTAGCTTAGCTGCCTGGGCGGACTGATAGGGAACTCGTGATGTCTCAACTACCGTGTTCAGCGTAGTAATTGCATATGCCGCAGTGGTGATGCCATATGGTAATTTAAAACAAGAGCCATCAACATATAGTTCCCCTTGGGAGTCAGATAAGGGAACATCAGTCAAGTCTACCTGTTCCTTCGTCTCTTCCTTGGTCCGAAAAATGCAATCATGTATGTCAATTTCCTAATTCTCAGAAGGGATGGGTAGTAACTTGGCTGTATTCAAAGTGGCACAGCGTTTGATCATGATATGCTTTTGGAAGAGCGTTAGTTCGTAACCAGTCAGACGTGCACTGGTGAGGTGCTGCATCCTTGTCTTATTCAAAAGTGTATCCACAGCATGGGGTACCATGACTGTAAGGTCGGTATCAAGTACGAGTCCAGCTGATTGTCTTATTGATACGGCTACAGCCGTGACCGCTCTTAGAGAGCTCGGGAGGGCTTGGGCGACAGGGTCAAGTATAGCAGAGAAATGAGCACACGGCCGTTGCTTATCTCCAAATTTTTGTGTTAAAACAGAAAGCGCACAACCAGCCATCTCGTGTACGTACAGCACAAACGGCTTGGTATAGTTAGGAGTACCAAGCACCGGAGCCGAGCAAAGCGCAGTTTTCAATTGCTCAAAAGACTGCTGACACTCTGGTGTCCAAGGCAGGGGTTCATGCATGTCTTTAGTGGTTAGTGCAAGCAGAGGTTTTGTTAGTAAGGAATAGTTTGGGATCATTGGCGACAATAAGAAGTAATGCCAATAAAAGCGCCCACATCTTTCTTGGTTCACGGAACAGATATTCTCACAATGGCACTGATGCGATCAGGGGTCAATCTCCTACCCTCCTTCGACAGTAGGTGACCTCCTGTCGACAATACTGGAATTTGGAAAGGGATACCTTATGACAGTACATCCCAAACTGTGCGCCGCGGCACCCCTGTGCGCCACAAAAACTAGCCAGTGGCGCCGCGGTCACAGTAGCTGAGCAGAGCACATTATGAATTGCAGGCCGAGTGCGCTTCGTCTGGCGCCCACTTGCTGGCACTTAGTGACACAGTTGCACGAAGGAGGCATTAAAGCAGGCAACTTTCCATTCTGTTATGCTTCAGTAACTTTCCCTTTCACCACAAGAGGCAGCGCTGTCTGTTAGTGCGTTGTCCTGCAGAAGAGCCAGTCTCTCAGCCATCGGTGCATATCACCGCTAAGGGTACTTTCTGGATACAAACATGCACTGATCAACTGGTCACCACCGGAGAAAAGTCCGAAGCAGAAATGTACAGACGGCTACAGGATGCAGGCAGCATGTCATTTTGTGAAAAATATGCGTATGTTCAGCTTTACAAAAGAGAGAATGGCGTCTGTGCTGTACCAGGTGGTCTCACAGTGTCCGGAGAACCCGCTCTTGCTTCCTCTTTTAATCCAGAGGAGGTAATTAAAACTTTTCACACCGAAAAGTACAGGAAATGTAATTTACTAGATCTAGATAAGAGAGATGTTTATCAAACAGGTAGGGTGCTGCCAAGCTGGAACTGCCTTACTGGGGGGTGGGTGGGGGAGTGGGGGAGTGGGGGTGGGGGAGAGAGAGAGAGAGAGAGAGAGAGAGAGAGAGAGAGTGTGTGTGTGTGTTATCGATCTTTGCAATTGGATGCTTCCTTAGAGCGTACCAGATCCTATTACATGCCATTCGATACTTTTCACCTTGTTAAGTCCTTTAGAGAGGACTAAAGTGAAGATGAGAGCTTACAGTTCAGTGAGTACGGAAATGCTATATAGCAGTGCTTATTGAGGAACTGTAAGAGAGAGAGATGATGTGAGTGGGTATAAAAAGGGACAAATAAGGCATAGGAAGACTATGGAAAGTGGAGCACGTATTGCAGTGGTTTCCAAACTGTGCGCCATAGCACCCCGGTGCCCCTGGCTGGTTTAGGCTAGATCTGTCCAACTCCAGGCTGAGTGCTCACTAACAGCAAACAGATGCAGTCACGCATGGCCAGAGGGCGCACAAATATTGTGAAAAGTGATTGTAGACATATCCTTGCATTGCACTCACTATTCTCCTTACATTCATCCCAGTTATTTTGAGGGATTAAAATGCAAGTACTCCCGATATCGCGCTTACATCCCTGCCAAAAGTAAGTAATGTAATGGGGAGCCGCAGCCAACAGTCAATTGGTCAAGGGAGCCCTGGGTCAAAAAAGTTTGGGAACCACTGCCTTATGACCATGGCCAGCTAGATGAAGCAACAATTTAACCGTACTATCTCTACACCTTGTTCTGTGTCTGAGGCGATGAGTAGGTCATCAACATATTGGAGTAATACATTACCTGTGGGGAGTGACAAGGAATCCAACTGACTTTTCAATGCTTGACTTTAGATGCTCGGACTCTCTGTATAGCCTTGAGGCTCGCGACAGAATCTAAAGCTTCTACCAGCTAAAGTGAACCCGAACCAATACCTGCTGTCAGGATGAATGGGGAATCCGAAGAAGGCATTTTTCAAGTAAATAACAGAAAAGAATTTAGCAGAAGAAGGAATCATCGTCAATAGAGTCGTAATGTCAGGGACACTGGAAACTGGGGAATCACTATTTTGTTAACTTCGCGCAAATCAATCACAAAGCGATAAACATCTTCATGATACTCAGAGGGACCTGAAGGTGTCCGTTTGAGGATCGTAAGAATGGGGCTGGTACAAACATTAGCAGTCGTCTCCTCAACCACTCCTTTCTCAATCAAGTCTTGCACAATCTGAATCAAAGCACGTTCACCTGCCTGCAGCATCTTATACTGAGGAATGCAGTGTAAAATAGCACCTTCCTTGACACGAATCGAAACAGGCGATTTCTGCAACAAACCCACATCTGTGTCGCCCGTTGCCCACAGTGTGGGTGGCACATCTTTAAATTCAGCAGGGAGGGGTGCGTCTTTGGACAGACACTGCATAGCGCACAGGACATTCGGACCCACTGTCATGTAGACACCCTCCGGGGAGCAATATATTGTGGCATGCAATTTCTTCAACAGATCCAGACCCATTAAATTTTCTCCACAATTAGACGTCAACAGAAATGGTGAATCCACAGTAAAAGGACCAATAGTCAACGCAAGAGGTTTGGAAATGGGGCTCACAACCGGTACACCAGAAAATCCTACCGAAACATTATTATGGCCAGACAGATGACCGAGGCCGCCCCAGGGACCAAGGAACGAGAAATAGAGCTGTTTGTCGCACCTGTATCGACCAAAACCTCCTTAGGCGAACCATGCAAGTCCACACTAACGTACGGACCTCTTTGGTCTGCAGGTATCAAGACTGGTCCCTCACCCTGTCCCTGGCTGTCCTAGCTGTAAGACATCCCGGTCACCTCATTCTTATCATAGCCGTCATGGTAGTACTGTTTGCCCCGAGGGTCGTCAAAGTAGTTCTGATCACTACGACCCTGCGATGTCTCAGCCGCCTGAGCCCTGTCCTGACCACCATCTCCACGACCCCGTACACGAGAACCCCGTCCTCTAGAGACCGCCACCTTCTGCAAAAGCACCGGACACTCGCTGCGCCAGTGTCCCTCCTCCTTACAATATGCACACTGATTCTGCCCTACCGGCGCAGTATTCCTGCTAGTACGAGGAAGCTGCCGAGCCGGACCACCACGTCCTCCACCATTTCCTCGAGAAGCCTGCTGTAACAACACCTTCGTCTTCAAATCCTTACGCTTTTTCTCCATCTTCTCCTTATCCTCATTTTCCCTGTACTCATAATACTGTGCCATATTCAAAATAACAGAAGGAGAGGACGTGGACCAGGTGCTTTCGGAAGCCTGTAATCGAAACGCGATCTCGGGAAGCAAATTTGAAACAAATCTACTATCAAACAAACGCATACCACCCTCAAGTGACAAGTCCTGTCCAGTATAGTCCAAAAACACACTTTCAAACCCTGTGAAAAAATTAGACACACTCTCATCTTTCTTCTGACGACAGGCCGACAGCTTGTCCCAATCAATCTTTCGGGGTGGGATAAGGGAATGCATATAAGTGATAATACGGCCAGGCAGAGCAAGTATCTCTGCTTTAGGCTTCTCACCAGGCTTCCTTTCCTGGTCCCATACCTTAATTTGATCCCAGGTACCACCCAATTCGGCAACGTGATCCTGTGTATGCACCTGTCTCCAAATATCAACGGGTACCAACAAACCAAAGAACATTTCGAAATCCGCAAGCGTCATTACCGTTGATGAAGCGGCCTCAGTCAATTCTTTATAGTATGCAGTAGGATTTTTCCTAGGGTCCGGCAACTGAGTTTTAAGGGACAAGACTTCACTCCTTTTCCATGGAGTGTAAACCCACTGTTCCTGGAAACGGGCCTCTACCCTGGCCCTAGTCACATGATCATGCTGATACCGTATCTCTGGTATCTCAGGATGATATATAGGATGCACCTCCCTCATCGGGAACTGAGACACCGGGGTGGGGCTCTTCTCCAGCAGCCTTCCCCGGTAAGCAACCAATGTTGCAAAGTTACCAAAAACATGAGCAGGCTCCATATCAGTAACATACACATGATCCCTAATATCGTATAAAATCTGCGGTACTGCACCCTTGAAATGCTGCTCCGAAAGACTGATCAGAGTAGCCGACATGTGCTTAAGGGCATGTTGCTGTACGAAAGGCTCATAATCTTTCATCACACTCTACACATCTTCCACACTGTAAATGGGGTTACGAGCCCACTGTGTTGCTTGATTAGCCACCGCCTTCTTCTCTGCATCTCCCATATCAGATCATCCCCATTTCAGCCCCATGCGCCCTTTAAATTTCATCAACTCCCTATCCTCGGGGCCCCGCATCGGTGTCTCACTACTCAGCAATGCCGGGGAATGGAGGAACACAGTGAGGTGACAATAGAGGGAGCAGGCACCAACGTCACTGTCGGCTGCGTCGTGGGTGTAAGAGCTGGAGAAAAGCACGCCGAAGTAATAGGCGTTGCAGTAGTACTAACAGTCACAGTTGCCACAGACGGCGAAGGCAAAGAAAGGACAGGAGGTGCCGTGGCCAAGGCAGTTTGATTGACAGTAAAAGAAGCAGAGACAGCAGAGGCAGAAGAACCAGGTAGCTGAGCCTGTTGGGGAAGAGCAGGATATACCGTCTGTGGGGCATATGGGGGTGGGGGTCGAGCATCCAGCAATTCTTCTACAAAAGCGTCATTTTCCTCTTGCACTACATAAGACTTATCAACATTCAGTCGAAACCTCCTATCTTCACATTCAATTCCTATCTCCTGTTTCTCTCTATTATGCGCTACAGCTTTCTGAGTCAATGTTTGCATCCTCCCGGGCCTCTTTCTCTGCTTTCATTCGCCTCTGTTTAGCCTCTTTTTGCCATGTTCTGAGGGAATCAAACATAGTCTGCCTACTTCTTTTTGCAAACAACTTCTCCTGCAAGAAACTAATTTTTTGTTCATCAAAAGTACCCGTCAACGGCCACTGCAACTTGGCATTGACCCTCGTATATTTGTGCCATAACGTACTAAACGTAATGTTTTACTTATCGAGTCTCGTAGCACTCACTCGGACAGTCAGCCCGATCGCCGCAACTGCTGATTTCAGAATGCCGGCATTCTAATTCTGCATTGCCAGGTAATTCCCTACTGGCGTCCTTGTACGCGAAAACCGGCGCCATTGTTCGCGCATCCCCGGTTTCCCGGACGGGAACTTCACTGCCTCCGACCCCACCTCGGCGGAGACATCACTTTTGCTCACCCTCCCCCGATCACTCGCTGGACCATCAGCAGCAATTCCTCCCCTGGTCCCTTCCGCGGCCAGAATTGTTTGGCCCCAGGCAGCGCGATCTCCCCTCCCTGGCAACTTCCCAGGCAATTGGTCTATCAGTTAGTCCTGATGAGATCCCGATATTCTTACTGGGATTGAAACATCGTCGACACACACATCTTCAACTCTATACTAATTTTATTTTGTGGAGTATGAGATGTAACTCAGATTGTGACTTTTTCTTTACCTACATTCTCGCATATTGAAAAGTCATCTTTTTAAGTCACTTGCCTGTGGTAAGGAAATCGGCTGATTTCCCTCTACCCTGTCACGGTTTGCTCACTCACCTTTTTGTATATTAATTGTGTGTTCTACCTAATTGTTTATTAAAACCCCAATTTTCATTGTTACATTCGTAAGTCCAATTTTGATTTCTTAAATCGTGATATTGTTTCAATTTAAATTGTATGGGACCACTGTTTTTCTTAGCATGTTTTACATACATGTCAAAATTAGGAGTGCCTTCCGGAGGCGCTGGCTAACTTTCTTCCAGTCGAGCATCAGCAGAACGACAACAAGAAACCAAGAAACGACTACAAACCAGCTTTATCAAAAGTAGGCCAAATTCGTTATGCTGGCGGGCAAAATGTTCGCGAACACTTCGTATCCAAATCGGTCCTCAGACTGTTCCAAATGCAAACCAAAATCGGTCCTCAGACCATACCAAAGACAAGCCAAAATGGTACCATATCCACAAAGAACCAGAGCAAACTCACCTGGTGCACACAGGTCAAACAAATGTATTCTCCACTGCTGACTCTTCGGACCAAATGGTCAGATCCAAGGGATTTCGCCGTTCAGGACCCTAGCCGAGATGATCGCTGAGCGAGGCACCGACTGGTCAGACAGACGGGGCAGCTGCGAGTTCAAGACTCTCTCATGCAGTGATCCCTGGTCCGCCCGTCCGACACGACGTGGCCCGACCTCCTCACTCGTCCGCGGGCAAGGATGGGTCACCCGATGGAGTCCCTGTTCGGGCGCCAACTGAAGGAAGTGACCCGAAAAGGGTCACCCGGGTCACTCGCGACCACCTCTCAGCCTTCCATACAAATGAAGAGTCGGTCAGACAGTAGAGAATACAAACCAAGTAAGCTTTATTCAGGATACACTCGAGTGGAGTCCGGTCTGACCAGCCTCCTTGTATTGCTGCAGAGGGACTGACCTTCACAAGCATGATGATACATAAAATACAATTCAGAAGCAATAAAGACACGCCCAGACTGGAAATTTCCAGTTGGTAGCTGGTGAACAAAGGGGATACAGAAGGATGGGTCTAGGTCCTGAGACCGGGTAAATGCTATCTCAGCGCCAAGGTCACTCTGCCCGTGCCCGCCACTCTAAGGGTGGAAGCAGGCCTATCTAATGGGAAAGGTATGTACTGACAATAGCAGTGCATTCATTAGCACAGTGAAGCTCAGCCTTGGAGAGACAAACAAAGGAACTATCGCAGCTGCTATCAGCTGAGGCAGACAGGGAGTGAGACAGAAGTTAGTTTCGATCATGGCTCAAAATGGTGGCTGAATATAAAATGGTGCCGCGAATGCTAACTTAAGTCATACAATGCATGGAGAAACCCAGCCAAAACATTTCTGTTCCAACATATCCCAATACTTGGGCACAATGAAGTGTGAAGATCTGCACTTGGCTGTCATCAGCCTTCTTCAAATAGCAATCAGGGACAAATATAAGGGCATGTCTGGCCTAGAAATGCCCTCACCGTTAACAACAGATTCTGCTGACTGACCACCCTGTCCCCAATCATCCACCACATAGCAGTGCTCAGGAAAATCTAATCAGCAATCCCTTGCTAAAAAGTCTTCAAAGAAGTTCTAACGTTAGCAATGTCTCCAGCCTCTCTCACTTCAGTGTCTGGGTCTCCACCCACCAGTCACATGTATGTAGACAATACACTTTCACCATCTTGAGAAGCTGTATCCTCCACCCATCTTGTGCCATGCTAAACCAAGGCAATCCAAAATAGATGCCACTGGACCTAGCAATCATACTCACATTTCACAGGGAATTTAGCTTCCATATGTGTGCCACACATTCACAATGCATACACTCATGTGACACGCACACAGAATGTCAGCGCAAGGGTCCGGGTGTTACATAGAAGCATAACTTTATATGATTGAGGCCGGTAGTCCACACTCCTCTCTGACACAGTCTGTTCAAGACCATTAATACCTAAAGGTCACTCCGCTGCAACCACTGCTCCATGTCAACAACCCGAGACATGGACAATAGTCCTGCGTCGACAAAAGAATGCATGTGTGTTGTTCCCCCAGGTCACATAACAGGTTCTGAAACTTGGCATTACTATGGACAAGCCTAAGCCATATCACACACACAAGATTGTGGTGCATTACCTGGGCCAGTAAAAAGTATTAATCCCAGCTTCATATGCAGTTGGGCCATTCAGGGAAGGGGCATATGCCATATACGTTGCAGGGGACATTCCCAACTCAACAAATTCCATCTGTAATAACTGGATCTCAACACAGTTTGCACAGCTCCTGAGCACCACCAACTTCATAATTAACACCAGTTCATTAAGTTTCTTATCTACCCCCTCATAGTGACTCCCATGGACAATTTGCCTAGCATCAAATTGTATACCATCTCTACATATTTTCTCAAAATACCCATGTTCTGCATTCCTCTCCGAAGGCTAGCCAATGCTTAGCACTGGACATGTGCACATGGATTTGTAAAACATGCCTATCAATTCTGGACACTTACCTACCTGACTGACTTTGTCATACTAAAAACTATTTTGAGTTCTTCTGAATGGGAACAGAGGATATGTTGGCCAGAGACATACTATAAACAGGAGTTCCAATTGTTTTGTCTCCTCATGGAAATTCTTAATGCTCCTAGCTAAATCAATAGCCTTATCGAAAGAAGGAATTTTGCAGGCTAATTGGCGATCTTAGACATTTATCCAATTGCATCTTGCAACTAACTGGTCACTTCACAGCCAATAGGATGCCAAGACCTTTGAAGATGTGACTTAGGTATCTACAGATTCATTTAGACCTAGTATCCTAGTGAAAACCTTCTGTTGAAGCTCAGCCCATGGACTTCTTTAGAGCATGGTGGGCTATACTCCATCTCGCCAGGTCAGTGGGGTGATGTACGCTGCTGTCTTGGTGAAGTACTGTCTGCCATATTCAGATATCTCTGCCAGACAGCAGAGCTCTCTGTGCCTTTAGCAGAGCCCCCTTCCTGGCAAATCTATTGAAGGTAATGATAGGTTGATGAGCGACCACCATGTTTAATGTAGCTGCTCAGCAAAGTATTCTGTTCTTCTAAAACAAACTATAAAGCAGGAGTTTGCTATGGAAAAACAAAAAATAAATGCCCCTGACACGCTACAGGTTTTCTCCCAGTGTGTGGAGGTCATTTCTTTGCTTCCTCATTTGGGATTGCCAGGCATTCCCTGGTGAACAGGAAAATAAGTATGTCAGTAAGTCAGTCCTAAGTAGAGTTGATGGTCTGAGGCACTGTGACCGATAGCCGAATATCTGATGGGCTATTGATCAAAGGTTTTCACTTGCAGAACCAGAGTAGGCTTTCCTGGCAGAAAAATTGCAGTTTCCGCAGCCATAAATAAAGCGGGGAAACCACAAGTTTTGCAGACAGGATAGTGGCAATGTTTTTGATATAGTATTTCATTTGCTCAACTCTAAATTTGGACCTATGTTTTTCTTGCCTTCAAAATACAACTCTAGCTGCTTCACGGTAATCTGATATTCATCCAAATCTTCACCGCCAGCTGGAGTATAATCTGGTAAGTGTTCACACACTTAAAGCTCCACTCTTACATAATAGTATAACAAATTCCTTTGCCTATACATAGGTCATCTATAGCACCTAAATATGCATTAAAAGATCTAGGGCTAGATGTACAACCCTATTTTGCGCTCGCAAACGGGAGATCGGCCCGTTTGCGACCACAAAAATGGGTAATGGCATGTACGAACGCTATTTTGCGAGTCACTGACTCGCAAAATAGCGTTTGCAACTCTCGCTATTAGGAAGGGGCGTCCCTTCCTAATAGCGAGACTCACTGCCATGTACTATTGTTTTGCGACCTCGACTCCTCCCAATCCGGCTTCAGAAAAAACCACAGTACGGAAACCGCCCTCCTCGCCGCAACAGACGACATCCGCACCCTACTGGACAAAGGAGAAACAGTAGCCCTCATCCTCCTCGACCTATCAGCGGCGTTCGACACAGTCTCCCACCGCACCCTAATACGCAGACTCTACGACGCAGGAATCCAGGACAAGGCCCTCAACTGGATCTGCTCCTTCCTCTCTGGCAGGACGCAGCGGGTCAGACTCCCCCCTTTCCTCTCGGACCCCACACCTACCACCTGCGGAGTCCCCCAGGGCTCCTCCCTCAGCCCGACGCTCTTCAACGTCTACATGGCTCCACTTGCCCCCATCGTCAGAACCTACGGACTCAACATTGTGTCATACGCAGACGACACCCAGCTCATCCTCTCCCTATCCAACGAGCCCAACACCGCCAGACGCAACTTTCGAGAAGGCATGGAAGCCGTCGCCAAATGGATGAAAAACAGCTGCCTACAACTAAACACCAACAAAACAGAAGTACTCATCATGGGCCCAAACCCCGACGCCTGGAGCGACACCTGGTGGCCCCCCGCCCTCGGAAACCCACCAACCCCCACAGACTACGCACGCAACCTGGGAATCATCCTGGACTCCGAGCTCAAAATGGACCGCCAGATCAACTCTGTCTCGTCTTCCTGCTTCCACACCCTCCGCCTCCTTCGTAAGACCTTCAAATGGATCCCCTCGAACACCGAAAGACAGTCACTCACGCCCTGGTCACCAGCAGACTCGACTACGGCAACGCACTCTACGCCGGAATAAACAAAAACCTCATCCGCAAGCTACAGAACATCCAGAACGCCGCAGCAAGACTGGTCCTCAACCTGCCAAAACACTGCCACATCTCCCAGCACCTGCGCACACTCCACTGGCTCCCCGTCGAGGCGAGAATCACCTTTAAGATGCTCACCCACGCACACAAGGCCCTCCACGGCACCGGACCAGCATACCTGAACAGCCGACTCAAATTCCACGCACCCCAAAGGACCCTACGATCAGCCCAGCTCTCCTACGCCGTGGTCCCCCGCACCAGAAAGACCAGATCGGGAGGCCGCTCCTTCTCCTTCCTTGCGGCCAAAGCATGGAACGCCCTTCCGCTCCACCTCAGACAGACAACATCGCTCCCCATCTTCGCAAGAAACCTCAAAACCTGGCTCTTCGATAGACCCCCTCCTTGATGGAATGGAACCTGCACCCCCACCCCCCCCACCCCTAGCGCCGTGAGACCCTTACGGGTGAGTAGTCGCGCTTTAACAAACTCCTGATTGATTGATTGATTTGCGGCTGCGGAACACTTGCAGTTTACCACTTACTTCAAGTAGGTGTTAAACTACTCGCAAACGGGAATGGGTTCCCAGGGGACGCCTTCCCCTTTGTGAGTCTGTGAGAAAATATTTTTTAAGAGCAGGCAGTGGTCCCTTGGACCACTGCCTGCTCTTTAAAAATATTTTTAAAAAATGAAACTGAAAAGTTTCATTTTTCTTTTTTAAATGCAGCCCTTTTCCTTTAAGCAAAACGGGCTGCATTCATAAAAAAAAAAACTGCTTTATTTAAAAAGCAGTCCCAGACATGGTGGTCTGCTGACCCCAGCAGGCCACCATCCCTGGGAGTTCTAGCCATTCTCAATGGGGTCGCAAATTGCACTTGCCCCATGAATATTGATGAGGCATGCAATTTGAGACCCCATTGGGAATCGCTAACAGTGTCTGTGACACTTGTACATTGCATTTTGCGAGTCGCAAAGCGACGCATTTTGCGAGTCGCAAAATGTAAGGGTCGTACATCTGGCCCCTAATCCAGTAAACTGGTTCTTGAAAAGATAGTGAAGATGGAGTGACATAGTGCATGATGATAATGGAAATATCATGTGAAAACTCCTTACGAAACACCTCAATGAAAAGTACAGAAAACTACAGCAAGACTGAACTGTGGTACATTAGCAGCAAATAAATTAGTCTTGATGATGAAGTGACGTGTACCTTGGCTTTTTTTATAAACCTTGCTGTATGATAACATGGTCACTGTTCATGCATAGAATGCATTAGAGTGTGTGATGGAAGCAAACGGCCTAGAAAACAGGCCTGCTCATTTCTAACAAGAGCCATTCAGTTTATGCAGTCTAACAAAATATGTGTATAACAGTCACATTTTCCAGGGCTTGTGTTAACCATCTATGGAAGGTATTTTTCCATTCTCCAATACCTTTTAGTTAAAAACAGTCGCTGAAAGGTGGATATCTGGGGGGAAGTGACCTTGTGATTCTCACCTTGAGGGAAGAAGTGGAGATGTGATAACAGCAGGCTTCTGTGTACTTCAATAATCTGAAAAGAGTATTGTTTTCTGTGTAGCATAAAACGAGCTGAGCTCAAGCTAACCCCTCCTGGTCCACAGAGCTAGATACCAGTGATAGGGGTAGAATTACACAGAGTTCCGACTTGAGGCCTGACAGCATGAAAGGTAAGTGGAGGGAGGGAGGGACTTTGAATAACTCGTCATAAAATACACAAATGAAACGAGGCTGGTAATCAGCAAGTTATCACTTAGATAGGGATTAGACTAATTGATGAGGGATGTGTGATGAAATGTGATTGGGCCATAGCTGACAGTTGCCCTTTTGTATGCATTACTTGCTGAGTTTATGATTTCATCAACCATTCTTATTCACATTATAAGTCCTGGCTCATTTCTACCTCATGTCTTTCCAACTCAAGTGTTTCCCCATATTTACCTTATAGCTCCCCCTTACGCTTACGCCTAATCTCCCAAACCTGCTTCCATCTTTTTTTTCTCCCCTTTCACATCCTGCGACATTTAAACTGCTATAGTCTCCTTTTTAGTCATTGTTCTCCTTCCTCCATGCACCATATTGAGACTGATATGAACCCTCCTGACATTTTTGATTTTATGCCTTCATTAATTACTAGTCAGTTCTATGTAAGGGCTTAACCCAGCCATGACTGATGTTGTGTTGTACTGTGCACAAAAAACTATTTCGTTGAATCGCACTTTATAAAAACGAGTTATAAATGAATACACAAATAAATAGCTATCATATACAGAATAATAGAGTTTAATCAATAACCATATAATATAATATAAAATACCAATATTTATGTGCGTGTTCTGAATTTGGGATTCATGGTGGGTCTCCACCATAATACTACTGATCCAGCGCAATATTAGCCAACAACATTCATACACCATATACTCACTTGGGCCCATACATTCACACTACACTAATACTTACGCTGGGTGTCAGATGTACTCTTTATCAAAGTCCCTGCTACCAATTACCTTCTGATTGAAGAGTAATAACTTACCAATGGATCCTTTGCTAATTGGGAAGTTTAAAATGAGTGACATTCATTATAGTACATAATCCTGAAATAACCACTGAGTCAGGAAGTTTTAAAATGTTTATCTAAAGTTTTAGCAGAGTAAAATACAGAAAACACGGTACTTGATTGAAATACCCAAGAAAAAGCATAGAAATGATTTTGCTAATAAATGACGGTGTTTAAGGAAGAGGAGAAGATAGAGACAGCAGCGCAACTAAAGGTTGCAGTATAGTTACCTAAAATGCGAGAACCAAGCCCCTTAGCCAAGGAGTTGGAAAAGATAGGACCCAGGAAGGATGAAGAGCAAAGACTTCTTCCAGGATCAAGACCGGTGACCTCTCTACAACGACGCCTGCGCCGTTCCCCTCTCTGATACTCGACTTCTCTCGATTCTCCCGTTCTTCCTTCTAATGGACTCCGCCGCCCCCTCCTCAGGACCTCTTCTGGACAGGGATTCAGTCTGCAATCGATCAGCTTAGCGGTCTGGAGCTCTTCCTGTCAGCATCTCCG
The DNA here is from genome assembly GCA_963921515.1 of Calotriton arnoldi. NCBI lineage: Eukaryota > Metazoa > Chordata > Amphibia > Caudata > Salamandridae > Calotriton > Calotriton arnoldi. Next base: position 4,309,745 of record CAWUFW010000061.1, read on the forward strand.
CTCTCCTGTGCTTCGTGAAAGCATGCTCTGACTAATTAACTAATGCTATATTCTATTATACCCTTCTACGCCCATGTACCTCCCTTAATGTTGCTAACATTATGGGACCACTACTTCTGATTGGACAGGGCCAGGAGGTGGATTCTCGCACCATATCAATTTTGGCCTAAATTGTGAAGCCTATTGTTTTTAGCTTCCCGCCCCTTCAAATTAATACATTCACTTTATTTCCCACCCGTCTCACGACAAATGTTATACATTTTACAGGAGAAAAGTAACAATTTGTCCGCTCGGAAACATTGAGTACATCATCTTCGGCCAATAGGTCGTGGCCTTGGGAGACGTCCAAGTTGACTTCACTTGGCAGGCATACAGGACACATGCGCAGAACCCTCTGTCTCTTGAGTTTCAAGACACCAACCCAGGCCCAAGTTTATGAATTACTAAAAGTGTAAGAAGAAAATATTAAAATCACAAATAAAAAGTTTCACTGTATACCCACTTTCCCTACTCTATTCCCATTTAATCATAATACTATCCTGCATTAGTAGCGTTAAGAAAACGACAATTTAATAATGACATGAGAGCAAGCTTAAGCATGTGAAAACATTTAGCGGCCATTTTAATGCACACTGCGCAGAAGCAGAAGTTTCCCACCAAGCAAAGAAAGACGTCACACCATGTGATCAGGTTGCGACATGCGCAATGAAGTCCTGCGCTTTTAGCGGCCATCTTGGTTTATAGACAAGCGTTATTCATTAGTAAAACACATAGGCAAGCGTCTATCCCTTTTGTGTTTGTGAATGCAAAGATTAGTATTGACAGTACAAGTTTAATAAATTAATACTATGAGGAGGATTGCGTACAAGCAAGTTTCATTTTTGAAACCTTGCTCCATCAATCCCCTCTCTGATGGCGTTTCTGAGCCATCAAAATACTACCCTCAATCAGATGCCAACTTCTAGCAATTCGTTTCATTCTCATTTTTACTTTTCTATTCTTACAGTCTCCTTTTAATTTCTTGTATAAATCACTTCTCCATTCTTCTAGTTCGATTTCATCTAGTTTTCTCTTCTTTCCTTTTCCTGTCACTTTATATGTTCCATTCTTTCTACAGCATTTGCACCATATTGTTATTGCTAAAATTATTATTGCTATCCCTGCTAAGGGTACTAATATTTGACCTATAAGTCCTTTTCCTACATTAGCAAACCAGGTTCCAATTGACGCAATACTATTTGTCAATCTTTCCCATACACTATCAACTTCCAGTGGTTTAAGTTCTTTCTCAAGTTTAGTTATGTTCTGAATATACGTTCCAATTTCTGCACTCTTATCAGGAATATAAGTGCAACAATGTTTCGTCTTCAATAATTTACAAACTCCTCCCTCTTTTGCCAATAGAATGTCAAGAGCAAGTCGATTTTGCATTACCATAGATCTAATCGCAACCATCTCCGTATTAATCATTAGAAAACCTCCAGCAGTATCCGTTGATAAACGATCAACCACTGTAGACAATTTACATATTTTCCTTGAGTTCAGAATTATTCCCACTGAAGGTATCAATGCACCAAATATATCACCTACAATTTCTGAAAAACTAGCTCTTTTACTACGTATTAATTCATTATTGTTTTCATTGCTTCCAGTGTTTCTTTTTACGTGATATATCTTTGGAAAAACTATTCCAAAATAACAACTTCCATACCATCTTGCAGGAAGCCTAAAGTAAGCCTTATTCCCACATACATAATAGATTCCAGGAAAAACTGAATCTGTTCCTCCTTTGAGTCCCCAACCTCCAAGAATTAAAAAATTGTGTTCACATTCACTGGTACCGATGAAAACATTGTTATAATCAGTCTTTAACCTATGAAGACAAATTTTCCCTTTCTTTACGAAATCCAGAGCCATTGCAGCTTGAGCTTTACCAGGTGTATAACTCCCTTCCTACTCCGCCCAAGGTGGCAACTGAGCCTTATGCTCTGAAGCTTTCTTTGAAAATCATGTCTTCTATCTTCTACTAAATTCAAAAATATCTTTTCTTCTTCTAGTAAAGAACATGTTAGATTGTGTCTATGTGCATGTGTTATGTCTATCGATTTCATTGTTAAGAAAAACTCTCCCATAAAATGTGCGTCTTGACTACTAAGCACTGGGTTCATACTCTTGCGAATCGGAACCTCAGAAAATATCACATCTAAGTTTGAATAATAATACTATAGCCTACCTGTTCTATAAAATAAACTTGTTAATACACTACATGAGATGCCATATGTCAGTGGTTAATGATGGTATGTTAATCCTTCCGCTACTGATTCAGGTAACTTCATACAGACATAACAATTACTAACTTCCATTGTCTCCACATACTGAAACAATAACTTTGTGAAAACATTTAAACTAGTGTCGTTATCAGCTATTTCATGATGAATTTCTGCCTCATCTTCTGCCATTAATTCTACTCTACTGCCCTTCATGTTTGCTGTCCTCCCTTTAGTTTCATTATTTATCTTCTTATCTATTATCATAAGGTAAGGAACTGCTACAATCAGGACTAACCATACTATAAGCACCAATACTAGACTACATATGCAGATTGCACAGCATCTCCTACAACAATTTCGTTTGGTCTCCCAGTAACTCTATCATCAGGCATTTTTCGACAAGGAAGATTGCTCTTCTTATCTCTTCTTCTTTTCTTTAGATGATTCTTTTGTTTAGTCAGGGTGGTCTTGTTTCTTCTTCGTATGTTAGTTCTGCACTTGTTCCTTCGCCACCACTGTCACTTGACTCTGAGCTTTCAAAATCTTCAAGAATGATATAAGTCCAGTCAGGACCCTTGAATTTGTTATTCACAAGTCTCAGTCTTTTACTTTTTCTTTTTCCTGACTTTTTCTCTTGTTCAGTTTGACTTGTCACTTCAGGTACTTGTTCTGGATCTTCACTTCTGGTTGTTATGTGGTATTTTACTCTTTTAATGACACTTGGCCAATGATCTCCTTTCTTGTTTTCTTTGTTGGCACTGTTTCTCTGTTTACGTCTTCAAAGATCTCGTTATTTTCACTTCTTAATACTGTTTTGTTTTCTTTGATTACTGCCTCTTTTGTTTGTTCTTTTCAGGTCTGATTGGTTTCTTTTCAGTAGCTCCACAATGACTTTCAAGATGTTGGCTTTGTTCCTTTTTTATTTCTTTATGTTCATTTGTATTTACCCCTTCTTGATCTAACTACTTCTGATCAGGGCTTATTGCACTGTGAACTTCTGCAGCCTGACCTGATTCTTCTAAACCTGTCTGTCCCTCTTCAAAGTTTATTAAATCTTCACTGTTTTTAGTCCAATTTTCTTTCCCTATCTGATTTAGTTCAGGATCTTTTACTGTCTTGTTTTCTTGATCCCGAACTGTTTCTTCTTCACCTATCTGATCTTCTTCAATTTCCTCCAATTTTGTTTGATTTCTCGTTCTGTAATATACTTCAGGAACTTCTACCACTGGTATCCAATCCTGACTTGTGCTCGGTTGTTCTCCGTCAGCTTCTCTCGAACCTCTAGCCTGAGATTCCTCAGCTGGGCAACCTTCAGCTTCTTCAGTGATTGGCGTTGTCTGTGGATTCTCTTCTTCAGGTTCTGGTACTCTCGTTGTGTGGCTTACATGAATCCAATTAGGAAATCTTGCACACTTCACTGCTGTATTGGTGGTCAATATAACTTGACAAGGTCTGCTCCACCTGGGTGATAGACACGTTTCTCTGGTGTGATTCTTCACTACCACCCAATCACCAGGATTCAGATCATGTTCTAGTTCAGGCTGCCTGGAAACTGCGTCTTCTCCAACCTGATGACAGACAGAACGCACTAGGTCAGCCAATCCTTTGCAATAATCCAGAACCATATCATCAGATATATTTACTAATTTGTTTGTGTGAACATGTGTTTGTCTCATTGCTCTTCCCATCATTATTTCATGGGGGCTCAATCCTGTTGTTCTGTCGGGTATGCTTCTGATTCCCATCAAGACAAGTGGCAATGCGTCTGGCCACTCTAATGATGTTGATGCACACATTTTTCCCAATCTTGACTTTATAGTGCCATTCAATTGTTCAACCACTCCAGAAGCCTCTGGGCGATATGCACAGTGCAATTTCTGTTTAATTTGAAATGCTTCACAAATTAGTTTGATTACTTCACTGTTAAAATGTTTTCCTCTATCTGATTACAAAGATACTGGGAAACCAAACCTAGGTATGAGCTCACGTAACAACAGTTTTGCAACTGTAATACTGTCATTTCTCCTAGTAGGGTAAGCCTCCACCCACTTTGAAAACAGTCACACTATGACTAGTACGTATTTCAGCCTTCTACATGGTGGTAACTGTATGAAGACGAACTGGAGTCTTATAAATGGGCCCTCTGCCTTTCCAATTTTTCCAAACCCAATTATCGTTTTTCTGCCTGGATTATGCATTTGGCAAGTTAGACATCTCTGGCAAAGACTCTCTGCAACAGCCCTGAATTTGGGATTGTACCAATTTTGTCTGAACAGCCTAATCATTGCATCTCTCCCTATGTGTGTGTCTCCATGATGCATTCTGGCCATTTGTGAGAGTAAACAGTCTGGCATGACTGGTCTGCCATCTGCACTGATCCACACTTCATCTTCTCCTCTTTGGGAGCAACCCACTTTGATCCACAAATTTTTCTCACTTTCATCAACCTCATCTTGCAATTTCTTCACCTCATTCCATGTTTCAGGTGGCATATACAGCATAAGTTGGCAGCTGATTCCCATTCTTTCCACCCTCTTATTGACTGACGTTCTGGTTTTGGCACAATGTTGAGCCACCAAGTCTGCATATCTGTTGCCGACTACCACCCAGTCATCTCCTGACTGGTGTGCGGCACATTTCACCACAGCCAATTCTTTTGGTGATTGTATTGCTTCTAGCAATTCCCTTACAAATTGTCCATTTTTAATGGGGGATCCTGAAGAAGTCATGAAATCCCTCTGCATCCACAGTTGGCCAAAATCATGCACGACCCCGTAACCATATTGACTAACTGTAAATATGGTCACTCTCTGATTCCTCCCAATTTTGCAAACTTTTATCAAAGCAATCAATTCAGCTACTTGTGCAGATTTTACTCCTGGTAAATAGGATGCTTCGACTATTCCAGTTAATTCACATACCGCATAGGCAGCAGTTAGTTTACCATCTTCATGTTTTTGACATGAACCATCAACAAATAGCTCCCTGTCTGGCTTTTTAAGAGGCTATTCCTCTATGTCTGGGCGTGGTTTTGTACATAATTCTGTAATTTGCACACAATCATGTTCATCTTCTTCGTCATCTTTATTTGTTTCATGATATGGGTCCGGCAATAAAGTTGCAGGATTTATTATCGTACACCTTACCATGGTCACATTTTCAGCACCCATTATTATCCTCTCATATTTAGTCAGCCGACTAGGAGTAAGATGCTGAGTTCGGGTTCTTGTCAACAGAATCACAACTGCATGTGGAACATACACTTTTACAGGATGTCCCATCACAATTGACTCGCTTTGTTCAATGCTCAAACAAGTCACGGCCACTGCTTTTAAGCATCCTGGCAACGCGGCTGCTACTGGGTCCAATGTAGCAGAAAAGTACGCTATAGGACGTCTGTATAGTCCATGTCTCTGAGTTAGGACAGAAAGTGCACAATTTTCTCTATCTTGACAGAATAATGCGAATTCTCTTTTATAATCAGGCATGCCTAAGGCAGGTGCTGAACAAAGTGCGTTTCTCAATTTTACAAAAGCTTCTACACTTTCATCCTCCCACTCGACAGGGTCCTTTGCTTTCTTTTTCGTCATGTTAATTAAGGGCTTAGCTAACATGGAGAAATTTGGTATCCATTGTCGACAGTAGCCTACTATTCCTAGGAACATTCTCACTTGTCTTTGGGTCGTCGATATATTGGACTAAGACTGAGCTTCCTGGCATCACTAGTTTTTCCAGGCACTTTTTCAGTATCTGGTTGAAGATGGAAGGACTTTCTGTGTACCCCTGAGGAACACGATTCCACACATAGACCTTGTTCTCAAATTTAAATGAGAAAAGATACTGGCTGTCTGGATGCAATGGTATTGAAAAGAATGCTTGACACAAATCAATTACTGTGAACCATCCTGCATTCCAAGGGATCTGGTATAGAATTACTGCAGGATTTGGTACTATGGGACAACATGGTTCCACAATCTTGTTTATTTTACTCAGGTCCTGAACAATCCTATATTTTCCACTAGGTTTCTTTAGTCCCATGATTGGTGAATTACATGGGCTACTCATTACTTCTTTTAGGATGTTTTGTTCTACCATTCGTTTTATTTCTTCAATGACTCCTGCCTTTACTTCTGCACTCATTTTGTACTGTCTGGTATTTGGGAAAATTGCACCTTCTTTTACCGTAATTTGAACTGGATCTATTTTTGCCATAAGTCCTACTTCTTTTCCGGTGAAATCCCATACTATTGGGTTTACTGTACCTTTTAATTCTTCTGGTAACTCATCTCTTGTTATTAACGAAAACATTTTGCCTATTTCTGTACCTTGTTTTGCAACCATAATTTTATATACATGGTCCTCATCTGGTGTCTGAACTGCCACACCATCTGGCGTGCAGAAAATTGTACAGTTCATTTTGCACAATAAATCCCTACCTAATAAATTCACTGGGCTAGAATCGCACACTACAAATTGGTGCATTTCTCTGAAGTTTCCTATTTTGACTTCCATTGGTTCTGTAAGAGGCGTTCTAATTCTTTGATTAGCTACCCCTACTACTTGGATATCTTCACCAGAGAGAGGAAGGTCTGGGATATCTGCTGATCTCACCGTAGACCTGGTAGCACCAGTGTCCAAAAGGAAAGTAATATCATTACCTTTCACATTTCCTTCAACATATGGACCAGACTGATCTACCTGTAAGGATGCGCCAAGTACGCACTCCTTCTTCCCCTCTCCTAGGTACCGTCATGAGTTGAATTCACAGTAATTGTCCTGCAAAAGAAATTGTGATGTCATATAATCATTCTTACCACTCCCTCCTGGGTATTCAATGTCTGTACCATGCTTTGCTCTGCTTACATTACCCTGAACAGGTGGAGGTGGTAATTGACTCTGGGGATTAACACCCTGCTGTGAGTCATTCTGCGCCTGTGGATTTAAGTTTTGATTTGGGCCATTATTATTCCGAATCTTTTTACATTCGTCCTTCCAATGCCCCAATTTTCCGCATCCATGACAAGGAAATTTCTTTTTAGCTTCTTCTCTACTCATTCGTCCTCTAAATTTTCCACCATTTCCCGTATCACCACTCGTTCCAGAATCTTTTCCTTGATTTTCACTCGGATTTTCCAAATTAATTCCCTGCTTTTCTGCCATTTTCACCTGAGCCCACATCACCTTTTCTTGTAATTTCTTGTGTCTATCCTCAATATCGTCTCCACAATATTTTGCATACTTCAGAATCTCATCTATGGGCTTTCCCTGCCAACACAGCATGTGTTGTTTAATCATCTGCCAAATCTCTGGCTTCAGACCGTAAACAAACCGATACACAAACTGACTCATGTTCTTGTCTCCAATGTCCTCAAATCCACTATACTGTTTAAACACCTGCAATAAACGCTCATAATAGGAATGTACTGTTTCACTGGCTTCTTGGGTTGTTCGATCTATTTTCACCCAATCTGTTTCTTTCGGGGTATTTTCCCTTTCAGGTATGTTATCACCTGCTGATACTTTTTCATCACATCATTTGACGGGGCACCTGTTTTCGGATCTCTAGGATATTCATCACTAGGCCAATCGACTGTGATCTTACAATCTGTCCATAAATCGGCAGGTACCACTATGTCAAACAAACCATCTAAATCCTTCAACAATACCTTTGACACCTTCACAAACCTTTCAACCTGCTTGTACCATTCAATTGGTTTTTCTCTCAGTTTTGGAAAATCATTCGTAAATGATAAAATATCCTGTCTGCTCCATGGGACATGTACATATCCTCCTCCCGCAACTTCTCGCATTGGATACATCTGGTCTGCTTTTTCCTGCTTCCTTCATCACATATTCTGATGCTGTTCTACTTGTTCGTGCTTCTTCCTTTTTCTTGGCCCACCTAGATCTCCATTTATCTAGATCTCCCCATTTTTGTAAAACTAACATTAATTCTCTTATTTGCAGTCTTCTTCCAGATGCATTCATATTTTCTAAATCTTTGTCTGAAAATTCTGCTCTATAGGGTTTCTGTAGTACCTTTGATCTCCCTATTTCTATGCCCATCTTTAGTGCTAAATTGGACAATTTTTCATGGAATATCTTTACATTTCTAGTGATACTCCTGCACAAGAATAATAATTCTTCTTCATCATAGGTATTCAAGCGTTCTACTCCTACATTTCCTGCTATTATTTCTTCTAATTCAACTTTTAATTTATGGATATCCAGTACTTTTGGAGGTGTGTACTGTTTAACTGACCCTTGTACCCATCTTTCTAGATCTTCAGGTGTTACTATGGTAGCACTTTTTGTTCCTGATGAAGTTACTAAACTTACATCTTTTGAACCTCCAGGTACATCTTTTCTGGGAGTACTATTTACAGAACCTCGAATAGGTAAATCCATGAGTGATATTGTGGATTCACAGTCACTAAATTGATCCTCAATTATAACTGGAGCTTCAGGTTTGGGGTTACTCACAGGAGTAGGTGTAAGTATCGGTTGAGGACAATTTCCCTGAGTACCATATAATGGAACTACTGGACCAATTGTTACAGGTATGGTCAACGAATCAGGATGTACTTTTATCTGAGTTATTTTCTGTATTAATTCTGTTCTGGTCTTTTCTAGGGCTTCTTTTTCTTTGTCATGAAGTATTCTAGTCGGGGTGAACTCATGCATTACCTGTGGCACTAATGGAGTTTTTGGTGGTGCACTTGGGGTGCATCCACTTGTCCCTTCCTGATATGGTGGGGGATTTCTTAACATTTCTTCCATAAATTCGTCTTCTGATTCCTCATTTCTCATTAAATGTTTTGTCTTTTCTGTACATTTGCCTCCTGATTTTTCTCCTTCTGTGAATAATGGATACAGTCCCTCTGTAATCATTGCCCTTCTCCATTGTTTCATCTGACCCTCTCTCGACTCACGTAAATATCTGGGAAAAAATCCTGGGTAACTCCTATTACTTCTAGATCTATCCCGCTCAAATGCCTCTGTTTCCCATTCTTCTAGAGCTTCGTACTGGGTTAATCTAGGTCTGGGTTCTAAATCATTCATCCTCAATCTCAAGTTTTGAAGAATTCGCCCATTGAACGTTCCATTCTTGGGAAATGCTAATACTCCATCATTTCAGCTATCCCTTGTCAATAATTCTGGCTACTCCTCCTGCGAATACCTGGAAGCTGAACTGACAACCCAAAATTCCCACCCAATTCGTCTACACAACATCTATCGCCCTCCGGGCCCCCCCCAGCCCTTCATCGAGGACTTATCTGAGCTCCTGACACAATCCTCACTATCGAACTCAAAAAATCTCTTTCTTGGGGATCTTAACCTCCATTGGAACGATACCGATGATCCCACTATCTCCCTCCTCACTAATCTACTTGAGATCAATGAACTCAAACAACTATGCCTGTCCCCGACACACACCAAAGGAGCCATCCTTGACGCCATTCTTTCCAACGAAGATCTGGCCTCCGTGACCAATATCGTCCCCATTGACTGGTCTGACCATCACCTTATACTGATCACCATTGCTACCAATGCAAATCTCCCCACCTCCAAAATTAACAGACCAAAGAAACTGACCAGAAATCTAAAACATATCCCTCGGGTGCTCTTGAGTCTAAACTCCAAGCTCAACTTCTTCTCATTCCCCCTCACAAAATGCTAATGAGCTCACTGAACACTTTAACAATACTGTCACTGGCATTCTTGACCAATTAGCCCCGCCTGAAACTCAAAACCAAAGAATGACCCCCTCCAACTCTTGGTTTAATACCGAGCTTAACAACGAAAGACGGTCACTAAGACTGTCGGAAAGAACCTGGAGACACCATCCCTCTCCCTCCCATCTTGCACTCCTCAGACACGCTAGATCCACGTACAAAAACACATCTTCAAGGAAAAGGCATCCTTCTTCCGCACTCAACTTGATCGTGCCAAAAACAGACCTAGGGAACTCTTCAAAATCATTCGTAACCAAACTTCCCCTGCACCTCCAAATCTGATCGCCTCCTCAGCCAGATGTGAAGAAATTTCCCACTTCTTCTCGGAAAAAATAGCCAAAATTGATCAATCCTTCCGTTCCACACAGCTCTCCTCCAACTCCCAATGCAAACCCGTCCTCACCTCAAATGCCTACTCCACATCCCCTCGACCAGCTGACCCTGCTACCTCTCCGGAAACCAACTACCCTAACTCACAATTAAAGAACAATGCCTCCTTGCTCAACTTCCTCCCCGTGACTGAGCTAGAAGTCCTTAAAATAATTGGTAATCTTAAACCGTCCTCCCACACAAAAGACCCCTTACCCTCTAACCTTGTCCCTGCCCTTAAGCACATCATCACCCCATACTGGACCACAATCATCAACACCTCTCTCTCCACTGGCTGTGTCCCCACCTCCCTTCAACTTGGACAAATCTCTCCCATAATCAAAAACCCCAATGCTGACCCAAATGACCTAAACAATGTCCGCCCCATCACTAACCTCCCCCTTCTCTCAAAGGTCCTTGAAAAATGTGTCCTACTACAACTAGACAAACACATCGAAAACTTCAACCTACTTGATCCCTTTCAATCAGGCTTCAGGAAAGGCTGCAGCACCGAGACGGCAATGCTCAATGTCGTCGATGACATCCACCACTCACTTGATAATGGCGAGACCTGCCTTCTTATCCTCCTTGATCTCTCCGCAGCGTTCGATACAGTCAACCATTCAGCCCTACTTTATGTGCTTAGGACCCGTTTCGGCCTCAATGATACTGCCTACAAATGGTTCGTCTCCTACCTACAACACCGAACTCAGCAAATCAAAATTCAAAACTGTCTTTCTAAACCCACTCCTGTCTCCCTTGGAGTCCCCCAAGGGTCTATTCTCCCTCCCTCCCTCTTTAACCTCTTTATGGAACCCCTCACCCTCATTCTTAAACAAGCAGGCATCAACTACCACCTCTACGCCCGATGACACCCAAATCTATTACAAGATTAAAACTCATGCCGACATCTTACACCTGAACAACACCCTCACCAAGATCCAAACCTGGTTCCACTCCAATCATCTCAAACTTAACCCTAATAAAACTGAAATCATTCTCTTCTCCCCTAAAAACAACCCTCTCCCCATTCAATCATGGATCTCTTAACGCACTCAACTGCTCACTCACCCTGTCCAACTCCGTCAAATCTCTTGGTATTTCTATCGACAACACCCTGACCCTTAACGTCCACATCAAAAACTCTGCTAAAGGAGCCCTCTTCACTCTCCGTCACCTCAAGAAAATCAAACCCTTTATACCCACCGATGATTTTAAACTTGTAGTTCAGTCACTTGTTCTTTCACGCATTGATTATGGTAACGCCATCCTCAACGGAATCCCCAAGGTCCACCTTGCTCCAATCAAAGCAGTGCTCAACCTTGCAGCCAGGCTCATTACAGACTGCAAACACTTCGATCACATATCCCCGGCTCTCAAATCTCTTAAATGGCTCCCTATTGAAGGCAGATCTGCCTACAAAACTGCCTGCATCACTCATGCAGTCCTCCACCAAAACACTCCGCAGTACCTCTCCAAGAAACTCCTCATTGCGGGCACCACACAACCCCTGAGAAGCACCAACTCCCTCCTCCTTATACCAACACTGCATAAAAAGAAAGCCACACAATCACGCTCCTTCTCTGGTAATGCCCCTATCATCTGGAATGCCCTCCCAAAAAACCTGCGCTGCAACCCCTCCTATTTCAACTTCAAAAAAGACCTCAAAATCCACCTCCTCAATTATTATTGGGGATCCTAACCTGTGACCTGCACTCGATCTCCAATTTCACCATGTTATATTAGTCCAGTAATACTTGTCCATTTCATGAACATCATCGGCCTAATTACTTGATATGTATAGCTCCTGCCCCTGTTTATCTATTTGATTCGTTTATCTATTTGTTTGATTTGTTTATCTATTTGATTTGTATATTTCACATATTGTTGTCATTATCTTTTATCTACTTATACGCCATGTTTGACTCAAATATTATTGGGGGTCCTAACCTGTGACCTGCACCTGATCTCCAATCACCATGTTTACATTTTGTCCAGTATTATCTGTCCATTTTGCGAACATCATATACCTAGTTACTTGAAGTGTATAGCTCTTGCACCTGTATATTTATTTTGTTTTGTATATTTCATACGTTGTTTCATTATCTTTTTATCTACTTGTATGCCATGTTTGCTTTATATTATCTTCTCATGTAAAGCGCTCTGATACCTCTGGGTCTAGCCAGCGCTATATAAAACTTTTAAAATAAATAAAAAATAAATACATTTTTGGTGTATTCTATCCAATTCTCCATCCATACACAAGTATGATAACCTCTCTCCATCATCATAAATGATGCTGGCGTTTTAGCTGGTGGAATAATAATTCCTTCTCTAGTTTCGATTGGTTTGTCCTTTTTAAAATAATTCTTAATCTTTTGTAAAAATGACATTTTTCTCCTTTCTCCGTACATTCTATCTAATCTTCTGTGTACAAAATTATATTCTGCAAAACCTAGGAATCTCCTATCCGGACGAGTTCCTGTTAAAGTCGGATCACGTTTTAACATGCAATCCTTATCCACTAAGAATTTTGCTTCTATATTTTCGACCAATCAAATGTCTGCTATCTTTTATTTCCGAGCCAATCCTTGCGCGGCCTTTTGGTGACGTTTCTCTGTCAACCCCTCCTTTACAATCTGCTCTTTTCTCTCCTCGCTGGTTTAACCAATCCCAGCGCGGCACCTGTGACGTCAGTACTACTCCTGACTACTGACCCCTCCTTTACAAGTGTCTCTCCACACCCGCTGTTTCAACCTACCACAGCGCGGCGTTTTGTGACGTCAGCTCCCTCTCCGGCAACTGACCCTCCCTTTACAAAAATGTACGCAAACTTATTTTCTCTATAAATCTTAATTACATTTCAGTAACAACATAAAACATTCGCTATCGTGCCAGTTTCCACTAATTTTGAAAAGGATAGTTTCTTCCACACTTTAGTAAAACCTTTCCGTTTACTAAACATATACTACGAGTAAAACACTTCCGTCTACTCTTCACACAAGCTCCAGAAGTACCTGTTACTTCTCCAATGTTACCCTTACTAGGTGATATAACATCAAATTTTTATCAGCGTACCCTTTTTGCTATTACTCACACGAATAGAGTCCCTAACGAGTACTTGAAGTCCTGCTTAACTTCTCAGTACTATTTCTGCCTGACAGATAACCTCACTGCAGTATGGCTTCCACTTGCCACCCACTATTCTTTTTACCTACCTACCCCGGGGTATTCTGGACAACATGTAACAAAAACTCAAAAATAAGCGGATGTTAGTTCATAAAAAATACAAATAAAATTCTCATTACCCAATTAACAAAGAGTAACAAAAACCGTCCTCTGCTTACCAGAAAACGGATTCAGCGCAATATTAGCCAACAACATTCATACACCATATACTCACTTGGGCCCATACATTCACACTACACTAATACTTACGCTGGGTGTCAGATGTACTCTTTTATCAAAGTCCCTGCTACCAATTACCTTCTGATTGAAGAGTAATAACTTACCAATGGATCCTTTGCTAATTGGGAAGTTTAAAATGAGTGACATTCATTATAGTACATAATCCTGAAATAACCACTGAGTCAGGAAGTTTTAAAATGTTTATCTAAAGTTTTAGCAGAGTAAAATTCAGAAAACACGGTACTTGATTGAAATACCCAAGAAAAAGCATAGAAATGATTTTGCTAATAAATGACGGTGTTTAAGGAAGAGGAGAAGATAGAGACAGCAGCGCAACTAAAGGTTGCAGTATAGTTACCTAAAATGCGAGAACCAAGCCCCTTAGCCAAGGAGTTGGAAAAGATAGGACCCAAGAAGGATGAAGAGCAAAGACTTCTTCCAGGATCAAGACAGGACCGGTGACCTCTCTACAACGACGCCTGCGCCGTTCCCCTCTCTGATACTCGACTTCTCTCGATTCTCCCGTTCTTCCTTCTAATGGACTCCGCCGCCCCCTCCTCAGGACCTCTTCTGGACAGGGATTCAGTCTGCAATCGATCAGCTTAGCGGTCTGGAGCTCTTCCTGTCAGCATCTCCGCTCTCCTGTGCTTCGTGAAAGTATGCTCTGACTAATTAACTAATGCTATATTCTATTATACCCTTCTACGCCCATGTACCTCCCCTTAATGTTGCTAACATTATGGGACCACTACTTCTGATTGGACAGGGACAGGAGGTGGATTCTCGCACCATATCAATTTTGGCCTAAATTGTGAAGCCTATTGTTTTTAGCTTCCCGCCCCTTCAAATGAATACATTCACTTTATTTCCCACCCGTCTCACGACAAATGTTATACATTTTACAGGAGAAAAGTAACAATTTGTCCGCCGGAAACATTGAGTACATCATCTTTGGCCAATAGGTCGTGGCCTTGGGAGACGTCCAAGTTGACTTCACTTGGCAGGCATACAGGACACATGCGCAGAACCCTCTGTCTCTCGAGTTTCAAGACACCAACCCAGGCCCAAGTTTACAAATTACTAAAAGTGTAAGAAGAAAATATTAAAATCACAAATAAAAAGTTTCACTGTATACCCACTTTCCCTACTCTATTCCCATTTAATCATAATACTATCCTGCATTAGTAGCGTTAAGAAAACGACAATTTAATAATGACATGAGAGCAAGCTTAAGCATGTGAAAACATTTAGCGGCCATTTTAATGCACACTGCGCAGAAGCAGAAGTTTCCCACCAAGCAAAGAAAGACGTCACACCATGTGATCAGGTTGCGACATGCGCAATGAAGTCCTGCGCTTTTAGCGGCCATCTTGGTTTATAGACAAGCGTTATTCATTAGTAAAACACATAGGCAAGCGTCTATCCCTTTTGTGTTTGTGAATGCAAAGATTAGTATTGACAGTACAAGTTTAATAAATTAATACTATGAGGAGGATTGCGTACAAGCAAGTTTCATTTTTGAAACCTTGCTCCATCACTACAGATAAAAGTATCCTGACAGGATTTGGCTGGCTCCTAACACTCCGCATACCCAGTGGGAGCAGTGAGAGACACCTGACAGTTTTTCTTACTCTGAAAAGTTTGCAGTTTCCTCATGGGGCGTAGAAGGTCAACTGTGTGTGACCCCAATAATTTGGGGGTAACACAAAGGAATCCTGATTAGAAAATTAGCAGATCGCTTTAGACAACGATAAACAAGCAAATGTGTAGAATGCTGAGGCAAAGTTACAAATGGTAGAAGGCTTTATTGTCTTGTTAACGAAATCTTGAAAAGAAAGAGTGCAGATTACTGCTAACTTCAAACAGTGGAGAAGTGTACAGATTGCTAAAAATGGATGCAAATATTTGAATGACCTAATATCCATAGATTTAAACAATCTCCTTTAATCAAACAACACTGTAATATTGTAAATGTTAGTGCTGTAGTAAAACCACCAGATAGCAATTACCAAATTTAGTAAACACAGGTCCTAACTTGTTTTTTTTATAACATATTTTATTAGATTTTTCATTCTTACTTTTGCCGAATATCAATCAGCAGCCATTACCGTATAAACCATTACAAAATGTACATGTATATATGCAGTGTAATCCAAGAATTCAATAGGCAGTTACGTTTACAGTGATACTCACAAAATACAATAAGGCATAGCAGTTCGTTGCTCAGCCGTATACGGCAGTCTATGGTCCCTAGAGGAAGCCTTAAGTGGTATCTTACAGTCTGCGCGGTTATGCCAACAACATCTATCAAACAGGTTTATGTAATGCAATAAATAAAGGCTATCCCTCCCTCCCCCCCTAACCCAACTTCTTCCGGCCCCGTTCCACCTTGTACTTTGCAGTGAAATACTCCATTAACCGCCCCCTCCATAACCAACAAAGCTCCAAGATTCATAGTTACCATTTCAAGTTGTATAGTAATAGACCAGCAGGGCCTATCACTCATGTATCGTATTGGCCAGTGCGGGGCAGGGTAGTCGGGTGCCTATTGCGCCGGCGCCGGAAGGACCGGCGGCGGCGCAAGGGCTTTGAACGCTTCTAAAATGGTATCCCATTCAAGGGAGATTAACGTCTTGCGTAGACCCCTGGCTTCCTCCCGTCGGATCACTGCGCTTTCAGCGCTGCTCCATCTCACCACCTCCCCGTGCCAGCTACAGAGTGTTGGGGGTGTAATGGACTTCCATCTCATTGTGAGAGTGCGTTTGGCCAGTAGCAAAGCTAGGTCGATAAAGCGAAACTGTACTTTCTGCACTGTGGGACGGCGGATCAGCCCCAGTAGGCAAACGGCGGGGGAATCTGGGAAAGGGATCCCAGTCGCGGTTCTAACTGTGGTGACCACCTCCATCCAGTATGAGGCCAGCTTCGGGCACACCCAGAGCATATGAAGCAAATCTACATCCTCCAACCTGCACCTGGGGCAGTGGTGTTGTGTGGCCGGGTACATGCATTGTAGCCTATGTGGGGTAAGATCCGCCCTGTGTATGACCATGTATTGAATGAACTTAAACTTGGTGTTGCGCGGGATTTTCTTGGGGTATTCTAAGATCTTGCCCCACTCTTTGTCCGTTAATTCGGTGCCAAGGTCTGTGGACCATCTATTGCGCAAGTCTGTCAAGGGTACCCTAGTGTGTGCTGTTATACTTTTATATAGCCATTTAGTAAGGTGACGGCCCTCTCCCATCAGGTAGATCATGTAGACCAGTTCATGTCGGGCCGGTGCCGTCCTACGTGGGGCCCAATGTTTCTTTACAAATTGTATGAGTGCGGCATGAGTGAGGTACAGTGTATCAGGGACTCCATGACACCGTACGAAATTGCCATGATCCATGAGGGTGCCTTCATCAAACAGTGCGCCCACCGTGGTAACCCCCTCCGTCCAGGCTAGGAGACGCCGCTTAGTAAGTAGGCCTGTAGGGGTAGGGATGCCTAGGAGTGGCAAGTTATCCGAGTACGGGGGCAACTCCGCATGTAATGGACTGCCTTTTTCCAGTACTCTAGCGCTGTGCGTAGGAGTGGTGGGGCATTGATCGGTATACGAGCCGCCGGCAGGAGCAGCGTGTGGAGTCCTCCCCAGTCTATATCCGCGGGGGTATAATCTATCTCATATAGGTTACGCCGCGCTAGCCAGTACGAAAGCCACTGCAGTTGACTGGCATAGCAGTAGGCACGGAAATCAGGGGCACCCAGCCCCCCCTTGTCGGTGTCCAGTTGTAATTTAGCCAATCCCACCCTCCGGCGGCCTGCACCCCAGATTAGGTCAGAGAGCATCTAGTTCAATGAGTTAAGGAGTGTAGTCGGGATCATCACAGGCAGGTTAGTAAAGAAATACAACAGTCGCGGCAGAACCACCATCTTTGAGATCGCCACTCGTCCCATCACAGAGAGCGGAAGGGAGGACCAGAACAGAACCTGTGCCCTGAGTGATCTGATGGCTTTTCCCAAATTGCCTTCTATTAGGTCCGGTGCAGTCCTGTACACTTGTATACCGAGGTATTTAAACGTGTGGGTTGCAACCCTTAGAGAATAAGGGCCAAATTGGATGGCCTCAGTGTGTTCCCCGGGACAGAAAAGAAAGCGTAGGATTTACCCTCATTGATAGTAAGGCCCTAAATATGTGCAAAGGTGGTGAAAGTGTCCGACAAAGGAGCGAGTTCCGCAGTTAAATCTTTGGCATATAGAATGATATCATCTGCATATGCAGATATTATATGCGTCTCCTGCCCCACCTGTACACCCAACAGCGCCGCAGTCATCCGTACCCTAAGGGCCAAGGGCTCTAGCGCTAGCATGAACAGTAATGGGGAAAGGGGACATCCCTGTCGGGTGCCCCTACCGATTTGGTATTCTCGAGAAATGTGGCTCCCAGTGCGGGCTCTTGCCTTGGGGACCGAGTATAACAGTTTGACCCACCTCAGATATTCCGAAGGGAGTCCGAATCTCTCGAGTGTCTGGAACAGGTAATCCCATCTGAGCGTGTCAAATGCCTGCCTCAAATCTAGAGTGATACAACCCGCATTACACCAGTTCGAGGGGTAGCGGTCATAACGTGATATAGCCTCCTTATGTTAAGCGAGGTGCTACGTGCCGGTATAAACCCACACTGGTCAGGGTGGATCAAATGATGTAGATAGGGGAGCAAGCGGCTTGCCAGAATTCTGCTCAGTATTTTATACTCAGTCGTTAATAAGGACAGGGGTCTATAGCCCGAGAGGTCAGTAGTCGGCCGCCCCGGTTTGGGGAGGGAGACCACAAGTGCCTGCCTAGTAGTGGGGGGCAGTGTTTCAGCATCACTCGCAGCATTGTACAGACGCTCTAGTTGGGGCACCAGGGAGTCCGAGAAAGTAACAAAGAATTCAGCTGGGAGGCCATCAAGGCCAGGGGCCTTGTTGCGGGGAAGACCTCGGATGGCAGCTTTGATTTCTGCTCTAGTAATGGGGCCTGAGATATCATCCTGCGCTGCTTTAGATAATTGGGGGAGTTGTACATCAGTGAAAAACGCCTCCAGAGCGTCCTCGTCCAACTGGGGGGGTGATTGGTAAAGCGTCCGATATTATTCGTAAAAAGCCGCATTAATGCCCTGTTGTGTATTCGCCGTATTGCCGGTCACCATGATGACCTCGTGTATGGGGGTGTGCGGGGTGTCATCCTGGAGTATGCGCGCCAGTAGTGGGCCGGCCCTGTCAGCCTCGGCGTGCTTGGCGTGTGTATAGGCAGTGTAGTCAATGCATCGCAATGTTTCTAGGAGCTCTGCGTGTTTTATCCTAGCATCTTGCAATGGGGCGTCCTTAGTGGGATCATTTGCCACTGCCTGTTCTAATGCATTCAAGGTGTTTTCGACTTCCCTAAGATTATTGTGGATTTCCTGTCGCGCCCCTGCTGTGGTGCTAATAGCTAGGCCTCTGATCACCGCCTTGAAGGCGTCCCACTCCACCTGCGGGGTAGAGGCAGTTCCTGAGTTTTCAGCAAAGTAGTGGTGAATGCCCGTGGAGAGGACCTCCCGGAAGACAGCGTCCTCGAGCATCTGAGGCCAAAGCTTCCAGGTGGGGACCGGAGTGGGGACTCTGCCCCACGCTAGCGTGATTTCCAATGGGTTATGGTCCGAAAGTGTCTTACCCAAATACGTGGCATGCGTGATCTGGGCCGTGATGTGATTGGAGCAGAAAATCCTATCTATACGGGTGTGTAGTTGGTGTGGATGAGAGAAAAAGGAGTATTCTCTACTAGTCGGATGTTTCAATCGCCAAACGTCTCCCATCCCCCATCTGTCCGCCCAGGCACGCAGTGCTTCAGCCTGTCTTGTGGAGCCAGCGCCAGCTAAAGGGGGGTGAGATCTGTCAATAGCGGTATCCAGTACAGCGTTATAGTCTCCGCCTATTATCCATGGGCATGTAGCCCAGGCCGCTAGTACAGGGTTAATACTCAATAGGAATTTGTCTTGCTCAAAGTTGGGCGCATAGACACTACCCAGTATTATTTGTGTGCCATCTAGCATGCCTCTCACCAATACATATCTGCCTAGAGGGTCCACCCGTTGCTCCAGTGCCTTAAAAGGACTCCACTTCTAACCCATATCGAGGCACCTCTGGCAAAGGCGGAGTATGATGTGGAAAAGACCTGCCCCTCCACTTCTTACGCAGTTTAGCTATCTCAGCTGTGGTCAGGTGGGACTCCTGTAAGCATACAATGTGCGCCCGACGCCTATTGAGTTGCGCGTGTATTCTATGTCTCTTGTGGACAGACCCCAATCCCTGCACGTTCCAAGTAACTACGTTGTAACTATCCTGCATGTGTGCTCAGAGTGCGCTAACAATCGGAACACGTGTGGCACAGGGGGAGCGGCAATACACAGTGTTGTGGAATTAGGGGGCCAGAATGTAATAACTACTAAACTACGAATTACAATACTCGGGCCAGCAGCGAGAACTACGCTGGCCCAAACCAGGTGCACAACGGTGCAAACAAGCAACAGTGTGCGCGTTGCTTTCGCTGTGGGGGGGTGCATTCCTAAAAGCCGCCCGGTGAGGCGGGAACGGCGTGTGCTCTACGCTGCCCGGACCCTAAGTGACAATGTTCAATTCGGAGTCGGCCCATCAGAAAAAGCCCCCCATGCATTGTGAATAGGGGAAACTTACATTTGCACACCAAGATATTTTAGCTTACAATGTGTTCCAGCGGCAGCCACCCGATCACCCCAGGAACCCATCAGCGGTCTGAGGCGTAATATTGCTAAACAAATTTATACTGGATTCTGAGTCTGAGTGGACCGAGGCATCCTCTGAGGAGTCCGAGGGTATCGGGTGCGTTCCTTCCCGGAACCTGTTGGCTGTCTCCAGCGCCTCCGCCTGGTCCCGCTGAGACTGCTTCGGGGTGGGGTTCCCAGGCTTGGTCACGCGTCCTGCTCTGAAGCGTTTGGACTTGCGGATCCGCCTCGGCTTTGGGGGTGCGTCCATGAGTTGTGAGGGGGGGCCGGACTCCCCCGGGAGAAACTCGATTTCGAGCCACTCTTCTACCTCGTCTGGTGTCTCAAAAAACTGTGTCTTGTGGTCATGGATTACTTTCAACTTGGCTGGGAACAGCAACGCATATTTGATGTTCAGCGCTCTGAGATTTTTCTTTGCGTCCTGATAGAGGGAGCGTCTGCGCTGTACCAGAGCAGTGTAATCCGGATATAAGGACACCCGTTGATTCTCATAATGTATTTGGGACAGTTCTCTCGCCCTCTGCAGCAGTATGTCTCTAACCCTGAAATTTAGAATTTTCACTATCAATGGGCGGGGGTGGGCTCCAGCCGTCGGCCTACCAGATGGAATCCTATGTGCCCTCTCTACACAGAAATAGGTAGACAAGCCTTCCGGGGCCACATGTTCTTTGAACCAATGTTCCATGAAGATGGTGGACTCCGTCCCTTCGCAGCGCTCTGGTAGGCCTATGACGCGGATGTTGTTGCGTCGGGCTCTACCCTCCGCGTCGTCCGCCCTCTCCTGCAGCCCAGCGACTTGTTTCTGGAGTTGTGTGAGTTGTGCTGCATGTTCCCTATGCTGTGGCATCAGTTCAAGAAGCGCGAGCTTATTGTCCTTGACAGTTGTGGCCAACTTGGCATGGTCAGCCTTAAGGCGGGTGAATCCCGTAGTCAGGGAGCCAAGTTGCTGCTCTATGGCCGCCCTCGAGACTCGCACTTCTTTCAAGATGAGATCCAGCTTGTCCATGGGGGTTTCAACGTCAGTGGGGGGGACTTCGTCCACAACCTGTGAAGCAGGCTCTCTGTCCTCTGTCCCCTGAGTATCCATTGCGCCAGCCTCCTGCACTTTCCCCCTGGGGCGCCCCATTGCAGTGACACCCAGGGGACCCCACTGCAGCCCTGCCCCAGCACAGCGTCCGTGCCCTGCAGGGGGTTATCGACACTGTGCTCGCGGATCGGTGGAGGCACTCACAGACCGGAGAGGATCGCCGCTGCGTCACTAACGGCGGGCAGGCCGTCCGGCGTCAGCCCTCCTCAGGCACGCATGTGTCCCCCAGGGCACACCACTGCTGACACGGCCGCCGCCCCGTTGAAGCATAACTCTCAGGCCTGGTGGCCCCTCACTGTGTTTGGGACGGCTCCTTAAAGGGTCATCTGCATCGGGGGGCTACTCCAGCGCCCCGTCGCCACCATCACAGCAAGGAAGAGAGGGCTAATGTGGCTGCCCCTGCTTACTCACGGCACAAAATTTGCCCAAATCGTCACCGGAATCAGCCCCCCCCCGGGATGGTGGTTGCTCGTCGATCTATCGATTGTCAGGCCCCAGTCAGCCTCGCCAGTCGCCGCGGCCACACCCTGCCGGCCGCGCCGGGGTCCGCTCCCAGTGCGCAGCGCGTGCCTCTCTCGCGGGTGCTCCCTCGGCTTCAGACCTGCACTAGGACCACGGGGTCGAGCGCCGGCATCAGGTGCATACAGCAGCGGCCGCTCCCGGGTGCTCCCGCGGCCGCAAGAACAGCTCCACGACGCCCTGGGTGGGTCACAGGGGAAGCAAAGAGGGCAGATCACCGGCCGCAATGGTCTTGGAGGCCCAGGTGCAGCTCTCACCTCTCGTCTCCTCCG
Organism: Calotriton arnoldi; assembly: GCA_963921515.1. Classification (NCBI taxonomy): domain Eukaryota; kingdom Metazoa; phylum Chordata; class Amphibia; order Caudata; family Salamandridae; genus Calotriton; species Calotriton arnoldi. Next base: position 4,332,166 of record CAWUFW010000061.1, read on the forward strand.
GGGTCGGCCACGGCTTCAGCGGGCCCTCCCCCGTCCGCAGGCCGCAGCTCCCGGCAGGCGCAGCAGCCGGGATTCCGAGCAAGAATCAGCAGCAGGTAGGCGCCGGGTACAGTCCGGGGATCCCTGCGGGGGATTCAAGGGTCCGTGGGCGCCTCTCCGGCAGGATTTAGGCAGGATTAAAGAGGTCCGGGCACGGAGCTCGTTCACCGAGCGTCCACCATGTTCGGCAGTTGGCCACGCCCCTCACAGGTCCTAACTTGTTAACCGCTAGATGAAATATCCTGGTGGAGCATAGTTTCTAAGGGGAACCTGATTGCAAGGAGGAGCTCCTTCACCACATCTTGAGATAGTTATTTGAACACAGAGAGCAGACATGGATCTGATTGCATGGAAGGATCTGCTTGTGCTACATTTGTGGTTGTGAGGTCCAGAGATTCAGCAAGGTCAGGACATTTATTGACTTTCTTATTTATGAAAAGGGAACGTTTATTGCAATATTAAAAGAAAAGCAGTTAGGGTTGACAAAGAGTTTACAATCTTAAAAAAATCCTTTTGCAGTTTAGACTAGGCTGAAATCTCAGTTGCCAGATAAGCTTTGTTAGCATGTCTAACCTGTTTCCTATATTTATGAAGGCCTGCTACATACCTCGCTCTATCCTCCTCCTTATTATCTTAACCATCCCCTCACAAGTCTCTTACAGCCTTTCTATTCTTGTGAAAGTTTCTCAGAGAACCACAGTTGTGATCTTCTAGCCCTCTGTAGCTTAAATCTTCTCAACTGAGCTATTACATCTGGGGCACTGCTATTTCAGTTGTTTATCAAGGAATTTAGATATTCTACCTCTTCCACTCCAAAGTCAAAAGCCAATCTACGTCATCAAACGCCGCTAAAAATACCTTTTGTGATATTTTGAGCCATGTCCGTGTCTCACACAATGTCAAGGGTGGAACAACATTATCTAGGGAACCAATGTCTCAGTTAATAAAATCAAGTAGTGATCCAACCATGGCAGCATCACAACTTTGATGGAATACAGATTCCTTCTTGTAGAAAGTAGCCATTCTAAAGTAGGTCTCTTAGTGTGTATATGAGATTGAATGAGTTGTGACATCCCCCAGGCTTCACAACTCTCCAAAAGAACCTTGGTCGCCTCATGTGAAGGGTATTCGGCCCATAAGTTAAAATCCCCACAGCCATTAAACATGAGTGATCGAGAGCCTGGGCAGACAAAAAGTAATAAAACATATCCCTAACCTTATGTCATACCCTGGTGGTTGATAGATTAAAAATACTGAACAGGAGTTTGTTGAGGATAACAACCCTCTAACTCCTAACAATTCTGCAAAACTTAATTCATTCATCATAAAAGTGTGAACCATGATGCACTCCTTGTGCACTATAGCAACTCATTCACCGCCTCTACCAGTACCTCTGTCTGCTCTAATTATTCTGAACCCCTGTAGAATTTCTTATGCTCAATCTGGATTTAAACTCTCCTTGAGCCAGGTTTCCATTAGCAATAAAGACACATACCCTGGTCCATGATCAGAAAATATATACATTTTGTTTAGGTAACAACTTCATGTTGAGTACAGCACTATGTGGGGATGGGACACATAATGTGCAAGCCCTTTGGCACTGTTACCTGGTTCAAAATCCTCCACGGAGCCCTCTCCAAGCTTTACAGGGTTATCTCTCAAGGGCTGTTGTTTAAGCAGGACATTAAAAGATTTAACCTCTTGGGTAGGACATTCGTACCAGATCAAGACCAAAATGGGCAGCAGGGCTGGCAGTGGTTACTGAGGGGGTTCTGACCAATGCTTAATTTGTAAAAGAATAAGTGCCAGGGCCCTTCTTGGGAGTCCACTGCAGCTTGCACCACCCATTGCCCCTCTCAGCGCTACCAATGACAGTACCAACACAACTACTGACCACTGCACTCCTAAAAGTGTGACAATTCAGACTATTCCAGGCCTCCCAAAGCTGTAATAATGGCGTGGGGAGCAGGTATTATTCTGTTTTAATATGTATTGACTTATTAAAAACTGTTGTTATGCTCATCTTAAAATTAGACAGACAGCACCACCATGTGGTAACTGTCATTAGAGCCGATTCTGGCAATTACTGGCTCAAATTAAGCACTGGTGCTGTCGGGTGTAGACGGTCACGGGATTGCCTTTGGAGAGCTTGCAGCGCGCCCACTGAGCACAACTGCTGTGCGAGTCCAGTTCTGCTGCATTTACGTGTCCCAAAATGACACCCTTGCACATGCTCAGTCACTAAACAAGAGCCTAGAGCGCTAACTAACAATCGCTGCTTCCAACAACTAAACATGCCATGCAAAGTGCATCATGCTCAATAAGCCACAGAAACATCTTTTTAAAACAAGTTCTTAAACAAGCAGCCCCAACAAGGCGCTCAATCAATAGGTGTCCTACTCATGATGGCCGATACAGGCCTGTAGATGTGCCTTGGTTGCAGCCTGAAAGCAGAGCATTGAGCCTGTGGAGCGGCCCTGGAGTGGGAGGAGGGTCAAACCGCCCCACCACGAAGTGTCAAGCAAGAATGAGCAGCATTAACGGAAAGTATTAGACAAACTCCAGAAGGACAACACAATGGCACAGGTGAGGCTGTAAGACTATGATTGAAGACCCATGAAGAATAATAAAAGAATTGTGAGGGTGCTGGAACGAACCAAGGCCCGAGTGTGGAATTCTTTCTCGAGAACTTCATCCTACACACCTTCAAACTGGATAGCCTCTCTAAATCATCCTCGATAGAACAGGCCCATAGGGCTCCGGTTCGGGACTTTCTAAATGATAATAAAATACCTAGACTCTCAGGAGAGGATAGGATGGACTCGGAAGCCGTATTGAGGAGGATGAAATTGCTGAAGCGACTTGAGCAGTGCATCCCAAACGTTTTAGAACCAGAACCAGAACCAATTTTTAGAATGAAAAACTGTCACGGCCCCCCTAGCTTTAATGGACATGAGGCGGGCAATTTTTTTAATGCAACTAAAACATCGTGAGGCATAGTGCTTAATTTGAGTCGGCGGTTGCCGGTGATCGGCACCGGCACGTAATTGTCAACACTGGCACTTATGACAGCTGCCACATGGTGGCGCTGTTCTGTGCAATTAAAAGATGAGCATAACAACAGTTGTTTCTTAATTCTATATACTTTAAAAACAACTAATACCAGCCACCTAAGCCATTCTTATAGCTTTGGGGGCCTCGAACAGTCTGAAATGTCACACTTGTAAGCAGTGTGATGGTTACTAGTTGTGTAGTTACCATCAATGGCAGCACTGACCTTGGCAATGGGTAGTGCAAGCTGTGGTGGCCTCCTGACGAGGGCCCTGACACTTATTTTATTACAAATTAACCACTGGTGTAGCAGTGCACTGTCTTTTACAGACAGTGCATTTTCTAGTGAAATGGGCAATACATTTGCACAGACATACAGTTTTACTGATAAAACTATAATGCACACAAATGATACTGTGTGGAAATATGGCTTCAATGAATATTTATCATTTGTGCATCACAAAGTAAAGTGTCTTGATCCTATTCAAATTTTTGTTTACATCACAATTCAGAATTACAAAAACAAATATGCTTCATTTTTATTTTCCCAACTGCTGAATGTGTACAGTTCATTTGAAAGTGTTTACATTTTGCTGTGAGTTTAAAAAAATGACATTCTACATCCTTTCTTTTCACGCTCCGTGTACCACAGCAAGATGGCCACATAATTCACTTTTCTTTTCTTTCTCTGACTGATATGTGAGATGAGTTTGTAAACACTAATCCCCACGTTAAAAAATAAGCAGCACTTTGTTAGGAGACATAGCCTGACATTTGAGCTCTGTCTTTGAAGCACAGCAAATGTGACAAAATAAATACAGAATTTAAAGACATCTTTATTTAGTGCTTGGACTTTCACTGCCCATCAAAAATTGGTTTGCGACCCGCCAGAGGGTCATGACCCACAGTTTGGGGAACTCTGGATTCTAGGTTTACAATTGGGACCTAAGAGTCTTCCTGTGGAGCTTTATAAGGGGATGAAAAGTAAACTTTTCCCCCACATCATCCAATAGCTTACAGAGGCCTATATGAAGGGCCTGCTGCCATATGATCAACCCATTGCCACAACAGTGTCTATACTCTAGGAAGGCAAGCAGTCAGATGACTGTGCCTCCTACAGGCCAATCGCTCACCTTAACACGGAGATCAAGATTCTTGCAATGTCTCTGCAATGTGATTAAGAAAGGGGATCACTTCCCTGGTGCACCCAGTACAATCGGGCTTCATGTCTAACATGAGCACCACACTTAGGGGCCGATTCCGATCTCGGTCGGAGGCGCACCCAACACCATTCGGTCGGGAAAAAAGCCATGCGAAAGCCTGTTTCCCGACCGATCCGTACAGCACACTGAACGAGTAAGTACGATGTGCACAACAGCAAAGAATCCGGCCGAGCCGTACTCACCCAAACCAGGTCCTGTTCCACGACCGAGGCGAATCCGGAAACGCTGAATCGAGTCGCACGGAAGGGAAAATGCAGCTCCGTCTGGCCGAACGAGTACGATGCGCTTTCCGTACGCGCCGAACCCGTCGCTACGCACGGCACGTCAAAGCATCCGGGAGAGGCGCACATAAGCTCCGATTCGCGCCACAACACGATCCACGGCTCCGAGACGAACACGCCAGCGACGAGGACGAGGCGAAGCGGCGAGGACGACGCGAAGCAACGAGAAGGACGAACGACACGAACCAACCATGAATCCCTTCGTCCCGATCATACCAATATTCTACATTTACTACCGGAACAGGCACGGACGCGTACGGCGCAGAAGGTAAGCCAGACACCAACCACAAAACACATACAACACGTACACGACACATCACACACACACAGAGGGATGCAGAATATACTTACACCAGCAACAGCAGCACCATAGGGGCGGGATGCCCATCACCAATGCCACATATGCACACAGGGGCCTGAATGCGCACCACCACCCCTACCCAGGGGGGGCTGGATGCCTACCACTACTACCACCCTCACCCAGGGTGGGCAGGATGCCTACCACTACTACCACCCTTACCCAGGGGGGGCAGGATGCCTACCACTACTACCACCCTTAGCCAGGGGGGGCTGGATGCCTACCACTACTACCACCCTCACCCAGGGGGGGCTGGATGCCTACCACTACACCACCCTCACCCAGGGGGGGCTGGATGCCTACCACCACCCTTAGCCAGGGGGGGCTGGATGCCTACCACTACTACCACCCTCACCCAGGGGGGCTGGATGCCTACCACCACCCTTACCCAGGGGGGCAGGATGCCTACCACTACAACCACCCTTACCCAGGGTGGGCAGGATGCCTACCACTACTACCACCCTTACCCAGGGGGGCAGGATGCCTACCACTACTACCACCCTTAGCCAGGGGGGCTGGATGCCTACCACTACTACCACCCTCACCCAGGGGGGCTGGATGCCTACCACTACACCACCCTCACCCAGGGGGGCTGGATGCCTACCACCACCCTTAGCCAGGGGGGCTGGATGCCTACCACTACTACCACCCTCACCCAGGGGGGCTGGATGCCTACCACTACTACCACCCTTACCCAGGGGGCAGGATGCCTACCACTACAACCACCCTTACCCAGGGTGGGCAGGATGCCTACCACTACTACCACCCTTACCCAGGGGGGCAATATGCCTACCACTACTACCACCCTTAGCCAGGGGGCTGGATGCCTACCACTACTACCACCCTTAGCCAGGGGGCAGGATGCCTACCACTACCACCACCCTTAGCCAGGGGGCAGGATGCCTACCACTACTACCACCCTTACCCAGGGTGGGCAGGATGCCTACCACTACTACCACCCTTACCCAGGGGGGCAGGATGCCTACCAATACTACCACCCTTAGCCAGGGGGGCAGGATGCCTACCACTACTACCACCCTTAGCCAGGGGGCTGGATGCCTACCACTACTACCACCCTCACCCAGGGGGCTGGATGCCTACCACCACCCTTAGCCAGGGGGCTGGATGCCTACCACTACTACCACCCTCACCCAGGGGGGCTGGATGCCTACCACTACTACCACCCTCTCCCAGGGGGCTGGATGCCTACCACTACTACCACCCTCACCCAGGGGGCTGGATGCCTACCACCACCCTTAGCCAGGGGGCTGGATGCCTACCACTACTACCACCCTCACCCAGGGGGGCTGGATGCCTACCACTACTACCACCCTCACCCAGGGGGCTGGATGCCTACCACCACCCTTAGCCAGGGGGGCTGGATGCCTACCACTACTACCACCCTCACCCAGGGGGGCTGGATGCCTACCACTACTACCACCCTTACCCAGGGGGCAGGATGCCTACCACTACTACCACCCTTAGCCAGGGGGGCAGGATGCCTACCACTACTACCACCCTTACCCAGGGGGTCAGGATGCCTACCACTACTACCACCCTTAGCCAGGGGGGCAGGATGCCTACCACTACTACCACCCTTACCCAGGGGGGCAGGATGCCTACCACTACTACCACCCTTACCCAGGGGGCAGGATGCCTACCACTACTACCACCCCCACTCATAGGATGGACAATGCATGACACAACCAGCACACCACAACCTAGGGAATGCAAGAAGAAGACATCCCCCAACACCATGACAAGCGTGTGTAGACTGTGTCAAATGCCTACAACACCGAACATGACTTTGAACATACAATGTGACCCCCTAGCACATGTGCCACACATATATGTGTGTGGCACCCACAATGCAAGCAGGCCATGACCATTGTGGCAATGGGGTCCAAACCCCCATCATCACAGTGACCAAAATGTAAGTGTGGGGTCCATAGCTGAAGCACACTTTGAACATTGTGGCAATGGGGTCCAAACCCCCATCATCACAGTGACCAAAAGGTATGTGTGGGGTCCATAGCTGAAGCACACTTTGAGCATTGTGGCAATGGGGTCCAAACCCCCATCATCACAGTGACCAAAATGTAAGTGTGGGGTCCATAGCTCAAGCACATTTCGAACATTGTGGCAATGGGGTCCAAAACCCATCATCACAGTGACCAAAATGTAAGTGTGGGGTCCATAGCTGAAGCACACTTTGACCGAACATTGTGGCAATGTGGTCCACACCCCCATCATCACAGTGACCAAAAGGTAAGTGTGGGGTCCATAGCTGAAGCACACTTTGAGCATTGTGGCAATGGGGTCCAAACCCCCATCATCACAGTGACCAAAAGGTAAGTGTGGGGTCCATAGCTGAAGCACACTTTGAACATTGTGGCAATGGGTTCCAAACCCCCATCATCACAGTGACCAAAATGTAAGTGTGGGGTCCATAGCTGAAGCACATTTCGAACATTGTGGCAATGGGGTCCAAACCCCCATCATCACAGTGACCAAAAGGTAAGTGTTGACAAAGAAAGAGGTGCAACTGCCAAACTGCATGGATGATTCCTGGTCACAGAACAACAAACACATCAGTGGCAGAGTAGTGTATGTGTCCCATTGCAACATAAATTGGGGGAGCCAAATCCTGCAGTGCAAATAAGACATACCTTTGGCCATGTGCAGACAAACAACACCCATGGGGGCTGACACTGTCAACAATCATCAATGACACAATGACAGAAGTGACCATCAGAATGCAGACCCACATATTTGCACCAATGGGCACACACATGCAGATACCCTGTGGAGACTGCAGATGTGAGGTGAACAGATACCATACCATGGCAGCAATGGGACACACAAACCATGATCATTGTGCTGACCGATGACCTAGGAGTCCCAGGGACAGCAGGGGAAACCCACCAAACTACATACAGCCAATGGCACACCCAAGATATGCCAATGCAGTGGTGCAGATGCACAAACACAAACAGGCAGACCCACACTGCACATCATACACAACAGGTGAGGGGGGGTGCCAGTGTCCCCAGGCAACCACACAACACATGAGGAGACCTGAATACCAATCATACAGATGTGCATACAGTGCCACACAAAGGTAACTCATGGATCCAAATCCCCTATGTGGGCAAGCAGGCATTGTCAGATGAGAGGGAGCACAAATCACACATGTCCCACAGGCACGTAGGGACAGCAACTGACACAGCAAGACACAGACACACCACAGCACCACCCCCAGGGCCCCCACAATGTGGTGACCCTGGGCTGCATTACAATCCCACTGTGATGACAAAGCTAAATGTGGTTCACACTGTGAACCACAGTCATGTGTCCTGAGCAACTAACTACCATCACACCTACACAAGCACAAATCAAACAGCATGGCCAGTAAGCCAAGGCCAACATGGAGGCAGGGGCCTAGCCGGGCAACAACTCTCATCTGCACACACTCAACACCACACCCCTCGACCTCCAACAATGTGCAGCAGTGAAGCACACATGCACTGGTGACATTGCACATGCACCCATGACTATTCCAGGGTGGTGGGTGGGAACCAAGGTGCAGAAACACATCACACATGGACACTCAACAAGACTCCTGAATGTCTGACACACTGCACACTACGCTGTACATGGACATGACGGCAATACCACACCAACCAATGGGATCCCAGCCACAGTCACACACCAATGAAGAAGCCAAGGTCACCCACAAAGAACACACATAGACAACAACCAACATTGCAGCCCGGACCCTGAGGAGTGCCAGCAGTCACACACACAACGTGTCACAATCACTGAAAGATAACACAAACTGGAAATCACATGACAGGGGCAAACAACAAGTGCCAAGGGGAAACCTGACTGTGACCCATCTGCGTCTGCACACAAACTCAGCCCTGACAGCAAACACACCTATGGGTGACACCCTGTTGACCAGTAATGTGCCATGCACCCACATCACAGAGAACCCAGGGAGAAGACTTTGGGGGAACATAGCTCAACTCAGCTAGCATCACAAACAGGTACAACACTAGGGATCACAGCATGCACAGCTAAATGGAAGTGAACACACAGACATGCACATACAACACACACCTTGGGCGCAGGCAATGTCACAGGAGTACACACTGCCATGAGGGGACTCCACTCCTGTGTGAGGAAAGCTGTGCCATATGTTGCCTCAGTAGGGCCCCATCATGTCAGCTGAGCACTTGGTCACACAATCAACAATTAGCACCAAATGAGGGCTCCCGTAACATCAGCCTGGTCATGGAAGTGCCAACGGAATCATCAGCACAGATCCAACACACTTGTATAGCAATGTTGCACTGACAACACAGATGAGTCCTTCCCCATTGATGCCCAAACCTGCATGTCCACTGGAGATGGCCACACGGTCAGGGAAGTAGACAAATTGAACAATGGCAGGCACAACAGATGTGCAGGGGTGGAAGCCACAGATGTGAAATTGCCAATCTAAGTAGGAAATCCCATTGCCAAATACTGAACACATGACACCCTCAGATGCTGCTATGGATGACATGGATACACCACAGGATAGGACACATTCCCCCTGGACCACATGGGTTCCTGCACAGTAACACTTCATTATCATGAGACCAAATATCACCATCACTGCAGCAAGGGCATGGTTAGCATCATCAACATCATGTACATCAGAAGCAAAAGCACTAGAGAACAGAAAGTTGCTTTATTCAGCATATGTGGCATTAAAAGTAGAAGTCCGGTAGAACATAAACAAAGGCCAATGGCCAGTCCATCAACAAAGTCACAAGTGGGTGACAGTGGCAGATGCCACCCTACACATGCCTGCACAAAACCAGGGACAATCCACTAGGAGGGGCAACCGGGGGGTAGGCCAGGCACCGCAGGGACAGGATCAGGGCTCACCAGGAGGAAGCAGGGAAGGGGTGGTGGGTGCTGGAGAGCCACTGACAACTGCAGTGGAGGTGTCTGACATGGTGTGTGCCGGCACAACTGGGGGCATGGCTCAGATGTTGTGGGTGCCGGCACGACTGCAGTGGACCCTGCAGATGGAGTGGACAGGTCCGCCACTGCAGTGCCCAAGTCAGACAGGGTGGTAGTGGACTCCACTGCAGTGCCTACCACCAGGGGAGGAGAATGGGGAACAGGCAAGGTGGGCTGGTCAGAGGGGGAGGACACCCTCACCACATCAGTGGCACAGACAAGCGCAGCGGGGGTGTGGTGCCGGGAGAGCAAGTGGCAGGGGGAGAAGGCCGGAGCCTCTTGGGGATGGTATATCTGTGGGTGGGGGAACCTGGGGCAGGGTGTGGTGGGGGCACCTGTGGAGTGGGGGCCTGAGGGATGGAGGAAGGAGACCTGGTGCTTGAGCTGCAGGGCGGCGGCGGGGTCTTGCTCTTAACACTCCGGGGGGACTTGCGGGTGGGGGCCTCAGTCTGTCTGCGCCTGGGGGAGGGTGTCCGGGGGCGAGGGGCACTCTGCTCCGTGTGGGAGGGCTTCCTCTTCACCCTGGATGCTGGAGTAGCTGGATCGGAGGGGAAGAGGCCGAGGTCACTGAGGAAGAGGCGCTGGGTCTTTGGGGTTGCAGGTGAGGCAAGGGAGGGTGCTTTGGAGGGAGAGGCAACTGAGGACTGCGCAGTGCCCGTGGATGCATGTGTGTGTACCAGGGCCCCATCCCCTGTGAGTCTGGTTTCAGTCCCCTGACTGTGCGTGCGTGTGCGTTTTGTTTGTGGCGTGTGTGTCTGTGTGCTGGACGTGTGTGTGCTGGTGTGTGCCTGTGCCGGTGTGTGTGTGCTTGGGACGGGTAAGGTGCTGGGGAGTGTGGATGGAGCAGAGGCAGGAGGCGTGAGGGACTGTCTGAGGAGGGACACTGCTGCCGTCAGGGAGGAGTCCATGGACCTATTGCCCCTCTGTAGGTCAGACATGCCCGATGAGATGCCCTCCATGAACGACACCAGCTGAGTCAACAGTGCGGTGTGCGCATGGAGGACACTCAGCATGGCTGTCTGCCCTACATGGAGCTGGCGAAGGAGGTACACAGACTCCTCACTCAGGGCAGCAGGGGACACAGGGGCAGGGGGTGCGGTGCCTGGCCCAAAGGAGACACGCTCCCGAACATGGGAGCCTCCACGGACCTGGGGAATGGGAGCCGATGGGAGGGCGGTGGTGGTGCTGGTGGTGGCGGGGACAGCAACACTAGCTGGGGTGTGGTGGCTGCTGACACCCGCCTCCACAAGGGAGTCATCCTCCGAGTTGCTCTGGTCCTCAGCTGAGGTGGATGGTGCTGAGGACTCCTCGGTGTGGCTCCCCTCGCCCTCCATGCCACTGGGTCCCTCCGACCACTCCTCGGCTGCTGACCCAGTCTGGCTCTCTGGCTCCTCCTGGTCCGTGGAGCTGTCCCCTTCCGTGGCCGTGGATGTATCTGCAAACAATGGGGAAACAGACAGACATCAGTCACCTGCACCAAACGCACACACCACTGTGAGCACAGCACATTACAGAGCAAGCCCTGGCATCATTAGTTGTACATTGCTAAAAGTGCCCTAACTGAACAGGAGAAGCCAATTGTCAGTCTGATGCCAAGCATGGCACTCACATCCCACATGGCCTTGCACGCATCTGTCTGGTGTCTGTTGGATTGCAACACCCCAGTGTGGACACATGCACCAAGTACACAGTAGTTGGACAGTGCAGAGGACACGGTGTGGCATGTGGACATGCACACATCACAGCTCTTGCCACTGAGTCAGTACAGGTTTCCGGATGAAAGGGATGCCCAGAGTCAAATAGGAAATGCATGTGATGCATACCAGCGACAGACACCATGATGCACCCATGTCCTGATAGCCATCGCCACAATGGTGTGCATGTAGCACATGTCACTCCCTGCAGGACCACCAATAAGTTGACACATGCCATGGCAGAGGCATGACTGCTAAGTCATACATCACTGTCTCAGTGATGTATGACTTGGCAGCCAGACAACAACACTATGCACTGTGTCACAATAGTAGGTCATGGGGAATGCAAGTCCTGGAGCTGCACAAGTGCACATGTACATCCCCACACAACACATCATCTTAACCCTCATCTGTCCAGGTCATACCTATTGGACATATGGGAGACCTGTGACACTACCCTCTGAACCTGAGCCCCTCACAATTTGCTGTGAATGGGGAACAGCTGCCTGAACTTCACATTCGCATACCCCAGTCTGCACGGGCAGCTGATCAAACACCTATGTGACACACAAGTATCGTCTCCTATGGTCACATCTCCAGGGGCATGCTGAGCCCCTACCAAGAAACACCCAGCAGTCCTGGCAACTAATCCACAGCACACTGACACAGAGGCAGACACCTGAGGGGTCAGATCACTGTGCACAATGTGTCAGCTGATACACGGGAGTGGGAGTACAGAGTGCATTGCATGGCCTGGAGTAGGCATGACTGTCCTGCTCCACATGAATGAGGGATGTGCCCTGGACAGTGGATAGCTGGCTATGTATGTGTGACACACGTAATCTGCACACTCCTGGGGCCCAAACATTGTTCCCACCCGCTGCATGGGCATGTGCCACATACCCCAGGCACATGTGGTGGCTCAGCTCAGCAAGTGGACCGCATATCAAAGCAACACGCAGATCACACGTCCAAACACAGGCGTTGTGTGAACAATGGACCCACCCATGATGCCCACAACAGAGTTAGGGAAACAGATGCTGTCCCCCACCTTTAGTGAAGCAAACTGCAAGGACACAGTCCCAAGTGACACAATTCCCTGAATGTAAGGGCCACACCTGGGTATCAGATGAACAGTGGGCAGTGCACAATAGAGGGACATGGCTCCTGGACAACATGACTGCTGCACTGTGGCAGTTGAACCAGGCCAGAGGAGGGCACAAAGCATGTAATACAGAGTTCACAGTGCAGTCTTTGACTCACCCCCTCCTTGCTGCTGTCTGGCCTTCAGCTGCCCATCCAGGTCTGGAAACACCACCGCCAGGATCTGGAGCATGTGGGGGGTCAGGGTCCGTGTTCCGCCCCTCCTGCGAGGAGGCGACAGCTTCAGCTGGACCCGTGCAATCCTCCGGGTCCAGCCCCGAAGGTCCTGCCACCTCTTCTGGCAGTTGCGGATCCGGCGCTTGTAGACCCCCACGGACCGGACGGCCCGGACGATGTCCTTCCAGATCTCCTGCTTCCGATGGGCATTAACCTGTCAGGATGACAAAGTGAAAAGGCCATTACTACACATGCAACATATCCGTGCATGACACAGTTGTATATACATGTCTCAATCACAGGGGCACATGATGTTCACAGGCAGTGCAAAGCTGCCCATGGACAGTTTGCCAGACGTCACTACATGGTATCATTGCATGGGAAGTAAAACCTTGTTCAAATGCACTGTCACTGCACCATACCTGTCCAGTGCATGTCACTACACACTATGGGGGTGACAACTACTCAGTGAGCCTGCTAGCCAGTGGCGTGCAGACTTTCAGCCTTGCTAGTCAGACAAAATGCACATTCAGAAAGGCAGTGCACAGAACACTCACCTGCTCCCCTGGTGTCCCATACAGCTTGCTGTACTGTGGAAGTAGGCTGTCCAGCAGGGCCTGGTTCTCTTCAAGGCTGAAGGCTGGGGCTCTCTCCACAGTACGTGCCATTGCAGGGTCCAGAGGGGCAGAGACAGCAGCAGTGCAGTGGCAGATGTCGTCCTGGAGCATGTAGTGCAGGCAAGTGGGCTCTCAGGGGAACAGGCAGCAATATATATGTGCTGGAGAGGCAGATACTGTCCCTTGTGTCCAAAGTGATAGGTCCAAGTCGTTTGCATCTTCTGAATCTGGCCAATCCATGGAATAGCAGCACCAAAACACGCCCACAGCATCCTTCAAATCTTCAACTTCATGACATACATGATTTTGCAACATTGTTGTGGGTGACCAACTGATTTTCCAGCAACCGACTCGTTCGAAATTCGAAAACGCGTCCGTTGCCAGGCAAGCCCATTGTCAATGGGTGCGCACCGATCGGTCCATTGCGGTACAACGCGTACAGGGGTACAACGCGTACCCGCACACATTGAATGCAATGGGCCGGCCGGGGCACCGATCGGTCCATTGCAGTACAACGCGTACAGGGGTACAACGCGTACCGCACACATTGAATGCAATGGGCCGGCCGAGGCACCGATCGGTCCATTGCAGTACAACGCGTACAGGGGTACAACGCGTACCCGCACACATTGAATGCAATGGGCCGGCCGGGGCACCGATCGGTCCATTGCAGTACAAGCGTGTACAGGGGTACAACGCGTACCCGCACACATTGAATGCAATGGGCCGGCCGGGGGCACCGATCGGTCCATTGCAGTACAACGCGTACAGAGGTATAACGCGTACCCGCACACATTGAATGCAATGGGCCGGCCGGGGCACCGATTGGTCCATTGCAGTACAATGCATACAGGGGTACAACGGCGTACCCGCACACATTGAATGCAATGGGCCGGCCGGGGCACCGATCGGTCCATTGCAGTACAACGCGTACAGGGGTACAACGGCGTACCGCACACATTGAATGCAATGGGCCGGCCGGGGGCACCGATCGGTCCATTGCAGTACAACGCGTACAGAGGTACAACGCGTGCCCGCACGCATTGAATGCAATGGGCCGGCCGGGGGCACCGATCGGTCCATTGCAGTTCAACGCGTACAGGGGTACAACGCGTACCCGCCCACATTGAATGCAATGGGCCGGCCGGGGGCACCGATCCGTCCATTGCAGTACAACGCATCACTGTACATGTGACTGGCATATGTCAGCATGCCTGTCTCAGATGGACATATGCCAGCCACAGATAGCTCCCAGGGAGTGAGGGGCACACCTACATCACGACAGCCTGTCCAAACTTTATCATAAGGCATGTAAGGCTGCATTTCCTATTGTGTGTATGTTGGTGTACATGTTGTCCTGTGGGTGTCACCTGTGGGCAGCCACCCCCAGGCTGTGCACATGTTCATGGGGACAGGATCCTGGGTGCTACGTGTACATGACCACTGTGATGTGCAACTGTTCATATCTGTGCATGTGCCATGGTCACATTTCACGGTGGTGTATGTGTATGTCATGTCACATACCCCCGTGAGTCCCATGTGGGACGGTATGTTTGAGCCAGGGTGTCCCAGTGGCACAATAGTGATGGTCCTCCACAGTCTTTGTGCATGTAGTGTTTACAATGTCTCTGATTTCATGTGCACAATGGGAGACAGTCTCCACATCCCGGTTGTGTGTGCATGGACTTTGATGTTGTGCGTGTGTGTGTCACAGACGTCCATGTCTGTCCTGCCGTGGCAAGTGGGGCCACTACCTGTGGGGGTCATGGTTGTTTTGCTGTGGTGTATACATGATACTCCATGTAATGCCAGTGTCCATGTGGCAATACAGGGTCCCTGGGAATGTACCTGTCGTTGAGCTGTGGTGCCTGGGGCACATCTGTCCTCACATGTCACTGTGGGGGGTGATTGTGACATGGCAGCAGGAGATGGGAACTGTGACACGGCCTCATGATATCCAATGGGCCAACCTGGGACTAATTGATGCCACCTGTTGGACCGTGTTGACAGATGTTGGCCATGTATGTACCATACATGTCCTTCCGGAACTGCACACTTCATGTAGTTGTGCCTCATAATGATGTATGTTGGGATATTGAGTGTTTTCAATGCCGCATATGTGGGGTGACTGACAATCTTGCTTACTTCTCCTCTGCACTGCAGGGCTCCTGCTGTCCATCGACCATTCCCAGACCTGGCAACGATGGTGGAACGGGACAGCATCCGACGGTACCGCTTCACCAGGCAGCTGATTGAGGATTTGGCAGTGCAGTTGTCCCCACATTTGCAGCCTGGCCGGCCGTATCCTACAGCGCTGACCCCCAAGGTGAAGGTGATGGCAGCCCTACACTTCTTTGCCACCGGTACCTTCCAACATACTGTGGCGACTGCTGGTGGGATGTCACAGACCATGTTGAGCCGTGTGCTCCGCGATGTTTTGGCGGCAATGTTGCTATTCCTGAACCGGTACATCTATTTCCCTAGAGTGCGACGACTCACTGACGTGAAGAGTGACTTTTATGCCCTGGGGAGGATGCCGCATGTCATTGGCTCCATTGATGGGACACATGTGGCTTTGGTACCACCACAGGCCCAGGAGCAGGCCTACAGGAACCGCAAGCACTGCCACTCGGTCAATGCACTGGTGGTGTGTCTTGCAGACATGACCATCACACACGTGTGTGCCCGTTTCCCTGGTTCAGCACACGATGCCTTTGTGATGAGGAGTAGTCGCATCCCCAGGATGATGGCACAGATGCAGAACCAGCGTGCCTGGCTTGTCGGTGTGTACTGACTTTGTGCCATTGTGTGTGATCTGATCTGTAGTATTCCGCCCACTTTTCCAAGTCAGCTAATGTGCACTTGTCTGTCCGTAGGTGACTCGGGATACCCCAACATGCCGTGGTTGCTGACACCCCTCAGGAACCCTGTGACACCAGCCCAGATGCGCTACAATGAGGCACATGGTCGGACCAGGAGAGTGATTGAGCGGACATTTGGTCTCCTGAAGAGCCGCTTCCGCTGCCTGGACAAGACCGGAGGGTCCCTCCCATATGCCCCTGCGAAAGTGTGCAAGATTATCATCGTCTGCTGCATGCTCCACAACCTGGCAGTGCGGAAGGAGTTGCCTCTCATCCAGGATGACAATGACCAACATCCGCCGCCTGTGGAGGATCCTGGCCTGGACCACGATGCCAGTGACGATGATGATGATGATGATGATGGTGATGTCCGCACACAGCTCATCACCAACTTCTTTAGCTGATTGTGAGTATCCTGAGGTGTCATGTCAATGATGTGAGTTGGCATGATGTGTGGGTGGTGCTCTGGTGCTGTTGGAGTGTGTCCATGGGCTACTTGACTGGATGTGTGTTGCGATGTGTGCTAACAGGTGGGATGTACTCCCCAACAGTGTTAACATGCTAACTTGGTTCTGGGTGGGTATCTTGTAACATGTATTGTGCATGAGTTTTGCTGTTCTGTCCTGTACTCCATTGCTTTTGACTGTGTGTCATTTCTGTCCTTCACAGGGTACTTTCAGATTCGTTTGGTCAACTGTGTCCACCGACGACGTGATTGCACTTCCAGGCTGGTAGCTGTTGTGTCCCTACAGGTGATGTGCGCCACACCATTGGACTTCCTTCTGTCTACAGTTGTTGACTGTGTGCCCGCTGCCAGGTGGGATTACCTTGCATCTGTAGTGGTTACGACATGTTGCAACTGTGTAATAAACCTGTGCTTCACTTTGTGATGTGCGTTGTCTGTGGTCACACATTTGAGTGCCATTTGCTTACTGCACCTGTGGGCTACTTGACTACAACTGGGAATGGGTGTGGTGTCTGTGCATTGCACCGTCTTCCCTGGCAACATCAGTGTAGGCAATGAGTCAGATGGCCTAGGTGTGTATGTGTTGTGTAGCCCTTGTGGTGTGTCTCCCTCATATGTGTCATGTTGCCTTTACTCACATGCCTGTGTTGTCCTTGCTGTTGCAGTTCGCATACACAGTGTAATTTTGCAGTTCATCATCCCCATAACAGCACCCACGTTGGAATCACGACAGAGGCAAGTATGGTGTATTAGTGTGTTTATTGTGATACATTTGTGTTAATAGTGCATAGGATGGGTAGTGCTGTACATAAATCTTGCAATCCGAAGTTCCTAGGTGAATTGAAAGTCCTGGTAGACAGGATCCCCAGTATCGGGGCCACAGTTGTCTGACACATTGGTCCAACTTGTACTCCCCATGCAATGTGTGGGAGTAGTGTTGCCGTCAACAGGGTGAACAGTCTGTGCACAAAGGCGAACATCCAGAACAGGTTCAGGCTTCCTGGGAGTTGCGCTTGGCCATCGGCCTCTCACTTTCCCCTCCTCGGACGACCCCTCTTCTTGGGGGGGCCCCTCAAGTACAGGCTGGTGCGGTGCAGGGGACTCTCCGCTCAGAGTCATCCTCCCTCCCTGTGGCAGTTGCAGTTTGTTCGGCACCAGATGTTGTTGGCACACAGGGAGGTGTGGACTGGTTGCTGTTCATCTGGCGGAGGCATTGTAAAATGTCCCTGTGCACCGCCGTCATCTCATGCAGTGCATCCCACTTGGACTCCACGCGGGACATGTGTGAGTCCACGCGGGACATGTGTGACTCCACGTGGGACATGTGGGAGTCCAAGCGGGCATGATGGGCAACCTGCTGCTGTTTCATGTCTCTGAGGAGCCCCACTACCTGGCTGAGGTCTCCGGTGCTGGACTGGTACGCATCAGCTATGCGTACCAGTTGTGGGTCATCATGCACACCAGCAACGTCTGCAAGCAGCGACCTCTGTCTCCCACCCCTCCCACCACCCCTGCTGACATGTGCAGTGTGTGCAGTGGCACGCACAGATAACCCTGGTCCACCTTGGGGGTTGGTGGTGGTGGTGGTGTCCATGGCCCCAGGTTGGTCCAGGGTCCCTGTGCTGGTGTTGCTCCTTGTTCTGTCCATGTCGGCAGGGATGGTATTTGTGGTGACAGTCGTTGGAGGGGTGGGTGCAGGGGGTGCAGCTGGTGGTCCTGCTGGTGCTGCAGCTGGTGGTCCTGCTGGTGCTGCATGTTGACTTGCACCGGATGTGCCAGGTTGGTCTTCATCGTCCGAGGAGGACAGAGGTTGTACGACGCCAGTGAGCTCCGCATCCTCCTGAGCCTGGGACTGGGACTCCTCAGCGTCTGCTGCTGTGTCCCCATCATCACCTGTTTTTGGGAGACACAAACAATGTATGTTATGTTTCTGCAGGCATCAATGGTTGACACACATGACAGTTGTGACTGTGCCTCTGGGTGCGGGCCTGTACATTGCATTGTCCTAAGTCGTCACAGTCAGGGGTTGATATTGGTGTGGCACATTGTCCTGCATTATTTGGGCATTTCTATGTATTTTTTGGGGTGTGAACATGGTCTGCATTGGTTGTGTTTGGTTGACAGCCGGCCCTCCTTCCCACCCACCCAGCCAGTCAGTTATCCCACCATGGAACGTGCTTGCGTTGCAGGGAGTGGAAGTTGTCTCTCAGGATGTCAGTCAGTGGTGTCCTGCTGTTTGTTGGTGCACAGTTGGCAGCAGGGCCTTGTGCTCCCCACAGCAGTAGCCAGTGTCAGCCATCTTGTGAGTCCTTCTCCACTCCCTGTGATGTGAGCATGGTTCAGGGTGGTGTTGATGGGACAGTTGTGGGGGTGAGCTATGTCTGTGACTACGACTCCCATCATGCTATTGCCTCCACCCCACTTCCCAGCATTCCCATAGTTACTTGCTTTTGTGGGGAGTTCAGTGTGTGTGTGTGTGAGAGCAATGGCAAGATGGCTGACAGTGGTGTCCTGCTGTTGGTTGGTGTGCAGTACCCAGCATGCCCTTGTGCTCCCACGACACAGCAACAGTGTCAGACATCTTTGATGGCCCTTTCCACTCTCTGTGGGATGTGCATGCGTGAGTGTGAGCTTGCTGGGCCATGTGGTGGGGGATGTAGAGCTGTGACTATGACTCCCATCATGCTATTGCCTCCTCCCCCTTCCCAGCATGCCCATGCTTCCTTCCTTTTGACTCTGCTTCCCTGTGGGGTGGGCTGGCTGTGCTGACAGGATGGCTGGGAGTGTTGTCCTGGCAGTTGTTTGGCTAGAAGTCCCAAGAGTGTCCCTGTGCTTCACACAACATAACCCAGGGTGGTGGTTCTTTGTGGGATCTTGTGTTAGGATGGGGGCATTGCATTCTACCAGGTGGGTTCTGTGGAGTTTGTGTTGGGGTGTGTGTGAGGGGAGGTGCTTGTGACTATGGTCAGTGCTGCAAGTCCTCCTTCCCACCCAGCTAGCCAGATATCCCACCATGGAACGTGCTTGCATTGCAGGGAGTGGAAGTTGTCTCTCAGGATGTCAGTCAGTGGTGTCCTGCTGTTTGTTGGTGCACAGTTGCCAGCAGGGCCTTGTGCTCACCACAGCAGTTGCCAGTGTCAGCCATCTTGTGAGTCCTTCTCCACTCCCTGTGATATGCGCATGGTTCATGGTGGTGTTGATGGGACAGTTGTGGGGGGGCAATATGTGTGACTGCGACTCCCATGATGCTATTGGCTACACTGACTTGGCCAGCATACACAGAATTCCTTCCTTTGAGTGGTCTTCACTGTGTGTTGGTGTTGTTGTGGTGGCTACATGTCTGGATGTGTTTGTTAGTTCTATTTGTGCCACTGCCTATCTGTAGTTGTAGTTGTGTTTGTACATGTGTTGGCACAGTTGGATGTGACTTTTTTGATGGCATGTGTTGTGTTTATCTGACTGACATACACATTTTGGGATGATTCTGTTCTGGTTGCTGTGTAATTGCTATGAGTGCATGGTTTGACTCTCCCCTTGACAGTGATGTGTGTGTTTTGTGGCAGTATATTGTGTACATTTGTTGTGTACTCACCAGGCCTCTAGTCCATATACGCTCACTGGCGGAAGGATGGCCCGCACCTTCTCCTCCCAGGGCCTGAGGTATATTGGCTTGGCAGGAGGGCCACTGCCGGTGTATTGGCTGTTGATGTAGTCTTTCTTGGGCAGGTCCCGTACCCTCCTGCGCACGTCATACCACCTGTTCTGGATGTCGCTCTTTGTGCGCCGACATGGTGATTGTGCGTTCACCCTGTTGATGATCCTCTCCCACATCTTGGTTTTCTGGGAGATGGGGGTCTGTTGGACCAGTGTGCCAAACAGCTGTGGCTCTACCCTGAGGATCTCATCTACCATGACTTCCAATTCACAATCTAGGAACTTGGGATTCTTCTTGGGGGGCATGGTGATGGGTGGTGATGGTGAGTGATGTGTGTGTTGGTGTGCAGGTGAGGGTGTGTGAGTGTGTGTTTTGCTGGGTGTATGTGAGGTAGGTATTTGTTGGTGTGCTGATGGTGTGTGGCTTGTGTGAGGGATGAGCTGTGGGTGTGTGGTTGCTTTCTCTTGGGTGCTGGCAGTGGAATGGCATTTGCAAAGGCTCATGGTTGTGATTTGTGTCCTTTATATGGGTGGAGTTGTGGGTGTGTCTTTGTTCTCTGTCCCCACCCCCCAGTATTTATTGGCTTGGTAATTGCTTGTTTGGCCTTTTTTTGGGTGAATTTTCCTTTGTACTGTCTGTGTATGTTGGAAACGTTCTTGTGACCGAGTCGGACCCTGCATTTGTCTCGTACGGTGTTCTCCGTTTCGTTCACGCTGTGTTTGTGCAGTTTTCTATGCTGCGTACGCGTCGGTCTCGGTGTTTTGTGTTGCTTCGGCTCGGTTTTGTATGCGTGTCGGTCGTGCGGCTTGGCCTCCGTCCGACTCGCTCGTGGTTTTCGCGCCTTGCATCGTACTTTGCGGTTTGGAGTTCGCGTGTACGTTTCGGTCGGATTTGTTCCGGGTGCATGTCGGTCGGTTGGATTCGCGTGTTTTTCCGGCCGGATTGCTGTTTTCCGTGCGGCTCGGTCGGTCGACTTGGGTTCGGTACGTGTCGGTCGGATTTTTCACGCCTTGCATCGTACTTGGCGTGTCGGGCGCCACAGGTACGTGTCGGTCGGTATTATTTCCGGATCCGAGTCGGTCGGTGCTTTTTCCGGCCCGAATCGGAATCGACCCCTTAATCTAAGGTGGCGTTATGGGTGAATGAAATATATCAAAATGGTGCTGTGGCTATCAAGGCTTTTGACACCCTGGAGTGGTTCTAACTGTTTGAGATCCTAGTAAGAATGTGATTTGGGCCCTGAAATAGATGATTGGTGTTGGAAACGGGGTTACCGAGACCGTTATGGTAGCATGGCGCAAAGCGGGGAAAGGCACGCGAAGGCAATGTGTAAGGCAGTTGTGCAGCACACTCTCACATTAACTCAGAAATGCGACGCAATAACCGGACACCACACCAGGCTTAGATAAGTGAAAATCAGGTTCCTTTATCTTAATCAAGATGGCATTCAACTATTCAAATTATACATTCGGGTAACTAGTGCGCGTTCATTTAAAAAGACCCTTCCCAATTCTGGCCACTAAAAGGCCGCATTAAAATCACAGCACCACTGCTCATTCGGGTGCTCTTTACCAACTAGGGCCTAGAACATGCGCAACACGGTTTATGCCTCAACATATATACATTAGGCCTAGGTACTCTGTACAGCCTATGGTACACTAGGCGGGAGGGAATCCTAGAGGGAACCCCTCAACATGTCCAGCAGCTGGGGGCTTCCTATAAGGGGGACTCCTTTATCTCCCAGGGGAGGTGAGGGTTACATTAGGCTAGGGCCCTTTCTCACCAGGTGCCTGGCCTGTTACCAAACGTCATGGAAGGCCCCCTCCCTCCTTAATCCCTCTTGAAGCGTGGCCCCCGGCCCCCAGGGGCTTAACCTAGAGCCCTAGGGGCCTCCTGGGCTCACCTGCGGTGCTGGTGCAGGTCGCTGTACCTCTCGGCGGACTCTCCTCCGGGCCAGCCCTCGGTTGTAGGGGCGGGGCCCGGCGCGAGTCTCACGGCCCTCCGGCCGGCGCTGGCAATTCTCCTGGAGGCTATGGAGCCTCTTGCTGCGTTATTGCTTCGTTGGGGGCCGGTATGCCACTCCTCCGGCCCCCGTGGAGTCAAGATTGAGAGTAGGGACACGGAGCGGGAGCCGGCAGTCCTTTCAGACGGCTCCGGCTTCCCGCGAGGTCACACGCAGTTCCTGCTCACCTCCGGACGTGCTGGGGGCGTTGCTCTCGGCGGCGCCCAATCCTGGCGCGGCGGCGATTCCTCCTGGGGCTCCCGTTGGCAGTGGAGCCCCACGGACGTCTTCCCGATTGGCTCCGGCTGGGCCAATCGCGTCGCGGCCTTCTCCTCTTCCGGGGGCTCCCGTTGGCAGTGGAGCTCCTCTGACGGCGTCCCGATTGGCTCCGGCTGGGCCAATCGCGTCGCGGCCTTCGTCCGTTGCTGGGCGACGCCTTCCGCCTCCTTCTTCTTGGGCTGCTGGCTCCGGCGGGGCCAATCCCGTCGCGGCCTTTTCGGGGCGCGACCTATGACGCGGTCAGCGTCCCCGGCCCCACGGCAACGGCGTCCACGGGCCTGGAGGCCGCAGCAGGCCTCAATTCACTTCACGCGCCCCACGGGGCTGCGGCGGCGGTATTCTTGGCCGCGCTGGCAGCGGCAGGGGTCTCGGGCCCGGCGGTGACTTGTGGTGATTTCGGTGAGGGCGCGGACGGCGCCCTCACCACTACTATGAATAGGGAGAGATCCCCGGCCTCAGTTCCCTTCGTCCAGCGGCGGCGGCCGCGGCGGTGATCCGGTCATCAGGTCAGTGACCAAGGGGGGGTCAAGTTCTCTCCACACTTGGGGGTTGCAGCGCAGGCGCGCTGACAGCCTTATGCTCAGGCTGTGAAGGGATGGTTCTAGGGGGACAGTCCAGCTGTCTGTATAGGTAGATAGGGGTGGAGGCCTAGCGCTTAGGACGCAGCGCTTCGCCTCCTGATCCCCTCTCAATGGTTTTCACTTCAGTCCTGAAATTCTTGGATGCAGTAAAGTCTCTTTATGAACAGGGGGGGCTGTGAGTTGGTGATTCTTGGAGGGTTGATGTGCCTCCTGGCACGCTGGAGATGGTTCCCTGGGTCCCCTCACACTGGGCAAGATCAGTGGGTGGTGGGCGTTCCTCATCTATCTTACGGCAGCAGGGCCTTGACCCTGTCAGCGGCAGTAGTGTAGGTCTCCCCCTAGGCCCTAAAGTCTGTACTCCAGCGCAGGTTCTCCCAGGTTCAGCGGTGCCTCAACCTAACTAACTCCAGGTTTTCCCTCCAAGCCTCTTATACCCCTAGGTCAGGTGACCCTCCCAAAGGCGGCAAAGTGTAACTCCTCCCACAGCCCGGAAGGTTCTGGAACCTTCCACCTACCTAGCTATGGGGCCCAGAGGCGGAGACGGGATGGCTACTGTATCCCTTGTCCCAGCCTGACTCTGGCTACTAGCGTGTATGGGTGGAAGGCCCTCTGCAGTAGCAGGGGCCTGTGGCAGCCATCTTTGGTGAGAGAGCACCTGCACCTCAGCACTGACCAGCAGTGGCAAGGCGCCCGGAGACCTAGGTCCAGTAAAAATATGGTGGCAAAAATGAGGCGCAGAAAGGGAAAAAAACAGGGTAAGACCACCCTAGGGCTGACAGGTCTAACACACGTCCCCCCAGCCGAAAGAGGGAGAGCTTCCCAACCTCTAGGGAGTTCTCTTCACTAAGGCGGAAAAACCGGGAGAGACCGTCAGCGTTGGCGTGGTCTACACCGGGTCGATGTTCCACCCGAAAGTCCATCCCCTGGAGGAAATGGACCACCTCAACAATTTGGGATTTTCGCCTCTCATCTGCATGAGCCAGCGAAGGGGTCTGTGGTCGGTCTGGACCAAGAAGTGACAACCAAAAGGTATGGCCTCAACTTCTTCACCGCCCAAACCACAGCAAAGGCTTCCCGCTCGATGGTACTCCACCGCTGTTCCCGGGGAGTAGTCGTCGGGAGATAAAGGCCACTGGCTGGTCTTGGTCATCGTCATTCAGCTGCGAGAGCACAGCTCCTATGCCATGCTCAGAAGCGTCTGTCTGCACGATGAATTCCCGGCCGAAGTCGGGGTCCGGAGCACCGGTGCGGTGCACATGGCACGTTTAAGAGTCTCAAAGGCATCTTGGCAGGCAGCCGTCCAGATTACTCTGCGTGGCTGTTTCTTGGAAGTCAATTCCGTCAATGGGCCCACGATGGTTCCATATCCCTTGACGAACCGGCGGTAGTATCCCGTGAGGCCGAGAAAGCTCGGACCTCTGTTTGGGTCTTGGGGGCTCCCAGGCCATGATGGTCTCAATCTTGGCTTGGAGGGTTGCACCTTACCTCCGCCCACCAGATGTCCCAGGTACACGACAGATCCCTGTCCAATCTGGCACTTGCTGGCCTTGATGGTTAGACCAGCCCTTTGCAAAGCCTGCAGCACCTCCTGGAGATGCTGCAGATGGTCTTCCCAGCTGCTACTGAAGACAGCTATGTCATCCAGGTAGGCAGCAGAGAAGGCCTCTAGGCCAGACAGCACCTGGTTCACCAACCGCTGGAAAGTGGCGGGAGCATTTTTCAACCCGAAGGGCATCACCTGGAATTGAAAGTGGCCCTCGGGGGTGGAGAACGCAGTCTTCTCCCTTGCTCCTTCCGCCATGGCGATCTGCCAATATCCTGATGTTAAATCAATGGTACTCAAATACCGGGCTGCTCCCAGCCGGTCAATGAGCTCATCCGCCCGAGGGATCGGGTGAGCGTCGGTCTTGGTGACCGAATTGAGTCCACGATAATCCACACAGAACCGAAGTTCTGGTGTGGTGCCCGGGGGCCGCTTTCGGCACCAACACTACCGGACTAGCCCAAGGGCTACTGGAAGGCTCAATCACCCCCAGTTCTAGCATCTTTACCACCTCACTCTGGATACTAGCCTTGACCTTATCGGACAGCCGGTAAGACTTGTTCTTCACTGGCGGACTGTCCCCTGTGTCCACATCATGGGTACACAGGTGCGTGATTCCAGGCGTGAGGGAAAACAACGAGGCGTACTGCCCCAAAACCTGGCGGCAGTCCCTCTGTTGCTCTGGGGTCAAGGATGGGGCGAGGACTACTCCCTCTACCGAACCATCCTTCTCGTGGACCGCCAGAAGGTCTGGCAGAGGCTCACTCTCTTCCTCCTCACTCCCATCCGTTATCATCAAGAGAGTGAGCTCGGAACGCTCCTGGTGTGGCTTCAGGCGGTTGACGTGGAGCACCCTGTGGGGTTGACGGGGGTCTTCATGTCGGCGACATACGTGGTCTGGCCTTTTCGTTCTAAGATCTCAAACGGCCCAGTCCATCGGTCCTGGAGGGCGCTAAGCTCTCCTGGCTCCATGACCCACACCTTCTGTCCAGCGTCTAACTCTACCGTCCGCGCGTTCCGGTCATACCATTGCTTCATGACGGCCTGACTTGCCTCTAAGTTGTCCGAGGCCTCCTTCCACAGCTTGGCCACTTGGCTGCGGAGCGCCAGCATATAGCTGACCACATCACGGGGAAGCTTCGAGGAAGACTTCTCCCACCCCTCTTTGACAAGACTGAGGGGCCCCCGAGCGGGGTGGCCATAGAGCAGCTCAAAGGGGCTGAAACCGACCCCTTCTGCGGCACCTCTCGGTAGGAGAAGAGCAGACAGGGTAAGAGGACGTCCCACTTTCTTCTCAAGTCCTCGGGTAGGCTCCTGATCATCCCCTTCAAGGTTTTGTTGAAGCGCTCCACGAGCCCGTTCGTCTGGGG
This sequence comes from Calotriton arnoldi, assembly GCA_963921515.1. Classification (NCBI taxonomy): domain Eukaryota; kingdom Metazoa; phylum Chordata; class Amphibia; order Caudata; family Salamandridae; genus Calotriton; species Calotriton arnoldi. The sequence goes on from CAWUFW010000061.1 coordinate 4,358,522, forward strand.
GTGGTAAGGAGTGGAGAACCGGTAGAGTCACTCCACACTCCTTCCACATGGCCTGCATGTAGGCCGACATGAAATTCGTGCCCCTATCTGACACCACGACCTTGGGGAATCCCACTCGGGTAAAAATCCCCATGAGGGCCCGCGCCACCACCGGTGCTGTGATGGTCCTCAGAGGGATTGCCTCTGGGTACCGGGTGGCGTGGTCTACTAGCACCAAAATGAACCTATGCCCAGCTGAAGTCGGCGGATCCAACGGCCCGACAATGTCAATCCCCACTCGCTCAAAGGGGTATCGACCACTGGGAGAGGTTCTAGAGGGACCTTCACCTTAGTCCCTGTCTTGCCGCTTGCTTGGCAAGTGGTGCAGGTCTTGCAATAAGTGTCAGAAGTGACGCGCATCCTGGGCCAGTAAAAATGTGGGACCAAGCGCGCAAACGTCTTGTCCTGGCCCAGGTGTCCTGCTAGTGGTATCTCATGCGCCAACTCTAGCAGAAAGGCTCGGTGGCATTGGGGGACCACCACGGCCCTTGAGGACCCATGCACCGGAGCCTTAGGCTCACTGTAGAGGAGACCATCCTCCCAGTAGACATGGTAATTACCAGTCTCTGTTCCAGCTGCTTGGGCGTCGGCCTGTTGCCGTATGCCAACAAGCGTAGGGCACTCCCTCTGTGCCCGGCAAAATTCTTCCCGGGTAGGCCCTCCTTCCACCTGCCACTCTGCAGGGGTCGGCAGGTCCCCCACGGGAAAACCAACCACCTCAGCGGACTCCGGGGTCACCTCCGCGGGCTCCCCATCCATCTCACCGGGTGTTTCCTCCCGGACATCTCCTCGTCCAGCAGTGGGCTGGGCCCTTCTTTCAGGCTCCAACCCGGGCTGAGTTCCTTGTCGGGCAGCCATGGACCGCGTGATAACGCAAGTCCATCCTGGTAACCCCAACATCTCAGCATGGGCATTGAACTCTACCTCTCTCCAGGCAGTATGTTCTAAATCGTTGCCCAGCAGACAGTCAACTGGCATGGCAGGGCTCACCGCAACCTTCATCAGACCTGACACTCCTCCCCACTCAAAGGGAACTTGGGCCACGGGGTAATGACCCAGGCTATTATCAGCCATCACTACTGGGTGGAACTCCTCAGGAATCACCTGCTCTGGGGACACCAGCTGACGTCTCACCATCGTCATGCTGGCACCTGTGTCCCTCAGAGCCTCCACCTCCTCCCCGTTCACCAGGACCCTCTGCCGATACTTGGCAGTGTTCTCGGGTACCTGCACCCTTGGGATGATCTCCCTATCCCCCAGGAAACTAAGGTCAAGCCTGTCCACTCACCTCCCCTACCTAGGGACAACTCCTCCCCAAGCGCTACACTGGCCACCCGGGGGTCTTACCTCCTGTGGGGGCTGGGGCTCTCTTGCGACACTGGGCATCCCCCTTGTAGTGTCCAACCTCCCCGCACTCGTAGCACCGGACAGTTCTGGGCTGCTGACTCCTGTCAGGGTAAGTGGGTTTCTGGTATCCAGATTGGGATGGGAAACCTACCCCTCTCCCAGGCGGTCTATTTTGGGGACCTTTAAAGAACTCCCTCTTTTTATCTCCCCCTCTTTCTTCTGGGGGAACACCTGTCCACCCTTCGGGGGATCCGCCCGGCTCCCTTGTGGGACACCCTAGTGCTGACCCACGTGTCTGCCTCCTCTGCAAGCTCCCTTGGGTTGGTCAGCTTGCGGTCCACCAAGTACTGGCGCAGCTCCGGAAAACATTTCTCGAGGAGGTGCTCTCTCAAAAATAGGTCGTACAGCCCAGTGTAATTGTCAACCTCGCTGCCACGCACCCAACCCTCTAATGCCTTCCGGGCATAATCATAAAAATCTACCCAGTTTTGTGTGGTGAGCTTGTGGCTGTTGCGAAACTTTTGGCGGTACTTCTCAGGGGTGAGGCCAAACTTCCTGAGCAGGGCCTCCCTCATGATAGGGTAGTTGGTTCGATCCCCCTTCTCTAAGGTTAGCAGTGTGTCCCTGACTAGTGGAGGTATGTATCTATAAAGTCCTCCTCCCCAGTAGCTCTCAGGAACTCTATGGGCCACCAAAGCTACCTCGTACGCCGTCAACCACTTGTCTATGTCATCACCCACACTAAAGCTGGCCATCACCTCCCTGGGTAGGTAAAATTTGGGCTCCTGTGGAACCCCAGTAGGTACGCTGCCACCATTTCCTTTGCCTTCCATTTCCATTTGCAAGGCTCGGAGCTCCAGTTCTTTCAGGCTAAGCTCATGTACAAGCCTTCTTTCCTCCATGGCTAGCCTTGCCTGTTCTCGCTCCCTTTCCATCTTAGCCAATTCTAATGTCAATTGCCTTTGCTGCCTTCTGTCCTCGAATTCCTCTGGTGACACACTCCCCCTGACGCACTACTGCCTGCCCTGGAACGTCTTCCTGGCAACACATTCTCGCTGACGTCAATGTTCAGTAGGCTCAGTTCTCCTGGGTCGTCTGTCTCCCTCTGCTCCTCCTCCTCCCCTCTTCCCTCCGGGTGGGCCATGACCCATGCCCTCAAAGCCTTCTGAAGTACATCCTTCCTGGCACCTCGCTTGACGGCCACCCCCTCTCTAGGCAGAACTCCTTGAGCTGGTTCACCGTGTACCTCTCTAGGTCGGCTAGCTCAAACTCCATCCTCCTAGGTGGGGTCCCAGACAACTTAAGGAAGGGGTCCTAAATGGAAGGCAGCAGGTCTTAACACAGGACTAATACAACTGGCAATTTACAATAGAATTCCTCCTACTTATTATTTTCCTAGGTGTCCAATTGCGGCGCACACTGAGTCACTGTAGGGTGCTGCACAAATACCAGTCCTTATCCCACCGCTGCCACCAATGTTGGAAACGGGGTTACCGAGACCGTTATGGTAGCATGGCGCAAAGCGGGGAAAGGCACGCGAAGGCAATGTGTAAGGCAGTTGTGCAGCACACTCTCACATTAACTCAGAAATGCGACGCAATAACCGGACACCACACCAGGCTTAGATAAGTGAAAATCAGGTTCCTTTATCTTAATCAAGATGGCATTCAACTATTCAAATTATACATTCGGGTAACTAGTGCGCGTTCATTTAAAAAGACCCTTCCCAATTCTGGCCACTAAAGGCCGCATTAAAATCACAGCACCACTGCTCATTCGGGTGCTCTTTACCAACTAGGGCCTAGAACATGCGCAACACGGTTTATGCATCAACATATATACATTAGGCCTAGGTACTCTGTACAGCCTATGGTACACTAGGCGGGAGGGAATCCTAGAGGGAACCCCTCAACATGTCCAGCAGCTGGGGGCTTCCTATAAGGGGGACTCCTTTATCTCCCAGGGAGGTGAGGGTTACATTAGGCTAGGGCCCTTTCTCACCAGGTGCCTGGCCTGTTACCAAACGTCATGGAAGGCCCCTCCCTCCTTAATCCCTCTTGAAGCGTGGCCCCCGGCCCCCAGGGGCTTAACCTAGAGCCCTAGGGGCCTCCTGGGCTCACCTGCGGTGCTGGTGCAGGTCGCTGTACCTCTCGGCGGACTCTCCTCCGGGCCAGCCCTCGGTTGTAGGGGCGGGGCCCGGCGCGAGTCTCACGGCCCTCCGGCCGGCGCTGGCAATTCTCCTGGAGGCTATGGAGCCTCTTGCTGCGTTGTTGCTTCGTTGGGGGCCGGTATGCCACTCCTCCGGCCCCCGTGGAGTCAAGATTGAGAGTAGGGACACGGAGCGGGAGCCGGCAGTCCTTTCAGACGGCTCCGGCTTCCCGCGAGGTCACACGCAGTTCCTGCTCACCTCCGGACGTGCTGGGGGCGTTGCTCTCGGCGGCGCCCAATCCTGGCGCGGCGGCGATTCCTCCTGGGGCTCCCGTTGGCAGTGGAGCCCCACGGACGTCTTCCCGATTGGCTCCGGCTGGGCCAATCGCGTCGCGGCCTTCTCCTCTTCCGGGGGCTCCCGTTGGCAGTGGAGCCCCTCTGGCGGCGTCCCGATTGGCTCCGGCTGGGCCAGTCGCGTCGCGGCCTTCGTCCGTTGCTGGGCGGCGCCTTCCGCCTCCTTCTTCTTGGGCTGCTGGCTCCGGCGGGGCCAATCCCGTCGCGGCCTTTCCGGGGCGCGACCTATGGCGCGGTCAGCGTCCCGGCCCCACGGCAACGGCGTCCACGGGCCTGGAGGCCGCAGCAGGCCTCAATTCACTTCACGCGCCCCACGGGGCTGCGGCGGCGGTATTCTTGGCCGCGCTGGCAGCGGCAGGGGTCTCGGGCCCGGCGGTGACTTGTGGTGATTTCGGTGAGGCGCGGACGGCGCCCCTCACCACTACTATGAATAGGGAGAGATCCCCCGGCCTCAGTTCCCTTCGTCAAGCGGCGGCGGCCGCGGCGGTGATCCGGTCATCAGGTCAGTGACCAAGGGGGGGTCAAGTTCTCTCCACACTTGGGGGTTGCAGCGCAGGCGCGCTGACAGCCTTATGCTCCAGGCTGTGAAGGGATGGTTCTAGGGGGACAGTCCAGCTGTCTGTATAGGTAGATAGGGGTGGAGGCCTAGCGCTTAGGACGCAGCGCTTCGCCTCCTGATCCCCTCTCAATGGTTTTCACTTCAGTCCTGAAATTCTTGGATGCAGTAAAGTCTCTTTATGAACAGGGGGGGCTGTGAGTTGGTGATTCTTGGAGGGTTGATGTGCCTCCTGGCACGCTGGAGATGGTTCCCTGGGTCCCCTCACACTGGGCAAGATCAGTGGGTGGTGGGCGTTCCTCATCTATCTTACGGCAGCAGGGCCTTGACCCTGTCAGCGGCAGTAGTGTAGGTCTCCCCCTAGGCCCTAAAGTCTGTACTCCAGCGCAGGTTCTCCCAGGTTCAGCGGTGCCTCAACCTAACTAACTCCAGGTTTTCCCTCCAAGCCTCTTATACCCCTAGGTCAGGTGACCCTCCCAAAGGCGGCAAAGTGTAACTCCTCCCACAGCCCGGAAGGTTCTGGAACCTTCCACCTACCTAGCTATGGGGCCCAGAGGCGGAGACGGGATGGCTACTGTATCCCTTGTCCCAGCCTGACTCTGGCTACTAGCGTGTATGGGTGGAAGGCCCTCTGCAGTAGCAGGGGCCTGTGGCAGCCATCTTTGGTGAGAGAGCACCTGCACCTCAGCACTGACCAGCAGTGGCAAGGCGCCCGGAGACCTAGGTCCAGTAAAAATATGGTGGCAAAAATGAGGCGCAGAAAGGGAAAAAAACAGGGTAAGACCACCCTAGGGCTGACAGGTCTAACAATTGGCAAAACTATTATATAGCAAGCCAAGGACTAGGATGAGGGTCAACTGCACATGGTGCTACCCCCATTACAGCTGGAGAGAAGAACAAGACAGGGGTGCCCTCTTCTCTCATGATCTTCACATTGGCTCTGCAATCCCTGGCATGCTGGATTTGAGTGGATCCTGCAGTAAATCGTCTACGATGGGAGGGCACATGGAATGAGAGAATCTCGTTATATGCAGACGATGTACTCCCTTAGATTGCACAGCCTGAGATGACAGTTGATGGACTCCTGCATGTCTTCATGATATTATTCCAGATACAGGATACATTCGGAGAAGTCCCTGCAAAGGTCCTGTGAATGTCCACTGACCGTATTCTCACAGGACTTCAAGTACCTGGGTGTATACATAATCTGTGACCTGGAGGAGTTTCTCTTCCACAGCATATACAGCATACTAAACAAATTTAAAAATGAAGTGAGACATTAGGGGTTATTGCCATTGTCACTACTATGTCGAATAGCTATGTTCAAAATGACGACCTTACCCAAATTCTTTTAAATCCTTCAAAACTCTCCCTACTGGGCTCCTCCAGAGTTCTTCGGTAAACTGGAGATGGAGGTCAGGCATCTCCTCTGGAATGCAAAGCATCCATGCATTTCACTCAGTAAACTAAAAAAAGGGGTCTACAATGGAGGAATTGAGCTCCCAGGCATATGAAAATATTATTGGTTGGCACAACTTATACTGGTCAATGAATGGGCATTCTCCGGTCCGGAGGAACCAGCCTTAAGGATTGATAGTCATTCGATTGGACCTAGGGGGTGTCCTGCGGCCCTCTATAGAACCAAACTAGCTAAGAAGATGCTCATACACACAAGAACATTGCTGAAGGTGTGGAGGATGGCAAATAAATACCTAGAATGGGAGGGAGTATTAGGAGAAACACTGCTATGGGATAGTGACATGCTAACAGAGGTGGGGAATTTGAAGGCTTCCTGAAATGGGACCACAAAAGAATCTCCAAATTAGGTGACCTCTGGAAAGGAGGACCCCTAGATTCACTTTAGGAAGAGAACAAGCTGGCAGACTCTGAGACATACCAATACCATCAAATCAGACATGCACTAACATTCCATATTACACCTGGATCGGTCAAAAAGGACTACTCTCTGATGTAGGTAAGAGTTCTCTCCAAACCCTCCCTTAAAACTGCAAAAATACACCAACATATTAACCTAGGTCTAATGGTAGCAAGAACAAATGTATCCATTATGTGGGGAATTAATTTCCCTCCTGGGGTAACCAACTGGAAGGAAGACATGGACTGGTGCATGTAGACTGAAAGATGAGGGAAGGGGTGCCCTATAAATTGGGAAAAAATATGTCAACCTTGGAAGCAATAGCCAGCGAATTTGTAACTGTGAAGACGTGGTTCGCCACTTTTGAGCTGCCCTGTAATAATGGTATGATCACTAGACAGTGGATTCCAGCAAAAGCATTACTAGCTAGATATGTGGTCCACTAATTACTTCCTGTAAAAGTCATAATGCAATGATACGGTGACATTGTTTGAATTGGAAAATGTTAATAAAAAGATTTTTTAAAAGTTCAAAAAACTATTTATGAAAAAACTACCTTTAAAAAATCTATTCCTAAATTCACTAAAATTTCAACTCCGGAAAGTGCTCAATATGACACAGAAACAATTTTAAAAAACAAAACGTTTAAAAACAAGCTATAAACACTATCCCCAAACGCACATAAAACATCCCGCCCTAGGCTCTGCCAGAAGAATAATGTAATTCACGATAAGTTAATTATTATAACCACTATATTATCTATACATTAAAAAAAGTTATTTGGTGAGATAGCTAGTTGCCTCAAAGGGCAGACCTAGAAAAGTTGTGAGCAAGGCATTAGGGACCATTTACGGCAGCATGAAGCACTTTGGCCACCATCGGTTTTCCTGACATGATACTACAAAAAGTGTGGGTGAATCAGGAGCGTAACAAACACCCCGCAGCCCCGCGGTGCGGGGGGCCCCCCAGTCTTCAGTATGTGAAGTGGTCCCCTCAGCTCATCTGTAGAGAGCTGTGAGAGGCTTGCTCTAAAGCAGCTGCAGTGTGCAGCCTGCTCTGTGCTCCTCTGGTTGACCCAGGACTGAAGAGAAACAAAGTTACATTGTTTCTCTTCAGTCAGAGCCAGACCCTGAAAAAGGATGGGGGTGGGGCCCTCAGAGAGAGAATTCTCCACAGGGCACTGCACCTCTGAGAAGGGACGAGGCAGCACAGAGCTGACAGGGGCAGGAGAAGGATTGCAGCTCCAGGAACAGGATCTGCTGGGACGCATTGGAAGGTAAACAAGCATTTGCAATATATGGTTTTGCAATATATGCATTTGCATATATGCAAGTCATATATGGTTTAGATTGGAATTGTTAGTTGTGGAATTGTGTTGTGTGGATTGGATCTGTGTAGTGAAATAATGTGGCATGGTGTGCAGTGTAATTATGTGGATAGTAATTGTGTGGAATTGAGTGTACTGGAATTATGTGGAGTGGGATTGTGTGTCATGTAGTGGGATTGTGTGTCTTGGAGTGAGATTATCTGGAATGGTATTTTGTGTTGTGGAGTGGTATGTAGTGGAGTTTACTTATGTGGTGTGCTGTTAAATATTGTAGCATGATGTGGAATTTTGTGGTGTAGATTGGATGTATGTGGTGTGTTGTGTAATTGTGTTGTTGGTTTGCATTATGTAGTTTGTTGTTGAAATATGTGGTGTGGAATGAAAATGTGTAGAGTTGAATTTGTGTGATGTGGAAGTGCGCGTTGTTGAGTGAAAATTGTGTTGAGCGGTATTATGAGGCATGGTGTGAAGTGTAGTTATGTGGAATGGTGCTACGTGGCATAGACTGGATTTATGTGGAGTGTATTTATGCAATATGGAGTAGAGCATAATTATGTGGAGGTAAATTATGTGGTGCTGAGTGGTATTATGTGGAGTGTAATTATGTTGTGTGATGAATTGTGTGGGGATGAAATGTGGAATTGTGTGACGTGTGGAATTATGTGGCATGGTGTGGTGTATAATTGTGCGGAGTGGAATTATGCAGCATGTTGCAGAGTTGTATTTTGTGGAGGGTAATTATGTGTTTTGGAGTTGAGTGTAAATATGTTGTGTGAAGTATAATTATATAGGTTGAAGTGGAATTATGTGTAGTTGAATTGTGTTGTGTGGAGTGTAATTACGTGGTTTGGAGTGGTATTAAGTTGTGTGGAATGTTATTATGTGATGTGGAATTATGTGGTATGGAGTGAAGTGGAAATATGTATTTTTTAATTTTCAGGATTGTAATTATGTGGTATGGAATGTTGTAGGGTTAAATTATTTATAGTTGAATTGTGTGGCATGGAATTATGAGATGTTCAAATGTGCTGTGTGTGGTAGAATTAGCATAGCTGCCAAGGTTTCAGATTGCTATGTGTGACATTTTCATAATTTCAGTGTAATTATGAGTGACATTTCAACGACTATGAGTGACACGTTCTCGTGAGCAAAATCATGCAATGAAGAGGAGGGAAACATATAAATATCAGAAATTACACCCATTTGAGCAACTAGAAACTCTAAGAAAGTCACTGAACTAAAATGTGCTAACAGCAGGCTACTGAAAACTGAGCAGAGTCAGACTGCGTGAATGTCACCCATTATTTCAGTTAAATTATGAAAACATCACACTTACCAATCTGAAACCTTGGCATCTATGAGTGAATCAGTGTGAAAATGTGCTCTAATTGAGGTGTATTCCTCTGCACCCTCATGGTGACCAGCCTGCCAGGTGTCTTTGCAAATTTGCAAGCGCCAAGCAGTTTTCCATCAGCTACATGTTAATGTAACTCTACAAAATAAATACATAGGATGTTCTCTGCAGAAATCAGAGGTTTGCCTGCGCCAGGTTACACTTACTCCAGCACTTTAAAAGTGGCAGTTCATTCAAGGTCCAATCAGGCCTCCCATAATGCCTGGTTACTCTGCGTAGAAATGCTGCTAAGTTTTTTTAAAATGCTAATCTGTGGTCACATTAAACCTTCCAAAAAGAGCTGCTTTCATCTATGAGTAATCAGTCCGTTTCTGGGATGCTAAAATCACAGTAAGACCCAGTGCCCTACCCTCTAGTGCCTCCTCCGTGATCTTCTGTCTGAGGTAGGGTGCAACTGGGATCTAACATGTTTTAGGACTATGTGGTCTAGACTGCCCTGGGCTGAAGTGTTTCGTCCATTTAGCCAGGAGTGTGAGAGAAGGGGAGATCCGAGCCTGAAGCAGTATGTGCTGTGGTGCCTCTGATGCTCCCAGACTAGAGTTAGGCCACAGCTCCCTGTGCCACGGTAGGCACCTAGACCCTTGGCGCAATCAGCTTGTCTGCGGAGCAAGGTCTGTAGGTGCTTTAATACAACACCTGCTGGACGGAGGGGGACCTGAGGCCTCTTCTGTGTGTGAGTGAATTGGGCCTCACGGGCCTGCGACCAGCAGGCAGAGGCCCGAACTTGAGAGGCTGGATGAGGCAATATAGTAGACTGTTAGAGCATGCCTCTCGATGGGCTCTAGTCTAAAGAGGAGCATTGAGGACCGCGGGAGGGCCAACAGGCGTTGGATGGCTGCGAGGTGACTGACCACAGTAACAGGTGGAACAACGAGAGATGACTGGAGGCGCTAACCCTCTGAGGAGCAATAATTCATGGCAGTAAGGGGAGGGGAGGTTATGTCTATGCACTCCGAGAGTGTATTGTGCGGTATCAATACAATGTCACCTGGGTACAGTCATAGCTGCCAAGGTTCCAGATTGCTATGTGTGACATTTTCGTAATTTCAGTTTAATCATGAGTGACATTCAACGACTATGACTGACACTTTCTAGAAAGCAAAATCAAGCAATGAAGACGAGGGAAACTTATATGGAAGGGCACTCATCTAGTATCCTTGTGAGCTGATCGTTCAGTAAAATAATTGTGTAACTGTGCAGTATATTTTAAGTGTTTGATTTGGAGGGCACAAACTGAGGATTGAAAACGTACCACTGTAGTTGGGGTTCGGTTTGCTAATAAGAATACACTTCTAACCAAATTAATCCCTTTTAGCAACATTAGGTTCTGTGATATGCATGAAGCACATTCTTTGCAGCAGGCACATTAACCCTTTACGCTACTGGTGAGTCAACTTGCACTGGGCAAATCTCTGATCTCTCCCAGGAGGAACGTTAAACCCCACGTTCTTTTTGACTTAACAATGGAGTCAGTGCTGGGAAAATAACTTCTGCTGCTCGGCCTGTACACTGTAGCTGCAGCCTGTGGGGTCACTCTCACTGCAGACAGCTGCTTAGACTGTGGGCAGTGCTGTGATGTGCTGGAGACAGTTGCCAGTCCGAAGTGTGCAGGCTAGCACAGTGACATAGATGATTCTGACGCTCCTCTCCGCATACCATAGAGTACTGCGTTGCATCTAATCTGCAGCAGTAGTTTGTGATTTTTTTAAGGCAGGAACAGCATGCTTTTTTTCAGAGAAGGGTCTGAATTTTCTACATCTGTTTCAATGCGTAGTTCATTCACGGTTAAGCAGTACTCTGCCTCTTCGGAACGGATAATTAGGGAGAATGGTACCCTGCCTCAAAGCTTATTTTGCCCCATGTCAGCTGTGTGTGTCTCTTCTACTGTTCAACATTTTTTATATCTGCGTAACGGAACAACCTCGAATCTCAGTCAACCCGATCTCTTTTTGTAATAACTATAGTAGCTGATCCCAGCACCTTTAGGCCTCTGGAACAGTGGGAGCGAATGTGTGAACAATGTATGTTCTGATCCTTTACGAGAATCTCCTATAGATTGTTCTTTGTTTAAACTAGAATTCCATTTTAGCTCACACTGAAACAAATCAATGCAGGATCGACAATTTAATCTTCGAATGTTTCTCTTTTATTAGGCAAAATTTACAAGTGATCAGGGGAAGCACTGTATTATAGCGCTATGTTTTGGCGCTTTTATCTTAAAAAGTGATCAGAAATTAAATGTGAAATACTCACCACATTTGAAGAGGGCATGGCGTGGCTGGCACGCAGTCTTCAGAGCCTTCAGGCCCTCGGCACATTCTCTTACCATGATAGCCCCTGAAGAACACTCCCTTCCCCCCCCCACCCTCCCTCCTTCCAGCAGTGGAAGGGGGCACGTGTCAAGGAGGACTCCCTTGTCCTTCAATTTAATTCTGGGTGCAGCAATTCCTGGTGGCCCGGGCTGGTTGCAATAAGAGTTTGAAATTGAAAACATTCTGCCTGCACCGACTGGAGCCTTTTAGTCCCTGACACAAGCGAGGCCACTGCTAAACCTCTTCCTTGAGCACAAACACTGCATGGACCGCCTGGCTCTAGTAAACTACGCTGTGTTCAGCAGGCCATACGGCTGCACGCACGTGCGTACTATAAGGACCAATTAGTGCCGGGGGAGGTTGGCAGGTCAGCCTACCTACGTAATACAAGCAAAACACCGTCCAATCAGGATGAACCATCTAAACATAGCAGAACTCGCATAGGCTGCTGTGCCCCGTCTGCTTTATGTTTCTGTAACCTAACGAAATATCAGACTCTACAAACCACAAATACTGGTAATACACTCAGCTTTTAAGTATGCTGATTTGCGTGACAATCATTTCACATGCGGTAATGCGGTAATGTAACTTAAAATGCGTTAGTGTCACACAGGATGTGTGACACTTGGCAGGGCTGTACAGTAACGCTTTCGGAAACCATTGTCACGCATTTAGCAATTACTCAATGTAACACCCCTAATCAGTGCAGCTATATATCTATCTTGCATCTGAAAAAATCAACGCTCTGACACAGGTAAGAGTTACCAATACACCTAGGTCACAGGAGTTACGGGACCTTCACAATTAACGTTTTTGTTTTTCATTCCGGTATGTCTGCTGCTGAAAGTAGCTTTTACCGCCATGTGAAAGTTTCGAAGAAAACAAGTAGGAATCAGCCTGGAAACAGACTCCCGCATGTTATTCCTTTAATACTTACTCATCGTTATTTCCGTTCCCCAACATCAAAACAGCAATGAAATTGGGCACTTCAGCGCTGTGGTGTCATCGTGTTGGAATCTTAGATCCCGGCTCCTCCATGCAGAGCGGCCGTTTTTGCACATCACTCCCCGCAGGGAGGCGGAGGTTATCCCGGGTCACAACATCACCCACTCCAGAGCACCAGTGCCCTTCTCAAGCCCCTAGCTCCCGTCAGGAACCAGTCCTTGCAGATGTCGCACTCGAAGCGGCTGACATCGTAGGGCTGCCGGTGCATGGCGCGCGCGCCTGCAACAAATCCTCGCGATACCTAACTTTATGGACACAGTACGGAAATACGGCAAAATGTTGTGGGCATAGAAAAGGGACATTCATTACAGGACTACCACACAGGCAGCTGTACTGCATAACGAAATTTACCGCATCGCGTTTAGGCGACAGGGGAAGCACCAGAAAACAGACGGCGGCCACATGGAAATAATACTACACCAGCATTGATTAGCAGCACTGGTACCTGAGGAGGCGCGATGCCTGTTATGCGTGATTTTGCATTTCAGTGCGGTGATGCGGATCACCTCACTGAAATACGTTAGTCTAACACCAGATGCGTGGTACTTGGCAGGGCTGAATTAGGTGGCGTGGATTTGGACAAGCTGTGCACGCTAAGGCTTTTATATCATGGGGTATAAAGTGGACGTTTGTCTATTTTTCTTTGTAAAAATAATATGGCCTGTTTCTTTACCTTCCGGTACATTTCTGAACAATTTGTTAAGCTAAATTGTATTGTTGCATTGTGTGCGCATGCAGGGAAGAACGAGTGTCTGGCAGACATGCAAAAAATCATCCTACGTCTCAGTATTAACTTCCACACTTCTAAGCCGTAATTCCAATCCTAGAATGAGTTACCTGTTTGCTTTACAACGACAGTTAGTAAAACAAGTAAGTGCTTTGCGAGCCTGTATAAGTAGCAAAGGTTTTAAAGGGACTTGTTTTCGTGCAAGGTATTGCTTTTCCCAGTTCACGGAAGGGATAAAAAACATCTCCAGATAATAATAGGGTTGATAGCATGGTGCGATAGCAGAATATTGATACGTGTGGATCTGGTGAGGACTGCAGGCAGCAAGTGCTTGATACGCTATTTGCATATGAAAATACTATATATTTTTCTCGTTATCCTCCATTAGTTATTAGTAAGTAAGGGGGAAGAGAAGCGTTCACCGACAGCATGGTTAGCCTTAGGGAGACAAAGAATGCTGTGGTCTGTGGTAGATGCTGCCCAGAAGTCATAGGTATATGTATCAGGAGCTGCCATTGAAAGGAAGTGGAAATGCGCTTTAGATGTTGCCGGTATTGATGGCTACTATGCGGTTGCAGACTTCGCTGGGCTGACAGTGGGTGGGGAAATGCTATGTTGTCACTGTAGGTTTAATTACATGAATCGCGCATTCTCTCTGGTGTTTGTCCTTGGGGTACTTGCTGACTGGTGCTACACATGGGATCAGGTTTGCCTTTGACAGGAGGTATGGTTTAGTGGGCTACATAGTGTAAATTAATGTTGGTGTGAGCAAACAAAAATCGGACCCTTTGTACATTTAATATTATTGTGTGCATCATGCAGAGGATGAAAAGTAGCAGGAACGGCTTTGATGCCGTAGAGGCTAGCAGGAAGAACTGTTTTGGGGTGGTCAGTTGAAGAGATTGTTTAACATGTTTTAAACTACTACAGTGGCATTGGGGAGGGCAGTAGCTGAAAGGCTCTGTCTTTACTGGTAGGCAGTGGTTAGATGGGGGCCGGCCATCAGTCTTTCTGTCGGTGGTGGACAGGGGAGCAGCGGGCGGCAGTCACGGGTTCACAGTGACATCCGAGGGGTGGTTTTAAAGGCGGGCGGAAAAACATAACTGCGGGTTTCGTAGGGGTGAGAGTAGAGTTAATGGTTGCTTTAGTAGCAGGCACGAAGGCAGTGGTCTGTGTTTGGAGGTGGTCAACTGAGCGGGCTTCGCTTGAAGGTGGGTCATCAAGTAGGAGGATGTGTTTGGTGGGCCGGCTGGAGGCAGTGTTATGTAACATTGCTGGAGGGCGCAGCAGCAGTATTTCCTGATGTATGTATATCGCCCGATGAAAGGGCGGATGTGACCAATGGAGGAACCAGAATCCTTTTTTATTGCTGGAGTGAGCCTGCAGTATGGCGAGTCGCTGGCCTGAGAGCTCTGACTGACGCTGAGAATGGGGGCCCCTCCATGTACTTGTAGGGGCCCCCTCAAGTTCAGCTACGCCACTGGGGTGAATCTTACATTAGGACTGGCAAAAAATTCCTTTTAAACAGGTTATTACACAGTGGAAATAATTGTGCGCTTTGTTGTGCGGTGTGCACAACAAAGCGCACAATTATTTCCACTGTGTAATAACCTGTTTAAAAGGAATTTTTTTGCCAGTCCTAATGTAAGATTCACCCCAGTGGCGTAACGAAACTTGAGGGGGCCCCCCTACAAAGTACATGGAGGGGGCCCCCCATTCTCAGCGTCAGTCAAGAGCTCTCAGGCCAGCGACCCGCCATACTGCAGGGGCTCACCCCAGCCATAAAAAAAGGATTCTGGTTCCAATAACACAGAATGCGGATTGCGGAATATCAAAAATAAGTAAACACACTAAAGCCCCAATGGCAATCTTGTCTCTCATGCTACGGAAAGTGAAAGGGAGGGCGCCTGGCACAAAACGAGCAGCTGCTTGTGTGAGAGCATTATCAAACAGGAATTCTGGCAGCGGATGGAAACTATACAGCAAAGTGACCAGCGAAGCGACTGGAAGGAACACATTTTCCAGCATTGTTTTACCTTCTCCCACTATTTCCTCATGAAGATGCAGGACTGCACTGTGTTCCATCCTGCCCAAATCTTATGAAATGGCGTAACATAAAATGATGGGGCCGACCTGCAGAATGCGAAGAGGGGCCCCTGACCCTCTCACATCTCATCATTCATTGGCTGGGCTGAATGCCCCCCCTGGCCCCCCTTGAATAGTTGAGGATCCCTGAAGTGCTGGGGGTCCCACTGCGTAGCATGGTCTTCAGGGGCCTGCATTACGCCCCTGATCTTACGCACTGCTCCACATCCCTGTTTAGGTTCTGTTGACACATAAGACCTTGGGACTTGTACAAAAAGAGGCCTCATCTTTGCATTGTTAAAGATTCTCAAATCCTTCAGAGCTCCAAGGGAGTTTTAGCAATAGCGTTAACTGCCCATCTCATTATTATAAATGGAGTGGGAATCAGCTTCCAAAAGTACAGAAAATTCGGACATAGATCTGGATGGGGCAGCAGACCTTCCTCCCAGCTTTGCATTGTGCTGGCATTGCAACTCCTGACCCTCAAAGGGAAGGGGTCACAACTCCACAGGAAGTAGCACACTGTGAGGACGGCATTATGGAGAGCATGAAACTGTCCAAGATGCAGCTATCGGTTCCTCTCAGTGTTCCTAACCTGCAAAAGCAATATATAAGCTGTCACATGTTGACAGCATACACTTTGGCAAAGGTTACCTCCTGCCTTCAATAGGTGGCAACCAGTCCCTGCTGTACAGCCATAAAAAATAGAAAGAATTTGTGCATATCATTTTGAGCCACAAGGAAGGATAAATATCATTTGGACTCACAAGGGATCAAAATGCGTCATTACGATTCACAATGGCAATTACGACTCGCAGAGCTCTTTAGTGCATTGAAAATTTGGACTTTGCAGTCACACTATCATCTGCACTGATTTTGAACATACAGGGGCTAATTTACAAGCCCCTTGCGCTGTCGGGCGGCACTTTTTTTGACGCACTGGCGGTGCAGTGTGCTGGCCCTTATTTACAAGGCCACGCAAAGCCACCCTGCGTGGCTTTTCATGGCCTTGAAAATACGAGTCCTTTCACTTATCACTTTGCGTGAAAGGAGCATGCCAGGGGTGTTGCTGTGGGTGTTCCCACACAACACCCATGGATTCTGCTGAATTCCCTAGTGTTTGCTTTGTCCGCCCTAAGTTGGCAGGGTCTCTTGCTCACTTTGCCATTGGATTCAAGCTAGCCTGGCTGATGAGGGGTGTTACCCCGAAACCGGTCCCAGGATGCTTGTTTCAGGTCCAGAGAAGACCTGGCTTGGCAGTTCGGGTTGGACTGTTCCCATGAGGAACAAGGTCAAGACTGATTTGCATATGACTGGGTCTGAACTGGGGTGGCGAAGTGAGCTAAAGAACGATGATGGATTCAACCCAGATCTGTGACTGGGGGTGAGTGACTGAAAAGTTTCAGCACTCTGTCCATCATCTCCTTGTGTTTGCTTCATTCCCAGATTTATAACATTTTGTAAACCTGGGAATGCGTCAGAATCCTACGCTCCCCAGGGAGGTGTAAGGAGGTATAACAAGGAGAAATACTTTTATTTCTCCTCGTATTTTCCTCTTTCTATAGAGGAAAACACCATCAATGATTGTTTTTGTGCAGGAAGGGACGAAGGTGTCCCTTCCTCCACAAAAACAATGATCCCTGCAAAGAAGGCACACTTGCACCATGGTGCATGGGGGCCTGCGTTGGCGCATGGGAGCTAATTGTGCGCCAGGGCAGGAGAATGCCCAGGGATGCATGATATTGTTGTAAATATGACATATTCCTGTGCTTTTATAATGATACAGCTTGGCGCAACAAAATGGCTTGAGGTGCTGCGCTGAGTCATCTTGTTGTAAATGAAGCTCCCAGTCTTTTTTAAATCACGCTCTATGTTTTAGGTACATTAGCAAATCACGGAAAATGTGAGCATGGTTTCAGTGCACTTATACCGCCTACTCACCTTCTACCTTTTGCAGAGAACATCAATATTTGACATGCAGTGGATGATGTTGATGGTCTCTGAACATATTCTTGCCCTAAGCACTGTTGGGCTCGGTTCTAGAATGAGGATGTTGGGGTTAGGGTATATATGAGGGCATGAGTGATTTCTTTTTTAAGGATAACCACCGACTATGAAATTGATTTCCATTCAGATTAAATGCATTTAAATCTATGGGATGGAAACACCCAGAAAGTATGTCAGAGCACTGACCCTGGTGGACTAATGCTAGACGAACTGCTCTAGAATCTTTTCTATTGCTCTAATTTCACCTGGAGTCTCTGAAGGTTTAATTGAATGGGTAAGTAGAACACTAGGTAAACAATTCTCACTGTATGTTATGCACCTTCTACACACAATTCAAGCCTAATTTCAGAAAATATTGACTGAATCACTACTCTTTAGCATTAAATTGTTTCTCCATCAGGACTTTTTTAGTGTTCAATCGTTTTTCTTGAGGATTTAAAAAAAAAAAGAGAGATACAACATTTAGGTGGCCATACCCATCTTGAAAACTCACATACCCCAAAAGATATGGAATGTGATTTCTCCCCTCCTCCCCAAATGCCCTGACATTTGCAAGGCTTTAATCTATGTCTATCCTTAAAGCCTCTGCACACAGTACTTGATATTCTAGAATGTATTTAGCCTGCCGCTCACTATATTGGCTTCTTCATTTATAAGACCTACTACTCTCAGCCTTGAAGGACTTGTCTGAGGTTGGTCTATCACTGGGCCCATAATTTCTGTTTAAAATCTGCTTTAAGGCTTGATGCAGTATGCTAATATGCCATGACCTGGTAACGACCAGAGCCCCCATACCCGCAGTTCATACGTAGGTATTTGATCTTTCCCACATAATACTTGGGTCACTTGTTTGGAAGCTAGCAGCAGGTGAAATAATGTCTTCGCTCTAGCAGAGTGTAGTGGACAGAATGTTTGTGATGGTCAACTCGGAAATACTACCTCAGGACAGCTATCTAATGCATTTTCCATGGCCTGCTACAACCATGTATGTTGATTCATCAAAATGCTAGGAGTAGCTCAAGTGACATCAGACATGCTTTAACACCAATAATATAGGAAGTGGAGTCACATGAGCGAGATGTGTATTTAGGAAGTGATGCGATGTGACATTTGACCCAGATGATATCCCAGGAAGTACATCACAAAGTTCAGAAACCTACAATGAGTCCAAAATTAATAAAATACCACAATGGTTACTGGAGCAGGTCCATATCTATTTTAGATACTAAGAATATTTAAACTAGGGTGCTGTCATGGCACACCAGGGGCGCACCAATTACATATTCATGTGCAGCTCCTCTTATTCATTCACTCTCTCTTTTCCAGTTTGTCTCTTGCTTATAACTCCATCTCCCTCATTCATACACCTTAAACTCTACTTGTCCCTTCTTCACCTACATCTTTCCCAGTTCCCTTGTCACCTCCACCTCTCTTATTTCCACCTACATTTAATTTTCCTCTCACCTGCAGATCTTGTATTTTCTCTGCTCAACCCATCCACTCACAAGTTCATGCTAATCCCTGTCTTTGAACACCAATTATTGCTATCTTTTCTTTCCCTCCATTTTGACACCTTCGTTCTCTAACCATGGGTCACTGACGAAATATCGCCTATGAAAATATCGCCATACCAAAATATCGTGATCAAAATATTGTTGTCAAAAATATCATCATCTTATACTTATAATAGTAAGTACAAAAATATCGAAAAAATAATATTGTTGTCATTAATAGTGTTGTATTAAATATCATTTTTATACATATATATAAATGTAAACATTAAAGTTTCAAAATATTAAATAGTAACATTAATTTAATAAAAATAAAATAGATTTAATATATATTTAAAAAAATATAGCAAGTAAACTTATTTAAAAAAAGCTAAACACACATATATTAATATATATTATATATATATTTACATATATCTAGTTAAAAAACGATTATTAAACTAATAATTTTAATTTATATTACAATTTCAGAATGTTTTATATAATGTAATATTATAACAAATAAATAAATAAATATATACACATATACTAATAACCCTTTTTTTTTTAAAACAAACCATTTTAAATTTTAAATGAAAGAGTAAACAACATAAATATCTTACAATTTAAGAAAAATATTTCACACATTAAAATTATAAATATTATAATTTATTTTCTTAAAGCAAAAGCAGAATAATATAAATTGTAACAATATAAAATAAATTATAACATTTTACATTTAATACACGTACTATTACCACTACAATTTATACAAAAGTAGGCAAAGTGTTGTACTAAGGATGTATAAATAAACTACTCCCACTTCAGGCAATGCAACAGTAGGAAAACTGTTACATCACACAGGAGTAAAATTTACTATTCCCACTCCAGTCAGTGCAACAGTAGGGAAAGTGTTGGATTGCGGAGGGGTCATTTACTATTCCAACTCCAATAACTTCAACAGTAGGGAAAGTGTTGGATTACGGAGGGTAAAATCTACTATTCCCACTCCGGTCAGTGGAACACTACAATTTATACAAAAGTAGGCAAAGTGTTGTACTAAGGATTATAAAATGTACTACTCCCACTTCAGGCAACGCAACAGTAGGAAAACTGTTACATCACACAGGGGTAAAATTTACTATTCCCACTCCAGTCAGTGCAACAGTAGGGAAAGTGTTGGATTGCGGAGGGGTAAAATTTACTATTCCGACTCCAGTCAGTGCAACAGTAGGGAAACTGTTGGATTGCGAAGGTATAAAATTTACTATTCCCACTCCAGTCTGAGCAATAGTAGGGAAAGTGTTGGATTGAGGAGAGGTAAAATTTACTAATCCGACTCCAATAAGTGCAACAGTAGGGAAAGTGTTGGATTGTGGAGGGGTAAAATTTACTAATCCGACTCCAATAAATGCAACAGTAGGGAAAGTGTTGGATTACGGAGGGGTAAAATTTACTATTCCCACTCTAATGAGTGCAACAGTAGGGAAGGTGAGGGTTGCAGAGAGCAAATATTTACTATTCCCACTCCAGTCAGTGCATTAGATACAAACAAATTCTCGTCTAAACAATGAAATAATTTCAAAAACATAGTAAACAAATAAAAATATAAATATGTAACAAAAGAAATACAAATATATTTTATATTAAAATTATATAAAATAAATACATATTACAATGTCAAATACACATCATAAATAACTAAAACAATTCTTATAATTAAAAATACAAAAACATTTTTTCATTTAAATAAATAATTTTATTTACAAATTATTTATTAACAAAAAGATTTATTAATTTTTATTTTATTTTAGTTACTTCCTGCCCTATACCCCTACAAAAACTCACAATCCGCACCTAAAACGTAACTTTAAAAAACAAATTATTTACACTATTAACATTAATATTCAATAAACTAATTATCATTAATTAAAAATTAACTATTACTTCATTTTAAATAATTTACTTCCCACAATATACCCACCAAAAAACACACAACATGCTCCTAAAATGTAACTTAACAAAAAATGAATTACACAATTGACATAATTAATATCAATCAAAAAATGTATTATTACTTAATTTAAATTAATTTCCCCCATATACACATACAAAACCCACAACCCACACCTAAAATTTGAGTAAAAAAATGTAATTGCACAATTAACATAATTAATTATCAATTAAATACTTATTATTAATTAAAAACTAAATATTAATTACTTATAATTAATTTACTTTCCACCCTGTACCCCGATAAACCCGCACCTAATTTTTTTTTTACAATTAACATAGTTAATTATCAATTAAATAATTAATATTAATTAACTACTAGTTATTAATTAATTAAGATTCATTTATTTCCTCCCGGTACCCCTATAAACCTCACAACCTGCACCTAAAATAAAAAATAAAAAATAAAAATTACACAATTAACATAATTAATTATCAATGAAATAATTAATATTAATTAATTATTAATTAATTAGAATTAACTTACTTCCCACTTTGTACCCCTGCAGCCCCACAGCCCACACCTAAAACAAAAAAAATATTTACACACTTAACTTAAATATCAATTAAATAAATAATATGAAATAACAACTAATTATGAATTAATTAAAAATAAACTACTTACCACCCTGTACCACTATAACCCCCCCAACTTGCACTTAAAATGTAAATTTAAAAAAAAAAAATTGCACAATTAGGGGTCGATTCCGATTCGGGCCGGAAATCTCTCCGACCGAGCCGGACCCGGAGAGATTTCCGACCGAGCCGGACTCGTGCAGTCCGACCGAACGAGTCCGATGCATTCGTATGCCACCGGACACGAGTCGGGTCGGACTCCCATTGAACTCAATGGGAGCCGGTCGCATAACGCGCACGCTGGCTCCCATTGCCTCAATGGGTGCGAGGCGGACAAGGGCGCTTCTACAGCGAGTACGCCGCGGCGCTTCGCAGGCGCACTACGCACAGGTAGAGGGACCCATGGGTCCCCTGTGTGCGCCCGCACGGGTACGCGTGACAGGGGGTCCGACACGGACCCCAAAGTACGGCTCCGACAGCGAAGTTCGAGTCGGACGGGCGCGAGTCGGTCGGAGCGGTCGAGGTGCGCATCGCATTTACCCGGCCGGAAAACGTCTCCATTGCGCGGTGCGAATCGGGTCCGAGCGAAGTCGGTCGGAGCGGTACGATCCGGGTACGAGTCGGTCGGAGCGGTCGGGTCGCCCGGACGAAGTCGGTCGGCGACTCGCGATCGTACTTCGCCGGCTCGGACCCGCGTGACGGTTCGGTCGGGAAACAGGGCTCGAATCGGATCCGACAGCTTCGAATCCTATTCGGAGCCCTACCGCCGAGATCGGAATCGGCCCCTTAGCATTATCAATTATATAAATAATATTAACTAAAAAGTAATTATTAATTTATTATAATTACATTTCTTCCTGCCCTGTACCCCTATAAATCCACAACCCGCTATCGTACTAAAAATCACAAATAAATTACCTCAATTCTATCTCAAATATTCTCTCACATAAATTTTTCAGATTCCCTCTTACTCTATCAAAGGCTAATTTATCTCATCTTATCTCCTTTCCCAGTTTTCGTCTCAGCTCACTGAAGTCCTGTTTCTTCACTCAATACTCTGCTTTTTTATTCTCATGCTTCACAGCTATCCCCTTCACTCTATTCCTCCTTTTCTATTTCTTTACCCCGCATGCTTCTTATCTGTTCACCCTCTCATCTCCTTGTCCACCGTGTACTGGATTGCTCCATCCCTTTCTGTGTGTCTGACATTTATACTCTCTTCGCATCCATTTCTTGGTCTTACTCTCTTCTGGATTTACACACCCCAGAATGTGGGTAAATGAGCTATCTGTGTGTTATCCGAGGATCAAAACGCAGAACATTATGGTTACTGTGCACACGGTTAATACTGCACTACGCAGTGCCAGTATTTACCAGGTGCACAGTTACCCACCAGGATTGTATGTCAGTGAAGGTTAAGCCCTTAACATGTGGGCATAATAGTGCATCAAGCCCTTAACATGTGGGTGTAATAGTGCATGTCCACCTCACGAAATAGGTACAGCATGGGCTGCAGTTTTGCAAGCCTACCTCACAAAACACGAATATCTTGGGCAACAGTGTAGAACTCAGTTTGCACATTTAGCTAGTGGCTCCATGGCATGTGAGAAAACCTCGGCCAGTCCTAGCTTTTTATTCAGCATCACATTTCTGGTTGTGGTCGGTAAATGCATGCTTGTAATGGTAACAGGAAAATGACAAGTCCCAGAATAAAACGGATTTATGTTACATAAAATACTAGGACTACCTGAAGCAGTAACATATATCATGGGACCTTTGAGCAGCTTCCTATGGCTATGTTGTAACAACCCTGTGAAGAATGTCAGACACAAATCTTTAAATAAAATAACTAAACAAGGGCTCCTTGCAATTACGCTTGAGTGGCATCACATACGATTTTTAAAATGCGCTTTTCAGAGGAGGTCAGAGGGCTTCAACATATAAGCCTCCCAGCGAAGTGCTGAACAAGAGCATTTCAAAGATCATCTCTTAGCAGAAGGCCCTCTGGTCTAGAGAAAGAGGTCTTCAAGGAGACTTCATTATGTCAGGACACTGGAAAACATGTAGTGGGACCAGAGCCAGACTAGCCGGACCGGGCGTTTCAACGGGAGTCTGGAAGGGTGGGGGTCGGTTTTGCAGCGGTGGGGGCCCGTTTTGCAGCAGTGCTAAAATATCGGCCCCCAGTACCAAAAGCAGCAAGCAAGCGTTTCCAGCCTCCCTGGGTCAGGCAGTACTTCAACAGGGGTTGGTCCGATTAAATTCCCAGGGCTGCTTTGGGTTCCCAGTCCGGCCCTGAGTGGGACCTGGGTTCACCATCAGTCCATGCCACCCTCACCCCTAGTTTTAGGCAAGTTGTACACCTAGGAGGCGTGCTGCCTGCTGCCTTTGGTTTTCCCCTGTCATGAGGGAAGAGAGCTTTGAAAAGGCAGGTGAGATTTACAGCAACAGTAGAAAAACTGAAACAAACTGCTGTAGAGCCAGAAAATCAACTGGGCTGTTTCTTATGCTACTTCAGGATAGCAACATTGTAATTCATGTGCGAGGTCGCCACATGCACTTCAGAATGTATCTATTTTTCAAAGTAAAAACATTCTGAAGTGTAATGCACAAGCTGATGAATTACAACTTGCTGGTACTACTGGAGCAACATAAAGCAAACAGGCTCATGAGAGCCCCATTTTTTCTTCTGTTCCTGGCACTTGCTTTGTGATGCCTGAAAGTCAGCACCAGGGGTCGCAAAGGGCCGGCCAGGGGTTGCAGCTGCAACCCGTGGAGACCCTCAAATGACGTCCATATCTACAACCATTCCATAATATCGGTCCAGAATCTTGGGAAACTCAAAATCCAACTCCAACTCCAAATCCAACTTCAACTTCAACTCCAGCTCCAGCTCCAGCTCCAAAGAATGTGCAAGATAGTGTCTTTTTCACCACAACCCCCCAGCATTTCCCACTCCTTGTGTGGTCTATAACCTGCAATCTGGGAGGAGTGTAATGCCAACTGTATAGCATTTTATGCATTGTTTCCTTTCTTAGTGCATGTTGAGCAAAGTAATTCACCTTCATGAAAATCTCCTGCGATTGCTTGCCATCTAACATGAAACTATTCAGCTCTTGTCCAATTGCTGTTGGCATAGTAGTTTCGCGTTAGTATGAGAAGAGTGCAGAAGTGTGTATATTTTGGAAACTAGGTGGCTTGGGAGGGCAGGCTCTGGAAGAATCCTTCTAATGGTGTCAATCTCTTTGTTGCTCCTGCCCTCACCTCTGTTTGTGTTGCCCTGTGCCTCAACTGGAGATTGTTGAAGTGCTCCGATGCTGGAATCCTGTAGACCCTCTTAATATCATAAATGTTCTAATAGTGCCCTTGTAGGAAAGGTCTCTTAATATATGGCATCCCTTTGCTTCCAGTAATTAAAGCAATATCTATTCTTCCCCAGGAGACGTTTTCATTCCCACTGAATGGGGCTACAGGAGAGAGAGATGAATGGTCAATCCAGGCCTGCATGCCAACTGGTGTTACAGAGTCAGTCCCTCAGACATATGGAGGTTTAAAGTGAAAACTTACCACCCTCTGGAAATGTACTACTTCAGGCTGCAGCTCTGTGTGAGACTGACAGGAGACCTGAAGTGTAATCAGGAGCTAATCCACAAAAACTGTAAACTTTAAGGTGTCCTGCCGAAACTTGATACCTTTGATCAATGGATTATCCCTAATTCTTTGCAGAAGGGGCTCAATTGTAAGTGCGAAGAGAAGGAGAGAGAGGAGACACTGCTATCGAGTTCTAGGGATCCCAACCCCATTTGTACACTGTCTGTTCGCTCTTATCTTTGCCCACTAAGCCATGTAGGTGGCTAAGTCCCAGCCTCAAAAATGTGGGCTGAGCTGTTTTCTCTCCCCCTCTTCCAAGTCGCTGGGTGAAGTATATACCTCTGTTTCCTTGTGGATGGATAGTTCAATTCAAAAAGTCCTATTGATGCCAATGAAATCAGGTGGTCATTCCATACCTATCTACCCTTCTTGTCTCTCTTGAACCCCCTCATACACACAAGGTTTGTTGGACCTTTACTAATATACCCATTCCGGTTGATTACCTGTGTACAGAGGAGCAGTACGTTGTGGGGAAGAGGTGATATCTTATTCTCCTTTGGTCTTCTACTATGAGATACATCTCCTGGAGGAACGAGATATACTCCCCAAGGTCTGATAGCTCTTGCATGATTCTCAGGCACTTAACCTGGTATTAAGACCTCAGACATTGTAAAAAATTAACTTTAGTGACATCACGGCTTGGGCTCATTCTGTTGTCTTGGGCTCCCTGTCTGGGTTCCGATTACCTCTGATCCCATAGTCTTAATAGTTGGCGGAGACCCCAATTCCTTTGCCAGTATGTGGTTCCCCAAATCACTCTCGATCCCTCCCTCTCAAAACCACAACAGCGCTTAGCAATTCACAAAATGACATATAACTACAAAGAAATTCTTCACTAACAAACTGCCTATTTTCTTTGCCTCTGGAGGCAGAATTGTGTCCTAGCCTTTGCCCAATTCCCTGTAGTTCTAATGTAGCTACAAAATCTTACTTACTTCTGGATATGCCACAAACCCATACTCCAAGTGTTAATGAAATCGAGGAAGATAGGCGCTGCTTGCACCATATATCCTGTACCCTGCCCAGCCCTTACCCGGTGTCTGCTATATTGCTCCAAGGCCTTTCACCTAATACCCTACTTTAATCAGTCATCCTCTTGTCTTCAAGGCACCTGCTTATGGGAACTGTGTGTCAATCTCCATCTCCCAACTGGTCGTATGCAGGTATTAAAAGACTCGCTCTTTGCTCACTTATATCTCAACCAGGGCCGGACTGGGAACCAAAACCGGCCCTGGCAAACTACTCGCCCGGGCCTCCCTGGGGGGGAGGGGGGTGCAGCCGAGCGGTTTGCTAGGGCCTGTTTCGGCCGATTTTGTTACAGGGGGCTGATATTGTCGACCCCCGGTAACAAAAATGGCCCCCAGGGGCCCAAAACCGGCCTCCTCCCTGGCGGCCCACCGGGGAAACTCCCGGTGCCCGCTACGGCCAGTCCGGCCCTGATCTCAACAGTGCTGGGGTGGCTCCCAGTTTGTCACTGAGACAGTCTGTGCCATATTTCTCAGAAGGGGATGCACCTCACCTTTGTTGTGATGAGAGCCTCAACACCCTCCCCGGATTCCACATGTAGAAGAGACCATGCTTCTTTCATGGAGAAAACTGCAAGTTCCTGGTTCTCCCACTATAAGAGCAGTCAAAAGGATGACCCCATCTGTAGTATTTGATTCATTTGGAGGGCAAAAAACTGTGACTGGTATGACCACTTTTTGATTAATCAAAGTCACTGGGGAAATATCCTGAAAGAGTTGCAGGTGGGTTACATTATAAGAGATCATCCTCCCCTCCCCATCTTGATTTATTCGTGATTGATTCTCTGTCACAAAAGAACCTTTTTTGGGGTTTTTTGGGGGAGTTTTATATAGCGCGAACTAGACCTTAAGGTATCAGAGTGCTCTACATGAGCACCAGTTGTGTTACAGACGGACACATTATTTATTTTTATTTTTTGTTAGGCATGGGGAGAAAAAGTGATTTGCCCAGAATCACAGGATGTTTAGCGTCCCTGCCGAGACTCGAACACGAGTTCGAACAGCTCCGAGTTCGACCGCTCTAGACGTTAGGCCACATACTCTCCACCAAAACCTAATTCGTACCAGCACGTCAGGCAAAACTCTTTTTGTTTGATATGGAAGGGTCAAAGCTATGTGCTCTGTCCATGCCTAATGGTTCTACTACCTATACATTCCAGGAATGAATCAACGATGTCTGAGACATACCTACAAATCCCATCACCTTTTATGGAATTCCTCACATACAAAAGGTATTGCATCTGCAGTGATTTTCCAGGTCCTCGCACTATCTTCGAAGGATGACGAGTTGCTCTTTAAAAAGCAGCATGCAGTCAGGAGGCATTCACAGTCGTACCCTTCTTCATCATATTTGTGATTCAGGCCATGGAATCCCGAACCACGACTTCACCTTCCTGCCTCAGGCCCCCATCAACCTTGGACTATCTTTGCTCCTTCCTCTCTGGGCAGGATTCCGGCTGCAGCAACAGGCATGGTAGCCGAGGGGCCATCTTCTGTGGGCCTCTCTGCTCAGAGCAGTGGGTGCTGGCCCTCACACTCCATATTGGCATTTAGACACTTAGGGGCCAATTACGATGTCAGGCGGAAAGCCTCCTCCCAACAGTCAGAATTTCCGTGACTGCGTAGGAACCCTTCCGACTGACTCAGTCGGTTTACATTCCAACCGACCAAAACGATGTTCGCGATCGGATCGTAAACCGCGCGGTCATTCTGAATCGGTTCTGACCGGCTCTCAGAGTATCCGTGTCGGTCGAACTGCATCGTACACCCCTATGGACAGCGTTTCCGTCCTCGGGATTACGATGTTGGTTTCCAACAGCCTTTCCGTGCCGGCCTTTCCAACATGAAAAGGCTGTCGGAAAGTGACTTTGGGGGCTCCTAGCAGGGCCCCCTTCATCCTGCGGCCTCCGGTTGGGTGCCGAGGGGGTACCTAAGAGAACCCCTGTAAAACCCTGCAATGTGTGGCAGGCACAATGGGGTGCCCGCGACATGGTGCAGGGTTTTACACACACACCCCATTTCCCCATAGGAGCCTGTGTTATGGCTGGTTGTCGGGCGGAACACGAGCTCTTATAGGGAACATAGGGAAACCGACCGAACAGTGTTTGGTCGTATCGTAATCGGGCGGGCGGAACCGCCGACCGCGAGTCGGTCATTCCCGATTCCAAGACGGTGTCGGGTGGAAGCTTTCCGCCCAACACCGTAATCGTCCCCCTAGCCTCATCCTCAATGTAGCACATACATGGCTATGAGCGAAAAGGCCATATAATCCACTAGCGGCCTTGACCCACAAGCCCATAAGCCCTAAGTGGTGAGGGACCCCAGGCATAATGTTTTGTGGAGCAGCGGGCACAGACAAGTGAAGGCCGAGCAATGCCATACCCCAGCAGATTTTCATAAAGAAGTTTTTTTTAACCAATTTGTAATCCATTACCTTCTTGCAATATTTTCTTTTGATAATGCCCATTAAATATTTATTACAGCCATGAGAATCTATGTTAATTAAATTAAAATGCTTATGGTTGGGCAGTGATATCACATACCCTTTGGCTGTCAATGGTATTTCAAGGTTGACCCCTTGTACCACTCATAACCCCTCAACGGCCTTCTATTTGCTTCTGAGGGGTTAGGAGAAGGGCAAAGAAAGCTAACTTTGGAATGCAAATATGGTGCATAGAAACATATTTACTTTCTGTTCCTGCTGCTGCATTAATCACTCTTGATACCACAGTTATCAAGAGAAATGCGAGGTGTACAAAAGACCCTTGGGTATCCCTAATTTCCATTCATGACCATGAATTATGCATTTCACAGCCCCAGAAAGCTCTGTGACTTCATAGTTTACTGCTTTAACTGCTAAAAGATAACCCTTCTGAAAAACTACAGGTCAACTTTCATCATATTACCATGGCATTTGAACACTCAATCTTCTCATTTCAGTCAAAATCTGCTCTATTTTATTGCATATTTTATTCTGGTCAGCTGTTCAGATCACCAAACTCATCGTGGTCTAAAAGCATTGTTCTAGACCACCCCAAATCAATATACCATGGATCTTTTATTACCTATTTTGTTTTACTAAATTATAATTCAGGAACAGGATTTGGATTACTCGCTACCTTGAGTGTTACAGAAAAACATCCCAGACATAATCATCTAAGTTTAACTTGTTATTCTCCTGCCAGATACCATGCACTTAATTAAAAGCAAGTTCCTCATGGAATTGCTGCAAGATAATAGTCCAGGAATGGTCCTGAAACAAATACTAGATGTAGTGGTTCTAATATTACAACACCAAATTAACACCTCTGCGATCACCAGATCTGTGTTTTCAGGATTTAAGAAATGTGGTCATCTCACTGTTAAAAATAAAGATTTTTCACTGATTCTAGATGGCCCTTTGAAAACATGTCACAAGGCAGTTGCACAATACCATCACTCTCTCTTTGGTCCGTGGATGGTAGGATTTGGACAAAAATTTGGAAAGTAGTGAGTTCTCTTGGCACTAACAAATGAGCTTCTCCAAGGAGTTGATGATGGTGATGACAGCGCTCTTATCCTTTTACATTAATTCCTGCCATGTGATACATTCTATCATCACATATGGCTTGGGAGTCTTGAAACCAGCTTGGATCAAGAGAAAGAAGTGGCATTTCCTGCTTGCAGGACCCGGACTTTCCAGTCCCTGTCAGTGGAACATTAGAAACGCTTTTCCTCCCTTTGCCTTGTATATCTGTTTCCAGGAGTTGATTCAAGTTTGTGAAATCAATTCCTAGATATTTGGCACCAGGCGTAAAAGAGAAAATAATTCTTATCACCTGGGAAGCACAGGCCATCACACTTGGGTTACAGGAGGGTCTCTTTGCCCCAAGCGCCACACTTTTTAGGGCCTTCCTTGCAAAATGAATTTGCACATTGTTTCTATTCTGGAAGAGAAAGTTGGACATCTGGAAAATCAGACAGGAACCCTCCAAGAAATTTGTGACTTGGGCCACTCAAAATCTTCTGACAAGCCTGAGGGAACACCGCTGAGTAGCACATTCAATGATCTCTCATAAACATTCTTAATCTAGTTTTTCTTTAGAAAAAAATCATATTTGCAATTTTAATAATCCATTTGTTATGCAACCGGTTCCTGCATTCTATACACACTATTTCATGCAAAATATTCAAAATCTAAAGGGGAACCACCTTCTAAAAAAATGTCCTCCATCAATAACGTGCAAATCTCAATGCATTGAGAACCAGTCGAGAGAACACATTCTGATTTGAAAGTTAATTAAATCAATACCTATCTAACTAGGTCCTATCCCAGGTGTGGAAAGGCATGGAATTTTCATGGGTATAAGTGGGGTAAATAGTGAGTTTAGAATACCTACTGTAGGCGGGGGCAAATGCAGGACAGGAAGGGAGAATGGACCCTTTCCTTCTCTCTTGCCCAGGTCTTTCCAGTGACTCTCCAGTTTGAATCAGAACAACAAAAAGAACCTGAATTGTATCCATTCTAAAGAGAGGATATTTAAAATATCTTCTGATAAAGTAAGAATATGATCTAATATTCTGCCAGATACTTAATTTTAAGACCAAGTAAATAAATCACACCTAACCTTTCTCCCAAATCATTGTGAGCAATGTGGGGACTTGGCTAAAGGCAAGTATGTCAATTTTGATATATCACCATGGCCTAGATCATAGTTTCATGCTAGGTCCTGTAAACTGGTTCCAACAGAACAGTTCCAGTAAGCTTACTTGTAGAATTGTAGTCTGAGAATAACTAAAGAGCCGAGGGCTGTTGGCGTGCTTGAGGTTTATGTATGAGAGTGCAATACTCACACCTTGAAGCTGAAGAGACAGGGATGATGTTCTGTAAAAACAGGTTGAAGCAAGAATAGTTATTTCTTCATCACAAGAGGCCAATCAGTATCATGAGAAACAAGGCTGACCAAACAAACAGTGCCCTGACGTAATGACAAAGTGTGTAGTGACAAATTGCCAATTCCCCCAGTGGACAATGGTGTGGTTGGGGTAGATGTAGGCTGGGTTTTGTGGGAGCTGGCTACAGCAAAAGGACAGAGCCTATGGATGGAGAAGATGGGCTCATGCTTTGATTTTATGGCCCACAGCAAAGGCTGATTATTCTTGACAGATATCCACTGGGAGTATTAAGCTCAAATGGCAACTGGTAGCAAAGAATGAAAAATCCACAGGGGCAGACTCATCAAACTCAAAGTGAAAGCAAGAGAAGGAACTGCAATCCAGATAAGCCCTCCATAGATATGGAAAGCAAAGCCCTGGCCATCAGAAAGGGAGCAGTTTAAAATAACTGATTCGAAATGGTAGCCAAGCACTTGCAAGAACTTGAAGTCTCACAATATTTCAAGCCCCACAATGGCTGCCAAACTCCCATCAGACTTCAAAATCCCCTGAGATCTTGAACCTGAAATGGCCACTGAAGTCAGTGAGAACCTTTAGTCTCACATGGATGTTGTTAGAGGTGGAGCTCTCTGTTCAAAAGACTCCAATGAGAGTTCAATTCCCGTGCCATTAGTGGAGGAGAATGTGCTGTGCGCCCCTGGTTCCTGGACCTTTGTCTTGTGTGCATTCTGGTGGGTGCAATGTGACCTATGAGATACGACTGGGCCTATGACATGGGTACAAGGAGCCGGTCATGACATCTATCAATGATCGTTCGGGAGTCACCTAGCATAACAGTAATAATGCAGGATAAATTAAAAGTTGTGCTGGAAATGTTGTATAAGTTGGAGGAGGCAGAGGAAATTGAAGCTGAAGCTGTGGAGTGGATGAAACCCATATTAGTGACAAGTAAGGCAAGAGGTGACATATGTATGAGTGTAGAGTGTAGACATGTGTCATAACTTGACCATTATTAACCACATGAAATATACTGTAGGGTAAAGAGGGTGATTTTTAACACTCATTATGTTTAGCATGCCTCCAGATAACCTTAAATCTGGAGGTGATCGATTTTACAATTTTTGGGACAACTTTTGGAGCATGCTGATTCTGGCTAATGCCTTTTGGTTTGGCATTGCCATCAGCTGTTTTGCCCAGGTCTATGCAGTGACTATTTGGTGCAGCTCTAGGAGCAAAGTTCTTTCAAAATAAAATTTGGAGAGTGGTAGGGAATGCGAAGAGAAATGTTGGCAAGGAGTGGATTGAACATCAGGAAGTAAACAATGCTAGACTAAGTTTCGGTTTTTCTTTCTTCTTTTCATTTACTATTTTAGATGTCCCCTGCTCTCTATTCCTGATGAGACCTTTTCATTTCACAGAAGGGTTGAAACGGTTGACACAGTTAACAAACGAACAAAAACCTACTATAATTTTGACATAAAATTAGGTTGAAGAATCCTATGACATTGTTTGTTACTAAACCATTAGCCTGTTTTAACCTTGTAATCGTCATTATTGTGTTGGTTATGGCTTTTGCACTAGGAACACATTGCACTGTGCTCCAATCTATAGCTCTATCAATGTGTAGGCTTTGTTGAATCATCTATATATAAAATGTCTTTCTCATTTGTGATTATGGTGGTTTGTTGTGATTTTCCTTCAAATGACATTGATTGCTTGAGGCTATTCAGCTTCTCTATTGTTTATTGTATTTGTTAAATGATACAAAGGAGAACCACTGTTACTAAATATTGTTTCATTCCTGGTTCCTATGGGTCTAAGTGCTGTTTTTGTAGCCTAATAAGATTACGTTTCATAGCATCGTATATATGGGGAACATGACCAGAGGCAAGAGGACAGCTTAGTGAAAGCAGTGGTAGAAGCTCCAGTACTAATTGACAGAGATGAGCAGGGACATTTTTGAATTAATGGAATATTACATTATGCTTATACTAAAGTCTGCAGATAAAATACAAAGATTTGATATTCTTTAACATGCTTTAATGAATGTGTGTGTTGATTGGTTTTGTGGCAAGGGTTGATACATTTATGAATATTAGTGCCATTGAACAAGGTTTATGTGCAGGGCTGAGCCAGAAGCAGTGTGTGTTGTGTGACACTGCTTACACATGTTTTGCATTGGGATATGCTGGAAAGGGGTATTTGATCATAAATGAGCCACTATGGCATATTGGTCAGTGTCTCACAACTTTTGAGTGTGTCTTTGGGGATTATCATATGTAATTAGGTTGGACCACAAACTGATGATTTATAGTTGACAATTAAGCGAAAACAGCAGAAAGGCATTCCAAAGATTTACGGGCTGATTACTAGTTTAGCAGTCCTACTGCGGCGGTGGTCCTCCATCGTCCACTGTAGGACCGCCAAACCCTTGGTGTGATTGCCCACCGATCAGGAGTTAAATCCTGGTCTGCCAGGTTGTGTTGCAGTGGTCTGACTGCGGCAGTTTGCAAGGCTCATAGCAGAGCCTATAATGCAGACCGCCACAGTCAGACAGCCGACTGCACCTTCCTGCACGGTGTGGCCTACATGCCACACCTTGCAGGAAGTGGGGATGCAAATACAGGGGGGCCCTACATGTGCCCTCCCACATGCATCCCCTGCCCAAATCCGGCAGGGGGCCTGCTAGGGCCCTCTTTGTTGCCTTTCTGCCACCCTTTTCATGGCAGGATCATCGCCATGAAAATGGCGACAAAAATGCAACTCGTAATATGCTCCGCACCGTCAGCATATTACAGCCGGTTGCAGACCGCCGGTCCAGCGGGATCCTTGATCCCGGCGGTGCCAGTGGTCTGGTGGTGGCCTGACCGCCGTAGTCCTGATACTGCAGGTGGTCCCGCAGTGTGGCAGTGGTTGGACCGTGACCGCCGAACTCTTAATAAGGCCCTAATTCACATCATGTTCCCATATTACTGGATGAAGATGATGCAGTCCTTATAGCGAGAGCAACCAGCGGCCTCCAATCCCTATTGGTTGATTTTAACAGTTTTATAAACAACTTGGAACTTAAGACAAATTGAACAAAATCCTTTATAATGAAATTTGGTCCAAAGCTAGCTAAAACCAGAAAAGCTATGCTTGTCCGTGTAGAAATCACCAAATTACCACATTTCAGGTATTTAAGAGTGCCAGTTGATGTTGATTTTAATTGGAAGTTTTTATTAAATAACAGAGCCTTACAATTCCAAAGATCAATTGATGCTGTTTTAAGATTCTCCAAAAGGTTGGGGCACAATCTAGCTAAAGAATTGGTTTGTGTTTTTAGGAGTAAGTGCTTATCTATTGCTTCCTTTGGTGCAGGCGTTTGGGGTTATGCCAACAGAAACTCTCTTCAAACAATAGAAAATACATTTCTGAGAAGGCTGCTGGCAGTGCCACAATCCACCCCCCCCCCATCTTTTCGCCATGAAGAAGTTGGGCTTGGTTTCTTAGAAGACCACATTAAATTATAGTCCTTGTTACTCTGACTGAAAGTCTGGAAAACCCAGAGGCTCATTTCTGTAGAGCAGTTCTGACTGTCTGACCCTGGACAATTCCCTAGATATTCCATGGCTTAAGTTAGTTAAACTTAGCTTTACAAAGTTGGATATTCCAGAATATATTTTTTACTTGGGCGGTCTTGCCAGCCGTTCACCATGTAGAGTTAAAGAGTTTTTTTATATTCAACTGGCCCGTATGATGAACAGACATGTTGGGGTGGTAGGGCACCCGACAATCTTTACACGCAAGTTCACAGCCCGCACCTTACCTACAGACAATTTCAAATGAGAGCAATTAAGTTTTGCTGACCAGGTTTTGTCTTAAATCTATACACATCCTGATGGCTTTTTCCATCCAAGGCACTTGGTTCCCCTCTTTCCCTTTTTCGGTCGAGCCTCGAGTAGCGCGCAAGCGCTGCTCTGCGAGACTTATAGTTAGGGAGTTTGAAAAGCTGACCAGACGCTCGTGCGTCATGGCCTTTTCCCTGCGGTTACGCGCGCGGCAGACATGTGTTTCCAATTATCGTGCCCAGACGCGGGCGCGATAATTGGAAACAGATCGCTCGCTGTGGCGCGCGCGTGCGCGCACCACTCGCGTCGCCCCCCCTCCTCCCCGCTCGTGCCTTCAAATGCTTGTCTTTATTTTGGAAGCCGCCGTGTGACCAGTGCTGATACTGCGGCCTCACTTGTCTGTCCCTCCCTCCTGCCCGTCCGTGCGGTGTCCGGTTGTGCAGCCGGCGCTGTGTTTGGCCTTACTTGTCTGGTTGTTAGGACGGCGATCCCGGCAGATCACGTGAGGGAGGAGGACCGCTTTAGCTGGCAGAACAAAACTGAGGCGGGGAAGGCGTAGCGATGAGCGTGGGCCTTGTCACGAGCAATTACAGGGCTGAATTGAGGTAACTGAATAATTGAATAGCCTCCCTTCCAAATTACTGATTTAGGCCGCTGAATTAGAAAGTGGTTAAGTAGGTTAAGTAAAGTAATAAAAACGGCCTTGTCTTTAGCTCTGTGTTTTAATTGTGTGCCCAGTTTCGACGCAGTTTTAACCATTTCATACTTGTATTTCAAGGCCCCCGCCAGTGTTTCGAGGCACATGCCTTATTTTTTTCCTTTTTAGTGAACGTTGTTCTGGGCCTCCTCTTGCGACTGCTATTCTTTCGGCGGAGCGCGATGTGTTTTGCAGTTACCTTGAATGCGTGAGCTGCATGTGAATGCTGGTTCATCAAAGCGTCTAAAATGCAGTGGAAACAGTAATGTGTTTTTTCCTAGTGATATTTCTACTTTCGCTGCACTGAGGGGGAACGTCTCGGCCCTCAAAGCCAATCTTTCAAATGGGGTTCAGACATCAGAGTGCGAGTCACGGAGACGTGTGCCTTGAAAGTATGCACTGCGCCTGCGTCCTATTCCAGTGATAGGCGATGGCTGTGAGCAATCGAAGGTTTGGGGCACCTCGTAGAAGCCCTCCACCAAAGCAAACGTTTCAGAGTTAAGCTCTGTTTTTTGTTAACTTTTTATTTTCTAGCACGCCTCTGATTTATTGTATAGAGCAACTGGGGCCTCTGCGTTTTATACTTCACTCGCCGTCTGCTGGGGGAAGTGACATTGTAGTTCAGCCAGGATAGGGAAGAGGTGTAAGAATAACAGAGGTGTGTGGTGTTTTATTACTATTAAATATCAGCAGTGCCCTCTATCAGGCCTTCCCACGTGGACAATCGCACACATCTTGTATCCCACTACTGCAGGCCCTCTTTCTTGCGTACTTTATAAATGAAGGTTTATTTTCCTTATTTTTTAAATGCTATGTCAGTTTATTTATTTTTTTCTCTTGTAGCACAAACATTAACCCATGGGATGTTAGTGCTTTACTGTAAAAAAGGTTGGCAGATTGGAACAAATGTTTTGTTAATATTGCAGCATTTGCTCGTATTTTTATGCTACAAATGATGGTCGGTTTTTAGAGGCATCTTTTCGCTTTCGCAGTGATCCTGTAGCTTGTCACAAGCTACATGAGCCTCATAGGATTGGGGATGCTCAGCTCATTTTCAGGTAAGAGGTTTGAAGGTTAGTGTGTACTTATAGAAATTGTTACACTTGAGCAAAATTGGGGGCCTTAATTTAAGAGAGGTGTGAGAAATCGCAATTTTGTCAGTGAAGTTTTGAAAAGGTGATAGATAGGCTTCACACTTCAACAAAATTGGAAGTTTGTCCACTTTGCACTATGCTGCTTTTGGCAAAATTCCCTTTGTAAAATGACAGAATATTTTCTTTTTTATTTATTTATTTTAAACTAGGTTTTGGAAATGTTTTCACCCAAATCTTTTTAGGTCTGGACTACAGACAGCTGTAACTGTCCAATCGCAAGTTTTCCTAAAAATGCAGTGTTTTGTTCCAAACATCCAATCGTTTGTTTAACTGGCATTTCCATTTTGCGTCTGCACACTACAGCATAAACCATTGGGCAGTAGGTCAGTCCTTTTAGCTATTGGCTGTATTGCACTGTGATTGGTGCTGTTTTGATCTTGATAATGTGCTCAGCTGCCTGAAAGGGAATGTCCTTAAGTACGAGTGCTGTGCTGACCATGCTGCTGGAACACTCCATTTTTGGGGCAATTCTTTTGTACGCTACACGTTTGCAAAATGTTTTAATCTTTGAAAAACATTGCATACATGATATGGATAGACCCAGTGACTGCCAGTGCCTGTTTAACTTTGCAACTTTGACACTGCTCCCAATGCTGCAAGCTTCCACACTTTCCTCACTTCTGCAAGCTTCTATCTGCTGCCCCAACACCACTGCAAGCTACCCGACACTGCTCCCAATGCCCGAATTTTCACAGGTTCAAATTTGGGCTAGATATAACCTTACACATATTTAAGAACCAAGCTAAAATAGAACCACCCAGGATAATGTGCTGCATGGCTAAACACTTATGAGGTCCAAAAGGCGAGACCTATTGGCTATGCCAATGCTTGTTACTCATGCGATGGCTCTGCACATCAAAGCACCAAGCACTTTATCTTATTTTGCACTCTTTATACCCCACAGAAGAGGCAGTTTCTCCATCCAGGTTTTACAAGCATCCGAAATTAGGTCCCATGAGTTGGCTCTAGCTTACCTACAACACCTGGGAGGCATAGATGTTATTTATGCTGTGTTGAACTTCATTTTAAGTACACTACGGATTCACAGTAAATATTGCATTGATTAGCTTTAGTATCAATTGCTGCCATTTTATGACTTTTAAAAATGTTAACCCTGCACTGTATTGTATTTGATGCAAACTTTTATGGCTCGTCAGAGTCGAATAAAGTATTTACTAACTGACTGAGCAGAAAGCGCTAAGGAACTTTACAATCATGCCTTTGATCAGCAGAAATGTTTTCCTTGTTGTGCTGCAGCTAAAGTTTGACCAGCATCAAATGCTGAACGTGAATTTACATTCAAATTAACTATCACTCTGAAATTCTTGATCAAACACAAATGCTTCATTTGGAGTAGAACATTAAAATTAAAAAAGGTGGAAAACAATTCAAAATATATCAAAATGAAATGACACAATTTTTTCCCAGTGTGTATGTGTTTCAAGCAGGTAAAAACTATAATAATGAGAGTATACATTCCATAGGGTTTGACAAATACTGTAAGATGGCTCAAACTAATCGTCATAAAAAGTTGAGATATTATAACACCCAGGCACTCAGGAAGATTTGAAAACGTTTAAAGAATGTACGTAAGACTGTAAGAAACTTCTTTGAAAATTTTTAAGAATGTATGATGAAAAGCATGATATATATTGAATGAGACTTTCAGCTGAAAGGAGTATATAAAAATGCATGCAACTTCTACTGGTTTTAGTTATCTCCACATACTGTCAGATCCTCAGAGCCAGAGAATTTGTGCGCTGCTCATTTCTCTCCTTTATGTAAACCACCTAGTTCCCTTGCATTCCTACAGGTTATATATATGATAACGTCATATTGAAAGTAATAACTATTGGTGGTTTTTTTCTAAAATCATAGAGTATTTTAAAGGCAGAAGAACACTGTGGCCTGGAGGAATTCCAAGTAGCAGGTGAAAAAGTTTTCAAAATGGTCACCACAACTTTCCTTGCTCTGTTCCTTTTTATTGTATACACAAGTATTTTTACTACTGATTAATAAACTAAGTATGCAGGATCTGGTCTCGTTCCATTTAATTTCTCTTATGGAGACAGGGCCAAACCATTGTGCTAGGTATTGATTGAGCATCAGGAAATGTGTGCATCGTATAAGTCACTTTTCTCTGGACAGCAGACCTGATTTCAAACAGATGTGTGTCTGGTACACCAAGACGTTCCTCTCTGCTGTCTCACATAGAAGTCCACAGTCACACATGGGAGGCAACTTTATGCTTGTTTTGTGGATTTCCATGCAGTGCTTAATCTTCATATGGTAATTGGGCATGGTTTTAGCTAGATTCTAGTAGCCATTATTCAAGTAAAATAAAGCTTCTGAACTACTTGAAGCAAAAGCTTGTGTTGACTCCCCCACTCTACTGGTTATTTTTGGTAGACCTCCCAATCTCACTTCCATCACAGAAACGAACGGGTCCCTATGTTTACTAGCCCAACCTCTTACGGGGGCCTTTACACACCTTATGATATAGGTGTTCCTTCACCGAGGAAAAACTCTAGCTACTCTGTTCATCCGATATTTATGGACCCACACAATTGTGCGAGAAATTTTACAGGATGGCCTCACACACCATCCAGGTGTCAGGCGTCATCATCGGCCATCCCACGTTCGCCAAAGAATCCTCTAATGGCAAACGAGCCCATGCTAGGGCTGTGGTTCAAGCATTAGCAGGAAACTGAGGAGAAAAAGGAAAGGGAAAGGGGTCCAATACTAAAAATCCCTACCGCCTACTGGTTACATTTTAGAACCTTTATTCCTTGGTGGAGGAGGGATGGTTAAAAAGCAGATGGACAATATTAGCCCTGTTATGGTGCTAATTGTCAGATTATAAACAACCAGGTTTGTTTAGTCAATCGGGTCGACATGTTTCAGCCCCCAAAATGGCCCCTACAGGGGTCCCGGGCTTTCGTCAGGAACAAATTGAACCCTATATGTCCCTACAGTGCTTCCCTATTACATGCATGCTAATTTACATGCATAAAATTCCCGATTGGCCCTTAGTCCACTCCGGGTCCTTCTGTGCCAAGAGGAAACTATCCTGTATAGCTAAATCATGTGCCTCATGGAGGTGTGGGGGAGGGAGTCATGTAGTCACACCTTCGTCAAGGATCTCCCTCGCTGGATCACCTACAGTGTATCCCTATCCACCGCCTGATGCTGCCGTTCCGTTTGTGTTTTGCCAGATCTCCCAATCTCACCTGTAGTCACTCATAGCTTCTCTCGTGAAGTTCAAAGAACACACATGGACCCACTTGCTTATGCAGATGACTTTACCAATCTTGATAGGGTGCCCAATGGACTTAAAAGGCAATTAGATGTTTTTGCTTTTAATTGTGCAGCTAGTGCCTTTGCAGTCAATATCAGTAAGCCACAAGTGAATGAGCGCTACATCCAGACAGGGGGACTTACTGGAGGCAGCAGTCTGTGAGAGGGATTTTGTGTCCCTAGAACAGAAGGCAGCGTAGTTCTGGTTTTCACAATAAGCATGCAGTGAAATGCCTTAATCTGCACAGCTCCTATAGGGTTGCCACTTCCATGGTTGTGTTCACTCAGAGGGGTGTTCTCCAGCCGGTGCATAGTCTCAGCCCAGGAGCGCGGTAGGCAAGGCCTGGAAGCATGGAGGAGATGGATGTTGAACAGGGGGCTCTGACGTGCACACTTTATAGACACCATTCCTCGGAAAAATGGGGCTTGTTAACATTTGTACTTCTATCCAAATGCCTTCCCAGTGCTTGTTGTCTGACGTTCCCACAGCAACATAGTGGAAACCTTTTTCCTGTGATGTTATCTCCTGCTTTGACCATATATAAGGATGCTAAGCCCTGAGATGGATTTGTCACAATGCATTTGTTCACCAATTGTTGGTCACATTCATTAGCCTTTTCACGGTCTATTGTCACTGATTTATGCTCCGATTTTTAGCTAGATTTCTGCTTATAAATCTAGGTCTGGAAGATCTATGATGGGCTGTTTCTCAATCCTGGACCAGGGTGGGTTTGGTTCTTTGCATATCAAATCCTGTAATACTCTTCATCTTTAACCAAGAATTATCCATATCCCCAGGTGTTTATTTCTGTCCTTAAAGGCTTTTGCCATCTACCTATGAAACACTTGCCACCTTTCACTCATATACTAAGTGAAGGATGGCTACTGAAAGAAGTCGCCTTTTCTTCTGGATATCAATAAGGAAACGTGAGAGAATGTCCCAGTGTCTAGTCCTTAACATCGTATTTGGAGGAATGGAAAGGAAACCATCTAACAAACGTTCATCCTAATGCTCCGAAAAGGAGAATAACTTTAGACATTATCAGAATATTCATATTTACTAATGGTCACCATGGGAGCATTGTTGTCTAATGTCTACGATATATGTGTAGGGCACTATTGGGGTAAACCTTCTTGCCTACATATCAGCTAAACCAGAGTTAACAATTGCAGAACTGGACCAGATAGGAAGGGAGCATTCTGGCCAAGTTATTCCAAAACCAAGACATTAAAGTCATTACATTTTTAGTTAGCCACAAGTAAGGCTTAAATACAAGGTCCATGATGTTATTGGTGGCAATGTGTGAATTTTGTTGCATGACAAACTTTCCGTCCCATGCTTGGTTATAAGAATTGGAGGTTGGAACTCAATGAATATTTAATATTGGCAGGACTTGCAGGGAACTAAGGGGCTGATTATGATGGTGAGAATCGGAACCGCCCGACAGGCTGTCGGCGGTCCCGACATAGGCATTACAGTGCGACCGCCACCAAGGCGGTCGCAATGCCTATAATTTGTATTGCAGTAGGTGCTGCAAAATAGGGACACTGCACATATCCCTGCACTACGTGGCAAGCACCATGCGGTGCTGGTCACATAGTGCAGGGCCATGTACAGGGGCACCATAGGTGCCCCCCAAGTGCCCATATCGGAGGGCCAGGAGGTAAGGGGGGGCCCGCTATGGGCCCCCAAAGTCCCTTTCCGCCAGCCTTTTCATGGCGGGTTAACCGCCATGAAAAGGCAGGCGGAAAGGGGCATTGTAATCCCTACGATGTTGCCTGGCAGGCACCACCACCATGGTAGGGACTACAACCCCCTCAGCTGCACCGGCAGGCTCAAGGTGCCCATCGGATGTGTGGTGGTCGGTCTTGCCGACCGCCACCCATCCGCCCGCCGTTGTAATATGGCGGGCGGATCCCATGGGCCGGATGGCAGTGGGTCCCACCATCATCATAATCAGGCCCTAAATCCCCAAATTGGATCTACCGATAATCCCACTCGTCTACCCATTGCAACAAAGGTAATAAGTGAAATATCTCGGTTAGGAACTAAGGGAGAATGGTGGTAATAGGAAAGGATTTCCCACCCATTTCAATTGAGATGATTAGTGAAATAAATCCATTACGGACCAGGGGAAAAAAGGGGAAAGTGGTGAGACGTCAGAGACTCTGTATATGGACTGGCCCCAGATATAGGCTTAGAAATGCCACAAATCAATCGGTGGCTAATCTTAAAAGAGAATAAAGAATAGTAATATACAGGGATTTAGCATTACGAAAATCACCACGTAAAGCATTTACAGAATCATACATTCAGTTAACTAATGCTTTTCCTAGTGATGAATGGCAGTGATAAGCTCCGAGTCCAACCAGGGCTGCAAGACACTCGAGGAGAAGGTATAATTAAAGTCAACTAAATAAACAGGAGGAGAGGATAAGCCACTAAAAGAAGCAAGCTGAACCATACAGAATTTCTATCTCCTGAAGCCAGAACTGATTTCACCTACTGGTAATACTGGTTATTAAAATATCTGTCAGAGTCCTGTCTTCTATAATTTTCATGCCCCTCCTTTCCTGAATTTAATGGATGTCTAAAACCCCTTGGAGATCCAGGTATACGATGAGACCACTACCTTTAGCCTCAGTCCATTACAAACCTTTGTGTCTAATCCTGAATTGAAGAATTCCTCACAGAAAGTTCCAGTAGAAATGGGGTGATTTGCTTACTAGCAATGGTGTATGCCCCATGGCATATGCCTAAAGAACTAAAGTGTTTAAAGCAGGTACCATTACTTGCATCTCCCATGTTGACTTCACATGTCTTTCCTATTATGAAATGTTTGTTCTGTCTGCTCTCTTCATTACTTGCTGCTGATTCACTATTATGGTGAGCCTAATACTTATCCTGTAGAGTCCCTGCTGGTATGAATTGTTTGCTCCGTGTTTTCCTGGTGCTAATAGAATGTTTTATGAAGTTTGTTTAACAGAACGTCCAGCTCTCTTGTAAAGTGTTCTAGTGCATTTGGGCCAAGTTCACTCTATATATAGAAATCACAAATAAAAGAAAACTAATTACAACTCGGTTTTGATCTGCCCTATCATTTATAGTAGGTGAAATATTCTACTGTTACCCTGTCTGTGTGCTTCAGATATTCAAACAGAGAAAGAATCATTTGATCTGTGCACTTTTTTAAAGAATCTTAATGCTGCTATTGCAGTTGTAGGAAGTGTGCAAAAATATTATTGGCATGGTTTAAGCGTGAATTATAATGAGTCTATCATTTTAATGGACTAGGGGCCAGATGTACAACCCTTTTTTTTGTGGCCGCAAACGGGCAATCGGCCCGTTTGCGACAGCAAAAAAGGTTCCAGGCATGTACAAATGCTATTTTGCGAGTCACTGACTCACAAAATAGCATTTGCGACTCTCGCTATTAGGAAGGGGCGTTCCTTCCTAATAGTGAGTCACCATGCCATGTACTGTGGTCGCAAAACACTCACAGTTTATCACCTACTTCAAGTAGGTGCTAAACCACTCGCAAACGGGAAGGGGTCCCCAGGGGACCCCTTCCCCTTTGTGAGTGTGTGCGTAAATATTTTTAAGAGCAGGCAGTCCTGCCCTTAAAAAATGAAACTGAAAAGTTTCATTTTTCTTTTTTAAATGCATCCCGTTTTCCTTTAAAGAAAACGGGCTGCATTTTAAAAAAAAACAAGTGCTTTATTGAAAAAGCAGTCACAGACATGGTGGTCTGCTGACCCCAGCAGGCCACCATCCCTGTGAGTGCTGGCCATTGCCAATGGGGTCGCAAATTGCGCTTGCCTCATGAATATTGATGAGGCATGTAATCTGCAACTCCATTGGGAATAGCAAACAGTGTCTTAGACACTGTTGTACATTGCATTTAGCGAGTCGCAAATTGGGAGGCGCAATGTGACGCAATTTGCAAATCGCTAAATGCAAGCGTCGTACATCTGTCCCTAGAAGTGTAATAATCATTTTATGATGGTGAAACAGCAACACCTGAAATCGCCCTTTGGTTGGCTGATCTGAAGAAGATTAATTTCAAATTAGATTGTGTTCTGGGAT
This sequence comes from Calotriton arnoldi, assembly GCA_963921515.1. Classification (NCBI taxonomy): domain Eukaryota; kingdom Metazoa; phylum Chordata; class Amphibia; order Caudata; family Salamandridae; genus Calotriton; species Calotriton arnoldi. The sequence goes on from CAWUFW010000061.1 coordinate 4,402,411, forward strand.
TGAAGAATAGTGTTGTGGACTATCTATTGTGCTGCCTCTTGTGGAAAATAGTGGTGAAAAATAGTGATGAAGGATTGAACAATTTGGGTCATTCAGTATAAGATACTGTGATTAGTGAAGGTGTAGACAGGTGGAGAGTCAGCTTTGGGCTCTGTATGTATGAAGTAGGTCATATGCAGAAGATCGGGAATTAAGACAATTAAAGGCTATGTTGATTGAAAGTGGTGTTTGTTTTAGTGGGGTCAACACAAGTAGAGGCTTTGATTGCTGTTGAAATGTTTTGATGATTGGTCACTTTTAGGGGTAAACTTTCAATCTGTATGTGAGAAATTGTTGGTGGCCTCATTTAAAGGATAAAGTGCCATACTTGATAAGGAATATTCAGTTTGTGTCACCATAAATAATTAATTGAATATAATAAGTTATCCTAATATCAACTTTCAAGTGTGCCAGCTCTTTCTTCTGTACAAGGACTCTTTGAATGATAATAATAATTTTATTGCATGATTAATTAAAATCTTACAATTAGAAAAATCTTCAATACACACCCATTAAAATCTGTATAAGGACTCAACTAGTATTGTATGGAACGAAACGAGGAAGACACTGTATGGGAATGACCAGCTACTGACAGTCTGAGTATCTGCACTACTGAGGGAGCTTTTTGTACATTAATCAAGAATGTGCATTATTAACAATGTGCAGAATATTACTTTACACTTGATTTTGTCCTGACACCTCCAGATGATATTAATTCAGCCCCTCTGAATCAATATTCATGTAATGGGTTAGTGCTTAGGTGGTAAAGCTGTAAAACTATTTTAAAATTCTGTATTTTGATTTATAGAAAATGTATTTCGTTGCTAACACTAAAATGATTCTGCAGTTTTCATACTGTTACACTGTTTCCTATACAAAGTCGAATTTGGGGGTGAGCCAGAATCTTTTGGGTTTCTACTAGGGATGCTGTCCGGCTTCTTACTAATTTAGCTGCACATTTTAGACTTAGCCTATTTCTGATTTTGCCTATTATTCTGCATTGTACCCATCTTTGAGAGCCTTTATGACAACGATTTTATGCATTTAAATTAGCCTAGTGCTTCATTTATGTATTGTACCCTTTTGGATTTTTGTAATAAACCTTCATAATGTTTCCTAAATTCCACTCTAGAACTCACTTATTGAGTCAGTCTTTGCTTATTTTACTGCATTTTAATATGCCAATTTGTATCTTGTCTCTGGGACACATTGCCCCATGAAATTGAGGTTAGAACCAAACACCAATCCACTCAGCCAGTGGCCGTGCTTTTGAAGTGTAAGATTTTAGGGGTACAGAGCACCCACAATTTTCAGTGGGTGCAATGTTTCAGTTCTGGGGAGGGATGGTAGAAATGTATTGAGGCACCTTAAAACTACTTCAAAGCAGGTTTGCTGTACCTGTAATGGGGTGGAGCAGCACTTCTCAACCACGCTGCTAAGATTTCAAAGAGAAAATACCAGCACTTTTAAGCAGGACACCTGCACTATTAATAGGACAGCATACAGACTCAGAATCATTAATATATCTCTTGCACATTTAATTGGCCATAGCAGTAATTTCCAGCAGGGCAATTGACAGCATTATTATCTCTGACAATGACTACTTTACACATGAAAAGACATGGTTAGCACTTATTTGAACTTTTGCTACAGCACATACATATTAATATTTAATGAGTCAGTACTGGCATATTAGATCTGGGGTGTTAAACTTTTTATGGGATATCCCTAGCACATCTATACCTCTAACGGGGCTGTACCAGCATTCTCAGGAAAAGAGCATTATGTTTATAATAGCAGTGCATGAAAATAGGGCTTTAATTCATTTAATGGGATATTACAAGCACTTTCAGTAGGGTTGTTATACAGGCAATGGTATGCTACTAGCATGTTTCAACTGTGCTGCTATTTCTTTAGGAGACACAATCAGCAGTACTCAGCAGTGCAACTATAGTTTTATGGTTCAGATTTATTTCTTCATTGAATTCTTATAATAAACAACTTGTAAGACATACAAACGTAAACCAAACAGCGGCTGACCACTGCTCAGCACCTCAAACCCAGTTTGCGCCACAGGGGGAGCCGGGGCTGGCCGGAGACGTCGTTGTGTTGGCCACAACGGGCAGGTTTCATCAAATTTTCCTGAAGCAAAATTAGTAGCTGTAGCTCAATCATGTTTGAAGAAATCTACCCTTTTGTTCAGTCAACCTGAAACGGATTCCTCTCTATGGAGATTTTGGATTTTACTTCAATCGTACCCGTATTGTGGGGCACCGGCTACTACATAGTATATACTATTGGAAATATTTCCTCCCTTTTGAATAATAAGGAAATTGGATTATTGCTCCTTTGGCCACTGTTCGGTTATCTGATCCGGAACCACTTTCCAATCAAAAGGGTATGACATCCCTTATGTTGCAAACCAAGCCCTGATGAAGTTCCGTCACTGGAACGAAACGCGTTGGCTGAAGGCCATTTTAAGATTTTGAATTACAATAAAGAAGACAATTGGACTCATTTGGATGGTTGGGACTCTTTCTCTGGTGCACCTTCCTTTTCGTAAAAACTTGTAAGACATATAAAGAGATGTATACCTTATAGTAACATAAGAGTTAGCATATAACAATTATCAATAAGTAAGGAATAACATTATTGTGAAATGATATACTAAAAGATAGTTAACTTACAATAAATTAAAACAAACGAGAGAAAGAAATATAATATTTATGATACTAATCAATTATAAGCAATAATACAGTTGCTAAAAGAATAAACCAAAATAAAAAGGTTAACCTTAAAATAAGATCAGTTATTATCTATATTATAGCTATCTTAAGTTTTCCTGAATAATTGATATGACAGTTGTAGTTTCATTTGTTTTGAAAGAGAAACATAAAAACCTTTTCTATAAAGAATGGCTCATGCCCACCGAGTATGTACCGATAAAAGATTAGCATTTTTCCAAAGTTATGGACTGATGAGCTGATGAAATAAGTACATTTAAAATTTTGTGATGAAGTGTTGATAATGGAGAATTAAGTACAAACATTTATAGACAAGGAAATATAGTTTTATAGTTTTAATGTGTTGTTAGAAGCACTCCTGTCTGGGCTGCTATACTTTTAATTGGAGTGTACCAACACTTCTCAGCAGGGTTGCTTTAATGTACTACGAACTGAGGGCATAGGCCCTACTCATAACACAACTATGTGTTAAAGGGACAATATTGATACTTGTCAACAGGGATGTTCACATTTCAAGAAGTGAGGACCAGTATGTAATAGGTAGTCTGCTGTAGAGAGTCACAGCTAATGCCGGAACCTGAGTGAATGCAGTTCAATAGCAATTAATGGCTGAACTCTACTTTAATTGATGTAGAACATTTCTTTTAAATTGATTTAATCCCTTTATTAAGGTAGTGCAGATACTCCGCAGCACATCTGCTCTTCTTTTTAGCAGAACAAACCCACTGGTTTTCAGCAGGGATATTTTCTTTTACGAAGAGACTAACACTGGTGAAGAAGTGTTCTGTGATCAAAAGCTAGAACCCATCTTCTGGACAGGAGGCATTGTAGTGCCACTGCTTTTCAGAGGGTACATTATACTTTATTGGAAGGTATCTCATCAGTAGGGCTACTACACAAGTTTATTGTGAATCATTCCTTCCTTTCAAATGTGATGCAACAGGTTTAAAGGGAGAGTACTGTCCTTTCTCAGCAGGAATTCTGAGCGTTCAGTTTTACAGTACTCGCACTTCCATACAGTGCTTTGTTTTTAATCTGACTGTTGTGTTATTTGCAGTATTATACTAAATTTCCATGGCCTCAACGCATCAGAGGCTTAGTGGGTGTTCCTCTGCATCTAGACCTCGTCTAGGGAGGGGGCAAGGGAGATGTAAGTGTAAATGATGAGCTTGCAAATAACCAGTACTTTAAATATTAATCTATTATTGACCCAACCTTTTGAGAAAATCACTTTACACAGATATTTTCATATTGCATTATTATCATCCTATCAAATTTGATTCTGCTTCTCTTGATCTTTATATGAGGAAAGTTGAAACTGACTGCTCCTAATGCTGGAAGTAGTCAATACCCAATATATATGGGCTTAATGGACAAGCACAAACGACATGCCAAAAATGTTCGATGAAAACAAACCCATATTCATTATAGCGTTTATTTCTATGTTATTGTAGTATTTTAATTCATAAAGCGAATGTGGATGAAAATCAACACTTCATTTTTCAATTGATGGTTGAACCATTGCACAGTTCACATTAAGGGCCTCATGACGATGTCGGTTGGAAAGGCTCCGAATGGCATTCGGTTTGACTGAACTCGTGTCGGAAGCCATGTTTCTGTCTGACTCGGAAACATTTCCGACCGACTGATTACGGTACAAGGTAGTCGGTGGGTCATTCCAAATCGGTTCTGACCGGCATTCGGAGAGTCCGAGTCTGTCGGAGCTGAATTGTTGAGCTCTACGGGCTGCGTTTCTGACCGACCAATTACGATGTCGGATTCCGACAGCCGTTCCGACTCAGTCTGTCCGACACGGATCGGCTGTCAGAAAATTACTTTGGTGGCCCATAGCAGGCCCCCTTCACCCGAAGGCCTTCGGTTGGGACCCGTGGGGGTACACATGGGACCCCTCTTTCCAACCATGCACAGTGTGGCAGGTACATTGGGGTGCCCACCGCAGGGTGCAAGGTTTTCCGCAACCACCCCTTTCTTCAATGGGAGCCTGTGTTGTCGGTCGGAATACAGGCTCCCATTGAAGTCAATGGGAGTCCGACTGAATGGTGTTCAGAACCATCGTAATCAGTCGGTCGGACTCCCCAAACCCGAGTCGGTCGGAAACGATTCCGACAAGGAGTCGATCGGAATACTTCCGACCGATATCGCAATGAGGCCCTAAGCGTCACATCTGTGCTCCTAATCCAACCGAACAAATATCTTTCAACCCAAATGCATTTCGGACTTCATGGCCCTTCTTTAGGGGATCATCTGTAAAATGAAAACACCTCTGTCACCATACAACTAGGAAGCTTATGGAGGGCACAGTATAAACCAACTGGTGCAACCCCTGAGGCATCAATCTGATCTTATCCTGCCCATAGCAAATAATCGGGTCTGGTGTAATATGCTTGTGCAAGATTTTGAGCTGGATCAGCCTAAAGCCTACCCTGATCGCCACCTCCCCTGGGATGGGGTCTGCCACTCTCCAGACCCCATCCTCCAATTTACCAAGATCTCCCCTCCATTTACCCTATAGCTCCATCAGAGGCGGGGTGCTACTGGCCAGAAGAGTGCTCTAAACAACTGAGATGGAGTGGCGGTGGAGTGGGGCACCCAGTACCCTATACTCTGAAGGGCTCTCATCCGGTATCGCTTCCTCCGGGCCTATACACAGAGTAGGTGTCTGACCTGGAGATACCATAGATATTGGCCCACATCCAGGTCATATTGAGTCTGGAGTTCTTCAAAAGTCATCATTCCTTGGGTCCAAGGGGAATACCCTAGTTTCCTCCCACAGTGCTGTCCCCAATGTCAACAATCCCTACCAACCCGTCCGTTTGGTAGAATTTCTCCAAGAATCTACGACTATCGCAGTGGGAGTGGGTAACTCTTTCAGCCTCTTTTTCCCATATATCCATTTGATATAATCCTTTGGATCTAGGGCTTTTCTGTCTGCCCTTAGGAAGGGTTCTGTCTGGTCCGCAAAGTACCATTCATTAACTACCACCAACTGCATCACCTAGTAGTACAAGCAGAGATTTGGTAATGCAATACCCTCCTCTGCGGCTAGCCTAGTGAGTGTCTCCAGAGTTATGTGTGGTGCACCACCGTCCCAAAGTAGGCATCGGATTTTGGAGGCCTTCTAATTAAAAAACACCTCAGTGATCTGATACAAGGAGCTCTGTAGGGCATACAGGAATTTTGGTAAGTAGATCATTTTATAAACGGCTGACAACGTCACTGGCTTACATCCCCCCTGAAGTTCCCTATGAGCCTGCCCATATTGTGTTCCTAAAAGCCGCCCCACTCCCATGTGATGTAGATGCCAAGGTAGCTAAACCACATGTCTTCCTGTGGAATGGGGGACTGCCAGTGTGCATTGGGCTGCCAACCCGCCAGTAGGTATAGGCAAGATTTGGACTCCAGAGTATCACCTGAACACCGCAAAAATCTTCAGTTGTCTATCAATAGAGCTTTCTGGCATCGCCAGATACAAAAGGACGTTATCTGCAAAAAGCAAGACCATGTCTTCCCACCCATAGTCCCACGAAAGCCCGAAATCAGGGCATCTTTCCTAATCCAGTTAGCCACCGGTTCCATTGTTATCACAAACAGGAGGGAGAACAATGGGGACCTCTGTCTTGTACCCCTCCCAAGAGGTAATTTCCTGACAGTGTGCCATTCACCCTAATTCGGACTGTTGGGTGTGAGTACAGCAGTTTCACTCATGCTTGGAAGGAAGGGCCAAACCCATTCACTCCAGAACGGCCTGCAGGTATGGCCACTCTACTAGTCGAAGGCTTTTTCGACATTCAGTGTCAAAAGCACGCTCGGTTCTCTTAGTGGTCCCTCCCTGGCTACGCATCCGAACAGACGTCAAAAGTTGTGTCTAGTGGACCTGTAGGACATAATGCCTGACTGCTCAGTACTATCACTTGATGTATTACCTGCATTAGACGATTCACCAGAACATCACCAGTAGTTTCCCTTCCACATTTAGGAGGAAAAATCGGGCGGTATGAGGAACACTTATTCAGGGTTTTTCCCTCCTTTGGGATGAGGACGACTGACTACTGGGACAGGTCCCTCTGCAGTTCCCCTGACTGTTTGGACTCATGGAGCAGAGCTCGGATCGGCTTCACTACCGGGCTTTTAATACATTTAAAAACATTACAGAGGAAAGCCATTGGGCCCAGGGACACCCCCTTTTTCATTTGGGCCACTGCCTCAGCTATCTCTCCCTCTTGAATCTCCATCTCCAGGAGATTCACCGCCTCCTCTCCCAATGTTCGCGTAGGAATGTCTGTGAGGAAACCCCCAAGGTCTCCTGTATCCCTGGTACCCATGCACAGAGTATACAGGTATTGCAGGAACCCTGCAAATGCCTGCACTATTTCTGATGCTGTTTCTACTTTCCGCCCCTCAGGGATGCGGATTTCTGCACTCATTGCTGTCCATCCTCCCAACGGGCAAGCCATGCTAAGTAGCTTCCCAGCCTTATTGCCCACCTCATATAATTTATGTTGCTTGGACCGAAATAGTGCTCTGGCTTCTTGGTGCATTAGGCGTTGGTAATCCTCACGCAGGACCTTTATTTGAGCTGCCAACACCAAATCTGGGCCTGCCACATACTGCTCTTCCCTTGCTACCAGCTGCTTCTCCTTCTCCCAGCATTTACCGTCTTTCTCTTTCCGCTTCCCTGCAATACTCACAATCATTTGGCTCTTTACCACTGTCTTGAATGCTTCCCACACTATAACCTCTGAGAGCACGGAGCCCTTATTCTCCTGAAAGTATGCTTTGCGGTATCCTGAATGAAGCGCATAGTTTCCCAATCGGTCAGGACCTAAGGGACAAGTCTCCAACCTAGTGGGGTGTTAGGGGACTACTGCAGGGAGAGTGAAGCGTGGTCTGACATTCCTCTTGGCAAACAACAGGCATAGCGGACCTCCCCAGATGGCTCATTGGCCTCAGAAAGTAATCCAGTCTAGAGAGGGACACCAGCCTTCGCATCACATAGGAATATTGTCTGTCAGTCTGGTGGGTGGCTCGTGATGGGTCAAGGAGGACCATGGCCTCAATAAATGTGCTTAGGGTTCTCTGGGTAGAGCATCTCACCCGGTTATTCTATCTAGATCCCCCTGAAGGGTTAGGTTGCGGTCTCCCCTGACTACCAGAAGTGACTCCGGTGCTTTCAGTTTCCATTCACCCATAGCTGTCAGCTCTGCAGACAGTATTCCCGAAGGGAATGTAAGTAGCTACCCATAACTCTTACCCCTGCCAGGTTCCTCTGACCACTGCCCAGCAGCCCTGGGGGTCTACTCACATTCCCAGCACTTGGAACGGGAGGGATTAGTGGACCATGATGCACGGTCCCCCGGCTCCCGTGGAGAAGCCCACATGTGCGAGCACTGCATATTCCCCTGCCAAGAAATCCACAATTGTTAGCCAGCATGTGGGTTTCTTGTAGTAGAATTAGGCCAGGGATGTGGCGGGCTATACATTTCCACACCACTCCCCTCTTCACTTTGTTCCACAACCCGACAGGTTGGTGAGTGAGGTCTCAAACTTCCTATGAATTGTGTATGGTGGGTGCATAAGTGGGCCCAGTGGTTGTCCGAAACCCAGGTCCCGCTGGGAAATGTATAAACTGCCACCTTAGTTTACCACCCTCAAGCCCCCTCCCCAACTCTCCCCTCACCCTCCCTGTCACCTCCTGCAACGGGTTTTTAACTACCCACTTCGCCATTGCTCTAAATGCCGGTTGCCCCCCCTTAAACATATTGAATATCACCCATCAGAAAATTGGGAAGTCTTGTTGATGTGTGTGGGAGGACTCCTCCCCACAGGCATTTTCTGCAGCTACCTTATGGGGCCAGAGCCCCTATCACCTCCGATTTGTCCGCTATTGGCTCTATAATAATTTTTTTGTGACCGGCCAGTGCTGACTAGACTAGTTCATCTGCGGTTAACACCGTGGCCACAGGGGAGGGGGGAGAAGAGGGAGGGGCTATCGTCGTCTGGCTCTTCCTCAGAGGCTGTGATGCTGTCATTGGATTCCGTCGAACCTTCTCTGATAGCAGTTCATTTGTTATCAGATACCCAGGGGCTCCCCTTTTGAACTTCTTGCCCATCCATACTTAGCACTCTGAAACAAAGAATTCTTCCCCTTACGGGCTCCTAATGTCACCAACCTGATGAATGCCTCCTTACTGAAAGGATCTGTACCTACCCTGTAGAACAAGACAGTAATCACCCCATTGAATAAAATGACATTGGCAGATCCCACGCTTCTCTCCAACTACAAAGCAAAATATGTCCTGTCATTCCTAAGCAAAAGGACTGAAAGGGATGTAATAAACCAACTTCAAGAAAATATGGAAGACAACAACCTGTTGCATGATCAGACCTTTCAGAGGCATGAAGTCTCCCTTGACAAACAGCCCCAAGGACCTCTAGACTTCCCTAGACAAGTAGCAATTATGGCCTTGACCACTGTGCTGTATATGGCACGTGCACCATTAAATTCAATTGTATCGAGTGGTCAGGAGTGTGGTGCACTAGACTGGATTTGTCCCTTCCTCTTGAACCATCTTTAACAATTCACAATTGGCTCCATCGAATCTAAAAGAAAACAGATTTGTATGGGGTACCTCATGGATCCTTTTTTTCTCCACTTCTGTTCAATATGCGTATGTGCTTTCATACCCATCTTATCAAACTACTACCTTCAATTCAAGATTTATGCAAATGACAATCAAAGTCACCTCTCGCCAGAGAGAGGTGCCTGAGAACCAGAGAATCATCACTAGGTGTCTCAAGCATATTACCTCTTGGATTAAGTAAATGTAATGTATTTTTATGTCCTGTATGACTATGTGATTCTTTCTGGGGATGGGTGACATACAGGTTTGTCATCTAGAACGTAGAATGGGATGCATTTTTAACTGTACTTGGGGATTTGAGAGACAACAGGAAAATGGATGCTAGGGTTCTCTTACTGCTCTGTGTGTGAGCCCAATAATTAGCTCAGGGGTAGATTTCCAGTTTCTGTGACATTTATTGGTAAACATGTCTCTGCTTGATAATTATCAACATTAACACAGTCCTGCCTTTTGTATGGCCTCCCTTACTGGGCCAAGACCCACCTCCAGCAGAAAAAGTAAAAAACCTAGTAGTTTAATATGACACCCAGCTTTATTTGTCTCCTAGATCAGCTCTGTGGTCTGAGTTCATGTTAACAAGAGTCGTTGCACCTAGCCTGGGCTCATTTCATATGCAAGTGCTGCAGTACACAACATATTCCTATACTGGATGACACGGCTGCGGATTCCCTTTAAATGCAGTTCATGCACACAATGATAACAACACACTCATAGCTAATGCATAACTCTGTGGTGCTACAGGAGACATTGCTGGTGCATTGGGAATATCTTAGTGGATAGGACAAGAATATACAATTGTTTGGGAGTGTGAGCAGAGGAATGTGCCTCGCCAAAGGCTCATTAAACACATTCCTGCACTTCTCCCATATTACATGACCCTATGAGTTACACCAGTTAAACTGCCATTTCTCATTTATGGACATGCCAGTTGTTTTTTCTGAAAGGCTGGCGAAATCTCTAGACTAAATCCAATTTATTGCATTTAGAATTTTTTGGCCTACTGCAATCTAGCTCTCAAAACCAACTGCTACTAGAATACAATCCGAAGTGCCCACTCTCAAACTACTGTCACAACATTAGAGCTACTGTTCTCTGCGTTTCTGTGCTGACAACACTGTAAAGTCTGTTCTGTGGAGGGAAATACATTAGAACTCAGTATTAGTATTTCTATTGCCACCATACTTGAAGGAAACCATGCCACCATTACAGCTACAAAGTTTATGGTGCCCTGCCAATAGTTTTTCAAGTTAATTAAAAAACAGGCATAGATGCTTTCCTTTAGTTGGGACTTTAATGACTAACTATTAACCTTGGGTTCTTGAGCAGCGCGCTGGCCTGAGCCTCGGCAGGTGCAGTAAGCACTATGTAAATGCAATTACAATACAATACAATGAATTCAAGTCATCCTTCTGGTGCCGACTCTGGGCCTTATTTTAGGTTTAGCAAATGGGATACTCACCAAACGTGGCAAATAGATGTCTGCCGTATTACATCCACAGGGGAAAAACAAAGATTCTGAAGGTTAACACGGCCAGCACAACTGCAGTCACTCCTGCAGGCGATGCACTGGAAGAGGTTAAGGCCTTCTTGTGTCATAGAAAAGCTGGGCGGCACAGACACCGACGTCAAGGCAAGGATCGTCAAAGCAATGGCTGCCTTCATTCAGCTAAGGAAGATCTGGAGCTCCAAGGATCTAATGCTGCAAACCAAGATCAGGCTTTTTAACACCAACATAAAATCGGTCTTTTTGTATGGAACAGAAATTTAGAGGACAACAGTGACCACCACTAACAAAGTCCAGACTTTCATCAACACCTCTCTGAGGAAAATCCTCCAAATCTGCTGGCCAAACACCATCAGCAACAACGACCTATGGCAGCAGACTTTCTAACTCCCTGCTAATGAAGAAATCAAGAAAAGACGCTGGGGCTGAATAGGTCACACCCTTCACAAGCCCACATCAAACACCACCAGACAAGCCCTCACCTCGAATATCCAAAGGGAAACTAAAAGAGGAAGGCCAAGAAACACCTGCCATTGAGTCCTCAAGTCTGACTGCAAGGAGATGGGTTACACGTGGAGTCAGATTGAAAGAAAAGCCCAGGACAGAGATGGCTAGAGAGTCTTGGTCAGTGCCCTATACCCCAGGTCGGGTAGTAGGCATAAGTAAAGGAAGTTGCAAGTGTTATGGACTATCACTGTATAATACTGCAGACGGTCTATCTGCCACCTTTGTGACGGGGGTATCCCTTCCACCAAACTCCAGTACAGGGCCCTCTGTAAGATACTCCTTGAGATATTGTTACAAGTTGTGTGCATCTGCCCAATTTGTTTGAGGAGCGGCGAATATGGGTTAAGAATGTTTTTATACTTAGTGGCTTCTGCAGTGCATTTTAAGCAATGAGATATACTCAAAGACTCTCATAACGAGCCACCCTGTTAATTGTGATGTGTGTTAATTCCTGATATTTATCAGGGGGGAAAACTGGTATTTACCGGAACATGTGGATTTTGGTGTGGTAAGCACCCAAATTCACATGTTATTCCCCTAAAAGTCATAATTCACTTGTATTTATCACGCCTGATAAATTCCAACTCAGCTGAGTCAGATTTTCACCTTTCACAATGCAGCTCGTCATGAGTGCCTAAGTAGCATTGACTTTAAAATGATGGTCTGTATTGTGAAGTTTATGAATGACACCATTTATCTTTATAACGCTGTGTCTTTCAAAATATACAAAGAATCAACTGGTAAATGATAATTTTTTTAAGTTCTGATGAATTTTAGGGCTGCTCGGATTGATGTTTTCTTTTTTATTATCTTTTGATGCCATGTATTGCTTTTAAAAAAAAATTAATCAACAATAAACCTATTAAACTGAAAATCGAACTTACAAAACAACGACTTTCTTCAAGGGTGCACTTGGTAACCTCTGCTTGAATTGTTTCATGTTGGCTTGAACCAATAGTTTGAGGACCTTATGCTCCATTTCTTAGCCATCCAACTCCCTAAACAATAAATTGAGGGAGTCCCTAAAGGATCACTAGCGACTCTAACTACCTGGTGCTTTGAAGCGGCTGTGAGATCACGTTTAGTGACACACATAATGAAACTACAATATGCATGATATAATTTTACATATCTCTTCCAGTTTCTGTTCCACATATTCAAGTTAAACAAAACAAAAGTGAGGACATCAAGCCAATTTGCTTCTATAACTCACATTAGAAAGTAGTATTAGAAAAATTATATTTCGAAGATATTTTATATTTTTCTACACCCAATGATGCTAAGAATATTTTGCTTTGTAATCATTCTATTTGTTGATCCTGATATTATTAAAGGATTAACCTGTGCATTCCCTAATGATAATATTACTCTGATGATTATTAATCTAACTTCAAAATGTAAATGCTAGTTCTACCAAAATTACTGTAAAGGAAAATTATAACAAAATATCCCCTAATTCTCAATGTCAACATTTAACGTCACTTCAGGATAGTCAAAAAGGATGAACTATGTGTCAGAGACAGTTGTATGCTATGCTCTAGTCCCAAGATGCCACAGCAGTGGGGGGCAGTCATGCTTAATAAACTGCTGTCTCATAATATAACTTCATATTAAAGATCATCAACAGAATATAGAGCATTGTAAACTTAATTCATATTGGTGACCTAATGTGCCAAAATAAATGTACAATACAAAATATTAGTCAATTTGTTTGGGTAAACTAAGGTCATTGGTAAGGGAAGATCAATGTCTTGCACTCAATGTACTGACATTACTGAAAGATCAGAGTTAAGAAGTTAGCCACTCCTTATCAATGACACCAGTACCAGTATTGTATTTGCATTTAGGCCGTTCACAGTAGTACAGGGCTGGTGTTGCCGTTCTTCAAGGGTTGGATATTTACTTATCTATTTATTCATTTACAATTTTTTAGTGCCACAGCACTTTCTGATTATAGATTGCTTTACACAAAACCAGAATTATACACATGACTACCATACAATAGCATAAAAGCTGAAAACCATCGAAGAACCAATGGAAGAGCTACGGTAGAGTAGGAAGGAGGTTAGATGGAGGAGTAGAATGGCAAGGAGCGAGGAGGTCAAGAAGAACTAGGGAGTAAAGGCAGCATTTAGCCTATGAGAAACTTGGGCGGTAGAGCCTAGGTATTGATACAAACCGAAGCATGAGAACAGCGTACATATAAGCAGGGCCATTGGAATTACGCGATTGTGCAGCCGCTGCATTTTTGCATAATTATAGATATGCCGCATTTGCCATATAATCTTTTATCTTTTATAGCGCAAGGCTACACTCCTTGGGAAGCGCTGGGAGGCCCCAGGAGGGTAGCCATGCTCTATGTAAGTATGTTTGAATTGAATTGAATCTATTGCATAATCTGTAGATTTTAACAAAAACAAAACAATTGTTTCTAGCTTAAAGGGTTAAAAAGTTACAGAAAAATGCCCTTTGCAAAGGTTGACTGGCCAACTTTCTGTTGTTTCTTGCTATATTTGGGTGTTAAACTGGCACTGCTGATGTGCAACCAATGCCCAGACATTGTTAACACGTGTAGATATGACAAAATAATAAAGTAATACTATCACAATATGTGCCGCATTACGCTGCATAATTTGCCTTTCTTGCTGCATAATTTTACTCAACCATGTCATATAATTTGGCCCTCCTCTGACGTATAATTCCAGTGGCCATGCATATAAGCAAAAGACCAGTCTACTTCAGAAGCCAAATTTCCTAGATAGATCTTGAACAAATGAGTCTTTAAGGCTTTACTAAAGGAAAGTAAGCTGTAACAGTAACAGTCTGTAACACTGAGGAATTCCATAAGGGTGCTGCACAGCCACATAGGGATTTTTTTTTAAAGCTGGGTGATGTGGAATGTGGGTGTGTCCAACAGAAGGGAGAGTTTGCTCCAGGAGCTTCTCTTGTCGCTGGAGATGTTTAGGAGGTCCGCAACTTAGCCAGTGGCCATTCAGCCTTGAATGTTAGACAACAGATTTAAAATTTCAAATGTGCTCCTAAAGAAAGCCAATTAAGCAGCTGCGGCAGCTGCAGGTAAGAGCGGTGGGGTGTTGGGGCCGGGTGGGTGGGGGATTTCGAGTGAGGACCATGAGGGAAAATTAAAAAAAAATAATAATTTTCCCTCGTGGTCGTCTTTCGAAATCCTCCCCACCCGGCTCCTCCACTCTTACCTGCAGCGGCCGCAGCTGCAATTAAGATGCCTCCGAAAGGGAGTTATGTGGTGAGGTTATTCTTTTCTGTGACTAGGCGAGCTTTACAGTTGAGGGTGAATTTGAGAGGGAGTAGAGTGTCAGCTGGGAAGACAGATAGTATGGCATTTCCCAAATTGAATCTGAGGATGATTAGAGCTGGGCAGCCACCCTCAGCTGTCCTCAGCTGGCCATTGGAAAGGAGGAGTTTTGTTTTATTATCTTTTTTTTGATACAAGTAGAAATTAGCAGATTGAGCAAATTTGTTTGCATGCATTGACAGTGAGAGTGAGGAGTCTATCCAAAAGCTCAAGGATTTGGCAGAGTCCACAGATGTGGAAGTAATTCTGAGCTTAGTGAGTTCAGCGGTGAACAAGGGATCAATTCTGTGCTTGGATTTGTGGGATGTTAGTGAATTGGTTGTCATTTATTGTTGTAGTTTTCTGGTTCCGTGTTGAAGAGTGTGCAATTCCTGGATTTAGAACAGCTTTATTGGAAAGGACCATCTTTTGAGTGGCATTGCCCCAGATTTTAGCCTTCTGCTGTTGAACCTGTTTTTTTAGCCATAGTACTCTTTGCACTTTACCCCTGCTAACCAGGGGTAAAGTGCTTGTGCTCTCCCTTTTAAACCTGATCAAATTGGTATAAACCTGATTGACGGTATATGGTACTACATGTGCCTCAGGCCTGTAAATTAAATGTTACTAGTGGGCTGCTGCCCTCATAGTGCCACCCACTAAGGAAGCACTATAAAAGTTGTCTCCAGGCCTACTCCTGCAGCCTGGGAGGGCAGTTTGAAACTGCCATTTTAACCTAGCAAATAACCTTTTTGCCAAGCTTAAACCTTCCTTTTCAATACTTATCAGTCACCCCTAAGGTAGGTTCTAAATGCCCATAGGACAGGATGCATGGTATTTTTATTAGTAGGACATGTATATTTAATATTGTACATATCTTTGCAGTGAAAAACCTCCAACGTCGTGTTTCACTGTGGCAGGGCTACGTTTTCCTATAGGAAAACACAGGGTTACACTGTAACAGCTTATAGTGCTTGATTTCAGTTTGGGAGTTACTGAAAAGATGATTCAAGGACTCATTTTAATAGTATTTTAAAATCCAACTTAATGGTCAATGTAGACTTTATATTACTGTTTTGGAAATGACACTTTTAGTCATTGTCATTTTTCTGCCTAAGCAATTTGAACCTTCCTGCCAGTGTCCAGTGCCACCTGTCTACTGATGACTCCCTTGTGGTGAGATGTAGATTGCTCCCAGACAGTGGACAACGGGCTAGGGGGTGGAGAGGTGTTTTCCTTCCTTCAGCAGCATGGCCCGGGGGTTATGCCTAGCCCCTTCCTGAGCTTTGAAGAATGCTTACCCGGTCACAGGCAGGTGTAGCGCGCACATAGGCCTGCCTCTCCTTTGTCTTGATAGCTGGCATGACTCCAAACCCAGCAGGAGTGGAAGCCACCCCAAAACTGACTGGTTTGGAGGGACCACAAGGGAAGGTTTGCCCATTTCCACTGCCACACCTCTGGGTGGGCACCAGCATCTCTGACCAAGGGGAGAAGAAATATTCTGCCATATTGGTTTTAGAGAAAAAGGAGTACTGAGGGATAGCTTACAGTAAAACACACCGGAAGTGCTGCAAAAGTGGGTAGAGTCACCCCTGGGAACCTTTAAGCCATTGGTTGGGGACTGGCCCGGAGTTTCTCCCAGCCACAGGCATGCACTGGGCTTAAATGTGGAACCTCCAGTGCCTTCCTCAGAACTCTCCTGGACCTGTGAAGAATCGGAAGAAAGCCTACCCTGCTGTCTGAAGAATCTGATGGAAGACTGGAGGTGCTTGTCTCGAATCCACTACCCCAGAAGTGAATCCAAGCATCAGGTGGTTGACCCCCTGTTTGAACTACAGGGACACGACAAGCTTATAGAGGCCTCTCTTCCTGCACCTGCTAAGCTGACTAGCAACAACTGGACCTGCTCTGGCATACATATTTGTATTGGAGTTGCTATTTTTGTTTATTCAGACGAGGAATGATTGGTTGCATAGGACCACAGACTTTACCCTATTCCAACAGCAGTGCCTTTTTCCTAAGTATCTCTGCAAGCAAGTTAGGTTCATCTGTAGACACAGGTACCCACTGAAACACCTATATTAGGTAACCTCTCCTCACATGGAACATTAAGGGGCTCTGTTCTGGGTGAAAGCGGGAGTCCCCTTTAAACCACTCACAATGTTCTAGTGGGGGGCATCTGGAGTGGCCCAATATTGTTGGGAATCATCTATGACCCAAGCATGGATCAAGCATAGCTCCTAAATAAACTATCAACGTAACTAGCCACACAGGTACATATTTCATGGTTCCTGGGTGGAGATTTTAAAATCAAGCAGGACAGATCATATCCACCCGTTCCACTAGCCCTGAAGGCCCAGAATGCTAAAGCACTCACTCGATGGCTTGAGCATTTGTACATGGTATTCGTGTGGACTATGTGAACTATCTTCAACCACAACCCACTGCTGATAGGATTGTGTTGGGGGATGGTGCACCCCCATAACAAACTGGTAGGCACCTGCAAGCTCCAATGTTGAGGGCTCAGCCTTTTGGAACACCCTGGCTGAGAAAATACATAATTACTTTGAAGATAATGATGGCGCAACCTCCTCTTTCACTGTGGAATGGGAGATAGTTAAGGTAGAGAAAAGGAGCTACTATATAGATAGTTCTGTGGGAGCACAAAGGATGCTTGAAAATGAGGTGCAGGCAATGGAACACTCCTTGTCCCAACTTGAGTGTAAATTAGTTCCCAGCCTCACTCTAAGGAACACCTTTAAGGTGGCATGAGATAAACTCGCAGCTCTGTTGGAATGGCTTTGCTGCCTTGACTACTCTGCTTACTTCACCAAAGTCCATTCACATGGAGTCACGTCATGTAGACTATTAGTATGGCTCATCAGACATGAAAACTCAACTGCCCTAATCTTCGCACACCAGATGGCTCTAGATGCCATCATACATACACAATCTGAGATCCATGCAGCCTTTTGTCACCACTGTTGCGTACTTTATAATAGCCAAAGTTGTAATACTGTTACAGATGTAGATTCATTTTTGTTCAGATGCAGCTACGTCTGGTTCCTCTTGAAGCTAGAGCGGAGATGGATGCTCCCATAACAGCCATCCCTAAACCACAAACCCTTCTTCATACAGGCCACTGATGATTTTTAATAACAAAATCATTGCAGGGTGAATATTGTACACAATTCCTGATTTTATTTGCCTGAACCAGAATGGTTTAGTTTCTGAGAGGAAAACCTCCATGATTATCAGGAGGCTCCATAGAATAATGGAGGCAGCTTCTATCGCTTGACCTTCTCCAGCCTGCCTGGTCCTTGACCTAGAGAAGGCACTTGATACCTTAGATTGAAACTATTTGTTTCAAGTGCTGATTATATTTGGGCCTGGAGATTGCATATTTAAAAAGATTAAATTGCGCTACATCAATCCAAACAGCTAGAGTCAGAGTCCGAAAACGTGCATCTGTCCCCTTCCAAATTCATACAAGGACTCTACAGGGGTGCCCTTTATCAAATATATTATTTGGGTTGGCCATAGAGTCAATAGCTACTAGATTGCGCTTAGAGGGGGACACTTAGCGTACTCCTCTACCAGACAGAACCCGTGTGATATAGTTGTATTGCGGCAAAGGTTAATCTACATCAGAGACCTTGGTGCAGAGCATGCCAGCTTTGCCCTAACCCTTGAATAATTTGTTAGGGTATTCAATCTTCGGGTCAACTGGTCCAAGTCTAGCTTGTTCCCATTTCACCCAAAAGCTACAGCAGTGTGTGTGAATATGTGGAGTGGTGCTCTTAAATGGGAGGATGAATCCTTCTGATATCAGGTGATCTGGTTTTTATCACACTGAGCGGGAAATGCTAGATGGGAATATTACCAGAGCAGTGTCTACGCTGCAAGCCCAGATAGCATTCTTGAAGACCCTTCCAATTTCTGTCATGGGCTGCATCGCTTTATCCAAGATGGTAATGCTGTCCCATCTACTGTATTACTTTGCTAATATTTCCTTGCTCCTCCCAAGGAAATTCTTCCAGGATTTGGACGCAGTGCTTGGTCAACTAGTATAGTGCAATAGTCAATGCAGGGAAGTGTTATCAAAGCAACACCTCTCAATGGAGTGGGGTGGGCTGGCAACTACTAATTTTAAACATTGTCTAGCATCTCAATTGCAGTGGATGTTTTGTTGCTTCTTGGGCCTTTCTCTAGAGGACACTTTCTTGACACTGGGCTCCTTGCAACTGGAAAGTCTGCACAAGCTCTTCTTATCTGGCACTAATCCCCGTCCAGGACAGTCCCGGCTATTATGCAAAGCCCTGAACTGCTTTTCAAGAAGCTTATTCCTTACCAGACACATATCTTATGCCCTCACCATCCACTTATTTGGCCTTCCCAAACATCAGGGACATCTTACACATGGTGACTTGAAACATTGGACTAAGGCAGGTCTCAAGACGGTGGGGCATCTGTTTCTTACTGGGCAGCTCTTCACCTTTGATTTGTTGAGGAAAAATATAACATCCACAGGGACCAATTCTAGACTTACAGAGTCCTGGCTAATGCCCTTCATGTAAATTTTAACATCATTACTGATGAGTCTCAAACCCATGCCCTGGTACAAGTCTTATTCACAATGGGCAATGGTCAGGGGCTCATTAGTTGGATATAAAGACCTTTATGTGTGCTGTCACAGGAGTATTTCTGCAGGGTGTGTGTGACATGAAGCTAAACTGGGGATGGTGCTTCTTGCTAAGGAGTGGTGGAAAGCTCTCCTATACCCCAATCTATATTCAAAAATGCAAATTTCAAATATATTCTTTTTTTTTGGTTTTCAACAAAACTTTATTGCATAATAATCAAGAGCTTACAGTACAAATTCAACAGCTCAAATAGGTCACCCATGCAGTATATCGAACATGTCAGTGTGGAGAGGTAGCCAAGCCACACCTCCCGACCCAGCAATCACAGAACATTGCAACTCAGGGCAGTAGATTTGCAACCCCCTATCCCTCCCTCCCTCTCCCGCGCCTCCCAACCACATGTATTGTTACTCAGCCTGCTCTGGCCCATCTGTTGTGTCAGCAGCTCTGTCTCTGAGGTATGCGGCAAAGTGTTCCCAGATATCTAATGGGCTGGATCTCACTGGCATAAGTTCCCAATATGTGTTGAGTTGCTCCTGACAGTGGGTAGCTTCTGATAGCCATGCAGCATGCGTGGGCGCAGGCCTCCGGCCCCAATGTATTGCAACCCTGCGCCAGTAAGAGCAGCATCGCCACCATCTGGCGGTGTGCAACAGGTGTCTCCTCTACATAGCTCAGCAGGCACGTCACAGGGTGTGGTAGTAAGTGGGTCTCAGTAATGCAGCTAATTGTGTCGCATACCATCCCCAGGAATTCCTCCTCCACCGGGCATCCCCAGGCCAAGTGGAGAAATGTGGCTCCAGCGACTGCAATTCGAGGTTTCCCGCAGCCCCATTTTGTGCAACTGCAGAGGTGTACGGTATAGCTTGTGAAGATATTTGAAGTGAATCAATCGTAACCTGTAATTGGGGGATAGGCGCTCCTTTTCTCCACAACAGTATGCCCACCGGTCCTCTGGGACCTCACATCCCAACTCCCACTCCCACTCCTCCCTCGCCCGAGATGTGTCCAAATGGGGGGACTCCATTGTGAGCGTATATAACGTAGTGGCAAGTTTTCACGGGGACGTAGTGCCATAGAGGTGCTACAGTGCGGGGGGACTCAGGGATGGTGTCGTAGGTCACCCGGCAGGTCGCTCGCAATCGGTAGTATAGCAGCATGTCCAGCGCGGTGGCCTCTCGCACAGAGGGGTTAGATAGTGATGCACAAAACTTTCCCCCGGGGAACAGATCCGCAATAGTTTTGACTCCCAGCTCGGCGGCCCCACCAGCCGACCCTTTGTCTTGCAGTGGGGGGAATAATGGGTTTTCTGTCAGCTGGACTGATGGGGCGTGTAAAGCCAGGAGTCTAGCCCGACGCCAGAGTCCATCCCACGCCCACCCCATACATTCTACAGGGTCTATACTGCCTTGAGGTGTTTTGTATTTGCAGTACAAAGCAGTCGTCAGCAGCCACGGCGACATCCGATCTCGTTCTGCCACCACGTGAGGCTAAAATGGAGTGGGATATAGCCAGTGATGAAGAAAACTCTCCTGCGCACATAGGGCAGATAGCTGCAGGTCCGGCACCCCCAGCCCGCCGCTCGCCAATGGCACCTCGTACCTCACTCTGTCACCCTGCCCAAGTAAGTGTTATTAGATTAGATCTTAGCCTTTTAAGAAGCGCATTGTGAGGAGCATCGGAATGTTGGCAAAAAGATATAAGAACTTAGGAAGGACCACCATCTTCGCTATTTCGATGCGCCTGGCGAGGGACAGCGGCAGCCTGGTCCAGATTGGAATGCGCGACTCAAACCATTCCACAGCACACCCATAGTTTGCCCTCCAAAGCTCATCTACATCTCGGCTTAGCCATATTCCAAGGTATTTGGCTGGCTCAGTGGCCCATCTAAATGGATACTCTGAAGCGTATTACCTCACGCATCAGGGGTGCAAGGTTGGTGCTTGGTTCACGGACATAGAGGGTGATATCATCCGCATACATCGATACCACCAGTCCTCGGATGGTGAACGCAATTTTTAACGCTCTGCGTGGTGCTGCCGCAGCCTCGCGGCCAATGGTCCATGGTAATAGCAAAAAGAAGGGGAGACAGGGGGCAGCCCTGTCAGGTACCACAGGTTATTTCAAACCGTCTGGATGTTTGCCCATTTAAGCGCACACAGGCCATAGGCTGAGAGTAAAGAGCTGGATTTTCTGGATGAAACCTGTGCTAAACCCTAATCTTGGCTTCAACGCGAAGAGAAACGGCCATTTCAGCGTATCAAACACCTTTGTGGCGTCAAGTAGAGCTGCCACTGCTGGCTACGAGGGGTGGATGTGGTGCACGACAGCTAAGATGATGCCAAGTTGTGCAACGTCCCACGTCCAGGTACAAAGCCAGACTGATCCGGACGTATGATTAAAGGCATGAGTGGCAGCTGGCGGTTAGCCAAGATCTTTGCGTGGATGTTGGCATCGATATTTATTAAAGAGAGGGGGCGGTAGAAGTCGCACATCTCAGGCGGTTTGTCCAGCTTAAGAATCGTGACTATTATAGATTCGCGCAGGGACAGAGGGAGCTGCCCCACCGACAGTGACTCATGATACATCTCGATGAGAGGCGGGATTAACAGATCTGCATATTCCTTGTAGAAGGTGGGTGTAAGCCCATCTGAACCATGAGCCTTGCCGGCAGGCAGGTCAGCAATGACCCAAACTATTTCCTCTGGGGCTATCGGAGCATCCAGATATCCCTGTGGCCTGTTCCCAACCAGAGCAACTCTATAGTGTCTAGGTATTCTCGCAATGCCAACTGGTCCGTAGTCACGCTCGCCGTGTATAGCTTGGCATAGAAGGAAGACATGACCTCGGGTAGTGCAGCAGGGGAGGTGGTCAATTGGTCATTTCAATCTTTCAGTTCTGCCACATAGGCCGAAGCGTGTGGCTTGCGCAATAGTCCTGCCAGGTTCTTACTGGGTCGATCTCCCTCCCCATAGCGCCTCGCCGCCACCTCTTTCCCTAAGTATTTCACCTCCTGTTCTGCTTCCTTGCTGTACTCAGATATCTTTCCTCTAATATCTGCCAATATGGTCTTGCTGGGACCAGCAGCCTGCGCAAGTTCCAGTCTACCAATCTCTGTCTCCAATCTGCTCAGGGTACCCCTTATCGCCTTCAACACTCCCGCCTGCTTCACGATGCATTCCCCGCGCAGCACCACCTTAAAAGCCTCCCATAATGTGGATGGCTTTATTTGCGAAGTAATCTGCAACAGTAAAGTGTATTTCTTCCTGGAACACAGCGTCCCTTAGGGCATGCGGGGGGAGCCGCCAGGAGAACGCCCGCAGGGCAGTCTGCGGTATTGTCAGCACCAACCGCAACGGGCGTGGTCCGAGAGCGTCCGGGGCAGGTGGTCCACTGCCACAGTCCAAGTGACAACATCCCTGGTCACCAGCCAAAAATCAATGTGTGACCAAGAGCCATGGTACGTGGAGTGGAAGGTGCCGCTGCTCTGTTCCTTGTGTGTGTGTCGCCAGATATCAATCAGTGCTTTATCTTCAACTATTGTCCTAAGAGTGCCCACTGCCTGTGGGTGATGCTGTCTAGCCCCGGAGTGATCCAGATGTCAGTTTAATGCAATATTAAAATCTCCGCTCCACACCACCGCCCTAGGGCCAAAACCTGCGGCCTGTCTCCAGACCTGCAGAAAGGAACCCGGGTCATCCTGATTAGGCCCATACACTGCACCAGTACCATTGGCTGCTGAAATAATTTCCTGGCGAGGATAACTTTTCTCCCCTCTTTGTCAATGAGTGTGTGAGTAGTGCACCATGGTAACCCCCTCCTTAGCAGAACAGCAACACCCCTGCCATAATTAGAATATACATATGAGTAGGTTTCGCCACACCAACAGGCACAGAGTCTAGACTCAGTTGCCTCCGTCAGGTGCGTCTCTTGCAGGAAGCACACATCCACTCCCTGTCTAGCGAGGTAAGCGTGCATCAGGCTAGATTTCCGGTGGTCGTTAAGAACTCCGACATTCCAAGTCATGCAAGTTATTTTAGCCATGCAGTCCGGTGTGTGTCATGGACATGTTGCAATGTGAGGGAGCACTTGACATTGCGCGGGGGACGCAGGGTCGTTGGCTTGTGCCTCATGTGTTGCAGGTGTCCTACCAAGCCCATTATTGACCCAGCTGGCCGGTCAGCTCTATCCCCTCCTTGTAAACAGACCTCACCCTCCCGCTCCCTACACCCAATCAGTGCCCCATTTAGAACTGTCCCCAAACTCCCAAAACACCCAGCCTCTCCCCACCCTCCCACACCAACCCCCCAATTAGGTTGTGACAGTCTTCCCACCCTCCTCCCCATTCCCCAACTTGCAAGGTCCATTTGAGAGTACTTAGGGATTCATCCCGTGGGGGCACAACCTCTTCCAGCAGTCTCCCCTGTCGACAAGGACAGGGTGGCCAAGCCATGTTCGTTAATGTAGACTTCATTTTATTTTTTTAACTACAAACAAGGATGTTTTTTTTTTTTTTTTTAATTTATTCTGGTCAGTCAGAGAATACAGAGTTCCACAATGTGCATACATGTAATTCCAACGTCCATATATAGCAAACCAACAGTGGCATTTTTAACAGAATTCTTACATTTTGGAGTATGTATTTGTTCACACTACATCTTAATACTTTGCTTTGATACATGTCTAACAGACCTAGACCGCAGTGATCACATTTTGCTTCATTCAGTCTCTGTAGCCCTGCCTTCCGTGACATCCACGTGCAGTAGCTCATACATTGTATATTACTTTCCCTCGTTTTAGTGTATGTTCAAACATCTGTTTGTGTGGATCTGAGGTATTGTACAAATGGGTCCCAGAAGTCCCTGGAACGGGAAGCCTGTGGTAGTTCCTCCGCATATGTTTCCAGCGTCTCCTTGCAATATGTCATGTCTGTAACCCAGTCTTTGCACTGCGGTGTATGTCTGCTCCCCCATCGCATAGCTATGCGTCTCTTGGCCAATAATAATGCCACCGCCAACAGTTTACGTCTGCGAGCCAGTCTGGTCCTGTAAATGCCCAGTAGACACACCAGAGGTTCGTTGGGTACCTGTTCCGCTAGCATGTTAGTGAGTGCATTGGTCACTTCCTGCCAATATGGCTGAAGCTTAGGGCATGCCCATGCCATGTGTAAGAAGTCTGCACCAGATGCACCGCATCTGCGACATCCATCATCTGTACGTAAGCCATATTTATGCAACTGTGCAGTATAATATACTTGGTGTATAAATTTGAAGTGTATAATGCGCAAGTTGCAATTAGGTGTGAGCATTTGCATCTGTGCGCAGCTGTACTCCCAGTCCTTTGTAACAATGGTACTGCCAAGTGTCTCCTCCCATCTCTTTAGAGGTTTATCTTGTTCTCTGTATTGCTCGCATTGAGCCGACTTGTATATCCGTGTAACTAACCGCTGGCGTGTCGGTGCTGTTAATAGTAGCTGGAGTGCATAGTGTGTCAGTGGTTCATCTGGGAATGTGGGGTAGAGGTCCTTCACTGCCATCCTCAGGCGCAAGTACGCAAATATCTTTAAAGGTGTGCGGTGTGCACTGAGGGTTGCATCCGTTTGTGATAGAAATTGACCGTGTGGGAAAACGTCCCCCATCTTACTGAGGCCCATCTCCCCCAATAAAGTTGACGTCTTCCGTTCCTTCATCACTGATATTCGTGGATGGTGTTGCATGGGCAGTGCTGGTGCATATGCTGGGAGTTTTTGAGCGCGTGATGCCAACGTATACCACGCTCTCGAAGTACAGTTAACTGGGTGTATGTCAGCTCTCGGGATGCTTTGCCTTGGATCCGATATAAAGGTGACCAAAGGGGTCGGATGTACACTCTCGTATTCAACTGCTATGTGCGGTATGTGGCCGTGTGGGTGCAACCAGTAGTGGGCGTGCTGTGCCTGCGCGCAGTAATAATATAGTTGTAAATCTGGTGCTCTGAAGCCCCCCTGAATGTATGGTCTGGTCAGTTCCTTCCACCCTACTCTCGCCTGTCTCCCTGCCCACGTTAGTTTGAGCATGGCAATGCGCAGTTTAGTGAACAGTAACTGTGTGATCCATATCGGTATGTTCATGAATAGATATTGGAATCTAGGCAGTACCACCATTTTCTGTATTGCAATCCTGTCAGCGAGTGATAGTGGTAGTTTAATCCACCTTTCTATTTGCTCTTCGAGCTTGGACATAGCTCTGCCATAGTTTTCACGGATCACAAGCTCCGGATCTCGGTGTATCCAGATATCCAGATATTTCACCGGTTCCTCCCGCCATTGCAGTGGGTAGTCTATTGTTGGCTTTGTTGTGGCTGGGGTGAGAGGTATTACCACAGATTTATCCCAGTTTATACAGAGTCCTGAGTAATGTTCGAATTTAATGTATTCTCTGATAAGTTTATTTAAGTTAGCCTCAGGGTGTCTTGTATAAAGGACCATGTCATCAGCATACAACGATATACTGACTGGACGGAGCAGGAACTGTAGTGCGGTGTCTGCATGTTTTTGCCTAATTTTACATGCTAGGGGTTCCAGTGCCACTGTAAATAAAAGTGACGACAGTGGGCGCCCCTGCCTCGTCCCACGGTATATGTTAATAGGTTCAGATGTGGTGCCATTCACCCTTAGTCTTGCACACGGCTCAGTGTATAATAGCGTTATCCAGCGCAAGAACGGCTCAGGGAACCCCATCCTCCTTAGCACGGCAAACATATATGGCCATTCCACAGAGTCAAATGCTTTCGCTGCGTCTGCCGCAGCCGCCGGTAACTTGGGATCTAACTTGTGGAACATGGCGAATATGGTTCTCAGGTTTTGCATTGTGGACCTTGTCGGTATAAAACCGGCTTGATCCGGTAGTACCAGGTTTCGCATTAAGGGTTGTAGCCTCAGTGCAATGATTTTTGCCAGTATTTTGGCGCCTATATTTATTAAGCATAGTGGCCGGTATGATTCGCATTTTACGGGATCCTTGTCTGGCTTAGGGAGGGTGATCAGCAGTGCCTCTCGTAGTGATGTCGGCAGCATGCCTTCTTCATATGCCTCTTCGTACATTGCAGCGAGGTGTAGGATTAATAAGTCTTTATATTCTTTATAAAATTCCCCAGGCAACCCGTCCATGCCAGGGGCTTTAGTGTTTGGGAGGGAGTTTATTGCTTCTTTTATCTCATCTTCAGTAATATGGTGACAGAAATATTTACGGTGTTCGTCGGATAGCCATGCTAACAAACAAGGATAGTTAGTGTCCTGCCTCCTGGGGGGGCGTCACATTCCTACAAGCGTGTGTTAATTTTCGTGTCCGCTCATTTCTAATCCAGCTCACCATCACATCATAGTGTCAGTTCATTCATCATTGTTGCTCGTGGTGCCTTCTTTTTGGCGGTCAGGGGGCCTGGAGGGAGCCCGTTGAGTTTTTACCAGTTTCTTGGCAAACGTTAGTGCGGCCTTCAGATCCGTGAAGAACTGCATCTTGTCCCCTTTCTTAATGCGCAGCTTGGCCGGGTAGATTAAGGCGTACGGCGCTTCTTGCTTTTGAAAGATTCGTTTGGCTGGGAGGAATTCTTGGCACGCAGCCTGGACCGCCAGTGTGAAATCGGGGAAAAGGGAGAGAACGCTTCCCTGATGCCTGACCACTCCCATTTCACATGCAGTTCCCAGAACGGAGTCTCAGTCTCGGTAATTTAACAATTTGGCCACTATTGGACGTGCAGGCGCCCCTGGCAGTGGTCTAGGCCCTAACAATCTGTGCGCCCGCTCCACAATGAAGACCGGAGACAGAACATTTCCAAAGAGTTTGGCAGTAGTGCCTCCACATAATCCTCCATCCGTGATATTGCAGTGGACTCCGGCACTCCCGTGATGCGAAGGTTGTTCCTCCTGGAACGAGATTTCAGGTCCTCGTTTTTGGCTTTGATCAGCTCCAGCACATTATCCATCTTGAGCAGCCGCTGCTTGTCCTCCACCAGGGCATCATCAGTGTCCGAAACTCTGGCCTACAGCCGTGCAATTTTGGCATCATAGGTGTCCACCCTGTTTTTAACTTGATTAAAGCTGGCCGACAGCTGGTCCAGCTTTGAGTCAATTGTGTTCAAGCTAGTTTTAACCTCCAGCAATATCGAGCAGAGATCATCGTCACGGGAGGTAGTATTCTCAGTTTGCGTTGCTTGTTCTTCCACCTCAGGGGGTGTTCTTCTTGTCGAGTTTGCCGCCTGCTCTCAAACGGGAGGTTAGACTGCTTAGTGTCAGCTTTTCCCATGGTGGTCGCAGTGCAGCCCCAGTTGACCATCACTTTAGGGTTCTTCTCTCACTGCAGGTGGTGCACCTCCTTTGTCCAGGTTGCAGCGATATTGGCAGCAGCAGTTTTAAATGCCCCCCTACGCCTCAAGCCTATGTGTGAGTGAAGAAGGGGGGGTGATTCCAACACACTGACCCCCCCTTGCTATTTAGCAGCAAAGCTTTTACTGTGGCAAAGTCTCTTTTGTGTGAGGGCCGTGTTTGCAGCCTTGATTTCAGGTGCGTTTCCGGCCTTTTTAGCGATTGTGTTTGCAGCCTCAATCCTGGGTCTGCAGCGCCTCACGGTCGTCAGTGTGGCCAGATCCGCGTGCCAGGGTCTGCGCTACAGCTCTTTCCCCAGGTCCCCTCTCGCTGTGGGTCAGCCCGCCGATGGGGGGAGCTAAGGGTTTAGCGGGAGGGCTGCCGCCACTGCAGAGAGCCGCCAGGGCAGAGGGAAAGGTGCCCCTCCAACGGGCAGGGAGTCAGCACCGGTACCCATCAGCCCCAGAACGGCTCCTTGCACCTCCGCAGCAGCGGCACATCCCTCCCAGCAATGCCCCCACCCAACTGCGGCGTCCCTGACCCGCTACCTGGGATACTGCGCACATCTCCGCTGGGGCCTGTGATCTCCGAGTTCCATGGCAGCAGCCGCTCCAGCTCACTGGGCCTGAAAAATAGCCCTGATACTCTTCACAGATGGCATTGGGTTGCGGCCACCACCGTAATTGGAATTCCACTCGCCGTCACACCCGCCAACCTGGTGAGTCTTCGCTTCTCTTTTACGCTGTCCGCTGGAGCTCCGCCCGGGCTGCCACAGTGCATACACGGCAGCCCAGGCACCTACAGCCCGCGCGGCCTCGCTGTTCAGCCACCTACAGGCCGAGCAGTGGCAGGCTCGTTCTTCGGCATCCTACTCACCGGCCGGCAGCCAGGGAAAACAATATCCTGCACCCCGGAGCTCCATGTGTAACATCAGATGTTCGGGTTCGTCACAGCGCCCCTCAGTCCGCAGGAATTAGTCAGATATTTGGCTTGGCATGCAGAGCCCACTCAAGGTGCAGCCATCTTGCAGCCGGAGAAGCCACACCCCCAATTTCAAATATATTCAATTTAATGTATTTCACAGTGTAGGAAATTGGGTTGTAGGTTGAAGGGGGTAAAAACCATACACAAGCAGCAAGCGCAATTCTTGTCAGGGTGAAGCAAAAGCAAACCCCAAATTAGCCAGTGTTCAACCCTCTGGTAGCTTGGCACAAAAGCCGTCAGGCTTAACCTTGAGGCAATGTGTAAAGTATTTATGCAGCACTTCAAACAGTAATAAAGTGAAAATGCAAAAAAAAACAGAACTATCCCACACCGATTTAGAAAAATGGAGTACATTTTAATAAATGATTTGACACCAAAATTACAAAAATCCTATCAGTAAAACCGCCGATATGCAATAAAAAAGATTTAGAAAAAATAGTGCTTAAAAGCATAAATCGTCAACTGTGGTTATCTGGTCGCACTGGACCAGGACAAAGTCACAAGTTCAGGTCGAACATGATGGAGCGCGAGTGGGATACAGGGACTAAGTTAGGCTAGCTGAACAAAGTACCTTAAATCTTGGTTGTAAAGCGTTGCCAGGTCCCGCATAGAGAATGCAGTGGCAGTTCTCTCACATCAGGTTGGTGGCGGCTGACATAAAAATAGCCTGACCAAGTGGATGAGGCCTACAAGGAAAGCCACTTCACCAGCACCATCTAGGGAAGTGGCTTATGATGACAACCACAAAGGGCCCGATTCCGATGCTATTAGGAAGGCCTCCTAACGGAATTTGCTCTGTCTGAATCGGTTCGGGAACGTGTCTTTCCGACCGACTCGGAAAGGTTTCCAACCGACCGAGTACGATGCAAGTCAGGCGTTAGGAATATCCCAATCGAACCCGACGGCATTTGGAATGACCGAGCCATACGGAGCAGAATCGTACGTCTCTACGGGCCGCGTTTCCGAATGACCGAGTACGATGCTGGATTTGGACAGCCTTTCTGAATCGTGCTGTCCGACTCGAATTGGCAGTCGGAATCAGACTTTAGGGGCCCGTAGCGGGCCCCCCTGCACCCAGAGCCTTTCCAATCGGGCCTGTGGGGGTACCCATGGGTCCCTCCTTACCAGCCATGCACAGTGTGGCAGACACCAGAGGGTGCCCGCCACAGGGTGCCCAATTTTCCCCAGCCACCCCTTCCTTCAATGGGAGCCTATGCATTTGGTCGGAACATAGGCTCCCATTGAAGTCAATGGGAGTCCAACCAAATCGTATCTGGAAGCATCCGGATGCATCATACTCGGTCGGTCGGACTCTCCCAATCCGAGTCGGTCGGAAACCATTCCCAAACCCATTCGGTCGGGAAGATTTCCAAACCGCATCGGAATTGGGCCCTAAGTGTACAGAGCCTTTGACTGTTCTGCAAAAAGGTAGGGTAGTAAAGTGTCATCTTTGGATTCATTTCATTAGCTCTTCCCAATCATTCACTGTTTTTGAAGGCCTCTGGCCTCTCCCTTCCTCGTCCCTGATAGGGGGGAGGAGCTGCTAGCTACCACACTTGCACATCACAAAGGCTCCTACTCAGCACACTCACAAAAGTATCACACTAGTCTTTTGTGCCCCCGGACAAGCTGGGCCAGAGGAGGGAAGCAGGAGATTCCAGGCACCTCTGTAGGGGGAGGACTCTAATAGCTTCTCCCACTTCAAAGTGGGCACAAGCATTAAATAATGGACCTTCAGACCTCACTCTACAGATTACTTCTGGACCTGTGGACTCTGTCAGAAAGAAGGACTGCCCTGCTGTGAAGTCTACCCTGCACACCTGCTTGCTGACTAAGGACTGCTTTGCTGCCCAAGATCGACTGTTGCTGCACCAGGACTCTTCTGCTGCTTTAAACTGCTCTGCTGAATCCAGCCTGCCTCTATGGACCCAGGTATCCAAGGAATCTCCAAGTGTCAGTCAGCTGTCCCCCCTGTGCAAGCCTCAGGGACATAACAAGCTTCTTCAGCGCATTTCTGTGCGTTTCAACAAG
Source organism: Calotriton arnoldi (assembly GCA_963921515.1). Lineage (NCBI taxonomy): Eukaryota > Metazoa > Chordata > Amphibia > Caudata > Salamandridae > Calotriton > Calotriton arnoldi. The sequence goes on from CAWUFW010000061.1 coordinate 4,433,173, forward strand.
CCCTGGTGGCTTCTTATATGCCGATGCAGCCTGACGCCAACACCTGTCTAGCGGGAAGCATCTTGTCCCCTGAGCTGACATATCACAGCGCAAGTCTCAGCAAGCTCCACTGGCTTCCTCAATGACAGTGCATCACTGCTCTTCGTCAAAGCTTATCAACTCTGCTGCCGGGCAGCACATCTGAACGCCAGACCTCGCATCGCAGCTCTTCATTGATGGTCCTCTACGCCAGCCCTCGCAGCTTGACACACATTTCGATGCCCACGACTGCAAGGTACTTTTCAGTGGATTGAACACAGTCCTATATCCAGCCCGTGCTCCATTGCAGTTGCCTGAACTTGTAACTTGAGCCCGGTCTACCGCGACTAGATAACCGCGGTTGGCACTTTTTGCTTCTTAGCACTTGGTTTTCACAAAACCTTTAAAATTGCTTATCTCCCGTTTATACTGTTGTAAGGATCATGTCTTCCAGCGCATTGATATTTCAAATGCACGTTTCTGGCATGTGCTTTCATTTCGTAAATATAAATGTATAAGTATTATGTCTGATAAGCAAGATCAATCAAAACACATTTAGTTATAATTTACTGACTATTGAGCTTAGAATAATGGACCTGCAAACCTAACTCTACAGTACACATCTGGACCTGTGGAAGATTCAGTAGAAGGACTGATATGTTGCTCTGCTGCAAGAAGGACTGCAACTCTGCTGCCCTGCTGCTTAATTGAGAAGGCCTGGACCTGTATCTTGAACCTAGGACCACCAGAGTGACTCCAAGGGCTAGTTGGCAGGACACCTGATGAGAGCCTCAGTGACAGAAAAGGTTCCAACCACCTTGAATCTTTTACCCGGGCTCTGCCTGCTGTGAGTCCTGCCCCTTAAGTGGTGCCACCCCAGTCCTGGGCCCTTGAAAATGGGCCTGAAGGTGCTGTGCCTGCCCAGCTGTGGTCCTAGCCGAACCAACGCAGTGCAACGCATCGCCTTAAAGCTACGCATTGCAACCACCGCAGCGCAATGCACCCCCGACGCAGGACCTCACAGCTTCTCGAAACCACCCCAGCACAATGCATCCTCAATGCAGTACCTCACATTGCAGCCCCTCGGAACTGCCGCAGTGCGACGAATCCTCAATGCAGGACCTCGCACCGCAGCCCTGCAGCTGCTCAGAACTGCCACTGCACTACGCATACTCAACGCAGGACCTTGCACCACAGCCACGCAGCTCCCTGTTATGTCTCTGTGGTTTGCACAGGGGGGACACTCGACTGACCCTTGGTCCACACACGCAAGCTGGATTCAGCAGGACAGTTCAAAGCAGCAGAAGAGTCGGTATTCAGATAAAATATCAAAGTTACAATAACGTCATACCAAAATATCGTCTCCAAAATATCGTGATATTGAAATATCGTCTGCAAGAATATCGCTGTCAAGAATATCAATTTTAAGGTAAGCAATATCGATTTTTAAAATATTGAAGTCATTAATATTGTTTACAAAAATATAGTTGTTTATAATATCGTTTTTTAATTATTGTTATGTATTTTAGTTTATATTTTAAATGTATCAATGTGATTTTTTTGTTAAATTATTGTTTATGTTTTTTGATATAGTTGTTAAATTTTTAGTAGTTATGAAAGTTAATGTAATATTTTTTGTGGTTTTTATTACTGTAGCGGGTTGTGGGTTTATAGGGGTACACGGTTGGAAGTAATTTATTTATGATAAATTATAAATTCGTTTTTAATTAAGATTATTTATTTAAATGGTAATTAATTATGTTAATTGTGCAATCATTTTGTTTTATTTAAATTTTAGGTGCGGGTTGTGGGGTTTATAGGGGTATAGGGTGGGAAGTAATTTAAATTTAATTAATTATTAATTTGTTAAGTAATATTATTGATTTAATTGATAATTAATTATGTTAATTGTGTTAATTCTTTTTTTTATTTTAGGTGCAGGTTGTGGAGTTTATAAGGGTACAGGGTGGGAAGTAAATTAATTCTAAATAATTAATAATAAGTTGGTAATTAATATTAATTATTTAATTTATAATTGAATTTTAGGTGCGGGTTGTGGGGTGTATAGAGGTACAGGGTGGGAAATAAATTAATTCTAAGAAATTAATATTTGGTTTTTAATAAATAATAATTATTTAATTGATCATTAATGCATGTTAATTGAGCAATTATTTTTTTTAACTTAAATTTTAGATGTGGGATGTGGGTTTTTAGGGTATAGGGTGAGAAGTAAATACATTTTATTTAAGTTATAATTAATTTTGTAATTGATAATATTTTTTAAATTGATAATTAATTATGCTAATTTTGTAATACATTTTTGTTAAGTTAAGTTAAATTTTAGGAATATGTTGTGTGTGTTGTGGGGGTATATTGTGGGAAGTACATTAATTATAATTAAGTCAAGATTAATTTTTAATTAATGATAATTAGTTTATTGATAAATATGTTAATAGTGTAAATAATGTGTTTTTGAAAGTTAGGTTTTAGGTGCAGGTTGTGAGTTTTGTAGGGTATATGGTGGGAAGTAACTAAAATAAAATTATTTAATACATGTTTTTTGTTAAGTAATTTTTACATAAAATAATTGATTTAAATTATTTTTTTATTTTAAATATAATATTTGTAGTTATTTATATGTATTTAACATTGTCATGTGTATTTATTTAATTTAATTTATAATATAAAATATATTGTTTTTTTTACATATTTAGATTTTAATTTGTTTACTGTTTTTGCAATAATTTTATTGTGTCGAAGAGAATTTGTTTGTTTCTAATGTTGCACTGATTGGAGTGGGAATAGTAAATTTTACCCCTCTGCAACCCAACACTTTCCCTAATGTAGCACAGAGTGGACTGGGAATAGTAATTTTTCCCCTCTGCAATCCAACACTTTCCCTACTGTTGCACTGACCTGAGTGGGAATAGTGAATTTTACCCCTCCGAAATTCAACACTGTCCCTACTGTTGCACAGAGTGGAGTGGGAATAGTACATTTTGCCCCTCCGCAATCCAACATTTTCCCTACTGTTGCACTGACTTGAGTGGGAATAGTAAATTCTACCCCTCTGCAATCCAACACTTTCCCTACTGTGCCCTCATTGAAGTGTAAAACACACAAGATGATGGACGGAATGCTGCACATTGGCAAACATTCACCCCCAGTCACAGATCTGGGTTTAATCCATCGTTATTTTGCTTCACCACGCCACCCCAGTTCAGACATAGCCATATGCAAATCAGTCTTGACCCTGTGCCTCATGGGAACAGTCCAGACCGAACTGCCAAGCCATGTCTTCCCTGGACCAGAATCAAGCATCCTAGGACCGGTTTCAGGCTATCAGCCTTCATCAGCCAGGATAGCTTGACTCCAGTGGCGTAGTGAGCACGGGACCCACGTTTGGGCATACCCTTCCCACTTAGGGCGAAATGCAAAACACACAAGATGATGGACGGAATGCTGCACATTGGCAAACATTCACCCCCAGTCACAGATCTGGGTTTAATCCATCGTTATTTTGCTTCACCACGCCACCCCAGTTCAGACATAGCCATATGCAAATCAGTCTTGACCCTGTGCCTCATGGGAACAGTCCAGACCGAACTGCCAAGCCATGTCTTCCCTGGACCGGAATCAAGCATCCTAGGACCGGTTTCAGGCTATCAGCCTTCATCAGCCAGGATAGCTTGACTCCAGTGGCGTAGTGAGCACGGGACCCACGTCTGGGCATACCCTTCCCACTTAGGGCGAAATGCAAAACACACAAGATGATGGACGGAATGCTGCACATTGGCAAACATTCACCCCCAGTCACAGATCTGGGTTTAATCCATCGTTATTTTGCTTCACCACCCCACCCCAGTTCAGACATAGCCAGATGCAAAACAGTCTTGACCCTCTGCCTCATGGGAACAGTCCAGACCGAACTGCCAAGCCATGTCTTCCCTGGACCGGAATCAAGCATCCTAGGACCGGTTTCAGGCTATCAGCCTTCATCAGCCAGGATAGCTTGACTCCAGTGGCGTAGTGAGCACGGGACCCACGTCTGGGCATACCCTTCCCACTTAGGGCGAAATGCAAAACACACAAGATGATGGACGGAATGCTGCACATTGGCAAACATTCACCCCCAGTCACAGATCTGGGTTTAATCCATCGTTCTTTTGCTCACTATGCCACCCCAGTTTGGACACAGCCATATGCAAATCAGTCTTGACCCAGCTCCTTATGGGAACAGTCCAGCCCGAACTGCCAGGTCAGGTCCTCACTGGACTGGAAACAAGCATCTTGGTTGAAAAGTTTAAGCACTCCATCCATAATCTTGTTGTGTTTGCTATGTTAGTTCTAAGTGGCCAAGGGTATGCCCAGACGTGGGTCCCTTGAGCGCTGTGCGACTGGATTTAAGCTAGCCTGACTGATGAGGGGCGATGCTCCGAAACTGGTCCCAGGATGCTTGTTTCTGGTCCAGGCAGGGCAGTTCGGGCTGGACTGTTCCCTCGTTACTTATTATTTCTATGTATGATGTATTCAGAATCACACATAGAAAGCAACATTTTTTGGTGCATGAAGGACTCCTTTCCTGAATAATAACAATCCTGCCTGTAACTCAGGCACACTTGCTCCATGGAACAAGGGTGCCTACGTTGGCGCTGCACTGCCACAAGAGCAGCAGCACAAGGAAAGAGCAGAAATAATACCTATATTTTAGAATTTTGATTATTTCAGGTCCTTTCCTTTCACACACCTCAGCACAACAAGTTTTGTTGCTGCGTTCTATTGCATAAAAGACTAATAAATATTTCCCTTAGAGTTCGACTGAGAGAGTATTTTGTCACAATTGAATCACACTACCCTATCCGCAAAACTGAAGGGCATGTCCTCTCATTAAGAGTCATCCAGAGCTTGATTTTGTCAGCGCCATAGACTATTCTATCTTCACCACTGACATAAAGCTCCAACGAAATAAACCAGTATGTTCTGTCTGAGTTTTCACCATTTGTCGGTCACCCAATGTAGAGTGGGTGGCAAATGTGAAGTTTTTACTGGCTGTCACCCCAGGTAAAAGTTGCCTGTAAGGATCAGCGAAAAGGGAAAAATGGAAACCACACAACACAGTGCCAAAATCCCATGGTAAATGTATAATTGCTTGTTTTTTCTGTTAACTACTAAATCCAAAATTCTACATTTTTTTAAAATATAATTTTATTGATTTTTCAAATACTTCAAACAAGTGACCCTCAGACATACACTCCCACCGCCCCCCCAACTGTGAGGATAATCGACCAGCAGTTATACTCTTCCTCTCCGTTGTTGCACCTAGTTCTCCGAACAGTAAACAATTGTCCCACCTCCACTGTGTCTTGGCTTCATTGAAGTGTGCCTGCCACACGGTGCTGGGATGCTGAGGGCCGCACCATAGGTGCTCCTAGGCCCAAATGCGGAGGGCCAGGGGGAAGGGGGCCCTGCTTGGGGGCCCCCAAAGTCAGTTCCCGACAGCCAATCCATGTCGTAAATGCCGAAATGGATTGGCTGTCGGAAACCAACATCATAATCCCGACAGCGGAAACACCGTCCTTAAGGAATTATGGTGCAGTTCCGACTGACTGACGGGCTCCTTACGCCTTCGGAACCGAATTGGATTCCCCGCCGGTTTAAACTCCGACCACCGTCATCCTAAAGCGGCGATTGAAGTTTAAACCTACCATGTCGGTCGGAAAGCCTCCGACCAACGGTTGGAGGGTTTTCGACCAACATCGTAATTAGGCCCTGAATGCTATTAGTATATGTATATACATATATATATATATATATATACATATATATAGCAGAAACCAAGTTGCTCCTTCCGGGATGCTGGAACCCTAGAAGGGTGGTGTACACTCCGGCGGAGCACGCCGGTTGTTGCAATATCCAATTAAAGTTCTGTGTAGTACACTCTCAGGAAGAAACAGACAGAGCACATGCTAGGTATCCAAGATTTAATCCACACAACGCGTTTCGGCGAGAGCCTTGATCACGTGTGAAAAGTGCACACTACCAGCCGTTACTAATAAAGTTTTTGCCCACAATCATCAACATAAACAAAGGACAACATATACTTCGTTACCACCAGTTTTCATGGCCGCCATCTTAGACTAGCAAACAAATGTCTATATCAATACATTGCAGCCTAGAAGTAACGGGCAATTTATCAAATACAGTGCGAAATAATATCACTGATGATTAATTGGTTGCCACTAAACAGAATAAGTTATTGTGATCCGTGTAGGAAAATTGATGAAAAACGAATTAAACATCGACTTGCTAGGCTACCGTGATGCAATATCAAAGCATGATTATTAATAACAAACATAGTGCCACTGCAACCGTCGGAGAAATAAAGGTTAAAGCGTCAAATACGCAGGTGTGTGAGGTGGTAAAAGAAATACGAAGTGCACATTGCCTCTGGATACATGCCTAAGCGTAAATAGAAAATGCCAAGTAAATTAAACTGTCCTGATATAGGATATCCAAGGCTCATCCAAGCAACGTAATACGAAAATCACATATCAACTGCGCTATCATACATAATGTATGAATTAACGAAGATGGTCAAAGTGTACAAGAACGCTATGGAGATCCAAAGCGGACTGAGTTGTGGGCTACCACTAGTCAAACAGTGAGTGACCTGTTAAATACAATCAGAAAAAACTATGCTCATACGTGCTTGGTTCAGGCAATAGAAGCAGAAGGTAGTAGTCGATGATTGTGCATTTATCAGCAACTGGCTGGTGGGAAGTGATTATACAATACAGTGTAACAGGTGAGACGTCTAAATCTAGAGGAAAAGGGTAGGATGCCCGTGAAGATAATACCCTGTGAGAGGGCTCCTTCCTTTTCTCCTGCGAAGAAAACATAAACAGAAAAAGAGATTAAAACAATGTTGCAATTGTACGTTACAGTCTAACACCTAACGATAAAAGAAAAAATTAAAAACATACAATTAAGTATAATCTGCCGCACTACGTGGAAAGAGGAAGGACAGAGGTATGATAACAAACATTAAATTGGAAAAAATAGACAGATGATTATTTATGACCCTTGTCTCAAATGAATGGAAAGTTCCTCATCGAGGTTTAATCCCCCGGGACTTTTGGTTTGGAAATCTATGATGTATCTGGATTCACGTTGTCTGAGGGCCAATACCCTATCTCCACCCCTGGGATTCTTGGGGATGTGCTCAAGGATCAAATAGCTCAATTCAGCAACATTGGAAAAGTGTTTTTCTTGGCAGTGGCGCACCACGGGATATTTTGGGCCATTGTTGGTAACAGCTCTTAAATGTTCAAGGACCCATTTTTTGGCTGTACAGGTCGTGCTTCCAATGTACCAGAGCTTACAGGTACATTCGATAGCATAGACAACAAAGCTGGTACTGCATGTCAAAAACTGTGTGATTTTTTTAGAAATCCCTCCGTATTCTAACACAGCTCTGAACATGCTGTGTTTGCACGCCTTGCAGTGGCCACAAGGATAGAATCCTATGTGGCCATGTGTCGTAGTTGTGGGATACAGGGTGATGTCATTTCTGACCACTAGATCGCGAATGTTTCTGTTCCGTCTGTATGTCACATTAGGTCTATCTGTTATGCTTGTGCCCAGGACATTATCGGACTTTAAGATGTCCCAATTTTTAGTGAGGATGCGTTTCACTTTGTGTGCCTCAGAATTGAAGGTGAGAATGACACGTGTATTATCCCAGTCCTCCTCCCCGGTCTCACAGGATTTTTCCTGTAGGGTGTGTTTCCTATCGACCACCTCTGCCCGTTACTTGGCTTTTTTGAGGACCCAGTTGGGATATCCCCGACTGTGAAATCTGTCAATAATGCGATCTCTCTCCTCCGTATAGGCCTCGGTGTTGTTGCAGTTCCTTTTAGCCCTCAGCAGTTCGCCAAATGGTATATTCCATTTCAGTGCCTCTGGGTGGCTGCTGAGGGCATGTAGGACACTGTTACCTGCAGTAGCCTTCCGGAAGAGAGAGGTGCACACTTTGCCCTGTTTGATTTCTAAGCAAACATCTAGGTACTCAATTTTGTCTGCCGTGATGTTACCAGTGAGCAAGATGTTGTACCCGTTGGTGTTAAGTTTCTTGACAAAATCATCAGCGTCACTTCTCGAGCCCCTCCAGATGATGAACAAATCATCTATGTAGCGTAGCCACATGACGATTTTCTGGAGCTCGCCCTTGAGAGTATCGCTGCTGAAAATCTCTTGCTCCCAGTAGCCCATAAAGAGAATAGCAAAACTGGGAGCAAAGCAAGATCCCATTGCAGTACCGTTGATCTGCCTATAGAGGGCGCCATTGAAAGCAAAGATGTTGTTTTTGAGACAAAATTCGATCATACCTATGATCATCTGGCTATGGTCACGATAATGTAAGGGCCTATTTTTGAGGAAGTGTTCACACGCTTCTAATCCCTGTTGGTGATCAATTATGGTATAAAGCGAGTGCACGTCTAGTACAATAAAAAGATACTCAGGACTCCAAACAAGATTTTCAATTCTGCATAGGAAATCTTTCGTGTCCCTCAAATAGCTGGGCAATGTTGTCACAGAGTCCCTTAAGAAGTGATCAACATATTTGGAAATATGTTCACTCACACTGCCAATCGACGACACTATAGGGCGCCCAGGTGGTTTCAGGCTATCCTTGTGTAATTTCGGTATCAAATACAATATGGGGAGTTTGGGATGATCTTTTTTCAGATAACAATATTCTTCCCATGTCAAAACCCCCTTATCCCTCCACATGATCAATTTGTCCCAAATGTCAGTGATGCTCCGATTATACATCTCTAATGTGATCTGTATGTAAAATTTGGTGTCATTGAGTTGGCGTAAGGCCTCATTGATGTAGTCATCACGATTCAGAATAACCACATTCCCCCTTGTCTGCTGGACGGATCACAATATTTGTGTCCTCATGAAGGGATTTAAGTGCCTGTCTTTGATTGAACGATAGATTATCTTGAAAATCTCTGCGCTGCTTGTTATTCCTATGTCTAAGTTCCAGGAGTCCCTTGTTAGTGCACTCATGGAACGTGTCTATGCTGTCATGTGGAAGAAGGGGGACAAAAGTAGATTTGACCTTGAAATCTGTTTTGGCTGCTGCCCCTAGTTCTAACTCCATTTGTTCCAGCATTTGTGTGGTGTCAATGTGTCCTTCCCTGGACTCACTGTCCTGTGCTAATTCGGCCATGGTGATAAGTGTGTCAATGTCACCAATCACTAAATTGCTATCATTCGTACTCTTGCTGGTCATAGTATTGTAATTCTGACCCAATCTCTTGAGTTTATGCCACTTTTTCAATTTCAATTTACGTACAAATCTAAACAGATCAATTCTAGTATCAGTATAATTAAACACAGAAGATGGGCAGAAAGAGAGGCCTAAACATAAAGTTTTTTTCTCCACATCACTGATAGGTCTTTTGGACAGATTCACTACAGTTCTGTTTACCATGTTCATATCCATTAGTAATTCCTGTTGGAGCGTGTTTTGCGACTTCCCATAGCGCCCCTTCCTTTGCCTGTATTGCCAGCGTTGTTTGAGTCTTTTCTTTCTGTTGCAGCGTTTCCCTGTCCTCTGCCTCTTCCCCATCCCCGGCCTCGTGGTTTCGGTGGTGGGTTGTCTCTCTCCTTCTGTCGATCCTTCCTCATCACCCGAAATTCGTCTAAAAAATTGATTTGTCTAGGGTTGCGTTCTTCACCAGATGCATTGCCTCCTGATATGTCCGATTCTGTGTCACTGATTGTAGAATTTTCAGTCAATGGATTCGTAGTATTAGCCAGAATGGATGTGGTATTATGAGTTTTGTATAAATGGTCATACTTTTTGCTGAAAGTTAATATTCTGCCACATTCATAATCAGCATAGTCTCGATTCATCTTTCTCTGTTTTCTGGCCTTGATGTCTTCCTCATATTTACTGAGGCGGTCTTTCATGGGATCCAGTGATTTTTCAAAGTATCAGAATCCAATGTTTGAGAGAGTTCCGTCATGATTTCTTTGATCTGTTTCAATATGTCCTCTCTGTCCTGCCAAGCATATTTTATGAGTATTTCCATCATAATCCTGGAACTTGATGCAGAGTGCTCAGACCATTCCTCCAACATTTTGGGGTTGGGAGCCTCATATGTGGGAGTAATGAAAATTCTTAATCCCCTGGGTGCCATTGCCTGGTCCACGTAATTTTGTAGGGAGATCGCCTCCCACCATTTAGACGTTTCAGTACGTTTGAGTTTTTCCAATTTCCTGATTTTCTCTTCCAGCGGTTGAGTTTTGGGGTCTAGTTTTTCTGCTGTATCCGAGCTTTTGGCTACCCCGGGTTTCCTGCTGAACAAAGTAAGAGCAGCCGCTCTTCTTTCCGCTTCCTCCTCCATCTCGTGTGCTTAACTTGGACCGATTACCTGTGTGCTGCTGTCTGTCTTCCCCTTCCCTTGCATGGAAAGTTCCCTTTGCCTAATGAACTAAAAAAATATACCATACGCCATACCTCGTAGACCAACAAGGTCGTGTGTAGCACCTGTAGTGGCTGCAATTCAGTTACAGTCGCGAGATGCGATGATATGGTAATGTGCATAAGTAGCGCTGGCTGAGATTTTATGTATACACCAAGATCAAACGCTGTGTACACCGGGGAAAGCGGTCAATGTCAACACTCGGCAGTTACCTCCGCATTTGCCGCTGCCCTGGGGAAGCCCCCGCGGCACGTATCCGCCGATACGTAACCACTGCACCCCCCACAAGGGACGGACAAATTAGGGTGGTAAACTTACCTACGTGTGCAGTCCTCCAGTGCTCTCTCTTGTTCGTGTAGCGGTTCAAATTCCGCTACGTTAGGCCGGTTCAGTTGCACCCCTCAATCACGTGCAGAAACCAAGTTGCTCCTTCCGGGATGCTGGAACCCTAGAAGGGTGGTGTACACTCCGGCGGAGCGCGCCGGTTGTTGCAATATCCAATTAAAGTTCCGTGTAGTACACTCTCAGGAAGAAACAGACAGAGCACAGGCTAGGTATCCAAGATTTAATCCACACAACGCGTTTCGGCGAGAGCCTTGATCACGTGTGAAAAGTGCACACTACCAGCCGTTACTAATAAAGTTTTTGGCCACAATCATCAACATAAACAAAGGACAACATATACTTCGTTACCACCAGTTTTCATGGCCGCCATCTTAGACTAGCAAACAAATGTCTATATCAATACATTGCAGCCTAGAAGTAACGGGCAATTTATCAAATACAGTGCGAAATAATATCACTGATGATTAATTGGTTGCCACTAAACAGAATAAGTTATTGTGATCCGTGTAGGAAAATTGATGAAAAACGAATTAAACATCGACTTGCTAGGCTACCGTGATGCACTATCAAAGCATGATTATTAATAACAAACATAGTGCCACTGCGACCGTCGGAGAAATAAAGGTTAAAGCGTCAAATACGCAGGTGTGTGAGGTGGTAAAAGAAATACGAAGTGCACATTGCCTCTGGATACATGCCTAAGCGTAAATAGAAAATGCCAAGTAAATTAAACTGTCCTGATATAGGATATCCAAGGCTCATCCAAGCAACGTAATACGAAAATCACATACCAACTGCGCTATCATACATAATGTACGAATTAATGAAGATGGTCAAAGTGTATATATATTAATAGTTATTTGTTATAATATTACATATTATTACATTATTTAAAAATTCTGAAATTATAATTTAAATTATTAGTTTTTTTAACCAGATATGTGTATATATATATATCTCTCTCTATATATATATATATCTCTATATATATCTCTCTCTCTCTCTATATATATATATATATATATATATATATATATATATATATGTGTCAAACTTTAAAAAAAGTTTTTAGTTATATTTGTTATATATTAAATCTGTGTTATTTTTCTTAAATTAAGGTTTCTATTTAATATATAAATTAATATATATTTAAAATCGATATTTAATACAACAAAATTAATGACAACAATATTTCCCCCCCAATATTTTTGTATATACCAATATAAGTATAGGATGACAATAATTTGGTATATTTTTTTATGGGTATATTGTCATAAGCGATATATTGTCAGTGAACCGAAGAGTCCTGGTGCAGCAACAGCAGACCTTGGGCAGCAAAGCAGTCCTTGGTCAGCAAGCAGGTGAGCAGGGCAGACTTTACAGCAGGGCAGTCCTTCTACTTGACAAAGTTCATAGGTCCAGAAGTAAACTGAGGAGTTAGTTCTAAAGGTCCATTTTATACCTGGTGCCCACTTTGAAGTGGGAGAAGCTACTAGGATCCTCCCGCTACAGAAGTACCTGGAATCTCCTGCTTCCCTGCTCTGGCCCAGCTTGTCTGTGGGCACAAAAAACTAGTGTGATACCTTTTGTGCGTGTGCTGAGTCAGAGCCTTTGTGATATGCAAGTGTGGTAGGTGACAGCTCCTTTTCACTTTCCGGGAGGAGGGAGGGAGAGGCCAGTGGCCTTCGAGTGATGTGAGCGCGATACAAATGTTCCTGATTTGATTTGAATGATTGGGAAGTGCTAATGAAATGAATCCAAAGATAACATTTTACCACCCTACCTATTTGTATAACAGTCAAAGGCTCTGAACACTTTGTAGTTGTCATCATAAGCCACTTCCCTAGATGGTGCTGGTGAAGTGGCTTTCCTTCTAGGCCACATCCAGTTGGTCAGATTCCTTTTACGTCAGCCACCACCTACCTGATTTGAGAGAACCACAAGGATCCTCAATCAGCTCCACATTGTTTCCATGCATACATGGTGTCACCAGCCTTATTGGTGCCCACAGCATCAACCTTATACCCTACACAGACAATACCCAGCTCATCATCTCCATAACCAACAAAACACCGAACACTTGGACCAACTTCACCACCTGCATATCCAGATGGATGACAAACAGCTTGCTCAAACTCAATACACCTATATCAATAACCGGGGTCAACCCTGTAACCCTAAAAAACATGGTGGTACGGAATAGCAGAAACAATGGGCCCGTTGCGGAAACAGGACCGCCCGACATGGAGGTCGGAAAGTGTATACTTTCCATTGCGGCTTGTGCTGCGAGCTGCAGCACAAGCAGCAATAGAAAATATACACTTAGGAAACATCCATGCACGGTGTGGCAGGCCCCATGCGGAGCCTGCCACAGGATGCATGGATGTTTAGCCCAGGACTCATAGCAGGGGGCCACAGGGGCCCTGCTATGGGGCCCCAAAAGGCCCCTGCTATGGGGCCCAAAAGGCACTTTCTGCCAGCCTTTTCATGTCGGAAGAACCAACATAAAAAGGCTGGCGGAAAGGTGGATCGTAATCCTCATGGCAGTGCCTGAGAAGGCACTGCCTCCATTTAGGGAATGCAATCAGACCGACTGCCGATGGGCTCCTTGAGCCCGTCGGAAGCTGTCGGTAGGTTTCTCCACCAATGCGGTCCGACCGACTGCATCGTAATGCGGCGGTCTGACCGCGGCCTCAGATGTCGGTGGACCGACACCTACGTGATGTCGGTGGGACGTGCCATCTTTGTCAGGCTCACCGACATCGTAATGAACCCAAAGTGAGTAGACACTAGCTGAAAGAGAATAATCATCTCCTCTAGGGGGAAGGAGTATTGAGAAATTATCTAATTGTTTATGCAAATATAGGCCACTACAGCACCTGTGGTGTGCTCTCCCTAGAAAACATGATACAAATGAGAAATGTATTACAAATATTATAACCTGCCCAATGTTATGCTTAGAAATATTTGTTTTTCGAAGTCAGACTCGATATGAGTGGAATGCAATTTACATTTTAAAAATTATTCGAATTACCAAGTTTTGGTATGATGTCTCAGGGCGTCAGAGAAATGCGTTTTAATCTTATTAATTATTGGCCCTCCAAAAACTCATCACTAGTCTTTTTGATTTGAGGTCACCCTCAGTAATGCAGTCTAAACTAAAGTAGCTAATGAGTTGACTGACTTGCAAAAACTGGCAAAAACCATAAGATGCAAAATTGCCTACAAAGCTCAGATGCATAAATGTGGTGTTAGCTAATTCAACCTTGCTTTATAGAAAATCTGATTTTCAATGTAAGCAGCGCAACTGAAGAAATAACTACATTGGTAGAACTTTTTAAGAGCTTGTTCCAATGTGAACATATTTTTTAATCCATGTTGCACCAGGAGCGCCTGTAGCACAAAGAAGGGAGACATGCTGTTTGTGATAAAAGCTTCTTACACTGCTGTATCTGCTTAATCTTCAAGCTAGATTTGTTTTATAAATATATACTGCCTGGGTTTATATTGTCTGTTCTATTTTTATCTCATGGAAAGATCATACAAAAAAAATTGCTTTATGGCAGTGGTTCTTAACCCGGAGTCGTAGAGAGACAACGCCTACTTAAGGGGTCCACAAACGTTTATAAAGTACATTTACATAATAAAAGCAAAATTGAAAGTTTTGAAACGCTCTGTAAATGTGAAGAACTTCGAAACTGCATACTGAAACTTAAGTTGATATTCCTATGTTGATTCGTGGGAGAAGCACAAGTACTACAAACGGAATCTAGTAAAGGCTGTAGGATGTCATCATGTAACACACAACAAAATGTAAATGCCTGTAAATTAACTGTACACATTCAACACTTAGGAAATCAAAAATGAAGCAAATATTTTTGTAATTCTGATGAGTGATGGGAACAAAGATTTTAATAGGATCAGAACAAATCAACACATTTTACTTGCTGATGCACAAATGATAACTATTCACTGAAACCTGAATTCATCCCATTATTTTTTGTGTGCAACATAGTTTTATCAGTAAAACTGTATGTCTGTGCAAATTTAGTGGCCATTTCAATAGAAAATGTGTTGTCTGTAAGTTACAGTGTGCTGCCACACTATGCTTCAGGTACATTAAAAAATCGCCTGCCTCATGGACATTCAAGCTCGGTGGGAATGCAAAGGTTTGTCTAAAAGAGTGGGTCGTGGTTCTAAAAAGTTTGGAAAGCTATGCGTGTTAGGCGATGCGTTGTTATGATTCAACTTGAAGCATTTACAACATGATGATAAACAAACCATATAGATCCCTTGTGACTTTTTCTTAATATTCATGATCTAATCCTGAGCACTTTACAAGAGACAGTAAGTCCGTTTTTATATAGCGCAGCTACTCACCCTTACGGGTCTCAAGGCGCTGGGGGCCGTAGTGGAAATTAAGTGAGCTATTGCCCAGAGTCACATGGTGCTGAGCTAAGCTGCCGCTGGAGCCGGGGATTGAACCGTGAACCCTGTGCTCCGAAGTCAGCTGCCCTGGCCGCTGCACCACACCAAAGACAGAGCTTTGTGTGATTCACAATAGTCACAGACAGGAGTGTGGTGAACTCCCCGCTTTAGCAGCTACAGTGGGGTGGTGTTCTTTATGGGCCTTTTGTGTCTGAAACTGGGCACACAGCGTCAAAAAAAGAGCAAAGAAAAAAAGACAACTGGGTAAATAGAACAGGCAAAGAAAGAAGGAATATTGGAAGGAAAGGTGAAAAGAAGGACGTATGGATGAATTAGTGGGTGGATGAATGACTATGTGGATGAATGAGTGGGTGAAAGGATGAGTGAATGATAGCTGGATGGACAGGTGAAAGGATGGCAAAGAAAAGGGATGGGTGGATGGATGAGTAAGTGAATGGATAGGTGGATGGACAGGTAAAAGGAAGGCAGAGTAAAGGGAAGGATGGGAGTGAATGGATAGGTGATTGGACAGGCGAAAGAGTGCCAGACTAAAGAGATGGATGTGTAGGTGGATGAACAGGTAAAAAGATGGCAGAGTAAGGGGATGGATAGGTAGTTAGAAGGCAAAGTGGATGGGTGGATGATGGATGGATGGATGGATGGCAGAGTGGAAGGATGGATGGCAGAGGGGATGGATGACAGAGTTGATGAACAGATGAATGGATGGATGGCAGCAGAGTTGATGGATGGATGGCAGAGTGAATACATGAATAGATGGATGGAAGGCAGAGTGGAATGATTCATTGCACAGTGGATGAATTGGTAGACAGATGGCAGAGTGGATGGATTAATGGATGAATGGAAGAATAGATGGATAGGAGAGTGGATAGATGGCTGAGTGGATGTATGGCGGAGTGAAAGAGTGGATGGCAGAGTGGATGGATAGATGGCAGAGTGGATGGATAGATAGCAGAGTAGATGGGTTGCTGGTTGGATGGATGAATGGCAGAGTGGATGGTTGAGTGGATGGATGACAGAATGATTTATGGATGGCAGAGTGGATGGATGGATTGCAAAGTGGATAGGAGGATGGATGGCAGAGTGAATGGGTTGATGGATGGCAGAGTGGATGGATATATGGATGGGAGAGCGGATGGATGGCTCGAAGAGTGGATAGATATATCAATGAATGGCAGAATGGATGGATTGATGGCAAAGTGTAGGGATGGATGGATGAATGGATCGATAGCAGAGTGTCTAGATGGATGGATCACAGAGTGGATGGATGGATCACAGAGTGGATGGATGGGTGGATAGCTGAAAGGATGGGTGGATGGATGTATGGATGGGTGGCAAAGTAGATGGATGGCAGAATGGATGGATCGATGGGTGGCAGAGTGGACGGATGCATGGAAGAGTGGATGGATGCATGGCAGTGTGGATGGATGGATCGACCGATGGAAGGCAGGGTGGATGGATTTATGGGTGGATGGATGAATGGATGGAATGGGGAAGTTGAATAACTATAAAAGAATGAACAGATGACAGAATGTAAAGGTAAAACAGTGGATATCAGCAGGTGGCTGGAAGGGTGAAAGAATGAATGGATAGATGCATGGATGGAAGATACAGGAAAGCTGTTCTTGGGAGGGTTCAGCTCACTTGTTTCGGTTGTTTGGTGGTATTAGCTCTTTAGCTCAAAGTGGGGGTGATTTTAGTGTTCTGGCTACTCCCTTGGTCACATGACTCTCTTCCCATCAGCACTCAAAATCAAACTTCTGATCTTGAACTAGGAATTTATTTATTATTGTTCCACATCAAAAGTATTCATCATGCCATTATCAGTTTAAAACAATGAGTCAATTCTGCCTTCCACCTAACAATATATTAATCCTGTGAATCAAATCCTGAGAATCCCAACATATATCATGGTTTCACCTATCCATGCATAGATGTATATAACTATATACCACATAAGAAGCCCTCTCAACTAACCAACATAAAGTAACTCCTAGACATTTGTCTGTTAAAAGTACCAACTACAATACTTCAAAGTTGTCATCATTCATAGAGCCCTCCTCTTGTGACTACTCCCTGCTCAACCTCAGCACTTCCTTTGGGCATTCAGCTCAATTCCCTCAGCATGAACCAAATATGTCAACTTGTCTAATATGGGACAGAGCTATCTCCTGATTATTCTCTTATAGTATCAAGATACAAATGATCCCTAAGAGTCTATACCTGAATACTTCATAATGTTGTCTGATTTCAATGTGGTATGGAACGCCTTATCAATATTTAGTCCATATTTCACGGTTCTCAAGGAATTACTCCACCATGTCTCTTCGAGTAGAAGTCTATGTTCTCTATGCTCTCCCATCTGATGATTTGATATTTTGTCGAACCCTGGTAGAGAAATTCTATTTTTTTCAGCTAAATCATGTTTATCAGCAAAATACATGCTAATGGGTGACCTATTATCTCCATTCCTTACTAAAGTCAAATGTTCTTTCCACCTCTCTTTGACTTGCCGTATTGTGGAGCCTACATACTGCAAGGATCAAAGCAGGCGTACTACATAATTATACTGCTTTCTAAGATAGTTAAGTGTAGACTTTGAGGCTACAAATCGGAAACTTTTCTACATTTACTTTGTAGCTGCCCGACGTTGCTTGACCTCCGGCGATCTCTATTAAAGTCACTCTTTTTAACCCATGGTATAAGAACATGTAATCATGCAATGAACTGGACTTTTAGTACCATGGTGCCCCTCGAATTGGCAAGAATAGGCAAATTCTTTAAAGCTGTGCAGGACTTCCTTAAAAACTCACAACAAAGCATTGAGATGATCGTGAATCGATAACTCTTAGGGGCCGATTCCGATTCGGGCCGGAAAACGTACCGACCGACTCAGTACAGGAATTTCGTCCGACCGACACGTACCGGCGCCGTCCGACCCGTGTAGTACGATGAAATGCATGTGAATCACGACCGACTCGTACGGAACACAAAACGAACGACCGACCCGGACGGAAACAAGCTATCCGGCCGGGAAACCATGCGAATCGAACCGACCGGCACGCACCAGGAATCAACCTGAACGAAACGTACCCGCGAACTCCGACCCGCGCAGTACGATGCAATGCGTGCAAAACCAGACCGACTCGCACGGAGCACAAGCCGTACGACTGACACGCATACAAAAGCCAGCCAAAACAACACTAAACTCCGCGACCGACTCGTACGCCGCACATGAAACCTAGCTGAAACACAGCGGGAACGACTCGGAGAACATCGCACGAGACAACTGCAGCGTCCTACTCGGTCAGAAGAACGCCTCCTACATGCACCAAAAATACTAAGGAAAAAAGAAAAAAAAAAGGGCCAAACAAGCAATCACAAAGCAAATAAATACAGGGTTGGAAAAAAAATGGAACAAGGACACACCCCCAACTCCACCTATATAAAGGTCACAAATCCCTACCATGATCCTTTGCAAATTCCACTGACCTGCCAGCACAGAACACCATCAGACAGCAACCACAGACACACTCACAGCTCATCCATCACACAAGCCACACACCATTAGCACCTCAACAAATAGCACCCTCACACACACACAGCAAAACCTACACTCTTCCACCCTCACTTGCACACACACATCAATCACCACCACCACCCATCACCATGCCCCCAAAGAAGAATCCAAAGTTCCTAGATAGTGAATTGGAAGTCATGGTAGACGAGATCCTCAGGGTAGAGCCACAGTTGTTTGGCACATTGGTCCAACAGACCCCCATGGCGCAGAAAACCAAGATGTGGGAGAGGATCGTCGACAGGGTCAACGCACAATCACCATGTTTGCCCACAAAGGAAGACATCCAGAACAGGTGGTATGATGTGCGCAGGAGGGTCAGGGACCTACTGAAGAAGGATTACCTCCTGAGTCGGCACACCGGCAGTGGCCCTCCTGACAAACCAGTATACCTCAGGCCCTGGGAGGAGAAGGTGCGGGCCATCCTACCACCAGTGAGCGTATATGGACTAACAAACATCCCAGAGCCTGGTGAGTACACAACTAATATACACAATATGGTGTGACAATACACACACATCACTGTCAAGGGGATAGTCAAACCATGCACCCTTAGCAAATCCACAGCAACCAAAAGATAATCATCCCAAGATGTGAATGCTAGTCAGACAAACACAATACCTGCCATCTCATAGTGATATGTAACTGTGTCATGACATGTACAAACCTAACAACACATACAGCAAGGCAGTGGCACAAATATAACCAACAAACACTGTCAGATATTTTGCCACCACTAGAACACCACCTCACAGGGAAGCTCACTGAAAGGAAGGAATTCTGTGTATGCTGGTGAAGTCAGTGTAGCCAATAGCATGATGGGAGTTGTAGTCACAGATATTGGTCACCCTCACAATTGGCCCATCAACACCACCCTGAACCATGCTCACATCACAGGGAGTGGAAAAGGACTGACAAGATGGCTGACACTGGGTACTGCTGTGGGGAGCACAAGGCCCTGCTGGGAACTGTGCACCAACAAACAACAGGACCACACTGTCAGCCATCTTGCTATTGCTGTCACACTCACACACAGTGAAGTCCACTCAAAAGGAAGGAAGCATGGGCATGCTGGGAAGGGGGGTGAAGGCAATAGCATGATGGGAGTTGGAGTCACAGATATTGGTCACCCTCACAATTGGCCCATCAACACCACCCTGAACCATGCTCACATCACAGGGAGTGGAAAAGGACAAACAAGATGGCTGACACTGGGTACTGCTGTGGGGAGCACAAGGCCCTGCTGGGAACTGTGCACCAACCAACAGCAGGACACCACTGACTGACATCCTGAAAGCCAACTTGCACTCCCTGCAATGGAAGCACGTTCCATGGTGGGATATCTGGCTGGGTGGGAAGGAGGACTCACAGCACTGACCATAGTTACAAGCAGTTCTCCTCACACACCCCCTCAACACTAATTCCACATAACCCACCTGGGAGAATGCAATGCCTCACACTCTAATTGAAGATCCCACAAAGAACCACCACCCTGGGTTATGCTGTGTGAAGCACAGGGACACTCTTGGGACTTGTAGCCAAACAACCGCCAGGACAACACTGTCAGCCATCCTGTCAGCACAGGCACACTACCCCACAGGGAAGCAGAGTCAAAAGGAAGGAAGTATGGGCATGCTGGGAAGGGGTGTGTAGGCAATAGCATGATGGGAGTGGTAGTCACCGCTCAACATCCCCCACCCACATGGCCCAGCAAGCTCACACTGAAGCATGCACACCTCATAGGCACTGAAAAGCCACTTCAAAGATGTCTGACACTGGTCTCAGCTGTGGGGAGCACAAGGCCCTGCTGGGAACTGGGCACCAACAAACAACAGGACCACATTGTCAGCCATCTTGCCATTGCTGTCACACTCACACACAGTGAAGTCCACTCAAAAGGAAGGAAGTATGGGCATGCTGGGAAGGGGGGTGTAGGCAATAGCATGATGGGAGTGGTAGTCACCGCTCAACATCCCCCACCCACATGGCCCAGCAAGCTCACACTGAAGCATGCACACCTCATAGGCACTGAAAAGCCACTTCAAAGATTTCTGACACTGGTCTCAGCTGTGGGGAGCACAAGGCCCTGCTGGGAACTGGGCACCAACAAACAACAGGACCACATTGTCAGCCATCTTGCCATTGCTGTCACACTCACACACAGTGAAGTCTACTCAAAAGGAAGGAAGTATGGGCATGCTGGGAAGGGGGGTGTAGGCAATAGCATGATGGGAGTTGTAGTCACAGATATTGGTCACCCTCATAATTGGCCCATCAACACCACCCTGAACCATGCTCACATCACAGGGAGTGGAAAAGGACTGACAAGATGGCTGACACTGGGTACTGCTGTGGGGAGCACAAGGCCCTGCTGGGAACTGTGCACCAACCAACAGCAGGACACCACTGACTGACATCCTGAAAGCCAACTTGCACTCCCTGCAATGAAAGCACCTTCCATGGTGGGATATCTGGCTGGGTGGGAAGGAGGACTCACAGCACTGACCATAGTTACAAGCAGTTCTCCTCACACACCCCCTCAACACTAACTCCACATAACCCACCTGGGAGAATGCAATGCCTCACACTCTAATTGAAGATCCCACAAAGAACCACCACCCTGGGTTATGCTGTGTGAAGCACTGGGACACTCTTGGGACCTGTAGCCAAACAACCGCCAGGACAACACTGTCAGCCATCCTGTCAGCACAGGCACACTACCCCACAGGGAAGCAGAGTCAAAAGGAAGGAAGTATGGGCATGCTGGGAAGGGGGGTGTAGGCAATAGCATGATGGGAGTGGTAGTCACAGCTCAACATCCCCCACCCACAGGGCCCAGCAAGCTCGCACTGAACCATGCACATCTCACAGGCAGTGAAAAGCCACTTCAAAGATGTCTGACACTGGCCTCAGCTGTGGGGAGCACAAGGCCCTGCTGGGAACTGGGCACCAACAAACAACAGGACCACATTGTCAGCCATCTTGCCATTGCTGTCACACTCACACACAGTGAAGTCCACTCAAAAGGAAGGAAGTATGGGCATGCTGGGAAGGGGGGTGTAGGCAATAGCATGATGGGAGTGGTAGTCACCGCTCAACATCCCCCACCCACATGGCCCAGCAAGCTCACACTGAAGCATGCACACCTCACAGCCACTGAAAAGCCACTTCAAAGATGTCTGACACTGGTCTCAGCTGTGGGGAGCACAAGGCCCTGCTGGGAACTGGGCACCAACAAACAACAGGACCACATTGTCAGCCATCTTGCCATTGCTGTCACACTCACACACAGTGAAGTCTACTCAAAAGGAAGGAAGTATGGGCATGCTGGGAAGGGGGGTGTAGGCAATAGCATGATGGGAGTTGTAGTCACAGATATTGGTCACCCTCATAATTGGCCCATCAACACCACCCTGAACCATGCTCACATCACAGGGAGTGGAAAAGGACTGACAAGATGGCTGACACTGGGTACTGCTGTGGGGAGCACAAGGCCCTGCTGGGAACTGTGCACCAACCAACAGCAGGACACCACTGACTGACATCCTGAGAGTTAACCTGCACCCACTGCAAGGGTGGCATGCTTCATGGTGGGATAACTGGGCTGGGGGAGAAGGAGGGCCGGATGGCAACCAAATACCACCAATGCTGGTCATGCACACACCTCAACATTCACATTGAAATGTCACAGGTTGGCAGGACAATGTGCTACACCAATATCAACCTCTGACTGTCACAATTTAGGAGAATGCAATGTACAGGCCCGCATCCAGAGGTACAGTCACAACTGTCAGGTGTTTGAACCATTGATGCCTGTAGAAACATAACATACAATGTGTGTCTCTTCCAAAAACAGGTGATGATGGGGACACAGCAGCAGACGATGAGGAGTCCCTGTCCCAGGCTCCGGGGGACACTGAGCTCACTGGTGAGGATCAACCTCTGCCCACCTCGGATGGCAAAGACCTAGCTGGACCCTCCGGTGTGAGTCATCATGCAGCACCAGCAGGACCAACATCTGCACCCCCTGCACCCACCCCTCCAACAACTGCCAACACACAGGCCACCCCTGCCAACACGGACAGACCAAGGACCACCGATGACAACAGCACAGGGACCCAGGCCCAATGTGGAGCAACCGACAACGAGCCCAGTAACAACCCCCAAGTGGGCCCACGGTCACCTGTGCGTGCCACCGCAGGTCCCGCACGTGTTGCCAGGGGTGGTGGGAGGGGTGGTAGACATAAGTCGCTGTTTGCAGAGGGGTCCGGACTGCATGATGACCCAGAACTGGCACGCATTGCGGATGCGTACCAGAATAGCACCGGAGAGGTCAGCCAGGTAGTGGGGATCCTCAAGGACATTCAACAGCAGCAGGCTGCCCATCATGCCCGCTTGGACTCACACATGTCCCGTGTTGAGACACACATGTCCCGTGTCGAGACACACATGTCTGGCATGGAGTCCAAGTGGGACACATTGGAACAACTGACAGCGGTGCATAGGGACATATTGTCATGCCTCCGCCAGATTAGCACCAACATGGCCTCACCTCCCTGTGTGCCCACAACATCTGGTGCTGCAACAACTGCAAATGCCACAGGGAGGGAGGCTGACTCTGGCGGAGAGTCCTCTGCACCGCAGCAGCCTGCACCTGAGGGTCCCCCCCCAAAGAAGAGGGGCCGTCCGAGGAAGGAAAACTGAGAGGCCGATGGGCATGTACATCCCCCAGGAACCCAACACCTGTTCTGGAACTTTTCCTCTGTGTGCAAACTGCACGCCCTGTTGAATGCAACCCAACTCTCCCACATGACATGGGGAGCTTAAGTTGGCCCAATGTATCAGATGACTGTGGACTTTACTCAGGACATTTCTGCTACCAAGACTTCCAACACACATGGGAACTTTGGATTCCAATACCAATGTACAGCACCCACCATCCTGTGCACTATCCTCACACATGTATGTAAATAAGCTCACTAATACACCATACTTGGCTCTGTTGTGATTCCAATGTGGTTTCTGTCATGGAGATGGTGATCTGATAAATGACACTGTGCATGCTAACTGCTACAGCAAGTCCAACACCGTCATGTGAGTCATGGCGACGTGGCACATATGAGGGAGACACACCACTAGGGCTACACAACACATACACACCAGGGCCATCAGACTCATTGCCTACACTGATGTTGGCAGGAAATACAGTGGAATGCACAGACACCACACCTATTCAGAGTCTGTGTCAACTAGCCCACAGGTGCAGTAAGCAAATGTCAGTCAGATGTGTGACCACAGACAACGCACATCCCAAAGTGAAGCACAGGTTTATTACACATTTGCAACATGTTGTTTCCACTACAAATGCAAGGTAATCCCACGTGGATGTGGCCACAAAGTCAAAAAGTGCAGAACATAGAAAGTCCAGGGGTGTGTGGCACATCAACTGTAGGGAAACGACTGCTGCCACCCTGAAAGCTGAATCATGGAGTCGGGGATCCAAGTTGACCAAACAACTCTGTAAGCACCCTGTGAAGGTCAGATATGACACACAGTCAAAACCACTGAAGAACAGCACAGAACTGCAATACTCATGCCCAATACATGTCACAAGATAACTACACAAACCCAAGTTAGCATGTCAACACTGTTGGGCAGTACAGACTACCTGCAAGGACACATCGCTGCATGCATCCAGTCAAGTAGCACATGGCCACACTCAAACAGCACCAGAGCACCACCCACACATATCATGCAAACTCAAATCATTGACATGACAACTCTCTGGATACTCACATTCAGCTGAAGAAGTTGGTGATGAGCTGTGTGCGGACATCACCATCATCATCATCATCATCACTGGCATCGTGGCCCAGGCCAGGATCCTCCACAGGTGGCAGACGTTGGTCATCGTCATCCAGGATGAGAGGCAACTCCTTCCGCACTGCCAGGTTGTGTAGCATGCAGCAGACGATGACAATCTTGCACACCTTTGCTGGGGCATATGGGAGGGGCCCTCCTGTCTTGTCCAGGCAGCGGAAGCGGCTCTTCAGGAGACCAAAGGTCCGCTCGATCACTCTCCTGGTCTGACCATGTGCCTCATTGTAGCGCATCTGGGCTGGTGTCACAGGGTTCCTGAGGGGTGTCAGCAACCACGGCATGTTGGGGTATCCGGAGTCACCTACAGACAGACAATTGCACATTAGCTGAGTTGGAAAAGTGGGCGGAATACAACATTGCAGAACACACACAATGGTATAAAGTCAGTACACACCGACAAGCCAGGCACGCTGGTTCTGCATCTGTGACATCATCCTCGGGATGCGACTACTCCTCATCACGTAGGCATTGTGTGCCGAACCGGGGAAACGGGCACACACATGTGTGATGGTCATATCTGCAAGACATACCACCAGAGCATTGATCGAATGGTAATGTTTACGGTTCTGGTATGCCTGCTCATGTGCCTGTGGTGGTACCAAAGCCACATGTGTCCCATCAATGGAGCCAATGACATGTGGCATCCTCCCCAGGGCATAGAAGTCACTCTTGACGTCAGTGAGTTGTTGACGTGTTGGGAAATAGATGTACTGGTTCAAGCATCTCAACATTGCCCCCAAAACATCGCGTAGCACATGGCTGAACATAGTCTGTGACATCCCACCAGCAGTCGCCACAGTGTGTTGAAAGGTACCGGTGGCAAAGAAGTGTAGGGATGCCATCACCTTCACCTTGGGGGTCAGCGCTGTAGGGTACGGCCGGCCAGGTTGCAAATGTGGGGCCAAGCGCACTGCCAAATCCTCAATCAGCTGCCTGGTGAAGCGGTACCGTCGGATGCTGTCACGTTCCACCATCATTGCCAGGTCAGGGAATGGTCTATGGACAGCTGGAGCCCTGCAGTGCATACGTGAAGAAAGCAAGATTGTCAGTCACCCCACATATGTGCGTCCACCATACTCAATTTCACATGATACTTCATTACGAGACACAAGTACTTGATGTGTGTGCCGTTCTGTTTGGACATATATGGCACCTACATGGACATCATCTAACATCTCTGTTCAACAAGTGTTGACAACAGGTTCCAGGGTGTGCTATGGGAAACCATTAGG
This sequence comes from Calotriton arnoldi, assembly GCA_963921515.1. Classification (NCBI taxonomy): domain Eukaryota; kingdom Metazoa; phylum Chordata; class Amphibia; order Caudata; family Salamandridae; genus Calotriton; species Calotriton arnoldi. Next base: position 4,459,173 of record CAWUFW010000061.1, read on the forward strand.
CTGTGTCACGGTACCCATTTACTGCTGTCACGTTCCACACACACACCACAGTGACATGTCTGGACAGATGCGCCACAGGCATCACAGCTCATTGACAGGTAGATTCCCAGGGACCCTGTCTTGCCACATGGACACTGGCATGACATGGCGTATCATGTACACGTCAGAAAAACAAACATGGCTCCCACAGGTAGTGGCCCCTGTTGCCTCTGCAGGACAGGCATGGACGTCTGTGACACACACACACACAACATCAAAGTCCATGAACAAACAACGTTGATGTGGAGACTGTCTCCCATTGTGCACATGGAGTCAGAGACATCGGAAACACAACATGCACACAGACTGTGGAGGGCCATCACTATTGTGGCAATGGGTCACCCTGTGACGTACATGCCTTACCACATGTGAGCCTGGGGGTATGTGACAAGTCATACACATACACAACCTGGAAATGTGACCATGCCACATGCTCCAAAATGAACAGTTGCACATCACAGTGGTCAGGTGCACAACACACAAAGGATCCTGTCCCCATGAACACGTGCACAGCCTGGGTGTGGCTGCCCCCAAGTGCCACCCCAAAAACCACATGTTTACCCCCATACACAGAAAAGGTAATGCAGCCTTACATGCCTTAGATACAGTGTGGACTGGGTGTGGTGTTGTAGGTGTGCCCCTGAGTCCCTGGAAAGTTTATGTGGCTGGCATAGGTTCACCAGTGACAAGCATGGTGACATATGCGTGTGACCTGTACAGGGACGCGTTGTACAGCAATGGACCGATTGGTGTGCCCGCATGGCCCATTGCATCTGTTGTGAGCGGGTACGCGTTGTACAGCAATGGACCGATCGGTGTGCCCGCACGGCCCATTGCATCTGTTGTGAGCGGGTACGCGTTGTACAGCAATGGACCGAGCGGTGTGCCCGCACAGCCCATTGCATCTGTTGTGAGCGGGTACGCGTTGTACAGCAATGGACCGATCGGTGTGCCCGCACGGCCCATTGCATCTGTTGTGAGCGGGTACGCGTTGTACAGCAATGGACCGATCGGTGTGCCCGCACGGCCCATTGCATCTGTTGTGAGCGGGTACGCGTTGTACAGCAATGGAACGATCGGTGTGCCCGCACGGCCCATTGCATCTGTTGTGAGCGGGTACTCGTTGTATCCCGGAATACGCGTTGTACAGCAATGGACCGATCGGTGTGCCCGCACGGCCCATTGCATCTGTTGTGAGCGGGTACGCGTTGTATCCCGGAATACGCGTTGTACAGCAATGGACCGATCGGTGTGTCCGCACGGCCCATTGCATCTGTTGTGAGCGGGTACGCGTTGTACAGCAATGGACCGATCGGTGTGCCCGCACAGCCCATTGCATCTGTTGTGAGCGGGCACGCGTTGTATCCCGGAATACGCGTTGTACAGAAATGGACCAAGCGGTGTGCCCGCACGGCCCATTGCATCTGTTGTGAGCGGGTACGCGTTGTATCCCGGAATACGCGTTGTACAGCAATGGACCGAACGGTGCGCACGCATTGGCTGGGGCCTGGCATGGCAACGGACGCGTTTTCGAAGCTTCAACGAGTCTGATGCAGTGAATTCAGTTGGCCAGCCACAACAATGTTGCAAATTCATGGGTGTCATGAAGTTGAAGTTTTGAAGGATGCTGTGGGCGTGTATTAGTGCTGCTATTCCATGGATTGGTCAGATTCAGAAGATGCAAACGACTTGGACCTATCACTTTGGACACATGGGACAGTATCTGCCTCTGCAGCACACATATAATGCTGGCTGTTCCCCTGAGGGCTCACTTGCCTGCACTACATGCTCCAGGACGACATCTGCCACCAACACTGCTGCTGTCTCTGCATCCTCTGGCTACTACAATGGCACGTACTGTGGAGAGAGCCCCAGCCTTCAGCCTTGAGGAGAACCAGGCCCTGCTGGACAACCTCCTTCCACAGTACAGCAAGCTGTATGGGACACCAGGGGAGCAGGTGAGTGTGCTGTCCACTGCCTTACTAATTGTGCATGTTGTCTGACTAGCAAGACTTACAGTGTGCACACCACTGGCTAGCATGCTCACTGAGTAGTTCTCACCCCCCAAAGTGTGTAGTCACATGCACTGAACAGGTACAGTGCAGTAACAGTGCATTCCAACAAGGTTTACTTCCCATGCAATGATACCATGTAGTAACTGCTGGCAAACTGTTCATAGCCATCGTTGCACTGCCTGTGTACATCATATGCCCCTGTGAATGAGACATGTATATCCGACTGTGTGATGCACGGATATGTTGCATGTGTAGTAATGGCCTTTCACTTTGTCATCCTCACAGGTTGATGCCCACCAGAAGCAGGAAATCTGGCTGACCATCGCCCGGGCAGTAAGATCCGTGGGGGTCTACAAGCGCCGGATCCGCAACTGCCAGAAGAGGTGGCAGGACCTTCGTGGCTGGACCCGGAGGATCGCAAGGGTCCAGCTGAAGCTGTCGCCTCCTCGCAGGAGGGGCGGACACCGGACCCTGACCCCCCACATGCTCTGGATCCTGGCGGTGGTCTTCCCTGACCTGGATGGGCAGCTGAAGGACAGACAGCAGCAAGGAGGGGGTGAGTCCATGACTGCACTGTGAACTCTGTCTGACATGCTATGTGCCCTCCTCTGGCCTGGTTAAACTTCCACAGTACATCAGTCTTGTGGTCCAGGACCCATGTCCCTCAATTGTGACATGCCCACTCCTCATCTGATACGCAGGTGTGGTCCTTACGGTCAGGAAATTGTGTCACTTGGGTACAGGGTCCTTGCATTTTGCTTTGCTCAAGGTGGGGGACAGCTTTTGTTCCCGTGACTTTGTGGTGGGCTTCATGGGTGGGTCGATTGCTCACACAATGCCTAAGTCGTGAAATGTAATCTGGGTGTAACTTTGATATGTGGTCCACTTGCTGATCTGAATCACCACATGTCCCTGGGGTATTTGGCACACCCCCATGCTGCGGGTGGGAACAATGTTTGGGCCTCAGGAGTATGTATGTCAAGTGTGTCACACATGCTTAGCCACCTGCCTACTGTCCAGGGCTCATCCCTCTTACAGGTGGAGCTGGACAGTCATGCCTACTCCAGGGCATACAATACACTCTGTACTCCCACTCCCGTGTATCAGCTGACATGTTGTGCTCAGTGACATGTTCCCTCAGGTGTCTGCCTCTGTGTCATTGTGCTGTGGCTTCGTTGTCAGGACTACTGGTATGTTTATCGGTTAGGGCTCAGCATGCCATCTGAGATGTGACCATGAGAGACGATACTTCTGTGACTTATAGGTGTTTGATCACTTGACTGTGCACACAGGTGTATGCGACTGTGACTTTCAGGCAGCTGTTTTTCATTCACAGCACACTGTGAGGTGCTCAGGTTCTGAGAGTTGTGTTTCATGTCTCCCATATGTCCAATTGGTATGACGTGGACAAATACGAGTACAGATGATGTGGTTTGTGGGGGATGGACATGTGCACTTGTCACTTACATTACTTGCATTCCCCATGTCCTAGGATTGTGACACAGTGCAGACTGTTGTTGGCTGGCTGCCATGGCCATGTGACTGGAGACAGTGATGTATGACTTTGCACGCATGCCTGTGTCATGACATTAAACTTCCTAAGAGTGATCCTGCAGGGGAGTGACATGTGCAACATGCACCCCATTGTGGCATTGGCTATCCGGACATGGGTGCATCATGGTGTCTGGTGCTGGTATGCATCACATGCATTTCTATTTAGACTCTGGCCATCCCTTTATCCGGACACCTGCACTGACTCAGTGGCAAGATATGTGATGTGTGCATGTTCACATACTTCACCGTGTTCTCTGCAATGTCCAACAACTGTGTAGGTGGTGCATGTGTCCACACTGGGGTATTACCATCAGACAGGCACCAGACAGATGGGTGCAAGGGCAGGAGGGGTGTGAGTTCCATGGTTGACCATCAGACTGACAATTGGCTTCTCAGAATCTGGGTGAGGACTTTTGGCAATGTTCAACTAAGGATGCCAGGGCTTGCTCTGTAATGTGCTGTACTTACTGTGGTGTGTGCGGTCAGTGCAGGTGGCTGATGTTTGTCTGTTTCCCTGATTGTTTGCAGATACATCCACGGCCACAGGAGGAGCTGCAGAGCCAGACTGGGTCAACAGCCGACGAGTGGTCGGAGGGACCCAGTGGCACAGAGGGCAAGGGGAGCCACACCGAGGAGTCCTCAGCACCATCCACCTCAGCTGAGGACCACAGCAGCTCGGAGGATGACTCCCTTGTGGAGGCGGGTCTCAGCAGCCACCAAACCCCAGCTAGTCTGTCTGGGCCCGCCACCACCACCACCACCACCACCGCCCTCCCATTGGCTCCCTTTCCAGAGGTCTGTGGAGGCTCCCGTGTCCGGGAGCGTGTCTCCTTTGTGCCAGGCACCGCACCCCCTGCCCCTGTGTCCCCTGCCGCCCTGAGTGAGGAGTCTGTGTACCTACTTCGGCAGCTCCATGTAGGGCAGACAGCAATGCTGAGTGTCCTCCATGCACACACCACTCTGTTGACACAGCTGGTGTCGTTCATGGAGGGCATCTCGACGGGTATGTCTGCCCTACAGAGGAGCAATAAGTCCATGGACTCCTCCCTGACGGCAGCAGTGTCCCTCCTCCAACAGTCCCTCACCCCTCCTACCTCTGCCCCATCCACACTTCCTGGCACCCTACCTGTCCAAAGCACATGCACACCTGCACAATCACCGAAACACACAGACACGAGCAGCACAGACACACCCAAAAGGAAGGCAAGACGTGCACACAAGCATCCTCAGGGGACTGATACCACACACACAGGGGATGGGGAACAGACACACACACAGGCATCCACAGTCACTCTGCAGTCCTCCAAATCCTCTCCCTCCAAGACCCCTTCCCTTGCCTCACCTGCAACCCCACCTACACAGCAGCTCTTCCTCTGTGACCTCGGCCTCTTCCCCTCCGATCCTGCTGATCCAGCATACCGGGGGAAGAGGAAGTCCACCCACACAGAGGGGAGTGCCCCTCGCCCCCGGACACCCTCCCCCAGGCAGACTGAGGACCCCATTCGGAAGTCCCCCTGGACCAGGAAGGGCAAGACCCCACCACCACCACGCAGCTCCACCACCCAGTCTCTCTCCTCCATCCCCCAGGCCACCACTCCACAGGTTCCACCGCCACACCCTGCCACAGGTTCCCCCACACACCGATACCGCATCCCCAAACTGCTTAGGCCCTCCCCCCCTGCCACTTGCTCTTCCACCCCCAAACCAGACGCTCTGCCTGTTTGTGCCACTGGTGTGGAGACCGGGTTCCCCCCTCTGTCCTGCCCACCTCATCTGCCCCCCCTTCCACTCCCTTGAAGTCATGCACTGCAGTGGAGTCCACAACCACCCCGTCTGACTTGTGCCCTACAGTGGTGCCAGCCCCACCTGAGTCAGACACCTCCACTGCAGTTGCCGGTGACACTCCTGCACCCACCACCCCTTCACTGCCTCCTTCTAGCATCCCCTGATCCTGTCCCTGTGGTGCCTGGCCTGCCCCTCGTATGCCCCTCCAAGGGGCATGTCCCCTGTCCGTACCAGTGCAGGCAAGCAATGGCTGACGAGTTGTCACACATCACCCTGTTGGGACTGTGTATTTGGACTGGCCATTGGCTTTAGTTTCTTTTGGAGTTAAAAATGTTGTTTGACATTTGCTGAATAAAGCCTCTTTTTGTTTACTTGTGGTTTTTCTTTTGATGTACATGATGTAGATGAGTATCATCATGCATTTGCAGTTGTAATAGTGTTCAGATCAGGAAAATGAAGTGTTGCTGTGATGGACTCCATGTGGTCCATGGGATATCTGTCCTGATGTAGTCTGGATCTATAGCATCCTTTGCTGCAGTCTGAGGGTGTAATGTTCAGCATTTGACACAGGGATGTACGTTTTGCATTTGTAAATTAACATCTTTGTCTTACACTGATGCACATCTGGTGGGCTTACCACTGTTCAATGTTTCTATTTCCCTGACTGTGTGCCCATCTCCACTGGACATGCAGTTTAGCACATCAATGTTGAAGGACTCATCTGTGTATACAGTGCAACTTGCTTGACACGTGTTTTGGGTGTATGCAGATGACTGACGTGACACTCCCGTACCCAGGCTGATGTGAGCAGAGCCTTCGGTGTGTTGTAGTTGTTGACTCACTGACCGAGTGTTCTGCTGACATGTTTGAGTCGTGCACAGACAAGGTTTGGCACAGCGGACCTTCCACAGGAGTGGAGTGCCCTCATGGCAGTGTGTAATCCCGTGACATTGCCTGGGCCCGTGTTGTGTGTTGTGTAAGCATGTCTGTGCGTGTTCCCTTCCCTTTTCCTACACAGGCTGTGTCCCTACGGATGTTCCTGTTTGTGATGCTTGCTGAGTTGTTCTGTGTTCATCCAGCATCTTGGACCTGGTTTCTCCAGGATGTGGGTGCATGGCAAACTAATGTTCATCAGGTTGTCATCCCTAGTTGTCTTTGTTGTCAGGGCTGGGGATGTGGGCAAACGCAGATGGGACACAGTCAGGATTCCTCTTGGCACTTGTTGGTTATACAAGTCATGTAATTTACAGTTTGTGTTAGCTTTCAGTGATTGTGACACGTTGTGTGTGTGACTGCTGCCACTCCTCAGGGTCAGAGCTGCAATGTTGGAAGTTGTCTACGTGTGTTCTTTGTGGGTCACCTTGGCTTCTTCATTGGTGTGTGACTATGGCCGGGAGCCCATTGATTGGGGTGGATTTCACATCATGCCCATGTACCGCGTACTGTGCAGTGTGTCAGACATTCACGAGTCTTGTTGACTGGCCATGTGTGATGGGTTTCTGCACCTTAGTTCCCCCCACCACCCCTGGGATTGTCATAGGTGCATGTGCAATGTCACCAGTCCATGTGAGCTTCACTGCTGCACATTGGTGTAGATCAAGGTGTGTGGTGTTGAGTGTGTGCAAATGTGAATTGTTGCACGGCTAGACCCCTACCTCCATATTGGCCTTGGCTGGCAGGCCGTGCTGATTGATTTGTGCTTGTGTAGGTGTGATGGTAGTTTGTTGCTCAGGACACATGGCTGTGGTTCACAGTGTGAATGACATCTACCTTTGTCATCACAGTGGGATTATCATGCAGGCTAGTGTCACCACAATGTGGGGTCCCTGGGGGTAGTGCTGTGGTGGGTCTGTCTCTTGCTGTGTTAGTTGCTGTTCCTACAAGCTTGTGTGACATGTGTAATTTGGGCTCCCTCTCATCTAACAATGCCTGTTTGCCCACATAGGGAATCCGATCCATGAGTTACTTTTGTGTGGCACTGTGTTGACATCTGTGTAATAGGGATTCAGGCCTCCTCATGTGTTGTGTGTTTGCCTGGGGACACTGGCACACCACCCCCCTCACCTGTTGTGTATGATATGCAGTGTGAGTCTGCCTGTTTGTGTTTGTGCATTTGCACCACTGCATTGGCATATCTTGAGTGTGCCATTGGCTGTATGTTGTTTGGTGGCTTTCCCCTGCTGTCCCTGGGACTCCTAGGTCATCAGTCAGCACAATGATCATGGTTTGTATGTCCCATTGCTGCCATGGTATGGTATTTGTTCACCTGACATCTACAGTCTCCACAGGATATCTACATTTGTGTGTCCATTGGTGCAGAAATGTGGCTCTGCATTATGATAGTCACTTCTGTCATTGTGTTATTTGTGAATGTTGACAATGTGAGCCCCCATGGGTGATGTTTGTATGCACATGGCCAAAACGATGTTTCATTGCCACTGCACTGTTTGCCTCACCCAATCTATGATGCTATGGGACACAAGCACTACTATGCCACTGATGTGTTTGTTGTTGTGTGACCAGGAATCATCCATGCAGTTTGGCTTTTGCAGCTTTTACCATGACTGCACTTACCTTTTGGTCACTGTGGTGATGGGGCTTTAGGCCCCATTGCCACACTGTTCAAAATGTGCTTCAGCTATGGACCACACTCTTACCTTTTGGTCACTGTGGTGATGGGGCTTTGGGCCCCATTGCCACACTGTTCAAAATGTGCTTCAGCTATGGACCCCACACTTACCTTTTGGTCACTGTGGTGATGGGGCTTTGGGCCCCATTGCCACACTGTTCAAAATGTGCTTCAGCTATGGACCCCACACTTACCTTTTGGTCCCTGTGGTGATGGGGCTTTGGGCCCCATTGCCACATTGTTCAAAATGTGCTTCAGCTATGGACCCCACACTTACCTTTTGGTCACTGTGGTGATGGGGCTTTGGGCCCCATTGCCACACTGTTCAAAATGTGCTTCACCTATGGACCCCACACTTACCTTTTGGTCACTGTGGTGATGGGGCTTTGGGCCCCATTGCCACACTGTTCAACATGTGCTTCAGCTATGGACCCCACACTTACCTTTTGGTCACTGTGGTGATGGGGCTTTAGGCCCCATTGCCACACTGTTCAACATGTGCTTCAGCTATGGACCCCACACTTACCTTTTGGTCACTGTGGTGATGGGGCTTTAGGCCCCATTGCCACACTGTTCAACATGTGCTTCAGCTATAGACCCCACACTTACCTTTTGGTCACTGTGGTGATGGGGCTTTAGGCCCCATTGCCACACTGTTCAAAATGTGATTCAGCTATGGACCCCACACTTACCTTTTGGTCACTGTGATGATAGGGTGTTAGACCCCATTGCTACAGTGGTCATGGTCTGCTTGCATTGTGGAGGCCACACACATTTATGTGTGACACATGTGATAGGGGGTCACATTGTATGTTCAATGTCATGTTCAGTGTTGTAGGCATTTGACACAGACTACACACGCTTGTCATGGTGTTGGGGGGAGATGTAATTTTCAGACATTCCTTATGTGGGAGTATGCTGGTTGTGTCATGCATTACCCGTCCTATGAGTAGGGGTGGTGGTAGTGGCAGGCATCCAGCCCCCCATGAGTAGGGGTGGTGGTAGTGGCAGGCATCCATCCCCCATGAGTGGGGATGGTAGTAGTGACAGGCATCCAGGCCCCCTGAGTAGGGGTGGTGGTAGTGGCAGGCATCCATCCCCCATGAGTGGGGATGGTAGTGGTGACAGGCATCCAGGCCCCCTGAGTAGGGGTGGTGGTAGTGGCAGGCATCCATCCCCCTAAGGGTGGGGATGGTAGTGGTGACAGGCATCCAGCTCCCCCTGAATAGGGGTGGTGGTAGGCATCCATCCCCCCATGAGTGGGGATGGTAGTAGTGACAGGCATCCAGGCCCCCCTGAGTAGGGGTGGTGGTAGTGGTAGGCATCCATCCCCCCTTGAGTGGGGATGGTAGTGGTGACAGGCATCCAGGCCTCCCTGAGTAGGGGTGGTGGTAGTGGCAGGCATCCATCCCCCTAAGGGTGGGGATGGTAGTGGTGACAGGCATCCAGGCCCCCCTGAGTAGGGGTGGTGGTAGTGGTAGGCATCCATCCCCCCATGAGTAGGGATGGTAGTAGTGACAGGCATCCAGGCCCCCCTGAGTAGGGGTGGTGGTAGTGGCAGGCATCCATCTCCCTAAGGGTGGGGATGGTAGTGGTGACAGGCATCCAGGCCCCCTGAGTAGGGGTGGTGGTGGTGGCAGGCATCCATCCCCCATGAGTGGGGATGGTAGTAGTGACAGGCATCCAGGCCCCCTGAGTAGGGGTGGTGTTAGTGGCAGGCATCCATCCCCCTAAGGGTGGGGATGGTAGTAGAGACAGGCATCCAGGCCCCCCTGAGTAGGGGTGGTGGTAGTGGCAGGCATCCATCCCCCTAAGGGTGGGGATGGTAGTGGTGCTAGGCATCCAGGCCCCCATGAGTAGGTGTGGTGGTAGTGGTAGGCATCCAGGCCCCCATGAGTAGGGGTGGTGTTAGTGGTCGGCATCCATCCCCCTATGAGTGGGGATGGTAGTAGTGACAGGCATCCAGGCCCCCCTGAGTTGTGGTGGTTGTAGTGGCAGGCATCCATCCCCCTAAGGGTGGGGATGGTAGTAGTGACAGGCATCCAGGCCCCCCTGAGTAGGGGTGGTGGTAGTGGTAGGCATCCATCCCCCTGTGGGTGTGTATGGTATTGGTGATGGGCATCCCACCCCTATGGTTCTGCTGTTGCTAGTGTACGTCATTTGTGCATCCCTATGTGTGTGTGACATATTTCGGGTACGTGTCGTTTGTTGGTGTTGTTGGTGTTGGACTTACCGTCTGCGCCGTACACGTCCGTGCCGGTCCCGGTAATAGATGTAGAGTATAGGTAGGACCTGCGCGATGGGATTCATGCTTGGGTCGTCTCGTTCGGGTTTCGCGTGTTTTCGACTCGTACTCGTCGCTGGCTTGTTCGTCTCGTAGTCGTGGATATTCTTGTGGCGCGAATCGGAGCTTATGTACGGCTCTCCCGGATGCTCAAACGTGCCGAACGTAGCGACGGGTTCGGCGCGTACGAAAGGCGCATCGTACTAGTCCGGCCGGAAGGTGATGTGTATTTGCTTCCGTGCGACTCGAATCGGCGTTTACGGATCCGGCTCGGGCGGGGAACAGGAGCTGAAATGGGTGAGTACGGTTCGCTCGGAATCTGGGCTGTTATGCGCATCGTACTTGTTCGTTCGGACGAGTGTTCGAATCGGTCGGGAAACACGCGTTCGGCTGGTATTTTTTCCGGGCGAATACTGTTAGGTGCGCTTCCGGCCGAGATCGGAATCGACCCCTTAGTCTCTGCACCACGGACATTAGGCATTGCAGAGTTTGGTCACCTTGCAATTGAGTTTTAATACTTGTTGAGTGTTTACTTCATTTTGCGGTGGTTTTTAAGCCATTTTTTATCTTTCTTATAAAAAATTCAAATTGATCTAATCATAACAGACTGCAAATAGTTCAATTATCCTAAACTTAACTAAAATCGATTGTACATTCTGTGTTTTCAATTTTTGGGCACCATGCGCAAGTCATCTTACAGGGACTTGCAAGGAATCATCATTCTCTTTTGTCATTCCGTATACTATGTCTTTTTTAAATGTTTTATATTGTCATGGTTTTAAGTAATCTATACAATAAACTTTGTTGACTTGACTACTACATAATTATAAAATGTGGTAATGCAGTTGATAAACTCTTTGATTTTTTAAGCTTTTGGATTCATCAGAGTTCTCAAATATTACAGCTTTATCCATTACATACTTGCATGTCCACAATTATTACAGATATAATACTCTAAGGGCTTCTTCAAAAGCTACTTCAAAGAGGTATTTTTCATAAACCTGATAGTGTCACTGAGTCTGAGTATATTTTTGTCTTTCCACTTTTCTATAGGTCACCAAAGGGTGATCAGCAATAAAATCACACCGATCCTCATCCATTCTCAAAATTGTCCAATGTTTACGTAATAAATTGAATATTTTACGATTCTCTGCACAAAACGTATTCACAAATCAGACCTTGTTTTCTGGTTGCTTAACTTTTTCTTGTAAAAGTACAGAACGATTACTGCCCTTCGATTTTCTATATGATCTGCTCTACTCCTGTTTTTAGGTCTCGGCTAGGCAGCGCATGCGCTGTCTCGTGGAGAGATGCTGTATACAGTATACTGGGGAAGCTCCGCCCACTTTCCGTCCATGTTTTTCATTGGCTTGCATCGGAAATGCTGCATTCTGATTTGTTTTTGGCTTGTTTGTCCCTCCTCCTGACAGCCATGTCGTCATTTTTCTCCTTCCATAGCTATCGGCCCCTTTACTTTCCAAACTCTTTTGTTCCTCTGCCGCACCCCCTTCCCTCCCGCAGTCCGTAACTTCTCTGCCCACCACCACCCCCTCCCCCCACTCCCAATCATGCCTTCTTCGACGCCCGTACTTTTGTTTATTATGTAATAGGTCTCGGGTAATACGAGTCCTTTTGCATTTTTAAATGCTTGTTTGCACCAGGGATTGGCTGGCTGAGTCTCGCACTTTATTTTGCCTGACCTGTCCAGGCGGCTATGTTGCGCATGCGTCCAGCAGCCGCTATACAGACGCTCCTGCGCATAATCTCTCGAGCCTGGTTTTTGGTTTGCGGAGTGTCATAGAAATGAAAGCGCAGACTTTCAGTGAGTGTTTTTGAAATTTTATATTTATTTAAATCCATTAACATGACTATGCTTTTGTCCGTGCCTTAACCCGCGCACTCCGCCCCACTCCCACATATATGCAACATTCCCCCTACTGTATTCCTCCTCCTGAAAAAAGGAAACGTACACGCTTGTCTTGTGGTGGTCATTTGTTGGCCGCAGTTTATTAGGAATACAAGGAAACATGTATATACTTTGCATATTTTGCATATTATGTTATAACAACTTCCTTGGTATTGTCTCTTGGCCCTTCTGGGTCGTTTTCTTGGTTTTGTTTTTGCGCGGGGAGGGAGTAGCTTCTGTCCCGGAGTTAGGCCACAACTCGCTACCTTGTCCGACTCTTGTTGTGCCCTGCCGTCCGGCGGGGGCTGGGCTGCGAGCGCCGTCTCCGTTTGCTACCCCCTCTTTGGTAGGCCAACTCACCCAGCCGTGAGGCATCCCAAAGTGAGTGGTCCTACACGCCGCCCTTAGGCCGACTCACCCAGCCGTGAGGCATCCCAAGGAGAGTGGACCTATTCTGGCACACCGCCCTCCGGTGTGCCTCCGTACCAACCGTTATCAGCGTAGTTCTTCGCCCAAGCCTTGTTTGCTCCTCAGCCCTGCGACATTGCTGTTCCTTAGGTGTGGGTGGGTGGGACAAAAAGGTTCCGACGCCGATGCTGCTCCCCGCTCCGTGAAGATAGGAGCTTACCTGGGGAGCAGCGCTTATATGCCCCCCACTTGCTTTCCCGCCCCGGTAGGCGTCTTCCCCTATTGGGGGTTCATATCCCGCCTGGGCCCCCATTGGCCGAGGGGGCCGGCGCCTCTTTGGCGGCCGCCGCGGGGGGGGGACCGGGTGTTTTTCCCCCCCTTTCTGCCGTTTGGCCGTTTTGTGCGCCAAAACCAGCCCCCAACTCGTTCTGTCCGGGGGCACGCGCTAGTTATGGCGCCGGCTCTCTAGCCCCCTTTGGGGGCAGCCTCTGCAATAACCCGCGCACTCCGCCCCACTCCCACATATATGCAACATTCCCCCTACTGTATTCCTCCTCCTGAAAAAAGCCAACGTACACGCTTGTCTTGTGGTGGTCATTTGTTGGCCGCATTTTATTAGGAATACAAGGAAACATGTATATACTTTGCATATTTTGCATATTATGTTATAACAACTTCCTTGGTATTGTCTCTTGGCCCTTCTGGGTCGTTTTCTTGGTTTTGTTTTTGCGCGGGGAGGGAGTAGCTTCTGTCCCGGAGTTAGGCCACAACTCGCTACCTTGTCCGCCTCTTGTTGTGCCCTGCCGTCCGGCGGGGCCTGGGCTGCGAGCGCCGTCTCCGTTTGCTACCCCCCCTCTTTGGTAGGCCAACTCACCCAGCCGTGAGGCATCCCAAAGTGAGTGGTCCTACACGCCGCCCTTAGGCCGACTCACCCAGCCGTGAGGCATCCCAAGGAGAGTGGACCTATTCTGGCACACCGCCCTCCGGTGTGCCTCCGTACCAACCGTTATCAGCGTAGTTCTTCGCCACGCCGTCTGGGAGGCTTCCGTCTCCCCACGGCTCCCCCAACTACGTCCTGCGCTACTTCATTTGCAACCTGCTAAGGCCATGGCGCCCCAAAGTTTGCTCCAAAACACTCCCAAGCCTTCCTCAGATAGGTGCACACCATCTTTGGCATAAAATTCCGGGCGACCCGTGTGGATGAGCCCGTGTCTGACCGTTTCCAGGCCATTTGTTCTGCAGAATTTGCTCACTGTGAGGTTGAGCTTCTTACGGGAGTTCTCGACTGCTTTCTGAGATTCTGCCCCGCGCCATTCGTTTCTGCTGATCAGCTCAGACCAGATAATGGTGGTGCTCCCGAAGGCCCTAGCCGCCTCCGTGAGATCTCTCTGGATGTCGTGGAGGAGTGCTTTCCTCCCGAGTCCGGCCAAATCGTTCCCCCCTAGGTGTATGATCAAAACATCCGGATGCCACGCCGCTTCTGCCTGCAAGTCTCTGAGGGTTGCCGGCAGCTGTTCCCATCTCATCCCCGGTTGGCCAAACCACCGTATGCAGGTGCCCACTGGCCGTTTTCCCATCAAGTGGCCCCCACGCCGCCACCAGGCTTCCATCCGCGTTATAAACGAGTGCCCCACCACCCACACCAGGCGCGGTCTCCTTCCTGTCAAAAGGGGCCGGGCGTCCTCCTTTTGTTCCCCCCGGACTGTCCTGTGGGTCATAGCATCTGTGGCCTCACGTAAGTCTTGTATGCCCTTGACCGCCATCTCCCTACAGCCTGTATTCCGGCCTCGGTCATCCCATGCTGCGCGGCCGTCGTGGCAGCCCCTATCCGAAATGAATGGGACCCAAAGCCCCTCGTGGGCAGCCCTGCCCTGCTTATTGCGAGGCGCAATATTGCTGTAAATTGGAACTTGCTCAGTTGCGTTCCGTCCCTGTGTTTGAACAGGGGACCCCCTCCGGCCGGCCGCACCGCCATGAAAGCGAGCAGGCAGCACACCGCGCAGCAGGTGTGATCCTCAATGCATTGTAGCCTTACCAGTACCCCTTTTCCGGCTTGGTCAGTTTTCGACCGCCTTAATCGAATCTCCACTCCCTTTGCTCTGGGGGTTACGTCGCCTGCTTGTAGACAGTGTTCTGCCTGGCCCACCCTTGAGGGGGCTACTAGCTCGCTGAGGCGGAAAGCCCCGAAGAAGGCGGTGGCGAATGCGGCCCTAAACAGGAGGCACTCGAAGCTGTCCGTTGTTATGTCCCCTAGTGTCCCCAACAACAAACAAAGTTTCTTGAAGTCTATCGGGCGCCTGGTGTCCTTCCTTGTGCCCTCTTTTTGTCTCCACCCTTTCATTGCCGCTTTGATGTAAGGGGATGCCACTGGGTCCTGCCCTGTCTCTAATTTTGCGTAGTATGCCACGGCGGCCAGGTGGGCCTGCGCCCACGACCTGGACTTCTTGCCATTAAATGCCCACTGAATGAATTGTTCGGTTGCCCTGCGTGTGGCCCCCCCATCTCTCAGAGACTGGATGCCCCCTACCCTCATTACTGTCCCCACGTACTTCTTGTATCTCCTGGCTGCTTCCGGGGCAAGTGCAAGGTGGACCAGCTCCGACAGGTCTACCCCGCCAGGTCCCACAGCTGTCTCGGGAAAGGGGTCATGTCCTGCGCTGCCCCCGGTGCCAGCTCCCTGAACCTGTCCGTTCTGGCTCTGGACAGGGCATCTGCCACTTCGTTCACCACCCCTGGGACGTGGCGTGCTCGTAGGTCTATGTTGCCTTCCAGCTGTAATGTAACCAGTTGGCGCATTAGTCGCAGAGTGTCTGGGCACCTAGCAGACCCCCTGTTGATGGCCTGTACTACGCCCTTGTTGTCTGACCATAGAGTTAGTTTCATGTTCTGCAATTCCTTCCCCCAGATCGTCAATGCCACTATGATCGGGAATAATTCTAGAAAGGTAATATTGTTGGTTATACCCCGTCTGTGCCAGCTGTCGGGCCATTGCCCTGCGCACCATTGGTTTCCTAGGATCGCCCCAAACCCCGTGCTGCCAGATGCGTCTGTGTATAGCTCGATCTGTTTATTAGTTACCCAGCCTTCCCTCCAGATCAGTAAGCCATTGAAGTCTGCTAGGAAACTATCCCACATCACCAGGTCTTTCCTGACCTCCGCCCCGAGTCTGACGTGGTGATGCTTCTGTGTGAGCCCGCGGGTCAATTGGGTCAATCGTCTGGCGAATACCCTACCTGCTGGGATTACCCTGGTTGCAAAGTTAAGCTTGCCTATTAACCTTTGGAGGTCCCTCAGTGTTGCCTTCTCGCGCCCGCAGAGGCTCCTAATGTCTTGCCTAAAATCCTCCACCTTCTCTGGGGGGAGCCTGGACGTCCCGGCGACGGAATCTAGCTCTATTCCTAGGAATGTGATGCTGCTCCCCCGCTCCGTGAAGATAGGAGCTTACCTGGGGGAGCAGCGCTTATATGGCCCCCCACTTGCTTTCCCGCCCCGGTAGGCGTCTTCCCCTATTGGGGGGTTCATATCCCGCCTGGGCCCCCATTGGCCGAGGGGGCCGGCGCCTCTTTGGCGGCCGCCGCGGAGGGGGGACCGGGTGTTTTCCCCCTTTCTGCCGTTTGGCCGTTTTGTGCGCCAAAACCAGCCCCCAACTCGTTCTGTCCGGGGGCACGGCGCTAGTTATGGCGCCGGCTCTCTAGCCCCCTTTGGGGGCAGCCTCTGCAAGTTTAGCTTCAGCACCCGTCCGTGTCGCCCCCTCCCCATCGCTTTGTTATTGTTGTCTGCAAAGCAGAGCAACCGGATCCCGGCTGAGCCGAAACCTCAGTAGGTCGCCATACACCACGTTAAGGGAGTTGGAATTTCAAGTTAGTTTTAGTTTGGTTTCAAGTTCAGTTTTCAGTTTGGTATAACATTTTTGTTGTTCGTAATAATGCGCTTTATTTTTTAATCTGCAGAACCGAACCCCTGACCCACAAGTGACACATCCCGGCATCGTGCTCTTAGCTCAGTAAATCACGTTAAAACTTCAGAGCTAGTTACCACTGCAGAGCACATTTACCAATCCCGGCTCGGGCGCTTTGGTGGCGTGATAGTGCTATGAAATCATATTTTGGGTGGTGTGAAAAGGCGGCGCCGGCTCTTTGGACCTAAAGAAATGGGTCTGCGCATCATGTCATGCTTTGATATGACGTGAAGTGCTGAAACCATTCAATTAAACATATGCCCCAGAAAGTAAAAGCCTTTTACATGCTGCCACTCGGCACACAAAAGCTAAAAGCAGGCGAGTTTTCAAAATACATTGAACAAATTAGCTTTTACGAGGGCTCAAAGAAGAAACAATACATACAACCAGAGGAGGAAGTCATGAGTGCCACTCCTTCCAGCTTCTACTGTACCTCAAGTGGCAGCAATTTATAGCGCTGTTATTTATCCTGTTTCCAAACACTTCCAACCTGAGCCGCTATGAACAAAAGAAAAATACACACAATTAAAACTTTAATAAATGATAATAGTACGGGGGTGGCTTATAAGAAAGGCATGGCGGAACTTCCAAACCACCGAATGGATCATTTTGGATACGGAGCTGGGTTCGTATCCCAGCTTCACTTGAATGTCTTGTGGTTCTGCGCAAATTTCGTAATCTCTTCCCCTTAAGCCTTTTGTGATACCAGTTACCTCCTTCGAGGGAGAAGTGCAACAAGGTGACAATTTGTTGCTAATTTTAATACCAAGAGTGGTCAACCAGCTAAGCAACGCTACTGACCTCCCTTGTGATCTGCAGTTGCAATTCTGAATTCAGGTAATGTCAGCTGGGCTGTTCATCCTTCCGATTTAAGTATAACGTAATAGTAACTCCTGTTGTCTAGAACTCTTATAAACGACAAGAAGCTCCATTACTTTCTACCACGTTCTTGGCATTTTTTGAGCAACCAGTGCCCCTGGGTTTCTGCCTCCTCCAAATGTCAGTTTGGATGAAGTTGCAGGGCCTGAACATAGCTGCTCCATCTCCTGTAGAATTGTTGGGGCCGGATTTCTCTTTTCCACCTCAGGATACTCATAGGGACAACGAGTGGGTAAAGTTCATTGGCTGGGCTCTGCATCGGAGGACTGGCTTTCCTAGGGTCTGTGGCTGCAGCGTAGAGAGAGCCTGGGGTGCAGGGCAGGCACTGGGTCCTTGCTGCCAAGAACAACGGCAAATGCGTCAGTCAACTTCAGTCATAGGTTTCTCATGCCCTGTGAGTGTAGGACATTTGCCTCATCAAATGTGTCTAAAAAGAAGCAGGTCTGGTGAATGAATACTTTATTTTGTCAGTGCACTCAGGGAATCCAGTGTGACAGTGGAATCAAGTGCAGTCGGGATATGTATGGTGTAGCGAGGAATCCAGCTGTTGGTGCAGGCAGGGAAAACAGGACGCTCGGGTGTTTCATCTCAAAAGTGAGGCAATCCAGATGTGCAAAGTAATTCATGCAGGTTTGCAGCGCAACAAGGGAGCCCAGCAGTGCGGTGCAGTTAGGAGATCCAGCGCTATTCGATAACCCAGCCATGCCACAGACTCAGGAATTCAGTTGCTGGCAGTAATTAAGCGAAGGCGCTTTGCAGTGCAGCTCGGGAAGCCAGCCTTGCAGTGTAGCCAGGGAATCTGACTGTGCAGTGCAGCCAAATGATCCAGGTGTGCACTGCAACCAGAATACTCAGACATTGCAAATGGGGGGCGCAGCCATGCCTTGAAACTGAGAGATCCGTCCGTGCAGTGCTCTCGATATGACCACTGAAGGCCCTGATTTTAAATTAAAAACAGAGCTTTGGACTATACCATTTCCCGCTGAAAGGCAATATTTCTCTCCATGTGTTCCCATACCTGCCGTGTCACGCAGATTGGTGCTAACTTTCCCTCCATGTTAAAGAAGCGTAGATGTTTCAGCACCCAGGCTAATGTGCTGCATAGCTAAATACATATAAGGTCCCAAAGGCGAGACCGATTGCATTGCAAATGCTTGTTTTACATAGTTCCAGATCCAAAAAGTCATGTGACCAAGGACACTGGCAGAAGGCACAAATGGTGAGGACAAGAAAATGTCAACTTTCTAAATGTAAACACAACAAGATGATGAAAGGAGCGCTGAAACTTTTCAACCACTCGCCCCCAGTCAAGAGATCTGGGTTTAATCCATCATTCTTTTGCTCACTATGCCACCCCAGTTTGGACCCAGCCATATGCAAATCAGTCTTGACCCTGGTTCTCATGGGAACAGTCCAGCCTGAACTGCCAGGCCAGGTCCTCCCTGGACCGGAAACAAGCATTCTGGGACCAGTTTCAGGGTTTCACCCCTCATCAATAATCAAACAGCCAAACCCACTGCCTGCAACCTATTTATTCAATAATGCGACAACGTCTTGATTTGCAAAAAGGGGAAAGAACTAGCCTCCTCACTATCGAGCAAGCACAGTGTGTGGACAAAAGGGCAGAAATAACCACCTAAGTACTAAATGATTTTTCATTTTATTGAAGATATACAATAATGATTTATAGTGCAAATAAATAATGCAACAATCTTAGCAAGGTTTATACATAGATAGTAAATATTCAATAAAATAGATGTAAAAAACAGTTAGTATTGCTACAGGAACAGCTCCCAGATCAACACATAAATCAAAATAATATTCATGAAAATCCCACAAAATCATAAATTCAAATAGTGACCACACTCATAACCCATTCATACAGACACGTGGACAACACACGTAACAAGACTGGTCAACTCCATATAAACCCAGAACAAAGACACATAAATAATCAAAAAGAAAAAAATTTAATATAACAACTGTATCCTGGTATAGAGCAATGAAAATATCAGTACATGCGATATTCTAATTTAAAAAAAAATTATATACACATTTTTTGGGGAACTTTATTTTCCCGAAAGTATCCAGATTTCATAGGGGAGTAGCACCAGTCATGTGAAGAAAATGCGCCAACCTGTGTTTCGGTGCGGGGACCCATATACACGGGTCACACCTTCATCAGGGCGCTATACTGGTAGCGAGAGGGGCATCCCAGGTCTGGAGACTCTAAAAAATGATACAGACACATCCTGAGTACACTAGTTTCAATTCTATGCCCATAGTAAAAACCATGCACACTGGAACTCGAAAAGAGGGGAATAAATCCTCACAAAACTAAGTTAAAAGAACACGAGGCATGCCACTTTACCAGATGGTGGAAACTTATAACCCACTACTGACAATCGCATGCTGCGTGGTAGTTGACAACATGAAGTGAAGTGCCCACACCCGATGGCAGGAGAGTGTCCAAACACCACCCTAGAGTTGTGAGGTGAAAAAAAGGGTGGAGGTGAGCAAGGCCTGTGAATTAGTAGCGTGATACACATAATTTGAAGATGTCAAAAAATAGACCTAGGCTATATACCTGGTACCTGTAGTCAGTTATAGTGGATCGCCCAACAACTGCTGGCAATAGAAACTGCTACGGTAAAAAGGATCCAACAGGGGAGAAGATACTCTAGAAACGAGATAAGTAAGAGCATAAAAGATTGAAAACGCTGACGGGGCGGTACCAGAAACTGAAATGAGGATGAAACGATAAGGCCAAGTTTCCTCAGAGATAATGATATATGGAATGCGAATCTCCAATCCTGATGGAAGAGATGGAGCTCTAGGCTCTCAGGGCGGAATTCATAGCACAGGTGTCCTCATATGATAAAATAATAATCCGACTGTGGTGAGAGGAATCAAGGGGCCATCAGCGGAACACAAAATCTGGAAACTACAATACAGATTTACACATAAAACAAATAGGAAATAGAACAGAAGCGCTGCAGTAGACGGTGATGAAAGGGCATGGATCAAAAATCCTGGTACAAGCTACCAATAGTCCAGTTCCAGAGCGGTCAAACAAGTGAGGGGAAATCGAGGAAGGAAAACCTTCCCAAAGACCGGAAAGACAGGGGGGAGGTAAGGAGAACAGGGAAGGGTAACAAAGCCCCAGTGTATAGATGTCGGCAGGGGATCACCAGGTAGGGGTATAACAAGTGGGTAGAAAAACGAAGTATCCCTGATATACTCCCACACACTATATACAAAGTTGGCTCCCGTATACATGGCAACCGAGGTGGTAGAGTTGGAGTGCGTGACCTCGCAGAGAGAAGAAAGAGATGGCGCCAAGAGGGAGGAGGCCATAGTCACGGGGAACTCTGAAAGATGGTACTAATATGCCCCAACGTAACAAAAGATAGAAACCCAGCAGTAACAGTGCTTTCCACGACTCCTTACCGCATCCGATGGAATCCCTGCTTCATTAGGCAGATCCTCAACAGAAAATAACGAGTGCCCGAGGACGTACGATAACCGATGCGTGGCATTAGGTCAAAGACACACGCTTAAAAGGAGCCCCTGACCCGGAAGATAGGGAGAGGTTCCGGAGAACAGTAGCATGCCGTACGTCGAAAGGTAAATACGGCAGCCATGCTGGAAGGAGGAACAAGTAGACCTCTAAGACACCATTTGGTGAAAACAAATGTGAAAATCAACGTAAAAAAGAATATAAAAAATATAGGCATACATATCAGCAATGATAGAGCACTAACAGAGCCAAAGGTGAAACACAGCCAATGTGTAAAGGAGGAAAACCGATGGATCATTAAACAACACAGGACTAAGGGCGTATATTAATGTCAGGACTACAGCTGAATAAGAGCCGCAAAGTAAGAGTGCCTAACACAGGGTAAACTGCCTGAGCCCAGGCATGGAAAACATGGAAGATACCAGCAACATGGCTCAGAGAAAGACATGATGTGGACCATACAGAATGGGAGAACTGGGGTAGGATTAAGGAATGCACCCCAATAGAGGAGGAAGGAGAGGGCCCAAGGATGGTCTGAATGCCCAAAGCCAACTAAATAGGTCCAGAAAGAGGACATGAAATGACAAATGGTAAGCCAGATAGTCTAGATAGCATTCTCCCACGGGGTCTGTTCATTAAGACACTTCTTGTGAGTATTGAGAGTAAAGATCCAAAATACCTCTAGTTTCTTGTGTATGCTAATCGTGTCCCTGCCTCTTGTGGTTTTATCTTTTCTATAATAGTCCACCTCAAGTCTTTGTCAACATGATTAAGATCCTTCCAATGTTGAACCAAAGGGTCTACGGACTTGTTTGTACGAAGGTTGGATTTATGTTCCCCTATTCTGGTCCTAAATTCGCGTCCTGTTTTGCCAACGTATCGGAAGTCACAGGGGTACACAATGTAGTAGATGATATTGGATGAGTGGCAATTAGTAAAGTCCTTTAAGTAGACAGTTCTGTTGTTGATTCTAATGGTGTCAGCCACAGTCGCAGTAGTGCAGGCCTGACATTTGTGATTGCCCCGAATGGGGTCCCCACCTGTGATGGACTTTTGGCAGAACTTGCTCTTTTCTGTTCCTCTGATTCTGACTAACAGGTTACGTAAGTTGTGGTTTCTCCTGAAGGCAAAAAGTGGTCTAGCAAGCCTATTATCATCACTGTTGTTGTTTAAGAGATGTCATTGGGTATTCACAATTTGTCTAATTTTACCATCCAAGTTCGAATGTTTGGTAAGACAGACCAATTTCTCTTCTTTGTGTTTATTCCTCGAAGTACAAATACTGTTTCTGTTGTAGTAACGTGCCCTTTTGAGGGAGTCTTTAATGAGTTTTTCAAGGTAACCTCTTGCAATCAGTTTGAATTTGAGGGTTTCTGCATGAGTCAAGAAATCCTTGATGGTGGTACAATTCCTCTACAAGCGGAGGAATTGACTGAAGGGTATTCCTTGTTTTTGACATCTCGGGTGGAAACTACTGAAATGTAGGAGGGTGTTCCTGGCCGTGGGTTTCGTGTATAAGGACACTTGGATTTGTGAATTGTGGTGTTCTATCCACACGTCTAGGAATTCCACTCTTACATTGCTGATATGAGCTGTAAATATCAGATTAGTATCACAAGCATTGCTCCATTGAATTAATTCAGTAAGGGTTTCCTCGTTGCCTTTCCAAATAAAGAAGATGTCATCAATAAACGAGACCAGTGTAAAACGTTTTTTAAAAACGGGGCCACCTCGTTGTATATGTGTTTGGATTCAAAGCTGCCCATATAGAGGCAGGCAATGCTGGGAGCACAAGCTGCCCCCATACTGACCCCCTTGATTTGTTGGTATATCTCCCCATTGAATTCAAAGAAATTTTTGCTGAGGATTATATCCAGACATTCGAGAATAAAATCATGGTTGTTACTACTAGCTTCTTTTAGGAGGACCTCAGGTATCACTTCAATAGCATCGCTTTGAGGGATATTGGTATACAAGGCCTCCAGGTCCATGGTGACAATGAGTTCACTGTGTATGTTAAAAGGAAGACCCTCAATTTTAGAGATGAAATGCCCTGTGTCTTTCACAAAGGATGGGAGTTTATGGACAATAGGTTTCAAAAATACATCAATATATTTAGAGAGGGGTTCAGTGGCTGCCCCAATGGTGTATACAATGGGTATGGGGGTGGGGGGTCCTTTCATCTTTGTGTGTTTTTGGTACACCATATATAATCGGTGTGCTGGTATGAATCGGGGTGAGAAACTCAGCCTCCTTTTCACAGATGATTCCCCCTGAGTAGGCTTGTTCCACTACATTGGCTATCCTTCTTTTGAGGATGGTTTCAGGATCGTTCATGATCTTTTTGTAATGTATCTGGAATCCCAACATTTCTCTCATTTTGTTCTTGTATTTTTTCAGTGTCAAAAATCATAATGATCCTCCCTTGTCACAGGGTTTTTTTTTTTTTTTGGTTTAACATTTTTTATTGAAAATTAAAACAGTTGTCATGCATAAAATCATAGTATACAGTTCGTCATTTAACGGAAAAATGCTGTATGCTGTGTTACAATACGTTCAGATGTTACAATTTCAGAAAATTCTTTCGTGTCAGTACAAGTTCTTCAGTCGGTGAGATGCATAGTACTCCCCGATGAGCATTCCAGGCCCCCCACTTTCTATCCCATTTCTTAGGGCAACCTCTGATTTTATAGATTTCTTTTTCAGCTATCATACATTGGTCCATTGCCACCACCCAGTTATTCAATAATGGTTTGTTCGCAGCCCCCCATTTCATGGCTATGGCTCTCTTTACCAGGGTATATCCCAGGGTGGTGAACTGCTGCTCTATGTCTGTAAGATCGTTTGCGTCCCAAATGTTTAGCCTTGTCACAGGGTTTGATGGTAATATTCTCATTGGCTTTGAGTTGTTTAAGGGCCACATTTTCATCCCATGACATGCTGAACAGAGGACTAGGAACAAATCCAGTGACTTGGTAAGTCTTAGTCAGAACTGCCTTTTCAAATATCTCAACTTCCGGTCCCACCTGGTCAAGACTGGGGATGAAATTAGATGGAGGTTTCAGCCCCGAGATATTTGTATCCTGATTGGTTTGTCTAGTCATGAAGAATTTTTTGAGTCTTCTTCTGCGGAAGGATAAAACCAGATCCTTCTGGAGTTCAAATTTGTTGATAGAAGTGGTAGGCACAAATGAGAGGCCTTTCGTCAGGAGCGATTCAGTATTGGTGTCAATAGTTGCTGAAGATAGATTGAATACCGGTATGTTGTTTAAGTTCTCCAGTTTTGCTTGCTTCTGGTTTGCATGTATTTCTGGGGTTGATCCGGCTCCTGGTAATATCCTTTCTGTTGGTTACGAAATCTCAGGTGGAAGTTGCCTCGTCTGTTCCCTAAAAAACGACTGATAGGTGGTGGTGTTTCGTATAGGTCCTGTCTGTGGTATAGGAATCTGGTTGATGTGAATGACCTTCGCCTTCGGAGTTAGTGGTGTCCGAGAAGGTAGTTACTTTCCTATTCATCCAGCCTTGTTGTCCTCGCCAGGATGGATTATCGCTGCTGGCTGTATAGTAATTTTCAGAGAGGTATGGATAGACTCGTTCCTGAGAGAACAGTCGTATATCTTTTCTTAATTTCTCAGTCTTTCTCTTGAGAAGGTAATCACTGAAAGAGTCTAGTTCAATATGGATTTCCTCCAACTTTCTCTTACTCTCCTCTCTACTGTTGGTTTGTTCAAGTTTTTCCTCTAATTATTGTATCTCTTTGTTGAGTAAGGTTACCACTTCTCTAGCTGTCTCAATTATAAGGATCATCCAATCCCTGGAGCATCTATTGGAGATTAGGGCCCACTTCTCCAGGATGTTTTTAATTTCTACGAAAAGACTTGGAATATTCCTGACTTGTAAACCAATGGATATGGTTCCCACTTTAAGACATCTCAACATGAAATTTGCATGGGATCAGTCCTCTTAGATTTCTTTTTAAGGTTTAACAGTTTTATCCACTCTTCATTAAGGCCCTTGGAAAGAACAAACGGTCTTTCCCCTGAAGATGTCTGACCTAGAAGTCTCGCAAAGTCATTGTCCGAGAATCCAAACATTTTAATACTATCCATGGGTAATTCAACAAGTAAGATATCCCAGTATCTACCCCTCATCAGCCAGGCTAGCTTGAATCCAGTGGCACAGCGAGCAAGGGTCCCACGTCATAGCATACCCATGGCCACTTAGGGCGAACGTAGCAAACACAACAAGATGATGGATGGAGTGCTGAAACTTTTGGGTTTGATATGGGTTTAATCCATTGTTCTTTTGCTCACTATGCCATCCCAGTTTGGACCCAGCCCTGTGCAAATCAGTCTTGACCCTGCTCCTCTTGGGAACAGTACAGCCCAAACTGCCAGGCCAGGTCCTCCCTGGACCGGAAAGAAGCATCCTGGGGCCAGTTTCAGGGTATCACCCCTCATCAGCCAGGCTAGCTTGAATCCAGTGGCACAGAAAGCCTGGCTACAACTGGCAACGAGGATGGGAAAAGTACCTTGAAGAAACAAGGCTGCTTTCTCTGAGAGTTTGCAGCAGTATAGCAAACTGCTTGTGCATGCCATGTGCGCCCTGAATCGATGCAAAGCAGTCTGCGAGTAGCACATGTGGAGTCAAAGCCCCGTTAGAGCCCATACATAGCAATCGAAGATGTTGAAGGCCCTACAGAGGAGCATATTCGAAAAGCCCACCAGAACTTGCTGGTAAAGCTGAAAAAAGAGATACTGTGCTGCGCCATAACACAGAGCCATCATCCATATGAAACAAACGCTAAAGGCAGTGACAACCAAGTATGAAAGCAGAAACTTACTTACCGCCACAGGTGAATAAAGTGCCACACAACCTCGAATAGGTCATGGCAACCCAGGCTCAAGCACGAAGCTGATGCGTGTAGCAGTTGCAGGCGGCATCCTGTGCAACTAATGCTGCTTGAACAGCATATACTCGCAATGGCCGTAGAAGGAAGGGCGAAATACACCAAGGCTACATTCCTGAAGCCACCACCTCCATTTGACACAGCAAAGAAACAGAACATTGGTGCTAGGTGGACTGCATGGATCAAAACGCTAGATGATTTCATAAATGCGCTACAAGAAGAAGACAATAAAAAAATTATTAAATATTTGAAAAACCTTGCTGGTGATGGAGTGAAAGAAGTGCTAAAGAAAGTCTCACAAACTGATGCAAAGTCATACCAAAAGATCAAAGTAGTGTTGGGAGCCAAGTTCAGACCGATGCCGACTATGAGCATTTTCGAGCAAGCACGACAACAGGCTGGCGAAACGATGGATGAGTTTGTTGAGAGTCTTAACACACTGTAAGTTCTGTGACTTCGATGATGAAGAAGCCACATGCCTCAGAGACATTGATGGTTGTCTTTCAGTTTCCTTTAGTAGATGCATGTTGAGAGAGACACTCAGTCTAGAGAAAATGCTAATGAATGCAAGGGCCGAAGAACAACCTGATCGACAAACTGCTGATATGGAACCAGGAACAACGTGTAATGAATCAGTGTTAATCATAAAAAGCAAGAATAAGCACAAAATAGATACACACAAGTCGAAGTCTACGAAGAAGAAAACATTATGCTTCGGATGGAGGTTTTCATTTCCCCATGACGGTAAATGTCCATCCATAGGACAGATATCACTTCATAATGGTCTGCAAAGAGAAAAAGAAACCAAATGCCACACAGCGAGAAGAGAAAATGGACACCAAAAGGTTCCAGAAGCTTTCTTGCCACACCCACAAGGCCAAAAGACACCATCAGTTACAAGTAGAAACCAAGCTGAGACGATCGTCATTGAATTAATCACATAAAGGCTCTTCAGCGTCATTATCAAGTGCTAGTGAAGAAGACAGATATGCACTAATGATGTCAAAGAATCATTGTACGGAGCGACAAAATTCGTTTGGACACTGTTCCAAAATTACATTAAAGGTGAATGGCTACCTTATAACCTTCATTATAGACGGTGGCGCATTGATTAATATCATGCCAGTAGAAAAGTTTAACAGCTTATCTCCTGTGTCACGCCTTACCCCGTCAAACAGGAAGGTATACATGTGGGCTGCTTCTACACCACTATAGAGTCATGGGTCATTTACAGCAAACATGAGTCACAAAATGACGTCAGTGCAAGCGCTGATTCATGTTCCTGCAAGGAACTTCATCGAGTGCATGCCTACTTATCTTTGCCACTGCTGCTGAAATCAGACTGATATCTCTCAACTAAAATATCCGTGCTCAGCCTGAAATCATGAGTCAGTTCCCGTCGCTGTTTCATGGCCTAGGAAGACTCAAGAAAATGAAAGTGCAACTTCATATAAATGAAGAAATTCGCCCAGTTGCCCAATGGCATGGCAGAGTCACTTTTCACTTTCAAGAAGCCATTGAGAAAGAACTAGAAACACTGTTGAAGCATGACATCATTGAATGCTCCGCTGGTCCTACGCAATGGGTTTCGACCATAGTCGTGGTGCTGAAAAAGGACAGTGGAGATGCAGTGCACATTTGTGTTGATTAAAAAATGTACAGGATAAGCTATCCATCACCCGTGATTGTACCATATTGAGAGACTTGAGACTCATCTTACCTGAGAGCCTGAGACAGTAAGTCATTGAGCTGGCCCAATAAGGACATCGTGGCATTGTCACCACCAAAAGAGCTCTAAGAGACCAAGTGTGATTCCCTTGCATAGATGAACGAGTTAAGAGAGAGCTGAAAGCATGCCACCTTTGTAACTGTTTATCCTCCAAGGTGACGCAGCATTCATTGACAATGTCTGGCTTTCCTGGTCATGCCTGGGAAAGAGTTGCAGTTGACTTCTTTGGGCCTCTAGGAAATGGACATCATCTCATGGTAGTCATTGGTGTATATCCCCATTTTCTGTTGCTGGAAGACCTATTATCAACAACCCATGACAAAGTCATTTAGCAGCTTGATGACATCTTTGCAGTTTGGGGCATGCCCGCTATTCTCAAATCTGACAATGGCCCGCCTTTCAATAGCAAATAATTCAAGGAGTTTCTTGTTCGACTCAATGTCAAGCATCAAAAGAGCACACCTCTCTGGCCCCAGGCCAATGGTGTTGTTTAACGATTCAAGAGACTGATTCAACGAGCGTTGACGAAGGAATCAATCTCCACCATGTCCTGTGTTTAGCCCTTTGTGCCTATTAATCAACTCCTCACTCCACAACTGGTGAAAGTCCTGCCACCTTGCTATTTGGCAGATCTACCAGAACCAAACTACCACTATGGACATCGGTCCGATAAATGAATGCCAATAAGTTTTGTGTCACAGACACTTCTCGAAAGTGCAAGATGAAAACATATGTCTTTCAGCATCAACATGCCCAATGAAACAGTCTTCGACAAAGGGGACTGGGTATTGGTCAAACAGAAAAGTAACTGGAAAACTAACTCTCCGTTTGCCGTCGACCCTTTGAGGGTTGTAACGTGCAAAGGACACATGGTGACAGTGCATCATCCCAAAAAGTCCATCACACGGGACTCGTCAAACTTTAAACACCTACCTCGATGTTCATCAGCTCCTGATGTCATGAGTGAGGTGAGCCCACCTACGTGTCCGGGTCAAACACTTGAGCCTATGTCATCAGTGCCCAATCAAGGTGCACCTCAACTACTTCATACCACTCGATCTGGAAGACCAGTGCGGACGCCTTAACGACTCATTGAGGAACTATGATGCTAATGCTGTCTGTACTTTATATTTAACAAAGGGGGAGATGTAGTGTCTTGATACTATGAGCACTAGGACCCTTGCTGTGCTGGCCAGACTCTAAACAGAAATTACGTAATCTGCTGGGAGGTGTTAAGGTGTGGTTATAAAAGTTATGACGCAATGCTTGCAGTGTGTAGTCGTATGTGGATGAATAAAGATGTCTGCTGTAGAGCTCAGTGTGTGGCATATTCGTTTGCATGCTCCTGGGCTGGGGAAGATGCTACAGGTGGGAAATGCAGTAATGTTCCCAAGGGACAAGGCTTTTTGGACCTTATGTAAGGAAGAATGGGGCGTAAGTACTTCAGCTACCAGTTCTGGAGAAGAACGTGCTGGGCGATAGTGTCCATTTAACTGCAGAAAAAACACTGTAACAAATCCAATCCAGAAGAAGAGAAAAACCAAGGAGAGGAAAATCCAAAGCTAGTACCATGGAGGAATCAGATAGGTCTGGTTAAACCAAGAGAAAAGTGTGTGTGCACCATGCAAGGAAGTACATGAGGAATCTGAAGAAAAATCATCAAAATAACTGGAGACAGTCTGAACACAAATAGGAACCTCGTTAGGCCAGGGATAGCACATGGATGTCTCCAAAGGCTGTTGATAACTATGATTTCACTGTTTGGTGTAACAGTAAAAACCAAAATGAGTGCAAGTTCAGCATCAGAAGTCCCCAGCCGGGGAGTAGTTAAATTAGGACTACTTAGTGAATGTAGAGGCATCTCTTGCAGGGTAGGGAGAGGAGATAAGGAACTACCCAAAGACCTTTATGACCTACTGTTTAGGTCTGGCCACATGATGAAGCTTGATTAAATCAATGGAAACTTGGCATTCTTGTTTACAACCAGCAAGCGGTGGCAAAATTGCAGTTCAAGTACCTTGAACAGCAAGTACAAGCACCGGGGCATGGGAGGATGGGCCGAATTCCCTCTTATCTGTAACCTTCTCCCGAACCAAATCCTCAACTTCAAGAATCCAGCCAGATATTGCTGATTGCTCCTTCACTTTGTCAGTGGCAGATCGTATAGAATTCACATTTGAGCGCTCATCTTGGAAGGCTTATAATTCCTGGTAGATAGCAAAATATTCATTGATGTCAAAGTGCATATCAGCCCCCACTGTGCCAATGTTCTCAAAATCTGGAACATACATCTGGACCCCAAAAAGGACCTCAAAGGGGGTCTGACCACCAAAAGATTTTCTAGTCAGATTATTCAAAGCTTACTCGACTCCATACAGGTGATGGATCCAACTACGACCTGAACCTTATCCTCTAGCTGTTGAAGACTGCTTTAAATCTTGGTTCTTCTGCTCCACTATCAAATTTGCCTCAGGATAAAGAGAGGAATAATGCACAGCAACACGTAAGGGTTCCCATGGTATCCTGGTAAGCCTTAAAGGTGAAAGTCGGTCCCTGGTCTGAGTGGAATGCCGCTACTGCATATGTAATGATAAAGACCTGCAATCCTTTAATAACAGTTTGAGCGTTAGTCAATGGGTGTGGGTGTGGCCACACCCATAAAAATCAAGAACATGAATCAACAGCCAATAAAATAAATTTAAATGCACCATCCGAATGGAGTGGTCTTTAATTATCTAAATACACACATTTTAGTGACATTTAGTGACTTATTAGACACTGGAACGGGAGTCTGAGGTGGGCGAGCAACAGTGGACCATTTAATTTGCTGACAAATGTCACATCAAAGGACATACTGTTTAGTCTGTTTGTAAAGACCCTTCCACCAGTAGCATTTCTGTAACAAGGAAACTGTAGCCCCCACACCAGCATGGGCAGACACTAATTCTTCATGTGCAGCAATTATTATTTTTTTTTTAAAGTATGTTTATTAACATTTTATTAATTACATTACAAAGACATTGCTTTGCGGCAGAACATAACAGCATATTCATCATGGCGGCAGAATTATACAGAAACAACAATTGTGGACAATCAAATAAACGCATCCCAGTCCTATACATTATGAACCCCTCCCTTTCCTGCGGTCCATGTACCCACCATAGGGGATCCTCGTTAATCAGTAATTGAGAGTCCATAGTACGCAAGCCATGGCTTCCAGATTTTCCAAAACTTTTTGGGGCAGCCCCTCGCTTTGTACGTCGTCTTTTCCCCCAACATATACATATCCATGCTTCTTTTCCATTCGATCATGGATGGGTTCGCCACTGCCCCCCACGCCCTGGCCAGGTCTCGTTTTGCCACCACTAATCCCAATTGAAGCAGGGTTAGCTTCGGTCTGGGGAGATCAATTTCGGTGGATATTCCCAACAGGACAAACTGTGGATTAGGGGTAATCGTGTCTCCCAGGACTCTTCCCAACTCCCCCAACAGGGTGGCCCAGTACTGCTGGATCTGAGGGGATTCCCATATTGTGTGAAAGAATGTACCTGCTGAGACCCCACAGCGCAAACAGTCCGGTGTTTCCGCCCTCCCTATGCGGTGTAGTCGTGCCCTATCATAGTATGCTCTGTGCAGATATTTAAATTGAATCAGACGAAGTCTGGATTTTATGGCCACCTCTCTGGGGTGCATCAGTGCCATCTCCCAATCAAGATCGTCCATCTCCCCCACCTCGGACTCCCACTTCGCCCGCAGTTTCTGCAACGTGTCTGGTTTATTATTAATGATTGTCCTATATGTCCAGGAAACAGCCTTATCCACTAGCTCCCCCATCAGGAGTCTCCCTTCCAGTGGCGCATACTCCGGAATGTCAGTGGTGTCTATGCGTTGCGCTCGCCATGCATGGGCCAGCTGTAGGTATTTGTAGTATTGTGTCTTATTCATATCGTATGTAGCCTGAAGATACGAGAACGTGACCAATTCTTTATGTTGTAATATGTCTTTGAGTTGTGAAATGCCTAACAAGTCCCATCTCTGGAAACCTCTAAGTTTTGTGATTTCCTGGAGTCGGTTGCCAACCCAAAGCGGGGTCTCCCACTTCAGGTGCCGCTCAGCCTGTTCCCAGGCCATTATAACATTCCACGTCGCCATCAGGAGTCCCGCAGCACCCCTACCCCCATATATGTAGTGCAGGTGTGAGCGTTTAGTGAACTGTGTGCGTTCAAGTGCATACGTGGGGTGGTCCCTCTCTACATGTTGCCAGTCGTTCACAACCACTAAATGGGCCGCCCAGTAATACGCCCGCAAATCAGGCAGGGAAATGCCGCCGTTGTATTGATTCCGTTGTAGCGTCACCAGAGCTATCCTCGGCGGCTTCCCATCCCAGAGAAATATACGCAGTAGGTCGTCAATTTTCTTGAACACCTCCATTGGTATGGGCTGATAGGTATTCTGCAGCACATACAGAAACTTAGGGAGCACTATCATTTTGTATAGCGCTGCCCTGCCTAGCAACGTCAGTGGCAGAGTCTTCCACCGTTCGACTGCCGTCCGAAAGTCCCTGAGTACCCTGTAAAGGTTACGGTCCAACGCCAAAGTTGCGTTTGTTGTGACGAAGATTCCTAGGTATTTTATACCCTCCTCTGCCATCTGGAGTCGGCCATGACCGACGGTGTCACCACTGCGCTTACCAACAGGATAAAGGTATGTTTTTTCCCAGTTAATTTGGTACCCTGCATGTCTACCATACCGCTCACAGCTGTTCATGATTATGGGGAGTGTCGTTTCCGGATTTGTAACATACATCAAGATGTCGTCCGCGTATAGGGATATGCGTTCGTCGGTCTCAGCAGCCTCCCCACTCCTGAATCCCGTGATACCCGGGTGCTGCCGGATCACACAGGCAAGCGGTTCCAGCACCAGAGCAAAGAGCAGGGGTGACAGTGGGCAACCCTGGCGAGTGCCCCTCCCAATCGGGAATTCTCGTGACACTACTCCATTGCCTCTGACCCAGCAATCCACCGTCTAAATGCCGGACCAAATCCAAACTCCTCCAGGACAGATAGAAGGAAAGGCCAATGTACAGTGTCAAATGCCTTTTCGGCATTTAAGGAGAGAACAAGGTGTGGATCCTCTCTAGTATGGACCTTGTCTACCCAGTTGTGTAGTCTCCTCAAATTAAGCCTCATCGATCTTTTGGGCATAAAGCCTGACTGGTCCCTATGGATGAGTCCGGTGATTACTGCGGCCAGCCTATTTGCCAGTATTCTAGCTATTATCTTGGTCTCCACATTTATGAGGGAGATAGGGCGGTAGGAGCTACACTCCTGTCCTTTTAGGGATAACCACGATCGTGGCCGTCCGTAACTCCCTAGGGAGGCCACCCGTCTCGTGCGTCTCCAAATACATCTGAAGGAGATGTGGGCCAAAAAGCGTTGCATGTTGTTTAAAGAATTCGGAGGGCAACCCGTTAGGTCCTGGGGCCTTACCAGTTTTCATTTGGCCAATCGCTGACACTATTTCTTCCTTTGTAATTTTGTCGTCCAACGTCTTGGACTCATCGTCCGTTAATTTGGGGAGCTGCGTCTCACCAAGGTAGGCTTGTATTTGCGACATCTCCGCCAGGTTACGTGGCCTGTAAAAAGCCTCATAGTATTCTGCAAAGGCGTTGGCTATTGTGGTTGGGGTCAGATGAGTCCGAGCATCCGCTGTCGTGATTTGTGGGACCCATCTGCTATCAAGTTCCATTTTGCTAAGCCACGCCAGCAACCTACCAGTCTTGTCACCTACATCATATAAGCGCCGATGCATGGCTTGTATTGCCTTTTGTGCATCTTGTTTAGCGAGTGAGAAATATTCTTGTCTAAGGAGGTGTAGACTGCGTAGCGCAGAAGGGTCGTTACCTATGCTTGCCTGCGACTCAAGATGTAGTAATTGGGAATCCATCCCCGTGATCACCTCTTCCTCTTTCCGTTTCTTATGTGCTATTATGTTTTGTGCCCTGTCCCTCAGCACCGGTTTGTAAGCCTCCCATAGTGTAATGGCGGACTCCACGGACCCCATGTTCTCCCGAAAGTATAGCTCCGTGTCTACCCTGAGCTCCTTAGCGACCAGTGGGTCTTTGAGTTCTCATGGGTTCAATTTCCATTCCCCTTTACGCCGCTGTGCAGGAGTGCCCACCGTTAGCCACAGGGGGGAATGATCTGAGAGGCCCCTCGCCAAATAGTCCACCCTGTGCACCTCCCCAAGTTCCCCCACCGGGGCCAGTATGTAATCAATCCTAGAGAAGGCCGTATGCGCCCCAGACTAATAGGAATAGGCCCTAGTTTGAGGATGCTGTCTACGCCATATGTCCGTGAGCGCTAACGTGTCCGCAAATCGTTTGAGTGGCGTCTCTTTGGGGCTTCCCGTTGGGATAGTCGTGCGATCGCTTGCCTGGTCCATTACGTCATTAAAGTCTCCCCCTACAAAGTGCTCGTCTGACCCAGCCTCCAGGAGAATAGCTGCGAGCTTGTCCATCGTTTGTTTCTGAAGCTTGGGCGGTGCTTACACACTAATGAATGTAATATGTCTTCTATTCCATACCCGTTTGATCGCTACATAGGTGCCACTGGGATCTGACCAAGTACGTTCCACCCTAAATGGCGGGTTTTTCCTAATGAGTATTGCCACACCCCTTGCCCCCGTGGAGAATCCGGCGTGTGCCATGACTTTGTAGGCACCTCTGCCCAGGAACCCACATTGAGTGCCTTTCAAGTGTCTCTCCTGGAGGAGAATTACATCTGGTTTTAGTCTTTTAAAATAAGCGGCCACTAGCCCTCTCTTAACTTTGCTTCCCATCCCGTTCACGTTCCAGGAAAGGATTGAGTACATTCCTGCATTAGGTGTCGCCATCATGTTGGTGCATTTTGCTTAGATCGTCTGTGGGCCCCTTCCTCCCCCCCGCCGTTGCTGAGTCCGCAATTGCCTGGTACCTGCTACTGTGGTAATTCGCCACCCCGCTGCAATGCCGCTGATTATAGTATTTCTCAAAACAAAACATGCCCCGTACCCAAAACATAAAATCCAGAACAGCAAACAATACCCATCATACCCCCACCCCACACTCTGCAGGCAGCCCCACCACCCCTTGATTCGTCAACCGAACAACACTGGTGCAGGTAAACCACCCAGAGGTCTGTAGCCCCCCCTTCCCCTACCCACCCAACTACATGTGAATTAACTACAATACACTAATCACACCCCACTGTATACTTCCCTTGTCGTGGCAAACGTTCTCACAAGTGCGCCAAGCTTCGGGAGCCATACAGCCGTTCCAGGTGGGCGTCTGGCCCCATGCCTTCATTCCTCTTCGTTACGTTGCAGCAATATTTGAGAGTTCTCACCCAGGGGGCCCGGGCCTGCCGCCTCTAGTTGCTGAATGCTTTCAAGGAGAGGATGGTCGCTGTCCACACCCAGGGACCCCCGCCCCTCTGACTGATCCGTGTCGTCGTTACCCTGCGATCTCTGCGAAGCACGGGATGCGTCCTCCCGGGCCGTGTCGTCGTCTGTATCTGATACGACAGATTTCAGCTCTCGATGTCTCAGAGCCCTCGCTGGCGTGGCCTCGAAAGGGGTCCTGCGCTTCAGTACTCGCCTCCGCCTCCTTTCCTTAGGGCGCTCCCAACTGGAGCTTGGTGGATGGTCCGCAGGCACGGCCGTGGCGGATGGCGACCCCCGCCTCAATCGAGGTCGTTCCTCAATCCAGGACCATGCCTCCTCAGGGGTCTGAAAAAACTGTGTGGTACCCTGAAAGATGATTTTAAGTTTGGCTGGGAACAAAAGCATGTATTGAAGCCCCAGAGCGCGGAGTTTCACCTTCACAGGATCAAAGGTGCGTCGCAATTTCTGCACATCTCGGGAGTAGTCCGGGAACACCATCACTCTCATGTTTTCAAACTTGATCTCTCCCTTCTTGCGCAGTTCTCGAAGTATGAGATCTCGGTCCTGAAAGTTCAAAAACCGGGCTATCAACGGTCTGGGGGGAGCCCCAGGCTGCGGTCGGACACATGGCATTCTGTGCGCTCTTTCTATGACGAAGCATGCTGAGAACTGCGCCTCCGGCAGGGTCTTTTTAAGAAATGTGAGTAGAAAATGTCCCGGGTCCGAACATTCCACATTTTCTGGAAAACCTATAAAGCGCAGGTTATTCCTTCGGGCCCTATTTTCTGCATCATCGATTCTCCTTCACTGTTGCCATGACACCTGCCACATCCTGACTGACGGTGCGAGAGGTGTCCTCCAGTTCCGATACTCGTTGTTCCACCTCTGTGACCCTCTCGGATACCTTCCGTAGGTCCTGCCTCAGGAAGGACACCTTAGTCCGCACCTCAGCAACTTTGCCCTCCAAACTGTCCCGCGATTCCCGGATTGCCAACAGTATCGCGTCTGTGTCCGAGTGGGGGCCCGCGCCCCCTTCCGCCCCAACGGGTGCGGACAGCACCTTTGCGAATGTATCCAACTTCCCCTGCTTGGAGGGCCGGGGCTCCTTATCTTTCGCCATGCAGCTCAGCGGGTGGCTCTCCGCTACCGTACTTCGCACTCCCAGCCGGCACTTCTCTCTGCTCTTAGCGGCGCGTCACCCTTTTCGTTGATACCACCTCGGATGGGCCCCTGGAATGCAGCACTGACGCCCGTCAGGACGCAATGGACTTGCTTGTGGGACTATAGTTCTGACGTCAGAGCTTTGGCCAAAGAACAATCCTCAACTCACCGCCCATTGGCACAGTCTCAATGCCGTCAACCAGCCAGCCCCCACAAACCGGGACACTGCGCAGTGCCCCCAGAGTCTCCCAGGGTCACTAGTGGGCCTGTGGTGTCTTCATCCAGCTTTGATAGGGGTGTGCCCCTTCTCTGTAGTGCCCCAGCGTCCCAGTCACTTCACGTTCCAGCACCTGGGGCTGCAAGCTATGTAAGTCCCACAAACGATGAGCGGGGTACGTGGGAATGAAGGGCACTTTCCATGTGGACCCCCCCACCACCACCGCTCACCCAGCCAAGCGGTGCACGCCAGTGATGTCGCTCGCATGATGAGTGCTCCTCCCAGAAAGGGCGCTCTGCCCGGGAAAGCTCGCAGCTGGGGCACCCCTCTGGCTCAGTCACGCTCAGGAGATCCGGGGGGAGGGGCCAACGACACCCCACCCGGTTCCTCTCACTCAGGAGATGCTCCCTTTGGGCTGCGGGTGAACTCCTCCCCAGGCACTGCTCCCGCCGGGGTCCCTGCCAGTTGACTACTGCGGGATACTTGCCCGAATAGTAGCCGCGTATCTCATGGCGTCCCCATCTCACCTTCCAGCGTCCGGAGCAGCGTTCGTAATCCGAGGCTCCGGTACACCGCCAGCCCCCGCCGCCACTTCTCCGCAGCAGAGTATAGCGCGGCTCCGTTCCGGTGTCCCGCTGCTCCTACCTCGCTCCGCACACCACCATAGCCTCGGAAAGTCAGTCCGGGCGCCAGGCTCCGTTATTACTAGTGCAATGCCGCCGCCATCTTGGAGGACCGCGCGCCGAAGGCCGCGCCGACAAGGTCCCGATACCTGGCGATGGAAGCCTTTAGCCGCCCCAGCAGTCGCTCCACTTCACGTACAGGGTTTCCGCCACCTTCCAGGGTATTTTCAGACGAAGAGGAGCAGGATAAATGTCCAGATTAGTGCTGGGGCCAGCGGAGCTCGCGCAAGACGCAGCTACCCGGCCATGTTGCTGGCCACGCCCCCCATGTGCAGCAATTATTAGCTCGAACCTGTGGTCCTGGTTGGGTATTACTTGATCACACACCCCGGGAATGCGGGCAAAAGGAATGTTTTAGGAACTTAACAGATAGGAGTACTTTGCTGGATAGTTTTTCGGTAGGGGCGTGCCACTAGCCAAGGCAGTAACCGCAGCCATAATGCCATCATCTATTCTCGCATGTGAACGAGTAATCACATCTACTACAACAGTATGAACTGCTGCTTTGTCAGTTTCATCAGCCAATGAATTCCCTACAACATATGTATTCCAACAATATGATGGCCCAATGTGTGAATCACATGAGCCCATGGCCGAGCATCTTTAAGAACAGCCATCTTTCCCCAAAGCAACTTATGCTTGATAGTGTTTCCTTTACAGTCTTTGAATCCATTCAGGCTCCAATAGTGTAAATTATCCTTAAAGGACTGGATGCAGTAATAGGAACCACACACAATAAGTGTCGGGAATTCTGGATCCGTATTCTGCAGTGCCAGAACCAAAGCTTTCAGTTCAGCCTGCTGAGCAGTGCAGTCAGTCAAAGTTTCTGTATATGTTTTTTGTGCCTGAAATTCACCATCTTTCATGACACCCTTCACTGCAGCACATGCTGCAGAGTACTTATGCTTAGTACCAACAGCGGGATGGGCTGAACTTTCAGTATATATTATGAAATCATACTGACCAAGAGGCAAATTTTCATTCAGACTGGGGTATTCTTGTTCATACTGGAGAAATCCATGTGTTCTTAGTGTAGGGTCAAAAATGGAATCTATATCAGTAGCTATCAAGGAAGTGGCCCACTGGATCCATTGTGGATGTAAGGCTTTGGCGTTAGGCATGCTTGCCTTTGGAACAGCCTATGAGGCTGGAATGGGACACAGTTATGCGTTTCTCCTGAGCCAATGGACGCTCCTTTAGAACAGCTGTTTGAACTGCAGTCAGAATTTTTTCTATCAATGCAAAACACATTTCTGCATTAGAGTATAAGTGTGATTTATATGCAAACAGTACTGTTTCACCTTTATTAAAGGTGACACATGTATAGCCAGTACAACCTGCAATGATGTGGATAACTAAATTTGTTTTGTTCACACAAGTGTTTGGATGCAAGCATGTCTGTTTGCAATGTTCTGAGAACAGTAGTATGTTCTGTAGTCGAATGTTTGTCTGAAAAATCAGGACAAATAAAATTGTACAACAGTTTAACCCATTGTGCATCATCTGGTATGTATGTTCTACCAAAGTTTAGAGCACCTAATAATGATTGTAGTTTTTTTAATGTATTTGGTGGTTGTAGAAGAGCACACTTCTCTATAAACTGCCTTCATTTGAAAATTCATATCCTAAAAATAGGACACTATGAAAAGCAAATTTATATGTTGCGGGACGGAATAAGGGACGCGCACTCCGGCTCTAGGTAGTGAAGGTTTTATTTTTCCTGTTACACGCTTCTTAACCGAAGCCAGGATTATTGTCCACAATCCTTCTCGTCTTCAGGGATCTCCTTCCAGGTTCTCCCGGTCGTCTGCTTCACCTGAGGTTGGTGGGCGGGGAACAGCTTCTCAGTCTTGTTACCGGAAAAGAAACGAGATAAGGGGACGTAAGTGTAGGGCTATACCGAATAGTAATGGGAGGGTAGTGAAGGATACACACGTGAGCACTTCTAAGTAGTAGTGACAAGTGTAAACGAAGCGGTGATGGAGTGATTGTGAGTGGGGGGGTTTTCAGATTCCAGCCGTCTGTCTCTATGTAACAGCCCCGGGTTATTTAGAGGAGTTCTCCCTCCTCCCGACCCAGCCCGCGAGCCGCTCACGTACCTGGCTGAGCCACGCACCTCCAGGAGCGTGGCTGGGCGAAGCGTGATACCGTTGGCCTCCTGGCTCTCCTCCGGCGTCTGATGGATTGACTGCACGGCTTCGGTCTGCTCCCTCCTCGTAATCGTTCTCCTTACTCCTCGCGTCTCCTCCGTTCTCTGCTCTCTCCTCTCCGGTGAATGCACACACCCGTGCCGGGGAACTCCACTCTTTTACTGGTCCGGGAGGGATGACGTCACGATGAGGGGGTGGGAGTGTCTCCTCCGGCCATTCCCAGTTAAAGGGGCCGTAGAATTCCTTCGATAGTGATTCCCCTGAGCGATACGGTGTCGCTGACCATTCCTCCGGCTGTGGGGACACAAGAGGGGAAGAAAGGGGT
Organism: Calotriton arnoldi; assembly: GCA_963921515.1. Taxonomy (NCBI): domain Eukaryota; kingdom Metazoa; phylum Chordata; class Amphibia; order Caudata; family Salamandridae; genus Calotriton; species Calotriton arnoldi. The sequence goes on from CAWUFW010000061.1 coordinate 4,498,746, forward strand.
GTCCACCAGTCTAACATAGTCCTTTCTCCGTCCCCGTCCACCTCCTCCCGCTCACACTCCCCCCCACCAGGATTCTCCCGATCGGGGAGAGGGAACACCCGAGACAGGTAATCAGCGTTCCCGTTGTCCGTCCCCCTTCTGTGTAGCACTCGGAACGAAAAGGGTTGTAGGGACAAAAACCAACGGAGGACCCTGGGGTTCTGAGCTCTGTTACGGGCCATCCACTGCAATGGGGCATGGTCGGTGTACAAGGTGAATGGTCAGCCCTCGAGGTAATAGCGGAGTTTCTCTACCGCCCATTTGATGGCTAGGCACTCCCGTTCAATGGTGGGGTACCTGGTCTCTCTTGGGAATAACTTCCTGCTTATGTACAATACCGGGTGCTCAACACCATCGTCCGCCAACTGTGACAACACGGCTCCCAGGCCGTAGTTAGACGCATCTGTGTGTAAAATGAAAGGTTTGTCAAGGTTGGGAGCGGCCAAAACCGGGCTGGACGTGATTATACCTTTTAGTTTCTGGAATGCCTCTAACAGCTCTGGGACGGGGTTCACTAGACACCGTGGATGTATGTCCTTTCTCAAAGTGTCTGTAAGGGGTGCTGCGATTTCCGAGAACTGAGGGATGAACCGGCGGTAATATCCTACTAGCCCTAGGAACGCCCTCATGTCTTTTCTGCTGGAGGGAAAGGGGGTTTCCTGGATGGCTCGGATTTTCTCGTTCTGGGGTGCTATAGCTCCGTCCCCTAAGAGGAAACCTAAGTACCTCACTTTGTGAAATGCGGCCCTGGATTTCTTTGAGTTGATGTGTAGCCCTGCTTGTTTGAGAGCCTGAAGTATGGTTTGAAGATGTTTCAGATGGTCTTCCCACGTCACACTGAAGACCACTATGTCGTCCAAGTAAGCTGAACTAAAAGCCTGATGCTCTTGTAGAACGTTGTTCATTAGCCTTTGGAAGGTGGCCGGTGCTCCGTGCAGTCCGAAAGGGAGCACGTTGAATTCGAATAGGCCGTCCGGTGTGGAAAAGGCAGTTTTGCGACGGTCTTCTTCCCTTAAGGGTACCTGCCAATACCCTTTGGTCAGGTCTAGTGTAGTAATATACTTGGCTTCTCCCAATTTCTCAATCAATTCATCGATTCTAGGGATGGGGTATGCATCAAAGGAGGAGATGTCGTTCAAGGCACGAAAGTCCATGCAAAAACGCGTGGTTCCATCGGGCTTCGGCACCGTCACAATCGGGGATGACCAATTGCTCTTGGAGGGCCGGATGACGCCCAATCGTAGCATGTCCCGTACCTCCTTCAGTATCATGGCCCTCTTGGCGGCGGGTATTCTGTACGGGTGTTGCCTTACAACCTTCCCGGGGGTGGTCTCTATACAATGCTCGGCCAGTGTTGTTTTACCTGGAGCATCCGAAAACAGGGAAGCGAAAGGCCTTAACACTGAAAACAGCTCCATTTGTTCCTTTCCAGTTAATTCTTCGTTGACGACTAGGTGGTCCAACATGTTCCATATAGGGTCGGTGTCCGGCAATGTCAGGTGGGCGGTTTTCGGTATGGGACCCAACCATTTTTTGAATATGTTTATGTGGTAGGTTTGTTTCTTGTTCGGAGACATCTGTAACTGGTAGGTCGTCTTTCCTATTACCCGAATGACTTTATATGGACCCAACCACTCGGATTGGAACTTTTGTGTAGACGAGGGTAGGAGGACCAGGGCCCAATCATCAAGGGTGAGCCGTCTCCACTTCTTTCCCTTGTCGTAACAGATCTTCTGTTGCTGCTGGCGTCGTTCCAGATGAGAGTAAGCTATCTCTCGGAGTTTCCCGATTCGGTTTTTCAGCTGTTGGGTGTACTCCAACACGGTTCGTGTCTCGTCTGTCTCCTCTTGTTCCCAAGCATCCTTTGTCATTTCCATGAGGGATCGTGGTTTCCTTCCATATAGGAGTTCAAAGGATGAACAGCCCAGGCTGCTTTGGACCTGGGCTCGTATGACATACAAGGCCAGCGGTAGTAGGCGGTCCCATTCTCTTCCTTCTACTGATAGCATCTTCTTCAAGGTGGTTTTTAACGTCCTGTTGTACCGTTCTACTAATCCGTCTGTTTGAGGGTGGTAAACAGAAGTTCGGATGTGTCGGAGGTCCAGGAACCGGCAGACTTCCTTCATCAGACGAGACACAAACTGCGTACCCTGATCCGTGAGGATCTCCTTCGGGAAACCCACCCTAGAGAAGAATTCCACCAGTTTGTCAGCGATGTTTCGTGTGGTTGGGGCCCTTAGTGGAAAGGCCTCCGGAAACCGGGTCGCATAGTCTACTACGACGAGGGCGTATTGATTCCCTTTTTGGGTTTTGGGTAGAGGTCCAATAAGATCCATGCCGATCCTCTCAAATGGATTCTCTATGATCGGTAGGGGCTGTAATGGTACGGCCAGGGGTCTCTGTAGGTTCTTCTTTTGGCAGATTCCACATTCCTGGCAATGGGTTTGTATATCCTTGTAAATGCCTGGTCAAAAGAAGCTTCTCAATATGGTTTGTGTTGTTTTTTCGGTTCCTGTATGTCCGGCTGTGAGGTGCGAGTGTGCAAAAAACATAATCTGATCCCTGAAAGGTTTGGGGACTAGCAGCTGGGGAAGGTCAGCAACATTACTCTGGCGGTACAAAAGCCCTTCTTTTATGAGGAACCGGGGATATACCAGTGAGGGGTTGTCCTGGTTTTGATGGGCGTTCTCCCAGGCATTGAGCAAAGTAGCATCATTGGCCTGGGCGAACTTAAAGCTCCGATCCATCAACCAGGGCTCTGGGGTAAGGAGGGCAGGTCGGGGTTCAGAGGGGCCCACCCTGGATAGTGACAAGGTACGTTGGAATAGGATCAGAAACTCAGGATTGTCGGTACCAATGATTAGGTCTTCTGGCAGCCCCTCTAAAACCCCCACATTCACCCTACAGGGAGAGGTGTGTTTGGTATGCAGGACCACTGAGGCTAGGGGGTATGGACGGACGTCCCCGCGCACACACTTGATGTGCACTAAGGTGTCTGGTATAACCTGAGAGGGTGATATGAGAGTCCGCTGTATAACTGATTGCTTGCACCCCGAATCTAGGAGTGCTTGTACCTCTTTCCCATTCACCTGTACACTCACGTGAAAAGTGCCTCCCATCTCAGCAGTATAAAGGATGGCCTTTGGGATGTAACCCACTTCCATGGGCTCTTCCGTTGGCTTCCGTCGGGGACATAGGCGAGCAATATGGCCCCAGTCCCCGCAGCCAAACACTGTGGGCCTCGTAACATGGGGACCTCCGGTTTAACAGGCCTAGGTTTGGCAGGTTTGTTCCAAGGCCGTAGTTTCTTTTCTGTCTTTTGAGGACAAGAGTGAGGGTGTTTCTCAGTGTCCCACCCGGGAGTGCGCAGTTGGGCTCGCACATAGGTAGCCGCCATCTCTACTGCCTGCTCGGGGGTGAGATTGGTATGTTGTCTTAACCACCTTTGAGTGTTGTACGGGAGGGCCTCGAGGAACTGTTCCAAATAAATACGGTCCATAATTTCCTCTTTTGTACTAGTGGTGGGACGCAGCCATTTGTCCGCAGCCATTTTGAGGCGAAAGTACAGAGTTTTGGGGTTTTCCCCAAGCAGTCCTTTTTCTTTCCTGAACCGTACTCGGTATGCCTCCGCATCAAGACCAAGGTGGTCCAGTATAACGTCCTTGATGTCCACGTATGGAGTCCCCCCAGTTGCGTTCGCCACCTGATACGCGGCCTGTGCCTCCCCAGTGAGTAAGGGGGCAAGGAAGAACGGCCACTTATCCTCAGGCCAACCGCAGGCCCTGGCGGCTCGCTCGAAATTCACGAGGAATGCATCAGGGTCCTCTCCGTGTATGTACTTTTGTAATGACACGCCGGAGGGCCCATGGTGGGTACTACGATAGTCTCTAGACATGGGGTTCGGCGTTTCCGTTACAATTTTCTGTAACCCCTCCATCTGTGCGGAGATTGTGTCCTTGAAGACGTCGCGATCCGCTTGGGCCGACGTCATCTGTCGTTCGACAGCCCATTCTAGCTTTTCTTGTCCCTTCACTAGATGTTGGATCAAGGCATCCATCATGGGTTTACTGATGGCAGATGTTATACTGCCTGCATTCTCCACCACTTGTTGCGGGACGGAATAAGGGACGCGCACTCCGGCTCTAGGTAGTGAAGGTTTTATTTTTCCTGTTACACGCTTCTTAACCGAAGCCAGGATTATTGTCCACAATCCTTCTCGTCTTCAGGGATCTGATTCCAGGTTCTCCCGGTCATCTGCTTCACCCGAGGTTGGTGGGCGGGGAACAGCTTCTCAGTCGTGTTACCGGAAAAGAAACGAGATAAGGGGACGTAAGTGTAGGGCTATACCGTATAGTAATGGGAGGGGAGTGAAGGATACACACGTGAGCACTACTAAGTAGTAGTGACAAGTGTAAACGAAGCGGTGATGGAGTGATTGTGAGTGGGGGGGGTTTTCAAATTCCAGCCGTCTGTCTCTATGTAACAGCCCCGGGTTATTTAGAGGAGTTCTCCCTCCTCCCGACCCAGCCCGCGAGCCGCTCACGTACCTGGCTGAGCCACGCACCTCCAGGAGTGTGGCTGGGTGAAGCGTGATACCATTGGCCTCCTGGCTCTCCTCCGGCGTCTGATGGATTGACTGCACGGCTTCAGTCTGCTCCCTCCTCGTAATCGTTCTCCTTACTCCTCGCGTCTCCTCCGATCTCCGCTCTCTCCTCTCCGGTGAATGCACACACCCGTGCCGGGGAACTCCACTCTTTTACTGGTCCGGGAGGGATGACGTCACGATGAGGGGGCGGGAGTGTCTCCTCCGGCCATTCCCAGTCAAAGGGGGCGTAGTATTCCTTCGATAGTGATTCCCCTGAGCGATATGGTGTCGCTGACCATTCCTCCGGCTGTGGGGACACAAGAGGGGAAGAAAGGGGTGTCCACCAGTCTAACATAGTCCTTTCTCCGTCCCCGTCCACCTCCTCCCGCTCACATTATATATTTTTTAATTTAATTTATAGCCATGTTCAGCAAATCCCAAAATGATGTGATCCACTCTGGCCAAGTGTGTGTTTAAATCATCATCTGTGAGGTATGTCATCACATACAACAACGCTTCTGGGTCAATTTCTGATAAAATTGAAGTTACTCGGGCAGCAAACAGGCATTGACTATTCTTTGTGGGCGCTGATATAATTTTCTTCGGGCCCCTAAAGTGGTAAACACAGTCAAATATCTGCTTTCAGGCACTATATTTTGACCGAAAAAAACATTGGAAATGTCCAATGTGGTTTTGTATTTTTTACGAACAATAATGTTCATTAAAGCTGTGCTGTGGGAATTTTGTATTGCATAAGTGCGTGTATGACTATTTAGATGTCTATAGTTTAAGACTATATGATAGGAATGATCTGGTTTGGCTACAGGAAAAAAAAGATTATTCATAGGAGAGATGTAAGGCTCAATCATATCTTGATATTCTAATTGTGATAGAATTTCCCTAACAGGGCGTCTAGCTTCATGTTTAATAGGCTATTGTGGTTGGACTTGCCGGCTGGACCTTATAGGTATAATATAATAAGGCGAGTCCTTATCCCAGCCTGCTTGACTGCCATATAATGCAGGGGCTTGTGCAAGAGCCCATTCTGTGGCATACGCTTCTTTAACTTCCTCAGACCGAAAAGATGGTAATATAATCTCCTCCCCTCGTTGGACTTTCCTAAAAAACTCAGGCGGCCAATCTACCTCAGCCAAGAGAATTTCATTAGACAAGTTCTGCCAGAATATTACTCTAATAGTACGCGGTATATCACCCTAAATTTGGATGTCCAAATCATAAAGTCTATCAGGAGGGCTCAGCCGCTGATCTGGAGTTCTAACTTGAATATAGTCATTAGTCGGTCTTGCCACCAGAAACTCTTGAAGAATCTGGCAAACTATTGTGACCTCTGCTGCGTTGTCGAGCAGTGTTTTTGACCACATCTTGTTCAGGAGAAGCGGCTTGGGTATTTATGGCATATTTAGCTGTTATTCCTGCCACTTTCTTCTTTTTAAAGTGTGATTTTTGTTGTGGAAGTTTCTCTTCCTTTTTTATGATGACATCAGAGAAATGTTGTGAATCCTTTTTCTGTTTCAAGTACTCATCCTGTCTGTTTTCGCCTTGTCCCACTCTTTGTGACTTCCTATCTGAAGAGTCCTGAAAGGAATGAGGGGGCATGTATCAGAATAGGGATACCTATCAGGTTGTTTAATTGTATCACAGTGACGTAAATTATATAATTTTTCAGTGGACTCCTGTTGGGGAGATCCACTCTGTGTTTTCTATTTTTTTTTGTTTATTATTTTTATCCCTGCATTTTTTTTTAGAAGACTCAGGTGTCTGCTTGGTGGTATCTGAATCAAATTCTGTTTAAGTTGTGGCTTACTTGGCCTGGCTCCCAAATTATCATTACCTATAGAAGATTAGGAAATAATTTTTGGTAGCTCACATTCCTGATTCGCAGCAGGAACCATCACGAGCCGTTGGTGTATCACCAATGATGCTGCCTGCCTATTAATGTTACTTAGAATCAGAAAGTTGCCAATTAATTTCATCCCCAAATCCAGGGCATGGGCCGTCCCATATTTATTTTGAATTTGCTTTAGCACTACAGGCAAAACAGCAATTGATGGGGTGCCGTGCGTTATGGTATGTGTGGCAGCAAAAACAGTGCCTCATGTCGCACAATCTTCAATTGGGGGAACCATAATGAGAATTATAAATTTATCTTGTGGTACCATATGGAGAAACACTGCTTCAAGCAAATCTGTTTTTTGTGCAATCCAAAACGGGATTTTCTCCCATTTGGTGGGTACTTTACCAATAATGGCATTAATAGTAACTGGACTAATAGCGGGCACAGCTAACCGCTGCCGCCCAGCTGGACCAGCCCTTGCTGGGGAAGTTGTTATTGTACGCAAAATAAACTGTTTTAGGCATTGATACAGTCAAACTAAATGAGTGTAGAGACCAAGTTCTTCATAATTATTTAATGCACCTGCATTTGGAAATGGTGTGTAGCTGGCTAAGACTGGCCAGGTTGCCCCCTCATTACTGAGATGACCCAGTCTTACAAGTTGTAGTGTGTATGGGAGGGTGCCTTGAAATCAATTTTGATGTTCATGGTATGTCTGAGTATTCATAAGGTCTATATGCAGCCGGAAAGGCTGCCTCAGTGTGTGTATGAAATGTTTGTATTTTGGCATCAACTGCAGGAACGTTAACCCAGGAATAGTAAACTTCGCATTTATAAGCTTTGTGTGCCTCAATCACAAAGGTATCATCTCCCCCGCCATTGACGAGCCTGTAGTGTGTGACTTTTCCTCTTTCTGTACTCTCTCTCTTTCCCCTTGCTGTTCAGCCTGAGCATGTATGGAATCTTGATGATGCCTTGGAATGTTGGGTGCCTGATCTGAGTCAGTTGGTGATTACAGGCTGAGCAGCTAGGAGGCTGCTCCTGGTGGGGCGTACATATAGACCTACTTACCATCTTGGCTATACTTTAAGCTTATGTAACCTGTACCTGAATAAATCTACTACATGGAACCACAACCTGGCCTCCTGTGGACTTCCTACCTTCAACAGAGCCCATGTGCAGTTAAGTATGCAGTTACTGCCTTTCTATAATTTACAAGAATAACCACTGGGGGCGCCATATTTAATGAATGGTATTCAAAGAGAGGTAACACTATAGTTGGGTAATGCTTTTAAAAGGTTCAAGCCTGAACAACCTACAGACATAAATAGTGGCTTCCTATTAAGCTGAGGAGGATAAATCCTTTTCACCACAGACGTGTCCGGGTAGAGGTGAAAAAGGAGCCTTGGGCACATAGGAGAAAATCACTCAAGAGACCCATTAAATTAGTACCTGACATAATATATTGGTGGCGCCATGTTATACGGGTCCTACAAATATAGCTGGACTGCGTATTAGACAAACACAAACTTCACAATATAGGGACTCAGTCGACATACATCATCAGTAAGTGTTGGTGGGTTTTGGCTAGCACACAGTACCACATCCAACCGCTAATCCAAGCAGGGTAGCAGATGTTATTGACAACCTCGAACGTGACACCGATTCCCAAGGAATCCATGGAAACAGATCTAACCCTTTCATTTGGTCACTCTTGCATGCCCAAGATAAACACAAGAAAGAAACGATAGAGCATTTTCAAACATTTATTGAAATGATTGTTTTCTTGCAAAGAAAGCATGAGCTGCGATTATTAGAAAAATGCGACATGTTACTGTAATCATCATTATTAGAATGGTAAACAATATGAACAATTCAGCCATGTTAATTGTTGCTAATAATTGCCTGCTCCTATCTGTATCCAATACTATACTAAAGAGAGGATAGTGGGAGTACCCTTCTGCCAGATCAGTTGGGATAGTCTAACCCCCATACCTGGGTCTAAGGTGTCAGGAAGCCGGTCGCAGTGCACAGGCTATCATCCTTAGCAGGATGGAGGTCAGAGTCAGCAGGGCTACATCTCAGCCACAGTTCATAGCGTATCCATGATAATCCCAGCATGGAAATGCTCCTCTCAAAGAGCTTTAGCACGGAAACTGTTTATATAATAAGGTACTGTTCTTATCAAACTGTGGCAGAGGTGCAGAGCAGCTCATTTGGTTTCATCTAGCTAAAAATGAGGCATTGCGTTCTTAATGTACGACCCTGTAACTAACTGTACAGACTACAGAGCGACAGTGCCTATCAGAGATGCATATACAGCACATTCATGCATTAGCAGGAAAGTGTGGCAAAGGGCACTACGAGAAAGAGATTTCAATGTAGGGAGTTGAATCGAACATGGAGACTACTTGCGAGCCATGCAACACAGGTATTTTGCTGATACAGTGTTATCTCTCCGGCTGCCTTCTAAGATAACTCCTACTTTGCTCTGGACATACTCAATTAGGAAATGGATTAGGACCTAGTTGGGTCCACTATCTACTTGCCCCCACCAGCCCTGTGCCACTATCCTGGATTGAGCTTTTAAGGTATCTCTCTGTTGCAGCTGGGATAGGGAATTTCCTCCCACCCTTCGGGTCCTATCACTCCAGTTGGCGCCACCCAGTCATTCTCACCATGTGGGTCAAGTCATCCTGCGCTCCACAACTTTGCCAGAGGTCGACAGGTCTTGACTATGGTGCTGGATTCCCATTCTGGATAGTGTACTGTTCTAAGCGACATAAACGCCCTCCTACCCATAACCTACCTTCTGGCCGATGCTGGGCTTGTACCCTGGCTCTTGGTGCGCCACGGTATTTGTGCTGTCCTCCCTTAGGTCTTTTCCCTGATATCATGCTCACAAGTCTCCGGGATCCAGTAGACTGTCACCGCAGTCTGCAGGGGCAGGCATAATAGTGATCACTTGTCCTCTACTGCTTCCCAATGCTGAGGTCTGCCATCCTGGAGTGCCCAACATGGCGTCTGGTCCCTGACTCTGATTCAACAAGCACTGGAGGCTGTCCATGGGCCGGCATCACTAGCTGGATCAGTATGTCCCCAAGCAATACTACAGTGGATCTGGATCTTGCTGGAAGCTTTCTGCTTGCCGATTGCTGGCGATTCCCCAGTGCCTGGCGGGAGCTGCAGTTCCAGACAACTGCCATTTTACTGCCATTCTCCATGCCTGGCCACGTCCCATTGATTTTGTTTTATATATACTGATACTGTTACCCCAGGGTTTGTTAATGCACCTTACAGCTAACAAAAAGGATGTGTCTGCGATCTCTGAAAAATACATATAACAAACGAGGAAGGGTCGTAACAATAGAAACTATGGGCCTGATATACTATTCCCATTTGCAAATCAGGAATGTGCAGTTTGCACCCGAAATGGTTTGTGAATGGGAATGTCATTTGCAATGTGACCCATGTGCTAATAGGCACATCACAAACTGTACAGCCTACATTATGAATATTAATTAGGCGAGTCATAGTTTGAGATCCCCTCTGATTGGGTGAAAATAGAGGGAGGAAGCCTGCAAGGAACATCACACCTCCTCCATCTTTTTTTTTTTTAAAGCAGGAGGAGCAGACAGTGTTCCTTGGGACCACTGACTGATCCTTCCAAGGCTCTGAGACATGATTTAAAAATGTGTAGGTCATCTTCCCCTTCGCCAATCAGTTATTGCCCAACTACGAAATAGGTAAGTTATCAATGATTTGCAATTGCAGTTCTAAAAAATTAATACAGCCCTCTCCCAATTAGAAACACGAGGGGGGTGCTCGTTTCACACGCCCTCTTATTTGTGACTAGGAAATGATCACAATGCCCCTTAACAAGTTGTAAAGAATTATCTGAATTGTAAAGGATTTATGTACATTAAGAAAAGCCTTTTTGGGATCGCAAATCTGTTTCTCGAATCGCAGGATTTGCAATCGCAAAAGGGCTTTCCAAATCAGGCCCAGTGACTTTATTGATACATAAGAAAACCTAAGGCAGATGATGGGCAATGCTGAAATTTTGTAGGGATTCAAAGACAAAGCAATTTGGGTAGTAAGAAAGGACGGGGGTTAGAAGCTTAGGGGCTGATTACGATGGCGGGCGGACTTGGTCCGCCCGCCACCGTAGCAGTGATTGGGACCCCGCTCGCCACCGTAGCGGTGATTGGGACCGCCAGCCAGACATGCGGCGGTCCCACCACTGCGATTAGGATGCGCCCGCCATACTGGCGGGCGCATCCTGGGCCTTTAATATTGCGGGCAGTGCTGCTGGCTGCAGCACCGTCCGCAATGTTAAAGGTGCTTGCACCGCATTTCCCTGCACCACGTGGCAGGCACCACGCGGTGCCTGCCACTTGGTGCATGGAAATGCAGGGGGGTACCATGGGTACCCCCCAGTGCCGCAATCCCCCCCCCAAGGGGGGCCTGCAACAGGCCCCCAAACCCAATCCCCGCAAGCCTTTCCATGGCGGCATCACCGCCATGGAAAGGCCTCTACACAGACACATCCTAATATGGCGGACGGTGCCTGCTAGGCACCGCCACCATATTAGTGGCCCTGCTCTGCCCGCCAGGCAATCGTGCGATTGCCAGCGGCGGACGGACTTTGCGCCCGCTGCGATACCCACCGCCATCCTAATATGGCGGTGGGTAAATCTCATTGTGATGGCGGAACGATCGCCACCGCCGGCCCGGCATCGTAATGAGCCCCTTAGTTCGGAACTAGGTAGGAGATTTTATTTTTTTAGGAAACGAGAAAATATTTTCTTGGTATCTAACGTCCTCCAGGAGAAAGTATCTCAAAAAAGGAGCAGCTACAGGAAAGATTTGTTTGCAGCAAAGTGACATTTGTATATTTTTACTTTTTAGCTGAAGAACATGTTTACGCCTGAGGTTTTTGATACCTCCTGAAACCTTTAGAATGCGGTGGAATGTAGCTAAAGATTTCTCGATGGACAGCAATGTACATTTAGCACTAGATTCAAGAAGTGGCTTTTAAATTTTGCATGGCTTCTAGTTTTACATACATACCTATTTCAAGTGTTCGTCAAACAAGACCTAAGTTAAGAAATGTTCCCAAACGTTTCAAAGCCAAAAAGATGTCGAGAAGTTTTTTCGCAAATTATTCTTAGTTTGTTAGAAGTAATGTTGTATCAAATGTCTTTAGCCAGCATTAGACCTACAACTCTACTCCTATCTCTGCTCAAACACGGCCCTGCTCGATAACATTCGTGTTTGTCCACCGTGTGCCCTTAGGCAGCAAAGATAATAACCCCAAGTCGAACTAGGGGCTCGGTTAAAAATTCCTTGTTTCTCAACTCTTGTACGCTTATTTTATGTGCTGAACTAATATCAGCGTGGCCAGGCTGTTGCTAAGCGTGGAGTGACCCTGCCTTTAGGACCAGAATGTGGGTGTGACAGATACACCTCGAAGAGGAATGTGTCTTTTGTCCCCTCGCGCTTGTGGTCATTGTTCGGGTTATTCGATGTCAACACAGGGGATGATGCTAGCATTTGCAAAGCTCCAACCCTGTCCTCTGCTGCACGGGAAAGCAGGACGTTAAGCTTTACTCACAGAACTGCGTTGCCCCAGAAATGTAATTCTGGCGAATTTCGAAAAGAGTCTTTTTTAGTTAAATGTAACCTGCAGGCATATTTACAGATATTTTTTTCAGAGCTGCCAGAAGTGACTAATACCACCCACGTCTGTAGTTGTACTTTAGCTTCATATCAGAAAAAAATGAAAAGCGGACCTTCTGTTGCTCTATATAAATTATTGCACAGGGTTCCCATCGTCAGCTATTTTCGACTATAACGTAAAGAATGAGAAATGCCGAATGCTCGCCGATTCCCTCACCAAATCCTGCCCCTCACACCAACATTCTAACATGAGCTTCTCCCCAGCTTTCTAACAGAAGAGCCCATCGGTGGAGGAAGGGTGGAGGGAAAGGAATAAAGGGATCAATTAAAGACACCATGAGTAAGTACAGGGGTTCAAGTGGGCCGGGTCCTGCCGGTGCTCAGCACCGGCAGCACTCCGCAGGTGCGGAGACGGGTCTCTATCGGGCTCTCCATGTTTGCCCTCACCCTCAGGGTGCTAATAAAATCTTAACTCTGCAGCAGTACCACCCTTCACTGCCTTTGATGTAACTTCAGAGATTCGTTATAGTTCTTTCACAGTCTCATCTTTCGGAACTGAAGCATTTTCAACGTTCTATACAACGAAGCCATAGTTGTTGCTTATTTAGCTTATGCAACTAACAACCATTGACAAAGCCAATAGTCCTGGCTTATTGTACGTGTAATGTTACATGTTGTATTATATATCTAGATGCAATGATAGAAAAGCCAAAATACTAGTCGGGCGGCACACTATGCTAAGCACAGATTTTTAACTTAAAGTTTTTAAGCCAAGCCCTTAATTACATCGACCACGCCCCATTGAGAGACCCCCCAGTTTTTTTTATCCCACTTAAACCCCTGAGTAAGTCGGATAATATAGAAATACGTGGCTGTACTCTGAGGATCTGAGGTCGCCGCTTGTAGAACTACCTGCCATAGAGAGCGCCTGGCAGTTCCTACGGCAAAGACCTCAGAGTCCGATTACTGCCACTGTGGCCTAGGCAGGGCTTTAAGTGTGCCGGGTCTCACCGGTGCTGAGCACCGGCAGTTTTTTAAAGGGGGCCACGAAACGGGTCTCTATCGGGCTCTGTTTTGTGCCCTGGCACGGGCGGTCCGTTTTTTCCCGGACTGCAGTGACAGCAGGCACATCATGTGCACGTGCTCACACTGCTCACTTCTCACTAGTCGAGAAGTTACGGCATGAAGTCATGCCAGGTGAGCGGGTAGGGGAAGGGAAATCGTTTAAAGAGAGCTATTTTCTCTCTGGATTTCCCTTCTCTTTTTGAAACTCAGGAGCAGCAACATTGTTGTGGTGTCACCAGGGCTGAGTGGAAGCTTTTTCAATATTATATACAAGCCATAGTTGCTGCTTATTTATCTTATGCAACTAACAACCATTGACAAAGCCAATAGTCCTGACTTGTTGTAGGTATGATGTTACTTGTTGTATCATATCTGGATGCAATGACAGAAACAGCAAAATACAAGTACTGCGGCACACTATGCTAAGCACAGATTTTTAGCTTATGTGGCATTAAGCCACGCCCTTAATTACATTGGCCACGCCCCTTTGAGAGACAACCCCCCCCCCCCCCAATTTTTTCATCCCACTTAAAGCCCTGGGCCTAGGACTCCCAACTGCCTCCACCCAAGGAGGCTCCAGCGTGACTGACCAATGACTCACCAGAGAGGTGGGACTGGACCTGCCGAGTCCTCGAGGATCGCCGTGCCAAGTGTGACGGCTTACTTGGGCCTTATTGTGATGGCTATGCGTCGGGTTATGTGCATGCAAAATGACAACACTAGTACATCAGTGGTGGCAGTACCGGAGATGAACCTCGAGCGGTTCACTCCCATTTATTAAGTCCCCCTGGCCACGCCTACCCAGAAGATGACGTGCGTGTACATCTGGTGGGTGATAGCAGCAGCAGGACCGCTGACCTGCAGCCCCGAAAAGAAGGGCCACAACTGAAGCACCTGCTGCAGCCTCTCTAAGATTCGCAGAGCGACCAGCAGCTGCCCACTTCCAGCAAAACTATGGCCTGCCATGTGTAAGAGCCTTGCTCGCTGCCGGTGAACCCACAACTGCAGAAACTTTCAATGTGAACTCTGAACCGCACCACCACGGAGGCTGAAACGGGCTTTGTGAGCTTGAGGCTGTCTGCAGAGAAGAGAGGAGGGAGAGCGCTGCATCCATACTAGAAACTACACAACATTAACGCTGAGAACCCTGAAACTGAGACAAAGAGAGGAAGGGGTGGGTAGACTGCCAGCTCTCAGCTCAAGCAGAAGAGACACGCTCCCACAAGTTGGGTTTTGCAGCATTATTATAGTGCATAGTATTTTGCTTTCTGTGTAATGAAGTACTTGTCTTTTATAAAAAGAAGCACTAGGCTGGGCAATTATCTTATTGCCCCACTATGAGAGGTATTTTGTTTCTTGAGCCCATGGCAACTCCATACAAACCTCCCTGAGAAGCCAGCGACTGCTCACCATTGCTACCATTGAGAGTCAATCGCTGAAAGGGTTATACTTGGCCCAATTTGCAGAGCCATAGTAGGACAGGCCAGAGACAACAAAGACAAAAAACGTTAGCACCCATGTTTGTCGCGCAGAAGCCCTCCTCTGTCCGTGGCCTCCTGAACGGTGCCAGGCGCTGGGATTTTAGCAGAGATTTCCGGGTTACAAATTGTGCAATTCAACAAGTGGATGGATATCTCCTTCTGCCAAACATGAAACATGTGTTTCAGGAGTTAAGTGACTAACCTGTATTAAAAAAAGTTGTCATTTTTTAAAACATACCTGTAACAGGTTAACCCAATGTGATGCTATACACGTGTCATTCTAAAAAGATGTTTTTTGTGATTTAGTATCAAAAAGAGCAAAATCACAAAAGAGAATTAATTTTTAGCCTTCACCTTTCGCCTACTACAAGATTGCACAGAATATTTGCTAATGTCTCGGGGAGCTGCTCTAGATGTCATTCTCCTGCCACTGAGGGGATGCCCAGTTCTAATCTGATTCTGGAAAGAAGTCCTTGCTCAAATCCAAGTGGCATTTACCAGTCGACTGAACAGCTCCATTGAATTTTCTCTAATAGCACTATTTCAACATACAGTGGCAGGGAAAACCTACATTTGCAGATCTGACACTCGTGTTAGCCAAACACAGAGTAGCTACTGGTTGGAAATCCGCAAATGCGCTATCAATAGCATTATGGAGACATAATGTAACCAGATAGGAGTCAGCCAAGATAGCCTTCCTACACACTGTACCTGCAAAGACATCTAAGAGCACTTCCATGGAAACATGGGAAAGTGTCTTTGGTACATGTCCATTTGAAACGCTGTACCCAAACTGGGCTGGCAAGAGGTTTCTGATGCTATACACATACGACGGGGAGAACATCCAATGCCTCCATTCCATAGAGGATAACCTGCATTATGCTGTAATGTTGTAAATTACTTGTTTTATGAAGAACTGGGAATGCCCATTGCCTCTCATGATCTATGGTCATTTTTCTAAAACTGCTGATGTACTGCTTTTGGCTGACCACAGCTTTCTTTATCCATCTGTGGACAAGCTACCCACAGTTATGTGGTTATGTGTAGAACAGATATAAAATATACAATATGGTAAAAGTTTGAAAATGTTATGGAGTAAAACTCGATAAAGTGTGTTTAAAAAAGAGAAGAAATATTTGGAACCCAGGAAGCAATGCATCACTCTGAGCGATAATAATGTTTTGTGCAAGGGAAGCTAGGCACATTTATGTTACTATAACACATGGAAACCTGCACTTCATGTAAAAAAACACAATCTGTAGTTTTTAGGTTGAGTCTAGACAGCGCTTGCGCTGTCTGGAAGATCTGTTGTATGTACTTTGTGGGATCTGGAGATCAGCACTAGCACTTGTCTGCTTCCGCCTTTGCTTAGGGACTTTTTTTTCTGTTCAACTGCCTCTATTTAACTGTCTTGATAGAAAACGACCAGTAGAGGTCAGTAAAATACCAGAATTGCTTTCTGCTTGTTCAACTGCCTCTAATTAACGGTCTTGATAAAAAATGACCAGTAGAGGTCAGTAAAATACCAGAATTGCTTTCTGCTTAGGGACTTTCTTTTTTTATTTTTCTGGCAACTGTCTCTACTTAAGTTTCTTGATAGAAAACGACCAGCAGAGGTCAGTAAAATACCAGAATCACTTTAGCATTCCCTAGATTCCAGGCCATAGAAATTTGTATTCAACGAGCACCCGTAGACAATAATAATTTTTTCAAATCTTGTATTTTCAGTGATATGACCACCGAAGGGGATGATTTTAGATTAAAAACAGAGTTTTCGACAATACAATTTCTCTCCATGTGCTCCCACACCTGGCATGTTCCACAGTTTGGTGCTTACTTTCCCTCCATTTTAAAGAACAGTAGATGTTTCAGCACCCAGGCTAATGTGCTGAATAGCTAAATACATATAAGGTCCCAAAGCGAGACCGATTGCATTCCAAATGCTTGTTTTTATTACGGTCTAGCTGAGACATCACTACTAGCCAGCAATAGATAAATGACACAGCTACTCTAATGTAATAAAGTCACAATACCTGCTGCTGTACCCAGCAGGCAATATGAAAGGAAGGTCACAAAGGTGAAGTACAATTACTGTTTAAACCATGGGTACTCGCAAACATTTTTCCAGTGGCCAAAAAGCATGGTCTGAGGCATGATCGAGGGCTTCATTGATGCCAGCAGGATGGAGGTCTGCAGAGCCCTCAAAGCCAAAATGAACTGAGCCTTCATGTAGCTTCTAACTCTGCCTACCATGCTCTAAACTCATGTGCCAAGAATTAAAGACAAAGCATTCATTTTTACATAAACTGAGAGAAAGAGAAAGTAATCTACTGGCTGAATTGCACACTGTAAAACAGAAAACCCGATATCAATCCCGGTTCCCCCACTTGACCAAACTGTGTGATCCTAGGCAATTGTTTCATTTCACTTTGTCATGTTTTCCTTCATCATCACATTTGAGAGGAACTTGAAATACATGAGTTCAGAATGTGCTCTGTACAAAACCTTCTCTTGTGTTTGAGTTAATAAACTGTAATGTTTCTCCATGTCTATTAACAACCTAAACCACATAAATGGTGCACATGACAAATGACTTACCTATTGATTTATTACTGGCATTGTTGTAAGGGCAGGGGAGGCATGAATGTTTCTAAGTTCATATAGTTGGCTTCCACAAGCTAGTTACATGAATCTTTAATTAGTACAGGTCCCTCATTAATTCCTTTCCTGACTTATAATTCTTCTAGGTGATACTTCATTATCGTAATGTGGCTGGGAGATCGATTCAATCCTTACTTAGACTTTGCTTAGCCAGACTCCCACCCTTTTAGGTAGGAGCCAGCTTAGATAGATTGTCAGTTATTCTATGGCTCCATTATACACTATACAAGATTGTGACGCCAGGCTTTTTCTCCTCACAGCTTGTCATGTGTTAAACTAAGCCGGAAGATGTATTGGTGTAGTTAACCCCTGAAGATTGTAAGACTATTGTCACGATCTACATGGTATGTCAAAACCTTTCATGTTCATACACACTTTTTCTGGTCACATGTATATAATGTATATAGCAACAGCGCACTATTGATTCACTATATCACTTTTCACTGCGCTTTAACCATATAGGAGCACCTTGTTTTTGCAGTAGATATTACCTTATCTTTGAAATAATGTTTTGTTTGAACGATAAATAAATACATTAAATGTACAAATTTTACTTTAAGAAGGGTTCCTTAAGAAACTATTGCTGTGAAAGTCAAGGGTTACACTTCCCCCATATTGACCATCTGTATTAATAATTAAAGAATTAAAGACAAGGCTTTCATTTTAAGGTTTAAATCTGTGTATTTGAGAAAAAAACAACAGAATGCAATAAGCAATACGAAGCCCCTTGTCGGGAGCCAAGAGCATTTGCGGAATGATATGACATGATGTAAAAAGAAAAAACAACACCCCAACTGCCCTCCCTCCTCCTCTTCCCCCCTCCCTGCTTCGTCCAGGCTGCAAGGGAAAAGGTGCACGGATAGCCCAGGGTGTTTTAAAGTGCTGGGGGTTGGACTGAGTCCTGTAGCAGTGCGGGAAGTCGTAGCAGGCGCAGGTATTTGGGGCAAGTTAGCTCACAAAATTCGGAGCACAGCAGGGCTATGAAAGGATACCACAAGTCTGCAAAGGAGGCCCCATCCCCCTGGAGTGAAAAGGAGATGCGTTCCATACCCAGCACGTACCACAACCTGTGCAGCCACCCCTGTAGCGTGGGAGTCCTATCTGTACCCCAGTGAGACAATATATTCTGCAGAGCCACCTCCAGGGCAATTCCCATCTGCCTACCCCTGCGAGATTTAAGGGGGAATGTTAGCCTATTGGGCATGCAAAGAATAACGTATGCCGGGAAGCATAGTATTTTAGTGTCAAAATGTTTGTCAATCTCATCGAGAATCTGTTACCAGTACAGTGTAAGTGTTGGGCATTCCCATAACAGGTGGATCAATGTGCCCCCTGATCCGCATCCCCTCCAGCATCCCGGGAACGGCCGTGGTCGCTCTTGTGAAGGCTTGGGGGGTGAGGGGGTAAGAAACCAATATGTTGCTATCTTGGTGGCAGTCTCTATACTAGAGATATTGCGCGCCGAGTGTCTGGCCCGATAAAAGATATCCCCCCACTCCTTCAGAGATAGTGTCCGTTTCAATACCACCTCCCACCGCTTCTGGCCTGCAGATTTGGCCAGCTGTTCCGGGGGTGGAATAGGTGGTAAAGCTCTGTGTTGAGCCATTTACTTGACTGCTTGGAGAGTAACCATCTCTCGTAAGGGGTAAGCGATCTCTCTGCTCCTTGGCGCGTCGAGGGCTGTATTATCCAGTGGCGTATCTGCTGGTAGTGATATCGCTCAGTTTCGAGCACTGCAAAATCAGATCGGAAATCTTCAAAGGACAGGGGCCTTCCATAGCGAAAAGTGGCCGATTGATCTATTCCCCTTTCCATCCCAATGTTTGAAAGCCACCAGGTCGAGGCCCGGGGTAAAGTCTGGATTATTGGTTATAGGGGTGAGCGGCGACGGGAAAGTGGTGAGGCCGCTGCGCGTGGCTGTTGCGTCCCAAGCCCTTAGAGTAGCCCATGTAATTGGTTGATCCATATAGCCCGGAAGGCCGATAGGCTTTACGAATGAAAGGGATCTTCCACAGGGACTGGCCGGCCAATGCACATTGCATGAATAGCCAGTGTTTCTCAGACTTACTCTGAGACCACTCCAGCAAAGGCCGCAGCTGAGTAGCCTTGTAATAGCGATCTATATTGGGGATCCCCAGGCTGCCCTCCCCTGGGGGTCTATAGCCCATATCCTTGCTCATCCTTGGTTTCATATCTGCCCAAACAAAGGAGAGGAACTCATTTTGAAGTTGCTTCAGCGTACCCTGAGGGGCTCTACGGGCAACGCTTGGAAGAGGTATAGTATTTTGGGAAGCACACTCATCTTGAGAGCCGCCACCCTGCCTAGCCAGGAGAGACCAAATGGCTGCCAACGGTGCAAGTCTTGCCAAATCTGTGTCAGGAGATGGGAGTAGTTTAGAGAGGCAGTTTCTTGAATGGAGATTGCTAATTTAATGCCTAAATATGGTATAGATTTCTGATCCCACTGTATGTGGCATACCTGCTTAAGAGTGGCCATAGTAGCTGGCTGCAATGAGAAACCCAGGGCCTGTGATTTTGACAGGTTGACCCGGAAGCTCGAGGCAGCGGCAAATGTCTCGAGTTCTGTGAGGAAGGCCGGTATTGACGTCATGGGGGCCTCGAGCGTGGCAATAACACCATCCGCATACAAGCTGATGGTGTGGCGTTCTCCCCCAAATTGAACCCCAGTAATCTGTTGGTTTTCCCGCACACTCTGTGCCAGCGGCTCCATATACAAGGCCAACAACAATGGAGAGAGCGGGCAGCCCTGCCTAGTACCTCGCGCTATCAGGAAGGGTTCTGAAATGAATCCGTTTACCTGGACAGTGGCTGAGGGATGGCTACCCTCCTTTACCACCTTTTTAACACCAGACTCATGGCTACCAAGATAATAGCAGAGAGTATGGATAACACAGATATTCTGGGAGTAAAAATTACTTCCAAATCCTCCTGCCTCCTTCTCCTGGTGGTCTACCGCCCCCCGGATACAACCTCCGGCTTCAATGATCACTTTGCTGAGATCATGGCTGATCTCAGTACACGTTATCAAAGACTCATGGTAGTTGGAGATTTTAATTACCACTGGGAGAAGGAACCACGGGAACCCCAGCTTAGGCAGTTTGATATGGGAATGTCTAATTTGGGGCTCCATCAATTGGTGGATTGCCCCACCCATACTAAAGGGCATACCCTAGATTTAGTCTGGTCATCTAATCATCTTGTCAGACTAACAAGTATTCAACCATGTGCCTTGTCTGATCACTTTTTAATCTCCTGTTGGGTCCCATTGGATAGTGTTCCTGCACTTCCCCCGCTTGAGTGGAGGAGAGTGCGAAAATGGCACAATATTCAGGCAGACAACCTAGTGGACACACTACAGAGGCTAGCCCCACTAAACTTGGAGGAGGGCAACATTGACACATAAAGCCAAACCCTCAGTAATACTCTTCAAATAGCCATCGATCAAATAGCACCAGAACGAAGAGAAAGAACCAGACTTAAAGGGAAGGTGGCCCCCTGGTTTAATGAGGCACTGAGGGAAAGTAAACAGAGTCTCCGCAAAGCTGAGAGACAGTGGCGGAAAGCCTACGACCCCACGGATTTAATAAACTATAAAGCTACTTTAGCTCTCTATAAAAAAATCTATCATAACTAGGAAAGCCGAGTACTATGAGGCTCGCATAATTGAAGCTCCAAACAAACAGAAGGTGACTTTTAAGATTCTAAATGAACTCAGCAAAAAGCCAGATGTAAATCCTGCAGCAGCACCTCTAGACTGCAATGTACTGCAGTCCTTTTTTCTCCAGAAGATAACAGATATCCTCCTGGAGATTGAAAAAATTCCTATCACCTTGAGCTCCGTGGAGTTGCTTACACCCCCGCTTCCTACCGGCCAGCTCCTCACCAGTTTCCCTCCACTGGACCCAGAATCTTTGATGCTTCTGATTAACAGAACCAAATCAGGCTCCCCGGCTGACCCATGCCCGCCTAAGATCTTTCGGTTGGCTTTGCCGGCCTTGGAGAGTCAGATTCTCACTCTCCTGAATAATTCTTTAGCGAGTGGTCAAGTCCCCCTTAATTTCAAGGAGGCAAGAGTTATGCCCTTATTAAAGAAACTGGGAGCAGACAAGGCCGAGCTCAAAAACTATAGACCCATCTCCCAACTCCCGTTCCTAGCGAAGGTTGTGGAGCAACATGTCCTGAAGACTACCTCAGCGTTCCTGGAGGAACATGAGTTGCTCCAACCTCGCCAGGCTGGGTTCAGAGCCCACCATAGCACGGAGCTAGTCATGCTATCAGTACTTGATGATCTTAGGATGAAGGCCGATAACAAAGACCCGAGTGCCCTGATTCTTTTAGATCTTTCTGCGGCGTTCGACACGGTCAGCCACACTACGCTATTGACCCGGCTGTCGGCCCTGGGTTTTCGAGGGCATGCCTATAATTGGCTAGAATCTTTTCTATCAGGTCGCTCACAGAGGGATATCTCCTTCTGCCAAACATGAAACATGTGTTTCAGGAGTTAAGTGACTAACCTGTATTAAAAAAAGTTGTCATTTTTTAAAACATACCTGTAACAGGTTAACCCAATGTGATGCTATACACGTGTCATTCTAAAAAGATGTTTTTTGTGATTTAGTATCAAAAAGAGCAAAATCACAAAAGAGAATTAATTTTTAGCCTTCACCTTTCGCCTACTACAAGATTGCACAGAATATTTGCTAATGTCTCGGGGAGCTGCTCTAGATGTCATTCTCCTGCCACTGAGGGGATGCCCAGTTCTAATCTGATTCTGGAAAGAAGTCCTTGCTCAAATCCAAGTGGCATTTACCAGTCGACTGAACAGCTCCATTGAATTTTCTCTAATAGCACTATTTCAACATACAGTGGCAGGGAAAACCTACATTTGCAGATCTGACACTCGTGTTAGCCAAACACAGAGTAGCTACTGGTTGGAAATCCGCAAATGCGCTATCAATAGCATTATGGAGACATAATGTAACCAGATAGGAGTCAGCCAAGATAGCCTTCCTACACACTGTACCTGCAAAGACATCTAAGAGCACTTCCATGGAAACATGGGAAAGTGTCTTTGGTACATGTCCATTTGAAACGCTGTACCCAAACTGGGCTGGCAAGAGGTTTCTGATGCTATACACATACGACGGGGAGAACATCCAATGCCTCCATTCCATAGAGGATAACCTGCATTATGCTGTAATGTTGTAAATTACTTGTTTTATGAAGAACTGGGAATGCCCATTGCCTCTCATGATCTATGGTCATTTTTCTAAAACTGCTGATGTACTGCTTTTGGCTGACCACAGCTTTCTTTATCCATCTGTGGACAAGCTACCCACAGTTATGTGGTTATGTGTAGAACAGATATAAAATATACAATATGGTAAAAGTTTGAAAATGTTATGGAGTAAAACTCGATAAAGTGTGTTTAAAAAAGAGAAGAAATATTTGGAACCCAGGAAGCAATGCATCACTCTGAGCGATAATAATGTTTTGTGCAAGGGAAGCTAGGCACATTTATGTTACTATAACACATGGAAACCTGCACTTCATGTAAAAAAACACAATCTGTAGTTTTTAGGTTGAGTCTAGACAGCGCTTGCGCTGTCTGGAAGATCTGTTGTATGTACTTTGTGGGATCTGGAGATCAGCACTAGCACTTGTCTGCTTCCGCCTTTGCTTAGGGACTTTTTTTCTGTTCAACTGCCTCTATTTAACTGTCTTGATAGAAAACGACCAGTAGAGGTCAGTAAAATACCAGAATTGCTTTCTGCTTGTTCAACTGCCTCTAATTAACGGTCTTGATAAAAAATGACCAGTAGAGGTCAGTAAAATACCAGAATTGCTTTCTGCTTAGGGACTTTCTTTTTTTATTTTTCTGGCAACTGTCTCTACTTAAGTTTCTTGATAGAAAACGACCAGCAGAGGTCAGTAAAATACCAGAATCACTTTAGCATTCCCTAGATTCCAGGCCATAGAAATTTGTATTCAACGAGCACCCGTAGACAATAATAATTTTTTCAAATCTTGTATTTTCAGTGATATGACCACCGAAGGGGATGATTTTAGATTAAAAACAGAGTTTTCGACAATACAATTTCCCGCTGATAGGCAGTATTTCTCTCCATGTGCTCCCACACCTGGCATGTTCCACAGTTTGGTGCTTACTTTCCCTCCATTTTAAAGAACAGTAGATGTTTCAGCACCCAGGCTAATGTGCTGAATAGCTAAATACATATAAGGTCCCAAAAGCGAGACCGATTGCATTGCAAATGCTTGTTTTTATTACGGTCTAGCTGAGACATCACTACTAGCCAGCAATAGATAAATGACACAGCTACTCTAATGTAATAAAGTCACAATACCTGCTGCTGTACCCAGCAGGCAATATGAAAGGAAGGTCACAAAGGTGAAGTACAATTACTGTTTAAACCATGGGTACTCGCAAACATTTTTCCAGTGGCCAAAAAGCATGGTCTGAGGCATGATCGAGGGCTTCATTGATGCCAGCAGGATGGAGGTCTGCAGAGCCCTCAAAGCCAAAATGAACTGAGCCTTCATGTAGCTTCTAACTCTGCCTACCATGCTCTAAACTCATGTGCCAAGAATTAAAGACAAAGCATTCATTTTTACATAAACTGAGAGAAAGAGAAAGTAATCTACTGGCTGAATTGCACACTGTAAAACAGAAAACCCGATATCAATCCCGGTTCCCCCACTTGACCAAACTGTGTGATCCTAGGCAATTGTTTCATTTCACTTTGTCATGTTTTCCTTCATCATCACATTTGAGAGGAACTTGAAATACATGAGTTCAGAATGTGCTCTGTACAAAACCTTCTCTTGTGTTTGAGTTAATAAACTGTAATGTTTCTCCATGTCTATTAACAACCTAAACCACATAAATGGTGCACATGACAAATGACTTACCTATTGATTTATTACTGGCATTGTTGTAAGGGCAGGGGAGGCATGAATGTTTCTAAGTTCATATAGTTGGCTTCCACAAGCTAGTTACATGAATCTTTAATTAGTACAGGTCCCTCATTAATTCCTTTCCTGACTTATAATTCTTCTAGGTGATACTTCATTATCGTAATGTGGCTGGGAGATCGATTCAATCCTTACTTAGACTTTGCTTAGCCAGACTCCCACCCTTTTAGGTAGGAGCCAGCTTAGATAGATTGTCAGTTATTCTATGGCTCCATTATACACTATACAAGATTGTGACGCCAGGCTTTTTCTCCTCACAGCTTGTCATGTGTTAAACTAAGCCGGAAGATGTATTGGTGTAGTTAACCCCTGAAGATTGTAAGACTATTGTCACGATCTACATGGTATGTCAAAACCTTTCATGTTCATACACACTTTTTCTGGTCACATGTATATAATGTATATAGCAACAGCGCACTATTGATTCACTATATCACTTTTCACTGCGCTTTAACCATATAGGAGCACCTTGTTTTTGCAGTAGATATTACCTTATCTTTGAAATAATGTTTTGTTTGAACGATAAATAAATACATTAAATGTACAAATTTTACTTTAAGAAGGGTTCCTTAAGAAACTATTGCTGTGAAAGTCAAGGGTTACACTTCCCCCATATTGACCATCTGTATTAATAATTAAAGAATTAAAGACAAGGCATTCATTTTAAGGTTTAAATCTGTGTATTTGAGAAAAAACAACAGAATGCAATAAGCAATACGAAGCCCCTTGTCGGGAGCCAAGAGCATTTGCGGAATGATATGACATGATGTAAAAAGAAAAAACAACACCCCAACTGCCCTCCCTCCTCCTCTTCCCCCCTCCCCCCCCCCCCTGCTTCGTCCAGGCTGCAAGGGAAAAGGTGCACGGATAGCCCAGGGTGTTTTAAAGTGCTGGGGGTTGGACTGAGTCCTGTAGCAGTGCGGGAAGTCGTAGCAGGCGCAGGTATTTGGGGCAAGTTAGCTCACAAAATTCGGAGCACAGCAGGGCTATGAAAGGATACCACAAGTCTGCAAAGGAGGCCCCATCCCCTGGAGTGAAAAGGAGATGCGTTCCATACCCAGCACGTACCACAACCTGTGCAGCCACCCCTGTAGCGTGGGAGTCCTATCTGTACCCCAGTGAGACAATATATTCTGCAGAGCCACCTCCAGGGCAATTCCCATCTGCCTACCCCTGCGAGATTTAAGGGGGAATGTTAGCCTATTGGGCATGCAAAGAATAACGTATGCCGGGAAGCATAGTATTTTAGTGTCAAAATGTTTGTCAATCTCATCGAGAATCTGTTACCAGTACAGTGTAAGTGTTGGGCATTCCCATAACAGGTGGATCAATGTGCCCCCTGATCCGCATCCCCTCCAGCATCCCGGGGAACGGCCGTGGTCGCTCTTGTGAAGGCTTGGGGGGGTGAGGGGGGTAAGAAACCAATATGTTGCTATCTTGGTGGCAGTCTCTATACTAGAGATATTGCGCGCCGAGTGTCTGGCCCGATAAAAGATATCCCCCCACTCCTTCAGAGATAGTGTCCGTTTCAATACCACCTCCCACCGCTTCTGGCCTGCAGATTTGGCCAGCTGTTCCGGGGGGTGGAATAGGTGGTAAAGCTCTGTGTTGAGCCATTTACTTGACTGCTTGGAGAGTAACCATCTCTCGTAAGGGGTAAGCGATCTCTCTGCTCCTTGGCGCGTCGAGGGCTGTATTATCCAGTGGCGTATCTGCTGGTAGTGATATCGCTCAGTTTCGAGCACTGCAAAATCAGATCGGAAATCTTCAAAGGACAGGGGGCCTTCCATAGCGAAAAGTGGCCGATTGATCTATTCCCCTTTCCATCCCAATGTTTGAAAGCCACCAGGTCGAGGCCCGGGGTAAAGTCTGGATTATTGGTTATAGGGGTGAGCGGCGACGGGAAAGTGGTGAGGCCGCTGCGCGTGGCTGTTGCGTCCCAAGCCCTTAGAGTAGCCCATGTAATTGGTTGATCCGTATAGCCCGGAAGGCCGATAGGCTTTACGAATGAAAGGGATCTTCCACAGGGACTGGCCGGCCAATGCACATTGCATGAATAGCCAGTGTTTCTCAGACTTACTCTGAGACCACTCCAGCAAAGGCCGCAGCTGAGTAGCCTTGTAATAGCGATCTATATTGGGGATCCCCAGGCTGCCCTCCCCTGGGGGTCTATAGCCCATATCCTTGCTCATCCTTGGTTTCATATCTGCCCAAACAAAGGAGAGGAACTCATTTTGAAGTTGCTTCAGCGTACCCTGAGGGGGCTCTACGGGCAACGCTTGGAAGAGGTATAGTATTTTGGGAAGCACACTCATCTTGAGAGCCGCCACCCTGCCTAGCCAGGAGAGACCAAATGGCTGCCAACGGTGCAAGTCTTGCCAAATCTGTGTCAGGAGATGGGAGTAGTTTAGAGAGGCAGTTTCTTGAATGGAGATTGCTAATTTAATGCCTAAATATGGTATAGATTTCTGATCCCACTGTATGTGGCATACCTGCTTAAGAGTGGCCATAGTAGCTGGCTGCAATGAGAAACCCAGGGCCTGTGATTTTGACAGGTTGACCCGGAAGCTCGAGGCAGCGGCAAATGTCTCGAGTTCTGTGAGGAAGGCCGGTATTGACGTCATGGGGGCCTCGAGCGTGGCAATAACACCATCCGCATACAAGCTGATGGTGTGGCGTTCTCCCCAAATTGAACCCCAGTAATCTGTTGGTTTTCCCGCACACTCTGTGCCAGCGGCTCCATATACAAGGCCAACAACAATGGAGAGAGCGGGCAGCCCTGCCTAGTACCTCGCGCTATCAGGAAGGGTTCTGAAATGAATCCGTTTACCTGGACAGTGGCTGAGGGATGGCTACCCTCCTTTACCACCTTTTTAACACCAGACTCATGGCTACCAAGATAATAGCAGAGAGTATGGATAACACAGATATTCTGGGAGTAAAAATTACTTCCAAATCCTCCTGCCTCCTTCTCCTGGTGGTCTACCGTCCCCCGGATACAACCTCCGGCTTCAATGATCACTTTGCTGAGATCATGGCTGATCTCAGTACACGTTATCAAAGACTCATGGTAGTTGCAGATTTTAATTACCACTGGGAGAAGGAACCACGGGAACCCCAGCTTAGGCAGTTTGATATGGGAATGTCTAATTTGGGGCTCCATCAATTGGTGGATTGCCCCACCCATACTAAAGGGCATACCCTAGATTTAGTCTGGTCATCTAATCATCTTGTCAGACTAACAAGTATTCAACCATGTGCCTGGTCTGATCACTTTTTAATCTCCTGTTGGGTCCCATTGGATAGTGTTCCTGCACTTCCCCCGCTTGAGTGGAGGAGAGTGCGAAAATGGCACAATATTCAGGCAGACAATCTAGTGGACACACTACAGAGGCTAGCCCCACTAAACTTGGAGGAGGGCAACATTGACACATAAAGCCAAACCCTCAGTAATACTCTTCAAATAGCCATCGATCAAATAGCACCAGAACGAAGAGAAAGAACCAGACTTAAAGGGAAGGTGGCACCCTGGTTTAATGAGGCACTGAGGGAAAGTAAACAGAGTCTCCGCAAAGCTGAGAGACAGTGGCGGAAAGCCTACGACCCCACGGATTTAATAAACTATAAAGCTACTTTAGCTCTCTATAAAAAAATCTATCATAACTAGGAAAGCCGAGTACTATGAGGCTCGCATAATTGAAGCTCCAAACAAACAGAAGGTGACTTTTAAGATTCTAAATGAACTCAGCAAAAAGCCAGATGTAAATCCTGCAGCAGCACCTCTAGACTGCAATGTACTGCAGTCCTTTTTTCTCCAGAAGATAACAGATATCCTCCTGGAGATTGAAAAAATTCCTATCACCTTGAGCTCCGTGGAGTTGCTTACACCCCCGCTTCCTACCGGCCAGCTCCTCACCAGTTTCCCTCCACTGGACCCAGAATCTTTGATGCTTCTGATTAACAGAACCAAATCAGGCTCCCCGGCTGACCCATGCCCGCCTAAGATCTTTCGGTTGGCTTTGCCGGCCTTGGAGAGTCAGATTCTCACTCTCCTGAATAATTCTTTAGCGAGTGGTCAAGTCCCCCTTAATTTCAAGGAGGCAAGAGTTATGCCCTTATTAAAGAAACTGGGAGCAGACAAGGCCGAGCTCAAAAACTATAGACCCATCTCCCAACTCCCGTTCCTGGCGAAGGTTGTGGAGCAACATGTCCTGAAGACTACCTCAGCGTTCCTGGAGGAACATGAGTTGCTCCAACCTCGCCAGGCTGGGTTCAGAGCCCACCATAGCACGGAGCTAGTCATGCTATCGGTACTTGATGATCTTAGGATGAAGGCCGATAACAAAGACCCGAGTGCCCTGATTCTTTTAGATCTTTCTGCGGCGTTCGACACGGTCAGCCACACTACGCTATTGACCCGGCTGTCGGCCCTGGGTTTTCGAGGGCATGCCTATAATTGGCTAGAATCTTTTCTATCAGGTCGCTCACAGAGGGTCCAACTTGGTGCCCAGGTATCGGAAAAGGGCAATATTTTCTGCGGAGTCCCTCAGGGCTCTGCATTATCCCCGCTCCTTTTCAATATATACCTGCAGCCCCTGGTAGCTGCACTATCCAATATGGACTGCCGGGTTTTTAATTGCGCGGATGATACCCAGCTCATCCTGAGGATTGATAACTCGGCTTGTGCCCAAATATCAGTTCAGAACATCCTTAGGTTTACAGTCAACTGGATGACTACAAACTCCCTAAAAATCAATCCTGACAAAACCGAAGTACTAGCCTTCCCATCAAAAAACAATCCCTGGAGCAGCCTGTTTTGGCCTAGAGAGTTAGGGGCCCCCCCTAGCCCATCGCCAGTTGTAAAAAGCCTGGGAATTAAGATCGACTCTGAGCTTTCTATGATCCATCAAGTCAACTCAGTGGTGGGCACATGCACTGGTCTCCTAAGACAGCTGAGGAAATTGGCTCCTCTACTTTCAGTGTCATCTATGAAAACTATAATATCAGCAACCATTGTTTCACGACTCGACTATGGCAATGCGCTATATGTCGGGCTTCCTGAGAAACTCATGAAGAAACTTCAGGTGGTACAAAATGACGCAGCCAGGCTGATCTTCAGGTTGCCTAGAAGAACTCATGCCACTCCACTGCTGCGTAAACTGCATTGGTTGCCTGTTAAGCAGAGAGCGAAATTCAAGGGACTTTGTATTGTCCACAAAGCTCTATATGGACATGCCCCAGGGTACATAAAGGAACGCCTAATTAAATACGTGCCAGGACGGGCCCTTCGGTCAGCAGAAGCCGTCCAACTGGTCTGCCCTCGGAGTAACCTGGTTTCCAAAGGGGGTCGAGCTTTTTCGGTCCTCCTGCCACAACTCTGGAACCAGCTGCCCGATACCCTTCGGAAAGAATATGGTCTGCTTCTTTTCCGGAAGCAGTTAAAAACTATCCTCTTTAGGGAAGCATTAGATACAACATATGATCTCTCAACACCATGAAGACCTCCCCGCCTTGACGCTGTCCCGCTTCTTCCAAAGCGCTAAGAGACCTGTCGGTGTATATGCGCTATACAAAAATAAAATAACATAACATAACATAACATAACATATAGATACTAAATACCCATTTGCGGAAGCGATTCCCTACCCCAAATTGCTCCAAGGTGGCTTTCAGGAAAGGCCAGTGCACTCTGTCGAACGCCTTTTCGGCGTTGACAGACAGCATCACTCGCTCCACCGGCTGAGGGTGTGCCTTGTCCAAGAGATGGATCAGCCTCCTTGTATTGTCGCTACATTGTCTGGTCGCCACAAACCCAGCCTGATCTGGGTCTATCAAGCCGGGCATCAACGGCCCCAACCTAGCCTCCAGGATCCCTGTGAAGAGCTTTAGATCGATGTTTAGCAGGGATATGGGCCGGTAAGAAGCGCAGTACCAACTATCCTTGCCAGGTTTAGAAAGAACGACGACTGAGGCCAGGAGCAACATGGGCGGGATCTCAGAGGAATCCCCGATTGCATTAAAGAGTCTTGTTAATATCGGGGCTAGGATGGAGCAGAATGTTTTGTAAAAAATAGCAGTGAACCCGTCCGGGCCTGGGGATTTAAGGAGTTTGAGCTGGGCTATGGCTGAAATAACTTCCTCAATAGGGATTGGGCTATCGAGGGTGGAGGCCTGGTCCGGCGTCAGTCGGGAATGGGTTATTCCCCGGAGGTAGGTAAGGGAGTCCTGCTCTGGTATTTGCTGAGCAGAGTATAGCTCTGCATAGAAGTCTCTGAATATGCGAGAGATGTCTGCCTCTTGGGTAAATTCAGTGCCCTGTGTGTCGCAAATCTTTTGGACCAAAGCTGCCTGGCGCTGGGCACGCAATTTATGAGCCAACAGGCAGCCACATCTATCCCCCCGTATAAAACAAATGCTTCAAACGCAGGGCAGCATGTTCCGCTCTGTCCAGATCGAGACTAGCTAGCTGGGAACGTGCAGCTTCCAGTTGCCTCCACACCCGGGGGGCCCCTGTCCGCTTATGTATTCCTTCTAATTCTAATACCTGTTTGGAGAGCTCATCTCTTTTCTCTCTTTGGATCGTATTGTCCGCTGAGGATGTGGCGAAGAAATCGCCCCTAGCCACTAGTTTGATAGTTTCCCATAGAGACACTATGGAGGTGTCCGGGGTGTCATTGAAAGACAAAAAATCTTCTAGTGTCTTTGTTAAGCGTGCTATGATTTGTGGGCGATGAAGGAGTGTGTCTCGTAGCCACCAGGAATATGAAGGCCGGGGTGTGGGGGGAAATGTCAGCGTTATGGTCAATGCCGCGTGGTCGGAGAGCGCGCGGGGTTCGATGTTTGAGTCACGCGCCAAGGAAAGAAGGGTCTGAGAGCCTAAAAAATAATCTAGCCTGGCATAGGTCTTATGGGCGTCGGAGTAGAAAGTGTAATCAATTGTGCGGGGGTAAAAGAAGCGCCAAATATCAACTAACCCCAGTTCTTGTAGCCATTGTTGCCTGCTTTCAGACAAAGCCCCGTCAGTCTCTGCTTCTGAGCTGAGCGGTCAAGTTGGCTATTGAACACCCTGTTCAAATGACCTCCTATGAGTATCTGCCGGTCTGGAGAGGTCGTGAGGTCAGCAACCGCTCTGCGAAGGAATGTCTCCTGACCCTCCTTAGGTGCATAAATAGTGGCTAGTGTGTACGTGTGCGCACCTATAGCTATTAAAAAGGCCAGAAGTCTCCCATTTAGCTCGGATACCTTTGCCCCTACCACCCCTTTGAAATTGCGGGAAATAAGGATGGCTACTCCGGCCATCTTGGTGGGAAGGGAAAAGAAGTATTGCTGAGGAAAGGCCTTAGAGCGTAGTCTTTGGGTGTCGCTGTGTAAAGATGAGTTTCCTGAAGTAAGCTTATATGTGCATTCGAGTTCTCTAGGTATGAGAAAATGGTCCTTCTCTTGGTAGGATTGTTAAGCCCTTTTACATTCAGGGCTAGGATTTTAATGCTTGTCAGTATACTGGCCAGGGTTTGAGTACGCTATTGAGGAGGGGCGTCGGTGTGCTTCGGAAATCTCTCTGGGAGAGCGAGCTCTTGTAAGCGGGGACCGGGGCCAACAGGTGGCATGCACAGTTGTGCAGAGCTAAGGATGCCCAGAGAGGGGGGAGGAAACCCACCAAAGAGTAAAAAGAAAACCCCAACAAAACAACTTTAAGAATATGATGGAATGTCATCGAACTGTCCAGTGTCCGGAGCTTACGGCTCCTGGGAGGAAAAATATGGGGTACCAATGGCCGGCGTCTCACGTAATTTTCAAAGTAGTTCCATTGGCGGGCAAGGGGGCGAGCAATTGTCCACTGGTTCATTGCTCAGCTTCTCCAAGCTTATTCCGATGATGCTCCGGTTAGGGACGCCAGGACCGCCTGCAGCTCCTTGGCCATGGTGTCTGAGTCCGGGCGCGATGATGGGCTACGCGACTTGATGGTGGTCCATCCATGGCCACTTCGTCGTCTGAGGCTTGAGTTGCTCCGCAGCGGCCTCTCCACTGTGGGTTCCTCAATGTTCAGGAGTGTATAGGCCGCTGAGAGGGAGCGAATTTGCCTGAGCTCCCCTTTGAAATGAAATATCAGCCGAAAGGGGTTTCCCCAGGAGTACTTAATTCCAGTCTTCCATAGGTGTGCCGTTATCGGGCAAAATGACTTGCGTTTGATTAAGATGGAGACTCAATCAATCAATCAATCAATCACGGCATTTATAGAGCGCGCTACTCACCCGGGAGGGTCTCAAGGCGCTGGGGGAGGGGGTAAGTTACTGCTCGAACAGCCAGGTCTTGAGCTGCTTCCTGAAGGAGAGATGGTCCTGGGTTCGCCGAAGGTGAGTGGGGAGGGAGTTCCAGGTCTTGGCTGCCAGGTAGGAGAAGGATCTTCCTCCGGCGGTGGTTCTGCGGATGCGTGGTACGGTGGCGAGGGCGTGGCTGGTTGATCGTAGCTGGCGTGTGGGCGTGTAGAAGGTCATGCGGTCGTTGAGGTACTTTGGGCCCAGGTCGTGGAGGGCCTTGTGTGCGTGGGTGAGGAGTCTGAACGTGATTCTCTTGCTGACGGGGAGCCAGTGCAGGTCTTTCAGGTGCACGGTGATGTGGCTGTGTCGGGGGATGTCCAGGATGAGTCGTGCGGAGGCGTTCTGGATGCGCTGGAGTCTCTTTTGAAGTTTGGCTGTGGTTCCGGCGTAGAGGGTGTTCCCATAGTCCAGTCGGCTGGTGACGAGTGCCTGGGTGACGGTCTTCCTGGTTTCAGTGGGGATCCATCTGAAGATCTTGCGGAGCATGCGCAGGGTGTTGAAGCATGAAGATGAGACGGCGTTGACTTGTCTGGTCATCGACAGGGAGGAGTCCAGGATGAAGCCCAGGTTGCGTGCGTGGTCCGTTGGCTTGGGCGCGGTGCCCAGGGCCGGGGGCCACCAGGAGTCGTCCCAGGCGGAGGGTGATGAGCCCAGGATGAGGACTTCCGTCTTGTCTGAGTTCAGTTTAAGGCGGCTGTTCCTCATCCAGTCGGCGACGTCTCTCATCCCGTCGTGTAGGTTGGCTCTGGCGGTGGTGGGGTCGTTGGTGAGGGAGAGGATCAGCTGGGTGTCGTCGGCGTAGGAGACTGACAGGTCTTGATACAGTGTGGGTTTTTGACCTTTGTATTGAAAGGCTGCGTTGTTCCTGGCTTCTCGGAGTATGCGTTCCTTTAGCTGGTAGTCGTGCACACAGGTCAAAATGTCTGCAGGAGGGCCGGGCCCCCCTCTTGGTGCCTACTCTGTGAGTGCGGTCTAGTTTGACTTGAAA
Source organism: Calotriton arnoldi (assembly GCA_963921515.1). Classification (NCBI taxonomy): domain Eukaryota; kingdom Metazoa; phylum Chordata; class Amphibia; order Caudata; family Salamandridae; genus Calotriton; species Calotriton arnoldi. Next base: position 4,532,434 of record CAWUFW010000061.1, read on the forward strand.
GTCCAGTGGCTCACCCAGTATTGAGCGGAGCAGGTCCACAACCAACGCTTCAATATAGCTGTCCTCCTCCCCATATGCCATGCCACGGATGCGGATGTTATTCCGCTGGTACCTGCTCTCCAAGTCCTCTGTGTGAGCCTGAAGATCGAGATTCTGTTCCTGCAGCCTGAGGACGTCTTGTTGGAGGCTCTCTAATTCCTCATCACGCCCCGTTTCGTGTTCCTCTAGGGCATTAACCCTTTCTCCCAGTGAGTCCACATCCCGGCGCACCTCCCGCAGATCCGCCAAGAGTTCTCGTTTCATGGTGGCCAGGTCTTTGTGCAGAGAGGAGAAAAGCGATTCCAGAAGGATCGGCTGACCGGAGCCTCCGCTCCTTCCGCTCCCTCGGCCTCCTCCAATCCCTTCATTGTGGATTGGCCCTCCGGTTGCAGGTTAGTTGATTTGAGCAGCATTTCCTTCACTGTTCTATCCTTTCTGCTTTTGGTGGCCACCATAGCCCTGTGTTGCTACCCAGGGTCGTCTGTGGGTGTTGCAGACCTTGTTTTGGAGTCCCGTGGGTGCGCAGCCACTTCACAGGGGACCCGCAGACCATCCCTCTTTGCCCTTTCTAAGCGAGCCGTGGACTCCTTCTGGTCGTCTCCCGGCCCCGTTAGGGTTCTTTGTCTGGCCGAGATGATCTTCAGGCCCGGGCCCAGGCCTTCGCCGCAGCGGTGCGCAGCGGCGGCCCCCGAGTCGAAGCTCCAGCCAAGTCAGAGATCGCTCAGCCAGGGGCCCCTATCCGCGCGCCTTTGCCTTTCTTATCCTGGTTCAGCCTCGAGTAGGCCACCTGGGGCACCCCCGCAGCGTAAGGCCTAGTGAACAGCCATGCTATCGCCGCTGGAACAGGGAGACTTGTGGGCCTCACTGTTTGTAGTGCTGGCCTCGGGCCCCGGGGTCTACGCCCAGCAGCTCGCCGATGGCCCCCAAGAAGCCCGGGCCCCTGTGCCTGCGCAATCCCCCGAATCTCAGTCCTCGTGGCGGCTGCCTAGGCCCCGACTCTCAGTGCTTCTTCTCCTGATCACTTGGGGTGCGCAGTATCAGCTCCTATGTGTTGGGGAGGTAAAGTAAGGTCCTTGTACCTCGTGTGTGTCCCCTCTGCCCTGGTGTAATTAGCGACTTGGGGAGCACCTCGCACTCACCGAGGTGTTGGGTGTAGGGGCCACTGCGGCAGTAGAGCCTCTGCCACCGCGGGCCTGCCTCCTTCCGCTGAGTCCTTGATTCGGCCTCCGATCTCTCGAGGCCACGTCTCCTGGCGTTGTGTTGGGCCCGGGCCGTGCGCCATCTGGGCCTCCAGGTCGTCCCGCAGCCGGGGCCTTGCGTAATCTCACAGGCACATCCCCTCGTGCCGCGGAGCTCGGCCAACAAAGCCCCGCCCCTGGACGACGCCGGTGTCAGCGATCCGGCTCCAGCTACCTCAGGTGAATAGGCACTCGTGCCCCTTTGAATTTGCAGCAGGGCGGTCTGATGGGCCCCGACCCTGCATTGCAGCCCGTGGACCTGGGTCTTTCCTGTAGCGAGCCTTGTCACTGTAGCATTTGTGCTTGGGAGTGCTGTGGGCCACGTCGCTCCTGTTGTTCAACTCGCCGCCAGACCCTGGACCCCTCTCCACAGCCTCCGCGCAGAGTGGTAGCAGCAAGCTGGGGGTGCGCTCTCGCCAGGCCCGCGTGATCCCGCGAGGCCCAGGTCTCGTATAATCCACCCAGCCAGCTCCTTCAGTGCCGTGCCACAAACCTACGTCAGGGGTTCATATATGCGGATGCACAGCAGCAACTCTTCCGCCAGGCTGGGGGGGTGCAATCTTCTCGCCTGCACCTCTCCTTTGTTACACACAGTCCCTTGCGGGTCGCTGGGCCCCCCTGCACTCACCCATGTCTGAATATGGGGAGCCTCTGTCACCACCAGCCCTCGCGGCCTGGGCCCTCTCGTAGCTTCTGTGGGCACAGCCCCCGAACTCCACCAGGCTGCGTCACAATGGCGCGTTGTCAGTCAATGGAGCCGCGCATCCGCGAGGCCCACACCCCTCTCTGCAGCCGGGGCCCTGCGTAGATGAAAGATGGCAGCTTCTCCTGCACCGGAGCTTCGGTGGTGGAGCCCCGCCTCCAGGTGCCGCTGGGCGGCCGCAGGTCGGCTCCGGCAATCTTGTTCCGCGGATTCAGGGAGGGGATCCAGTCGCGGCTTCCCAGTTGCCCCACGTCTCCCACTGTGATTTGTCCGCCGAGCGGCCGGTCTCGCTACAGGGCCGTCCCCGGCAACCACCTCCGCACAGCGCCAATCCTGGAATTTGCGCTCCGAGGGCGCCCCGTCAGTGTGTGTGTTCCCCAGGGGGGGTCGATATGCTCCAAGACCCCCCTGTGCCGCTAAATTGCCGGGGCTCCACCAGGCGGGAGCGGAGAGACACAGAAGGGATCATTTTTGATGTACATCAAGAGAAAGAGATACTAATCTACTGGTTGAATTGCACACTGTGAAACCAGAAAACCCTCTATCAATCCAGGTTTCTCCACTTGACCAAACTGCGTGATCCTAGGCAATTGTTTTATTTCACTTTGCCGGGTTTTCCTTCATTATCACATTTAAGAGGCACTTGAAATACGTGAGTTCAGGATGTGCGTTGTACAAAACCTTCTCTTGTGTTTGAGTTAATAAACTGTAATGTTTTTCCATGTTTATTAACAACCTAAGCCACCCAAAGGATGCTCATGACAAATTACTTACTTCTTGATTTACTACTGGCATTGTTGTAAGGGTGGGGGAGGCATGAATGTTTCTAAGTTCATGTTTGAAACTATCACCTCTAATAAATGCCTCGCAATACAGTGATATAATCTGGTCTACTAAGATGAAATGCCTCTGCATGTTAATGAAATATGCTTTTTGGAATTTTGTAGCGGTTATCATATTTTTTATGTTTGTTGCAAGGTGTCTTTAAAATGAAGGTGTTCCTAAAGATAAATAGTGCAGTACACTTCCTTTGCTTATTTTCCTTTACTTCAGTTAATGTGTAAATAAATGCTTGTCCATTTAACATCTTTCTGAATGTTAGTGCTTAGTCAAGTAAACTGCAGTCCAGTGCTGCTGTTCACCAGGTGGCTGCATGTAAAGTTCAGGAGGGTCACAAGCTGCCCCCAGGTGCACTTTGCTTATCCATGGTTTAAACAATAGAATAGAAAACTAGTTTTACAACACTTCAGAAATATTTTGTCGGCAACCGAGTAATCTTTAGCGGTGAAGAAGAATTTCAGTCATTTGTGGTATTGATGGCAGTATGGGTATTTATAAATTGCTAAAATTAATTACAGGGTGGAAAGAATGTATCTGAATGTTACCACACCTAACGAACTGTAGATATTTCTTAAAGTGAATTGCATTAAAATGCTTATGTTTTTCCAACAAATTACTAGCTGAATATTGGTGTATTTACTTTTGGACTATAGATCCTCCATTTATTTTACAAAGCAGTAACCCCACTACTATTTCAGTCAAAGCCAAAGTCACTGACACTCTCTGTCCCTTTAGTCTTTCATAGATTGGCTGACTCCACTGCACATCCTGGTCAGAGTTGACTAGTCCAGGAAGAGGAGGAACTACTGTCTGCCGCCCGCTGCTGTCTGCTGCTTGCTGCCCGCCGCCCGCTGCTCCCCCGCCTGCTACCACCGGGCAGCCGCCCCGCCTCAGGAAAAGTCCCACGTGGTGGGCCGGGAGTCGGCAGCTAGCGGCAGCGTCTGAGCAGACAGTACAGCGATGGGTACAGGAGACCGCGAGGGAAGCCAGCGGAGAACCCGTCCAGAGCACTGGGCTTCAGGCGGGTGGTCCTGGTTTCTTGTCTCTGTTGCTTTCCTCCTGAACCCTCCCTTAGACGGCAGCTAGGGCTCATTCAGAGCCCCTCAGGACTCAGGCCTATTATTGAGGCAAGCTGGGAGCGGAGAATGGGCGGCGGCCTTAGTGAGCCGCCGCAGAGAGAGTGCTCCAGGACCTCCGAGGAGGCAGCCCAGATAGTTCTGGGTACGGCTTGTGGTGCCCCAGTAAGCCCCCGCTCTGCTCTGCTCAGGACCGCCCAGCCTACCAGCCGACCAGCTGGAGCTTGGAGCAGCAGGAACATCTGGAACAACGGGAGAGCAAAGGGGGATATCTCCAAGGGCCTAAGGAGCACAACAGGGCCCAGGGCATGAAGACAGTGGGAGGGAAGAGGAAGGAGGTGGACTTAGGGAGACACAAGTATCTCCATAGGAGAGCCAAGGTGAGCCCACCCAAATAATAATAATAGTAATCAATAGCACCTGACACTCCCCAGCACCTGGCCAGCACTCAAAACCCCCCTACTGTCTTCTCAAAGAACTTTTCTCCAACAGTATAATGGCGCCCCAAAAAAAGAACTCTTGTTGCTCAGTGGCAGACCCCAATGAAAAAGAATCTCTTATGCCAACACAAACGACGGTCAGAAGAAGAACTGCCCAGTCACAGAGAAACCCCCTTTAAGTTTGTCCCAAAAAGGGCTCATTACTCAGTTTTTTCAAACACCTGGCAGTCTTACAACATTGGACTGTCCCATGGAGGGGGTGAACGATGTGCTAAAAGAGAAATCTTTAAGGGCAGAATCAAGCCTGCGTATGGCTTACACCCGTTTCTCAAGTAATCCCACCCAAAGCGCAGATCACACTCATGACCTGGGGAGTGGGGAGCGCCTGAACTGGCCGCACCCAGGGGGAAACAAGGGCCAAACTAAAGCAATGTCACTATAACCTTCCAAAAAAGGGACCACGCAACATCGACCAAAAAAAATGTACTAAAGACAGAGAATGCCACAGAGTATGCCAGAGAGGCACCATACAAAGAAAACGGACCCTGCCTTATTGAAGCGCAAATTTACTGGCAAAGCGAGCTTGGCCCTGAAGACACAAATCAGGATTTAATCGACCCCAAGGTCCGCCTCATCGGTAATTGGCCAAACGAGTGATATCATTGAGGCGGAGGACCTCACAGCCTCCTTCCTCCGAAACTTGGAGATGAAAATTGAAAGAACCCTGGAACTCACCCCAAAAGCGTTTGGGAAGACAGAAGAGGCAAAGGAACCTCAGACGGAGACTCGGCTTACCAATGACAAGGAAGATCTTCATTTGACAGCCATAAGAGAAGCACAGAACACGCTAGCCAGGGCTCTGTTAGGGCAGTCAACAAAAATGGAGGTTCAAATAGACCTTTTATAATCAATTGCGCAGTGCCTTATGAACCATAGTAACGGCATGGAAACAATAGAAGCAAACATCCTGAGAAATCTTGCCACAAAAAGTTCATGCACAGTAATAGATTACAAGTGGGCCGAGCTCCCGGAGATACTAGGGGATAAAGTAGCGTTATCCAGGGGAGAGGGGGGAGCCCTGACAACGTCCAGAAAACTCACCAGTCTAACATCACCGATTGATTCCTCAATAGCTTCAAGCAGCAAAGACAAGCTCCCCCCAAGCCCAGAAATAAAGGAAACAAAGGAAGGCCAAAAGTGAATCACCATCCAGGAATCTCAGAGACTTGAGACACAGCCTGAAATTCCAATCATCCATTCAGGGCCCGGAACATGCGAAGGGGAAGAGCCACAAAGAACAGCCACGGTGCAGATGAAACCACTGGACTCATCCCACCAGTAGCCCTCTTATCCAGGAGAGCTAAGAAGAAGCTGAGAAAACAGCAAAAAAAGGGGAAAGTCAAAAGAAGATCAATATTCCCACCTACCTCGAACAGCCACATTTTAGAAAAGAGCAATAATGTAAGTCCACTTTGTCCAATATTTACTGTCAAACAGAGGACCAAATTAGGAGAAGCTAAAGAAGGAAAGCCTCAAGGGACCAAGGTCTCATTCCCCCACAGTAAGTCACAGGCTCCTCAGGCATTCGTCAGGCCAAAGTCAGACCCCAGGCCCAAAGAAGATCTGGCAAAAAGCCCTGAGAAGGTGGACGCTAGCACACAGATCTGCGCAGTGATTCACTCAAGTCCCGAGTTGCAGAGCAGTCTCGAAGGGTCCTACACACTCTCACAGGTGGAACAGAAGATAAATGAAAGCCTGGCAAGCACATCAGGAAGAGTAACTAGCCGTCAGCAGTATGGAAATATTCAAAGGGCTTCTTTTAGCCCAAGCTCCCAAATCAGCATACAAGCCCAGGACTGGGGCATTGCAGAAGCATTAACCTCCAAGGAAACCCCCCGAACCTACGAGGTAGTGCTCACCCCAAGATATCACATCAAGGGCCCCCACAATATTCTGAAAATTATTTAACATTCTTCGATTATTTGAACCCATTGCAATTCTCGCACAAATTGTCTTAGATAAACTGGAGTGGGTCACATTCCTAAAGCTTCATGGGGATATCCCCAGGGAGAATCAACTCTAGTGGGATTCAGCCAACAGCAACTACAACTTGCAGTGTTAGGGGAAGCACAACAGCTAACCGAATGGGGCATAGATGCTCAACCCCGTCGGCCGATTAAATATCCACATGTCCTTAGTCCCACCTACGAGGACAAGGGGACCCCCTCAGTCTAGGGTGAAATCAACTACAATAACATAGTCAGCAGTAACTATCAATCAAGATCATGTGCCCCTACCAACATCAGAGTCACATACCGTCGAGTTAACCAACGCGACGTGTACATGCATAAGCCCGAGCCGGCATTTACAGAAGGTCATTGGCCACTGCTGCAGTATCCCTAATAACAGACAAAGCCACGTTATCAGGTAGGGGGATAGGGGTAAGGCCCCAGATTAACAACAATTGACATTAATTTCCTGGAATATATTAGAGAACAGGAAAATCACCTGGGATAAGTCAGCACAGGATTATCTAGCCAATGGAGATATAGTATGCTTTCAGGAAACTTGGGCAATGACAACAACACCCTTAGCAGGATATTACGAATTTCAAGTAGCAGCCGCTTGAAGGAATATCTTCGGCCACCCGTCAGGAGGACTCTCGGTCTACATAAAGCATGCTTGCAAACGTGTTGCTACCGAAATACCTGCTAAAACACCTGAGATCCAAGCTTTACTGATCAAAGGTCCAAGGCTTAATTACCAATCCTTTCGACTCCTGCTAATAAACTGTTATATTAACCCTGTGCAGAGCCTGAAGAAAGTCTTCATGGGATCTCTAATAGGAACATTGGAAGATCTACTAATCAAATACGAATCCCACCAGGCGATTATCGTTGGAGATTTCAACATTAGGGGCCTGGACAAGATAACTGAATTGCACAGGTACACGGGTAAGACCGCACCCTTCCTCACTTTCCTTCAAAACCATAAGTTATGTTCAACCCACTCATTGAAAGAAACACGTTCCCCTTTGTGGACCTCTAAACCAACTTTTGAGAATGCATCCACAATTGTCTACATTTTAGTCAGTGAAAAGTTGGCAGACAGACTGAGGGACTTTGAAGTCGATGACTGAGGTAAAAGCGACCATAGGCCACTGCTTGCTATCTTACAATCAGCAGTGCATTCAGCAGCTCTACTCCAAGTGATAGGCCTACGGGAGAAGAGGGGCACAAGGTTCTCCAAAGAATTAAATGGTCAGCCAGCCTAGGAGATACCCAGACGGAATGGGTAGAAAAGAGAAAAAATAGTCCAAAGCCAGCCACCTCAATGTCAGTAATAAGCGGCTGGGAAGCTCACTTTGCAGAATTACAACAGAACTTGGGGAAGGTTCAATGCAAGACCTAGAGAATGAGTTTAGAAATGACACCTCAGGCGTCCCGATGTCCAAAGGACTTAATTCAGTGCAAACGTGCCCTCCGAAGGCCACTCGAGGTAAAAAAAGGAGGCGGAAAAACGTCTGTCAGGCGTGCAATAGCCGCTCTGAGGGCAGCATATAAGAAGAAAAGCATGGGAGTGCAAAAGGAAACACATCGAAGGGAAATGGCTTAAAGTGTTTTCCTTGCTGAAAGAAAAGAATCAATTCAGACTGTGGAGGTTTATTAACCAGCTTGACAACCAAGGAACAACAAAGGAGAACTGGGTAGCTGAAAATGACTGGAAAAGGTACACCAAAGATCTGTACATAAAAGACTCACTAGAGAATGGGTTCATCGAAATGACCTGCCTGGAAGCAGCCCCAGTCACTACACAAGGTACCCCATTCACTTATGACGAAGTAATAAAGACCATTAATAAAATGAGAAACGATAGAGCTCCAGGGCCAAATGGGATCCCCGCCCCAGTATTTAAATCAGCTCAGGCTCATCTCACTCCAATTTTGACCCCACTTTTTAACCATGTTTTTATGACAGCAATGACGTCGCAGTCCTGGAGAGGATCCATCCTATTCCATATTCATAAAAAAGCGACCGTTCCAATCCAGAAGATTATAGGCTTGTTGGCCTGCTTGACCTTGAAGCCAAGGCTTATGCCCGAATCATATTGAAGGAGCTGGAGTCATGGGTAAAAGAAAATGAAATCCTCCCATTTTTTCAGTCCAGATTCAGGCCACACAGATCAACTATTTATAACACCATTGCTTAGGCATATCTTTTTCAACAAGCGGTCAAGGAAAAGCACCCGCCCTTGTTTTGCTGTTTCATAGATTACAGCACGGCATTTGATAGGGTGGACCGAGGTAGGCTATGGGAAAAATTGACCGGCTGGGGGATCCCCTCCAAGCTCCTGAAGGCCATCACATCCTTATATCAGGGAACATGGGTTCAGGTCAAAACAAGCCCCACAACTGTAACATCAAGAGTCGCCACAAACAACAAGCTCAAGCAGGTCTGTGTTTGGCCCCCTTACTTTTCAATCTTTACACTGCAGATCTGGAGGCTGCCCTGCAAGGAGCCAGCCTAGTTGCTCCAAGGCTTCCCCTTGGACCCCGCGGACCCTTCGCCAACTCCATCATGGACATTATCTCCCCACAGGCCATCGCATCCACCAACTACACCCTGCTGGGAGACCTCAACTTCCACCTCGACAACCAACTGGACCCCAACACCACATCCCTCCTGGACAACCTCCACAACATTGGACTCCGCCAGATCGTGACCGAGCCCACGCACTCAGCAGGACACACCCTCGACCCCCTCTTCACTACAGGAAACTCCATCACATTCAGCCACACCACCGAACTCCCATGGACCGACCATCGTTGCGTCCACTTCACCTTCAGAACACCCACCATCCACAGACACCAGCACCTGCTCCCACGAAGAAACTGGACCAAAATCACCGACGACCAGCTCACCTCCTCACTCAACAACTCCACCCCAACCATCGCGGAAAATGACGACCCCAACACCGCAGCCCGAACCCTGCATAGATGGATCTCGGACAGCACCAACACCATAGCCCCCCTCAAGAAAAACAACAATACCCGCGCGAAGAAAGCCAGATGGTTTACCACCGAACTTCGATAGTCCAGACGCGCATGCCGCCGCCTCGAAAAGGCCTGGAGGAACACCAAATCCACAGAAGTCCACAACAACTTTAGAGCCGCCACCAACGCCCACCATCAACTCATCAGAGAAACGAGGAAAAAAGCGATTGAACACAGAATCTCCACCCACGCGCACAACAGCAAGGAACTCTTCAGCATCATCAAGGAGTTCGCCCAACCCACCAGCGAGTCTACCGACATCCCTCCCTCACAACACCTCTGCGAAAAACTCAGCACCTTTTTCCACCACAATATCAAGAGCATCTACGACAACTTCGACGAAGACAACCAACACACTGAACCCTCACCAACCACCCCCGACACCTGGAAACCAGCGATTGACGACTGGACAGCCCTCACCACCAAAGACACACTGAAGACAATGAAGTCAATCCACTCAGGGGCCCACACAGACCCCTGCCCCCACCACATCTTCAACAGAGCCGCCGACACCATCGCACCCATGCTCCGCCACACCATCAACCGCTCCCTGGCGACCGCCTCGTTCCCCGATGACTGGAAACACGCTGAGGTCAACCCCCTCCTAAAGAAACACTCAGCGGACCCCACCGACCTCAAAAACTACAGACCCATCACCCTGCCCCCGTTCCCAGGGAAAGTCATCGAGAAAGCCATCAACAGCCAACTTGCCACATTCATTGAAGAACACAACATCCTCGACTCCTCGCAATCCGGCTTCAGAAAAAACCACAGTACGGAAACCGCCCTCCTCGCCGCAACAGACAACATCCGCACCCTACTGGACAAAGGAGAAACAGTAGCCCTCATCCTCCTCGACCTATCTGCGGCGTTCGACACAGTCTCCCACCGCACCCTAATACGCAGACTCTACGACGCAGGAATCCAGGACATGGCCATCGACTGGATCCGCTCCTTCCTCTCCGGCAGGACGCAGCGGGTCAGACTCCCCCCTTTCCTCTCGGACCCCACACCTACCACCTGCGGAGTCCCCCAGGGCTCCTCCCTCAGCCCGACACTCTTCAACATCTACATGGCTCCAATCGCCCCCATCGTCAGAACCTACGGACTCAACATCGTGTCATACGCAGACGACACCCAACTCATCCTCTCCCTATCCAACGAGCCCAACACCGCCAGACGCAACTTTCTAGAAGGCATGGAAGCCGTCGCCAAATGGATGAAAAACAGCTGCCTACAACTAAACACCAACAAAACAGAAGTACTCATCATGGGCCCAAACCCAGACGCCTGGAGCGACACCTGGTGGCCCCCCGCCATCGGAAACCCGCCAACCCCCATGGACCACGCACGCAACCTGGGAATCATCCTGGACTCCGAGCTCAAAATGGACCGCCAGATCAACTCCGTCTCGTCTTCCTGCTTCCACACCCTCCGCCTCCTTCGTAAGACCTTCAAATGGATCCCCCTCGAACACCGAAAGACCGTCACTCACGCCCTGGTCGCCAGCAGACTCAACTACGGCAACGCACTCTACGCCGGAATAAACAAAAACCTCACCCGCAAGCTACAGAACATCCAGAACGCCGCCGCAAGACTGGTCCTCAACCTGCCAAAACACTGCCACATCTCCCAGCACCTGCGCACACTCCACTGGCTCCCCGTCGAGGCGAGAATCACCTTCAAGATGCTCACCCACGCACACAAGGCCCTCCATGGCACCGGACCAGCATACCTGATCAGCCGACTCAAATTCCACGCACCCCAAAGGACCCTATGATCAGCCCAGCTCTCCTACGCCGTGGTCCCCCGCACCAGAAAGACCAGATCGGGAGGCCGCTCCTTCTCCTTCCTCGCGGCCAAAGCATGGAACGTCCTTCCGCTCCACCTCAGACAGACAACATCGCTCCCCATCTTCGCAAGAAACCTCAAAACCTGTCTCTTCGACAGACCCCCTCCTTGATGGAATGGAACCTGCACCCCGCCCACCCCCACCCCTAGCGCCTTGAGACCCTTACGGGTGAGTAGTCGCGCTTTAACAAACCCCTGATTGATTGAGGCTTCCCATCTTACAATATGCGGATGAAACGCCTATAATGGACCATTAAAGGGTGGGCCTCCAGAGACCCCTCAACACACTCCACAGGTACAACCAGAAAAACCACCTGCAAGTTAAAAGGCAAGCCCACTGGCAACTGGGAGAACATCAAATAGGGACAACAACAGCCTACAACTATCTTGGGGTTTGGCTCTCGGAGACGGCTGAACCGGCAACTCACCTAAAACACCTAAGCGCAAAGGCAGACCGTGTAATCCACACATTGAAGTGACTGAGCCAATGCTTGTTAAGTCCAACCGCCGAGCCAATGCTGACAGCAAAACTCATACCGGCTATTAATTACGGCCATCTGGCCTTCCTGGGCGCCCTGGATAAGTTCATAGTAGCAACGCTGGGCAATGCATGCAAGTCAGTGCTGCTTGCCCCGTGACAAGCCAGGAAAGCAAGGCTAAGGCTGGAGCCTGGCCTCGGCAGGCCAGACCTGGCGCTACAGGGAGGTCTAATCAAGTTCTACATCAGGGTCATGAGAGCCCCAGAAAACACACTTAAACATCAATTGGGGACGATCTTCAAGGAAGAGTATTCCCCCTGGTGCTCCAAGCTGGGGCAAGCAATTGGCAACTTGAAGATCGAAGCAGAAAGCCTACACTTACCCGCTATCCCGATATCTGCCTGGAAAAATGTAGTGAAGAAGCAGGTTCTGGTCATCTCGTTTGAAAAGGACTTGGCAACATTTTATCATAACTACATCACCGCGGTATTGGATACGACATACAACCTGGGGAAAGCTCAGCAATTTCTATGTGATGCACTGTCTGCACATGCCCCCAGGAAAATTCTCTACATGAGGCTCATTCCATGATTTTAACCCAGTCTGGGCACATAATGGGGAGGTAGCCTCTAGCAGATTATGCTCATACCACAAGGAATCTTGGTTGTACTTGTTGTGTTGCTGTCCCAAATTGGCCGAAGATCGCCACCGTTTGCTTCGCCCCATTATCAGAGCCAAGGGCATGAGGACTTGTAAGGAGGCCTCGGACTTGTGCTTCACTGAAACCAAGGTTTGTAACCTTGAAAGAGTGGTGAAGTTCACACATTTAATCAGACTAGCACTTGAAGGTTCGCCACAGATCTCATAGTCCCTCGACAAGCTAAGACATGGAACATCACAACCGGCACAGTGCATCCTGACCCGAATCTAACAATGAGCCACTGGACTCAGGCCACCGATAGATTAAGATATGCATGTCTAATTTGCACGAGGCACTTTATTATTATCCTAAGCGGCAGCAGCGCACTTTTCCATCAAGCGCAGAAGAAGTGCACAGTAAGGGCCATTCACCAGTAGCAAAAGTATATTAGATCAGATTTCGAACCAATAATCTAACTGGTGAGCCCTAGCCGGCAGCTAAGGAACAACACCTGGCCCGAGGGGATAACACATAGCACTTTAAAACTGCACCTTACTCCTTACCGCACTACGCGGATGTGAAGCAGGCTCCTAATTTGGGCAGGGGGACTGTATTGCTAATTGCATCCACGAATGAATTTAACTCTGTACTATCTAATTTTATCAATCCAGGGCTTTTAAAATAGGATATTTTTAAGGAAGTGACATACAATACAACACACTTAGACGTTCCTTTCTCCTGAAAGTGCATATAAACAATGTATTGAGAAGGTAAATGAGCTGTGGGATCAAGCTGCTTTGGGACTCGGGGGGACGGTGGTGGGAGGTGATCATTTATGCTTATTTTACTGTAATGATTTTAATTAATTGAACTGTTAAACTTTTCTTACTATTTCATACAAAAGAACAATAAATCAAATATTTAGGATTTATGAGTAGGGATAATGGCATGTCTAGGTATCATAAAAAATGAAATACACCTTTCTATGATTTAAAAAGAGATTGCAAGTCACCTGGGAGTTCCATGACATTAGAAAGTAACCCTACATGGTTCCAGAACTTCACTGAAACTTTCAATAACATTATAATTTAGGATATATGGTACTTTATCCCATATATCATTAGCTTTCCCTGATGCAAATAGTGGCCATAAAAGAGATCAGCAAAACAAAGAGAAAGAAATGATGATGATTTCACAAGAGCTAGCTTTTGGCGTTTAAGCCTTCAACAGGCCACATGCTAATGGCTGCTTGACTGTCTACATACCTTGAATTACTGCATTTAAAATCTAATGTTAGTGTGACGAAATGGTGAATTTTACAACTCAGTATTAAAGAATGTTGCCAAAAGCGTATCCGTTTCCCTGGTAGTTCTGTTTGGACACTTATGAAATAATCCAATGGATGTTTGAGGAGTCTCCTCTACAGAACATTTTGAAAGAATCGAAACACATTCAATTTCAAGAAACTTTTTCAAGCAAATTGGCTAAAACAGCTATATAATATACAGGTAGCTATTCAAATGAAAAGGCTCATCCTTTTTTCATCCTTCTAGCCATCCATCCATACTTCCTTCCTTCATCCCCTTTTCTTTTTCATCTATACATCCATGCATCCATTCTTCTTCCTTTTCTTCATCCTTGTGAGAAATTGGGTTGTTGGTTGACTGGGGCGTGAGCCCTAGTCAAGCAACAGGCACAATTCCTTGCAGGGTGAACCACAAGAAGTCACTAAATTAACCTGTACTTAACGATGGGTGCTTGCAAAAAGAACAATTGATGGACGAAATGCTGACACAATGTTCAACATTCAAACCCAGTGCATAGATCTAGGCCTAAATCCATTGTTGTTTTGCACACCATGCCATTCCAGTCTAGGCCCAGCCATATGCAAATCAGTCTTGACCTTGCTCCCCATGGGAACTGTCAAGCCCAAACTGCCAGGCCAGGTCCTCCCTGGGCTGGAAACAAGCATCCTTGGACCGGTTTCAGGGTATCACCCCTCATCAGCCAGGCTAGCTTGAATCCAGGGGCATAGTGAGCACAGGTCCTGCTTCTGGGCCTACTCTTCCCACTTAGGGCGGAAAATACAAAAAGAACAATTAATGGATGGAATTCTGAAACAATGTCAATGTCTAAGCCTGGGTAGCTTGGCATAAAAGCAGTCAGGCTTAACTTAGAGGCAATGTGTAAAGCTCACAAACAGTAATAAAGTGAAAACACAACACAAGAAAAACCCCAAACCAATTTGGAAATATAGAGCACATTTTTATAAATCATTTGATACAAAAATGACAAAAATCCAATCAGTAGAACTGGAGTTATGAATTTTTAAAGAATAAATTGAAACATAGCGCCTAAAAGCAGAAAGAGCTAACCGCTGCTATCTGGTCGCACTGGATCAGGTCAAAGTCAAAAAGTCAGGCTGACTGCGATGGAGCGCGAGTCAGATACATTCTCAGATTAGTCCTGCTGAAGGTTTACCTTCTCAAGTTTTGTGCCAAGAGTCCCGTTTGCGTGGAAGAAGGGCACCGGGAGCAAGGAGAGCGTTGCGGGCAGCAGTCAGCGTGGTGCAAAAAGCAGGCTGTGTGTCGCGGACGGACGGGGCCAGGAGTTGCGGATGGGGGGGCTGGAGCTTCACATTGGTGGGCCATGCAGGCTGACGATGCTGCTGGGAGAAGAGATGGGCTTGCAGTGGCTCGCTCTGATTTTTGGTGTGAGCGGCACGGTTACTCTGCGAAAGGGCCCGTTCGTGGTCACAAAGAGCCAAAAATCCCGATTTTGAGAGCTAGAGAGTAACATCAAGGGATCCCGGACCTGAGAGGCACTCCTTAGGGTCAGGAACTTGCCGAAGACGGATCCAGGAGCTGTTGGGGAGCCTTTTTATGTCCCTGAGGTTCAGATCAGGAGGCCAGCATGTTGTATTTCATATAGGTACCCCGATATAGGTCTAGGTAACATCATAACCCTCCACCTACATTCTCTCCTCTACTACTTATATAACGGATTTGAAGGACTGACCTTTTACCCAGTTACAATACTACATACAAGTACGTAGGGTTTTTCCCTGGACACTGGCCTCATAAATTATGCATGAGGATTCTTAGTTTCTTGGAATCACAGCAGGACCATCATCTCCTGCATAATAACTGTGTATAAAGTTCATTCCTGACGTCATCCTAAGTCTGACACTGACACAGCAAGGTAGAACCCCTGGGGATACCTTAGGGTATACAAACACCACATCTTGCTGAGATAGTTAGAGGAGACCAGGACTTCCCGGCCGATACACTGACGCAAGACGCTGAGGTCCCTGCATGCAGATACTCCAGCTCGCAGTGGTCTGACATCCCTTGCGGGGTATTCACCTCGAGACCAGAACGGGGTCCCGCAGTCTCACATCAGGTAATGGGGTTGGCTTTATCCTAGAGGGATTCTTTACACCTACTCACATGCTAGGTACACTTAGGTACATCTAGTTAGGGTGCATCGTAGGAGTACGCATTTTATTGCCATGTATTTTATATACTTGCCTAAATTTATGATTTTAGCAAAATGGTAGAGACCTACCATCTGTTTACTTTCTTAGTGCTTCTACTCATTTATCTATGCTACTGTCTACTGGTGATTTCAGTACACTTATTTTACGCAAGAATAACGACTGTTCAATAAATACTTATTGAAAACGTCCCAACCGTTTATTCTGTGTATTTCTCTCAGAACAAGTGAGCACGAGTGACTGAGCGAAAAATAAGTTACTGTTTCCACGGTCCTGAGGGATCAGGGTTGTCATGTTCGATAGTTGCCAAGAACTATTCTCTCCTTGGTAAGAGGAGGTTATAGTGGCATTGCGAGCTAGCTGGTACACAGGCCAACATACCCGGTGGGGGTGTCTGGAATCAGTCTGGACACCAGTACCGCAGTGTATGTTGTCTAACCGCGCAAATCCTATATAGGTCTTATAGGGACTACACGACAAGCAGACTAGCCCTTTGAGTCACTCTGGGGTCCTGGATTCAAGATGGAGTTGCAGGTCCAGTTCTTCTTCCCCAGGCAATAGGGTAGCAGGCAGCAGGTCAGCAGAGCAGGCAGCAGTTCATTCAGAGCAGCATCCGAGCAGAGTGACAGTCCTTGTAGCAGCACAACAGTCCTTCTTCCTGGCAGAGTATCCACAGGCTCAGAAATGTACTGAAGAGGTGGGGTGAAGGTCCTATTTTTATACCCTGTGCCCTTCTCTTGGAAGGTGGGAGATGCTTCTGAAAAGGTTCTCTGAAGTGCATGGAATTTCCTGACTCCCCTGCCCTGGCTCCAAGCTGGCTGCAGTGACAATACAGTGTTGATAGGCCCTTTGTGTGAAGGCAGAGTAAAGGCTATTCAGGCTATGACCTACGCCCCACACCCCTCCCTCCCAGCAGATGGTCCATTCCGGCACACCTGATCCCTCTACTGTGTGATTGTCTGGGAGGAATTCACAAAGGCCATCTGTCAGCTACACCCAGTCATGTGACCCAAGACAGGCTGCAGGCACAAAGGGTTAAGGGCAGGAAAATGTCAACTTTCTAAAAGTGGCATTTTTAAAAATGTAATGAAAAATCTGACTTTACCAATAAAAAGGGTTTATCATTACAATTTTATAGGTACCAACCATGACATATCGACCTCCTCTCAATTAAAATTTACAGTTAGTTAAATGCAATAAGGAATCCCAAATGTTATCCTATGGGAGGGGTAGACCTCACAGTAGTGAAAAACAAACTTGGAGGGTTTTTCACTACCAGGACATGTAAAACTTAAAAGTACATGTGCAACCTTTTAATTACACAGCACCTGCCCCATGGGCTACCTAGGGCCTACCTTATGGGTGGCTTAAATGTAATAAAAGATAGCATTTAATTTACAGGCCCTGTGAATATTGTATACCACTCTACAAGGAACTTATAAGTTAACTAAATATGCCAATTAAGTATATGCCAATCAAACCATGCTTAGGGAGTTAACACAAGCACTCTAGCACTGGTTAGCAGTGGTAAAGTGCAGAGAGTCCTAAGGCCAACATAAGCAAAAATCCAGCAAACATCGGAGGTAAGTAGGCAAGCAAACACAACAAGATGATGGGCGGAGTGCTGAAACTTTTCAACCGATCACTCCCAGTCAAGAGATCTGGGTTTAATCCATCGTTCCTTTGCTCACTATGCCACCCCAGTTTGGACATAGCCATATGCAAATCAGTCTTGACCCTGCTCCTCATGGGAACAGTCCACCCCGAACTGCCAGGCCAGGTCCTCCCTGGACCGGAAACAAGCATCCTGGGACCGGTTTCGGGGTATCACCCTCATCAGCCAGGTTACCTTGAATCCAGTGGCATAGTGAGCAAGGGACCCATGTCTGGGCATACCCGTGGCCACTTAGGGTGAACATAGCAAACACAAGATGATGGTCGGAGTGCTGAAACATTTCAACCACTCACCCCCAGTCAAGAGATCTGGGTTTAATCCATCGTTCCTTTGCTCACTATGCCACCCCAGTTTGGACACAGCCATATGCAAATCAGTCTTGACCCTGCTTCTCATGGGAACAGTCCACCCCGAACTGCCAGGCCAGGTCCTCCCTGGACCGGGAACAAGCATCCTGGGACCGGTTTGGGGGTATCACCCTCATCAGCCAGGTTAGCTTGAATCCAGTGGCATAGTGAGCAAGGGACCCATGTCTGGGCATACCCGTGGCCACTTAGGGTGAACATAGCAAACACAACAAGATGATGGTCGGAGTGCTAAAACATTTCAACCACTCACCCCCAGTCAAGATATCTGGGTTTAATCCATCGTTCTTTTGCTCACTATGCCACCCCAGTTTGGACACAGCCATATGCAAATCAGTCTTGACCCAGCTCCTTATGGGAACAGTCCAGCCCGAACTGCCAGGTCAGGTCCTCACTGGACTGGAAACAAGCATCTTGGTTGAAAAGTTTAAGCACTCCATCCATAATCTTGTTGTGTTTGCTATGTTAGTTCTAAGTGGCCAAGGGTATGCCCAGACGTGGGTCCCTTGAGCGCTGTGCGACTGGATTTAAGCTAGCCTGACTGATGAGGGCGATGCTCCGAAACTGGTCCCAGGATGCTTGTTTCTGGTCCAGGCAGGGCAGTTCGGGCTGGACTGTTCCCTCGTTACTTATTATTTCTATGTATGATGTATTCAGAATCACACATAGAAAGCAACATTTTTTGGTGCATGAAGGACTCCTTTCCTGAATAATAACAATCCTGCCTGTAACTCAGGCACACTTGCTCCATGGAACAAGGGTGCCTACGTAGGCGCTGCACTGCCACAAGAGCAGCAGCACAAGGAAAGAGCAGAAATAATACCTATATTTTAGAATTTGGATTATTTCAGGTCCTTTCCTTTCACACACCTCAGCACAACAAGTTTTGTTGCTGCGTTCTATTGCATAAAAGACTAATAAATATTTCCCTTAGAGTTCGACTGAGAGAGTATTTTGTCACAATTGAATCACACTACCCTATCCACAAAACTGAAGGGCATGTCCTCTCATTAAGAGTCATCCAGAGCTTGATTTTGTCAGCGCCATAGACTATTCTATCTTCACCACTGACATAAAGCTCCAACGAAATAAACCAGTATGTTCTGTCTGAGTTTTCACCATTTGTCGGTTACCCAATGTAGAGTGGGTGGCAAATGTGAAGTTTTTACTGGCTGTCACCCCAGGTAAAAGTTGCCTGTAAGGATCAGCGAAAAGGCAAAAATGGAAACCACACAACACAGTGCCAAAATCCCATGGTAAATGTATAATTGCTTGTTTTTTCTCTTAACTACTAAATCCAAAATTCTACATTTTTTTTAAATATAATTTTATTGATTTTTCAAATACTTCAAACAAGTGACCCTCAGACATACAGTCCCACCGCCCAGCCCCCCCCAACTGTGAGGATAATCGACCAGCAGTTATACTCTTCCTCTCCGTTGTTGCACCTAGTTCTCCGAACAGTAAACAATTGTCCCACCTCCACTGTGTCTTGGCTGGTTACCAAGTTTCTCTTTCTCATCGTCCTCCTGGGGAATCTTCCCCACGATCCATCCCAAGCACCAAACCACCAACACCCCAGGATCCCAGTCCATGTACTCAATCCAGGCTTTCCATGCACCCCATATTTTTGCGAACTTGTTAGGACAGTCCCGAGCCTTATAGACTTGTTCTTCCTCTTTCATGCACTAATCCAGGTTAACTTCCCAATCCTCTATCCTCGGAACCCTGGCACTGTTTCATTTCTGGAATACATTGCGTCTGGCCACCATTATAGCTATGTTACAGAATAGACAAGAGTATTTGTCTAATGATTGTTCTCCCCAGATGCCAAGCATTATTAATTTGGGCGTGTGTTCCAATGGAGTTTCTAGGACCTCAGATACCCTGGTTCTGACACCCGTCCAAAAGGGCCTCAGCCTGGGACACTCCCACATTGTGTGCAGCAATGTGCCCTGGTGTGTGCATCCTCTTGAGCATCTGTCTGATGGGCATCAATTCATAGCGAAAAGTCGTGTTGTGATAAACACCCCATGGAATATTTTGAGCTGAATCTGCCTAGTTTGTTCTTTTCGCCACCTTCCCAGGGTAGCATCATCTTCCAATCCGCCTAGATCGCCCTCCCATATGTCCCTGAGGGCTTTGAGTGGCGGGGTACTATTAGCTAGCAATGTTTTATATATTGCTTATATGGCATGCCTGTGTTATGGGGTTCTTATCACCCCAAACTCAAGGGGACTCTCCTCCGAGATCTCTTTGGTCTGGCTCTTGCAACCACAGAGGAGGTACCAGATTTGCACATACCGCAAATATTGACTCCTCGCTAGTTCATACACTGCCTGAAGTTTCTCAAAGATGGGTGGGCCCCTGTAAAATACAACATTTTTAAATGAAAATTAAATAAAAATTGTTTTTTTAAACCTGTCCAATTCCATCATGTTTACAGAGCCATCCCTTAATTTATCAATGCATTGACATGAACCGTCACGACGGCAGTTGTTGACAATGCTAGAGAGTCCACTGGGCCAGGGGACATCTAAAAATTAAAGGAACAGGGACTCTGTCAGGGTGATTGGACTCCTTCACCCCATTGCCCTGGTGGACTAAAAGCACGTCCCACAAAGTCTAATTCATGGGCTATATTTTAACTCTTGAAAACAGCATTCAAGTTACATACATTATGAAAGGTTACAGTTGTCTCAGGATGGAATTTATGGACAATGTTAAATGTCTAACAGTCATCATTGACAACAGACTGTCAAACCAAAC
This sequence comes from Calotriton arnoldi, assembly GCA_963921515.1. NCBI lineage: Eukaryota > Metazoa > Chordata > Amphibia > Caudata > Salamandridae > Calotriton > Calotriton arnoldi. The sequence continues at coordinate 4,553,098 of CAWUFW010000061.1, forward strand.
CACATAAAAGCTGTAACCCAACTAGCAAGTCAAGAAAAAAAAGAGTTGACCAGATGATCACGCACCTGCATGCCCTAACCTCTGTTTGGGGCAACACCCTTGTTACCTGGATTTGGGCATTGGTGAGGGTTCAGAGGTATGTTAAGCCCTGTTGTATTTCAATGTTGTTCAACACCCAATAGGCTACAATTATCTTGCATACAACTTCTGAGGAGTACACCTGCATGACCCACTCTCTATGGTCAAGACATCTGAATCACGACTTAGGAGCGCAAAAGTGCGCTCTATGATGGCTCGTGTACGAATGTGTGCCCTTTTGTACCTCCCCTGCGATACTGTGGTAGGACATCTGTAAGGTGTGAACAGATGGCACATCACCTGATTGGGGAAAACATTGTAAATAGGCCTCTGTCATATTTAGAGTACAATATGTATGTTGGCCTAAATGCAGTGTCTGTGTCTGTCATGTATATTGCATGAGTAACAGTCATTTGGTATGGTTGTGGAAAAGACATAAGTATGGATAGTAGGCTTGTATGGTGGGTGAGTACTTACCAAGAAGCCATAAGTCACCAAATTCACCAGCAACCAGGTGACATGCAAGAGGTGATCAGCGGAAAAAGGAAGCTGTTGTGTGTGCTGCCTAAAAGCACAGCAAACACATCGGTGAAGAAGCCCCAGGCATCACAGAGAGCCTGCGTATTGATTGAATGTTGCGGAAAATGTGTACTGCGTGGTGAGGTAGCTGAAGTGACACATGAGTGCAATTAATACCACTTAGTACCATGAACGTCATTTGAGAGAAGTCAGGACCTCTAACTTGCCCCTGCTACTCCTGGCACTACATTTGCAACCCCTGGCTTTAGAGGAGCGAAAACCTTTCACAGCTCTGAAACCAGGGGTCGCAAAGGAATGCCAGGAGTAGCAGGGAGCAAGTTAGAGGTCGGAGCTGCGCCCCCTGACTACTCCCAAATGACGTCAATGCCTAGTACATGTGGGAAGTGGGAAATTGAATAAAATACTTTAGCAAGCCTTCGCCTTCCCAACAGTGACTGTGGCATGCCTATCTATATATGCACTCTTCGTCTAATGCATCTCAGGACCTGATACAATCGTAGGGACTTGCTTGGCAGAGAGATGCATACAATGTCACTTTACACCCTCTGAAAGATCCAGTAGCTATAAAATGTAGGGCAGCTAGTATCTTCACATTCACCTTAGAGTCGCATGTAACTGAATCAAGATCCTACTCCCACTCAGAAACCATGTCCAAGATGACATCTGGTCTGAAGAGGAATCTAGAAATCTAGAAATCACATCATGGCTGGACATCCCAAAGATATTAATCTTTTGCCTAAAAGTCTTCTCGATTCTTCTCCTCCTCCTCGGATCATTCCTTCACAAAATAATGGTCAACCCATAAACACATTCACTGGCAAAGTGAAAGCTCAGAAAGAGTTTGTTTGTGTTTGTTCTTTTTTTATGAATTCAGCCTGGCTATGATTGGCTGTTGGGCTAACGAGATTCTGGTGGAGATGGTTGGGGAACTGTAAAAAAAGTCTAATTTATTTAGCAGGTGTGTGAGAAGTGTTTGAAACAATGTTGTATATATATATATATGAGTTTAGAATTGAGGTTTTAACTCATGACTAACCTTCACATTTGAATAGACTGTAAAACAAAATACATAAAAAGTAGCTCATTACTAATTTTAAACAGAAAGTTGAAATGTTGTTACAACATAACTACTTATATTATTGGTGACACATAGAATTCCATTAAGCAAATAACGTATTTTATTTCATCAACGTTTCTTACCACAAACCAAAAGAATTTAAAAAAAAGTGAATCCAACAATATTAAATAATGTTATTTATATGAAAAATAAACATGAAAAAAGCTAAATCCTACACATAGGGGGTTTGGATTATCAAAACATACATACATTTTATGCTTTTGCCTAGTACTAACTTTAAAAATGGAGTCCGTAAATAACAATGCTGTTACTGTTTTGTGGGTGAGTAAGGGTCCTCTCAAAACCTATCCAAGCCCCTCCCTCAGATTTAATCCAATGTTTTGGGCTTTTTTCATCAACTCCCTCACACATTGATTACTACAATGTATACTTATATGTGGACACACTGCAGTGAAATTGCAGAACTGCACTGCACTGCACACATAAAAAGAAAGGACAGGCATAGGCTTAAAACTCGACACATAGTTTGTGCATAGCATTTTATACTACAAAATGTACACCAAAATGTAGTTTCTGAATAAGGGCCCACGTGCAGAGTATTACACCGACACGTGTCCTATCTTTTTTGTGCAGGAAGGTGTCCCCCTTCCTGCACAAAAACAATCATCCCGCAATGCAGGCACCCTTGCAACATGATGCAAGGGTGTCTGCATTGGCGCACGGCTGCTGTTTGTGCACCGGCACTGGGGAGAAGGTCAGGCATTCAACGTATCTTGTAGTTACGGCGCATTCCTACCCTTTTCTTTTGACACACGGCAGTGCTGCAGGAAGGCCTGCTGTGCTTCTTTGTGTCAAAAGTTTGTAAATGAGGCCCTCAGTTTGTGAATACCAAAAAAACGTAAACTTGCACAAAACTGGAAAGTTTACCTATGTGATCCAGGCCCTAAGTTGGTATCCTCAGATTGATTCGTGGGAGTGCAAGTGCATCAAACAGAATATAGTATGGACTATATAGGTGGCCTGAATTGAGTTTAGAAAACTTCCACCTTCCCAGTAAAATTTACATTTTGTTTTTTTATGTGTTTGTGATTTAAATAGAATATTTAATTATTTGTGTATTTTTTTTGATGACTGCTTGTTTCCCTATTTTTGTGCATTGTTTTGTGGTGCTTCAAATCTTCGAAATTGCTTAGGCCGTGGTCCCCAGATTCTAATAATGGCTCAGTGAGGGGGTCGCAAGATTTTCAATAATGATTCAGTGGGAGGTTCCTTGATTCCAATAATGATTAAGTGGGGGTCCACAGAAGTTTAAAGGTTAAGAACCACTGATTTATCGAATACTACATGATATTCATATTCCTATAAGGGTTCATTTCATTCATTCTTCTCAATTAGAAGGGGAGTCATCTCAAGCATTAATAAGTTGCAGCCATTAAAGAAGCACTTCATTTGTCTCAATTCATTTTATGTTTGATAATGGAAGAATAACTGTATTCAAAGTGAATACACTATCCAAATTATCAATCTGATTGATTCTAAATTAATTAAATATTGCTTACCTAAATGTAAACTTAATCAACCTTAACTTTCTGTGTTAGGCTGGGAGCCATCTGCACTCAGAGAGGCAATTGTGATCTCTACAGTTGTAAGTAAATTGAATAATGAAAGGAGAAGTTATCATGCATGTATATACTATATGAAAAATGACAGGGATGTGCTGAAGCTCCCTAATAAAAAGATAATATTCGAATTCAAAGTGTAAGCCAGAAGGTTTACTGGCTCAGTGGGTTCAGTAGCACAGGGCCAGTGTTATCACTTAACCATGAAGAAAGCTTGAATATTTGTTGCAAAGCATATTAGAATCAGTTTAATGTAAACTAGATTACAAAAAAGGCTACACCTTCGAATGAGTAGTAACAGCCAAAGAGAGATTTTCTTTCCTGTAATGAACAAGTGTATGCCGAAAATAAACATGTTACCATAAATATCTTCTTTCTGCTGACCACTATTAATTTTAGAAAAACAATTCATAAGTAGGCACAGGAGTAATTTGTATTCGCTGGGGTAATTTGTCATAATCTCTGGAATTTGGTGTTGTAAAAATTACGCATAACGGCGAAGATCACAGCATTACGCCGGCTCATGTAACAAGATGACCATAAGGAAAAAGAATTTCGAGCAGCATTTCTTTAACACGGACACTGATAAAATATCTCTAACAGTCATTTTGTGTTATTTTCTTTTTTAGGAAAACAGTCAGTTCAGGTAATTTTGAGTGCAAAATGCATTTTTTTATTTTGGGTTACAAAGAGGACGTGCTATAGAAAGCGAGGAAACTATACAGACAGTTTCAACTTCCTCTTTCTGTCCTGCTTTGTCCAGCCATTTGTCATTTTGAATTTGGATTTTGGAGGAAGAGCACCACTCTCCGCTGTCCTCAATCTCTACTGCATAATCTACCCTTGGTAGTTGGAATCTGTACTTTTTGGGGAAAATGAAGTAAATTGAGTGCTGTTCTTTGCAAAATGTTTGTGTTGGCAGGTACAAATATTTTTGACCCTATTTTATTTTTTTTCATTTTGTTTGTTTGTTGCTGGGGGCCTGGAGTTTAAGTGAGTGAGTGCACAGCCCATGTGAGATTAAGAGATAATGAACATTTTTGCAGGGAGGAGGGGGGTAATATTTTTTCCTCATTTTCCTTGGATATTTGTGAATTTTGGTCAGATTTGTCTTCATACTGAGGTGTGTTTTACTTCCTGGGGCCTAGCCTGCTGTAAGTCTTGGATGTATTTTTTCGCATGCTTACTGCTTGTGTGCTAGAGATTTTATTTTATTATTCTAGGGTCTTGCATCCATGCAAAATGTAGATTTGTTTGTCTGCATATGCCTATTCGTGGCAAAGGGTCAAAGTCCAGACCCATGCATTCAGCCCTTTTCCTTTGTTCTTCCCATGTGGTTACCAACCATTTTTGTGTGTATTATGTGTTTGTGTGAGATGGTTGATTACATGTTTTCCTTCAAATTGTACGAGTATTTTGCAGGGGTAATTGTTGCCTTATGCTGTTTGTGTTTGGGGCATTTTAAAGTTAATTTTGCACTTTTTTCACTGTTTCTACAGGTCTGTGCTGTTGGATTTATTGTTGGTGCTTTACTGGTGGCGTCCTAGGCCCACCCATATTCTGGGTGTTTATCTGTGCAATCCTTTTCCTGCAAACCTGCAAGTTCCTGTTGATGGGAAAGGGGCTTCAGTCAAGGTAGGGCTGCAATGTTCTCCTTGTTTGTGTGTGTGGGGGGGGGTATGTATAACCGCCATGTATAACCCACACTGTGAGGGTCTTCATAGCGTGAGTAAACCCTGACAGAACCAGACAAACATTATCTTTGTGAAGACTGGTGCATTAGGAGGACCGGTCCCTGTACGTTCGAGTGAGTGTATCAAAAAACTAAAATTGCAGTTATATTTGTATTGGTCCACTTTATAATCTACCCTACTAGCAAAGCGTGCATGGAGTTAGAATATTAATTACAGACTTTATTAGGGTCAATAGCCGGTCCGCATAATTATAGGTATATTATGTTGTGTGTGTGTGTATATCATATGTGGCCATTTTGTCTTTGTTCTTCATGCCTCCTTCTTTGCTGGCCATGCTGTAAATGTCATATGTGGAGCCAGTGCATGTTCGTGTGTGTCATAGGCTATCATTTTGTGTTTGTCCTCCATGCCTCCTTGCTTGCTGGCCATGTGGTTATGGCTATTTTGTGGAGCTAATGTAAGTGTGTGTGTGCGCGTCATAGGCAGCCATTTTGTCTTTGGCTATCCATGACTCCTTCCTTGCTGGCCCACGGCATTTGATGAGCGACCACCATTTAATTTAGGTAGTGGGTGTTTCTGAATATACTTAATTTTATTACATCTTCTAGAAGCATTAATATAAAAAGTAGAAGACGCCCATTTCATTTTTGTTCAGTTTTGTTTTTCCTAATATATTTATTTGTGTTTGTGGCTAATTGTAGTAGCCTGTAGTACACAATTGTTGTTTTTGATTAATTTAGTTCATTTTTGCCTGCCTCCCATGTGCCCTTGAGGGATATCAGGTTCTATTTTTAATTAATTTCTTTTATATTTTGTCTGCCTCCTATCATTTAAACTAAGCAATTGAATGACCCAACAGAACACATTGTAGTACTTATCCTCTTGTGGCTGCATGGAACCTAGAGGGACATCAACTATTTATTAATTAATTTAGTACATTTTTGGTTGCCCTTTCTGCCTCCTGTGTGGGCCTATAGGCCCTTGAAGGACACCAGGTATTTTTATATGAATGTAATTGATTTTTTAAATAATATTGTTGTGATGATAACAGTGAATATTTATCCTATGCATTGTACTAGCAAGAGTTGCCAACTCTCACTCTCTCCCTTCTTTTATTGCCCATAGGTGCGTGAAGCATACTTACTGGCTGAGGCAGAGAGACGTCTGTGACTTAACTGACATCAGAGTCTAGAGAGAGTCTCTACTAAGGGCTTCTACTTGTGCTGCTGACCCATACAAGGAGTAAAGAAGATGTCCCCAAAGAAGAGATTCCTGTCAAAAAGGTGGCCAGTCAGGAGAGGTCTGTGACCAGTCTCACCACAGGCATCAAGCCCAATTCTTTTTCACCTGCTGCATCTTCCACTGGTCAGGAAGAAGCCGAAGGAGGATCACTCATAGATCAACAACTGCATAACCACCACTACCACCAAACCTGAAGTACATGTCTCTCAGTGCTGTAGTGACAGTAGTCATGGCTGAGGGCTGTGAATTGGAAATTGAAATGTCCACACACCAAACTAAATCTTCACAGAAAACTCAACTGCAACCACAGTCTGCTACACCTGATTTTCCTGATGTGGAAGCAGAGCAGGAGGTTGAACTTGCTGCTGAGCTAGATGTTGTTGTAATAACAACTCTCCATTGGACACATCATCTTCATGATCACCTGCTAAGAAAAAAAAGAATATTCCCCCATCTTCTCCTGGACCCCCAACTGGGGCCCACTATGAGAGATAAGGGAAAAGAAAGTGAGGAAGATGATGAACCAGTAATTGTTCATATAAAGAGTGGCACAGAGGAAGTGGTGATCACCTCTATTCACCCTGCTCTGAGTTATGTAGGACCACCACCACCACCTGTTTCCATCTTTTCAAGAAGCCAAAAACCTGCAGCAACCAACACCAACTCCATCACAGTCACAGTCGTTCCTAAAGAATAGCAAAAACAACCACCTAGCTCCACTGCAACAAGTTCTTCAGGCATAAGCTTGATATGAAAGCTCTCCTCCCCAATTTGGAACTTTTTTTTACACTTAAGCCATGTGAGGAACACAATGCAGAATGCTCACTTTGCTCAAACCAGTTGATTGTGGTAATCCAGCTGAACATTATAGTACTGATGGACAGCTTGTTCATCTAAAAAATCAACACGCAATCGTGCGGGAAGAGCAGCTCAAAACGATAGCTGCAGTTGAGGCAGGAGAAGAGGTTGAACTGATAGAAGGGGGCGGTAGTAAGGAAGAAGAAGCTTGTATTAAATTGGATTACTGGTTGAGGGGGTTGAATACTATTTCAAGCAGCAATCACAATTCTTGTCAGGGCGATACAAAATCAAACCCGAAATCAACCTGTGCTCAACCCCCCGGTATCTTGGCCCAAACGTAGTCAGGCTTAACTTAGAGGCAATGTGTACAGTATTTATGCAGCACACAAACAGCTGTAAAATGAAAACACAACACAAAAAAAATACCACGCCAATTTAAAAAATAGAGTAAAGTTTAATAAATTATTTGACACCAAAACGACAAAAATCCAAGTCATAACCGGAGATATGCAATTTTAAAGGTTTTGTGAAAATCAAGCTCTAAGAAGAAAGAAGCACCAACCGTTGGTATTTGGTCATGGTAGACTGGTTTCAAGTCACAAATTCAAGCTGACTGAGATACAGGACTTAGGTCAGTCTGCTGAAAAGTACCTTGTAGTCCTGGGCACCAAGATGCAAAATCCTTGTGTCAAGGAACCGTCAACAAGGAACTGCGATGCAAGTTCTGGCATTGAGATGCATCACGCAGTCGCAGAGTCGATGACCATTGCTGAAGAGCTGCGATGTGAGTTCCTGCATCGTTGTTGAGGAAGCCGGTGGGACTTGCGCTGTGATGCGTCAGCGTTGGGGATGAGATGTGTTGCGCTGGGCAGGTGTAGGCATTGGGCTGCATTGGCGCCAAAGAAGTCACCAGGCTTTGCAAGGACTTGCACTTTGATGCATCGGCATCAACGGTGATCTGCGTTGCAGTGGGCCAGGGTCGATGGCGGGTCGCATCACTCTGGGTCGAGAAGAGGGGAGATGCATCAATGTCCAAGAAGCCTGTTATGTCTCTGTAGCTTGAACAGGGGGGCCGGTGACTGACTCTCAGTGATTCCTTGGAGTCCTAGGTCCACACAGGCAGGCCAGATTCAGCAGGGCAGCTTAAAGCAGCTGAAGAATCCTGGTGCAGCAACAGCAGACTTTGGGCAGCAAAGCAAATCTTGGTCAGCAAGCAGGTAAGCAGGGCAGACTTGAAATCACACTAGGGGGCTTGAGGAGATTTAAGGACCTGCGTGGGCCACCTCCCCACTCTTAATATTCAACACAAAAAAAGGGCCACGGGTCCAAAACTACGGTTTAAGGTGCAACAAAATTTGGTCTCCCATGTACTAAAGGGGGATCCCTTTAAGGACGGTTCCCCGCACACACCAGAGGTGTCATGCTTCATCATAGGGGTGCCTCCTCGCATAAGGGACCTAGTCTCTACGTGGGCTACAACCCCCTCGCTACGAGGGAGGAGCACAGGGATGTTTTTAGTATAAGCGAGGCGGGTTGGACTAAGAACCCTGTGTGAGCATGGTGTGTATTATACGAAGTGCAGTGCTAAAGTATACGTGGTTAAAACTGGCTACAAGGTTAGCTATGTATCAACTTTAATCGGCTACTGTTGGAAAGTGGATTATTGGTAGGGGCAAATGTAGGTCTGCCACTGGCAATAAGGCCACTAACCATTGGTAGGACTCAGCATAGCTCTTAGAAAATTATTCCTATGCTCAACCATTGGTAACGTGGCTGCGAGCAGACAGGCTTAACTTCAAAGACAGGTATGTAAAGCATTTAAAAACACCAATTCAGTAAATAATTAAGACACAACACATAATAAAAATCCAACACTAATTTCTAAACATAGGAAATATTTTTATCTTTAAAATGACACCAAAACGACAAAAATCCAATGTAGGGAACTGGAGATATGAATTTTAAAAGATTTAGCAAAATATAGCACTTAGAAACTTATAGCACCATATTGGGATACAGGCTCGCGATAGACCGACCCAAAGTCAAAGTTTCAGGCCGACCGCGATGGAGCCCTGAGCGGATACCCCACGCGGAAGGTCCCGGTCACAGTTTTTACCTTCGGACTTAGAAACTTTTCTGGAGCTTTTCTCCCCGAGGTCCCTCGAAGCTCACAGCCAGTCCAGATTCGGTGAGGGTTCGCCTGCTTGCCTTGCGATGAGCTCCCGGTCACCTTCGTACGTTCAGACTTAGAAACTTTTGCGGTTCGACCTCTGGAGCGTTCTAGCGGGGCAAATCCAGGATCCAGGCCGACACGCGGTTGTAGGCAGGCGGCTTGGCTTTCACGGTTGCGCCCGGTCACCTTTTCTACGAGTGGACTTAGAAACTTTTCTGGAGCTTTTTCTCGCGGGGTCCCTCGATGCTCTTCAACAGACCGGATTCGGTGAGGGTTCACCGGCCTCGGATTTCTTCTACTCCCGGTCAAACTCTGGAAGTTGGACCGACGGAGCTTTTAGTGGGACGAACCTGGATGGCTTGGCCGGCTCGCGGTTGAAGGCAGGTGGCTTGGCTGACCAGGTTGAGTCGGTCCCTCTATGGAGCTTTTTTTCAAAGTTTCTCCAAAGTTCTCCAAACTTCTTGAACTTCTTCCTGAAGTTCCTCAAAGGGTCCCAAAGTGTCTCAAACTCACTCCAAGGGTCTGGAAGCTCCAAGATGGTCCGTGAAAGTTGAGGACTTCAGTTCCCACAATCCACTTGGACGTCACCCTTACAAATCCACTGGTTGTTCCCCAGGTTGATGATCCTTGGTGGTGAGGGTCCAGGTGAGCTCTGTTAACCTGTAGCTTGCAGGGAGTCCACTCTTTACTTCTTTTTCAGCAAGGTAGTCCACAGGGCTGTAGTTTCTGATGGTGCAGGCTTCAGAGGTCAGGCCTTAGAATTTGCACAGCAAAACTTCTCAGCTTGGCACAATGTCTTGCTTTCTTCAGTTTCAAGCAGCAGATCTGGAGGGCTCTGCCCTCTCAGATACTTATTCCAAGTTCTCTGGGTCATGCAGGAGGTCACTCCTGACCAATGGGAGCAGGGTAAAGCCTCAAAGATATGACCACATCCTGTAGAGTGTGCATTATTTTGTCCCAGTGTGCATCAAATCTTCCAAGTCCATAATGGCTGATTTTCCAGCAAGGAGGTAAGAGCTGGCTAAACACACCCCTAGGATGGCTAATTTACTTAGACTCTCCCCCCTGCATCTGCTCATACCTTCCTTAATCCTACCATCTGCCTAAGGTGGAAAGTTCAGAGTTGTAAATGACACTGTCCTCTGCTTTCCTCTTTGAAGAACATAGTTTACGACTCCTCCCCCTGGCCTGGCATTCCTATCAGCACACTGCCCTGCCAGCAGAGCTGGTTGACCCCAGGGGCTCTTTATCACCTCTTCAAGGCAGCCTGGCTAATCCACTTAACTCTGACCAATCAGGGCAGACCACTGGAAGGCTGAATCTGGACTTACAAACAAGAAAGTCTTATAACTTCTTGCATGTACACTTTAGGAGAAATTCAACAATATCATATTGTTGAATTTATTAATACCATTCGGGAAAGTCTTTGAATGGGACTTCTAGCCCTCTCCTATCAATAGTTATTAGTTAATAACTTTCTACCATGTTAACCTATGTAGCAGGGGATTTGCAATGGGAGAAATGACTTGGGCCATTTTTCCAGCACCAGGACTTACAAAAACATATTTTATAAGTACTTGGCTTATATCTACAGGACCCCCACCCCATGGGACAACTAGGGGAGACTTTAGGGGTTCTGAATCTGTAAATATATTGCAGATCCTCACTTCACAGTGCTCCTAGCATCAAAGTCGAATTTGGGCAGCACTTTATCACAATGTGGGGAGTGAAATGTGAAATTTCACTTAACCCAGGGCATATAAAACTCATTTTATAAGGGTCTACCTTATAGATACCTGACCCCCCACCCCTGGGACACCTAGGGGAGACCCTAGGGGTCCCTAATATGCCATAACATTGTAGGTTATCCACTTTTAAGTGCCCCAAACACCAAAGTCGAGTTTGGGCACAATTTACTTTTTAAAAGCAGTCCTGGCACCCAGGGCTGATTTTAAAACTGACCTCAGGCCTCCGCAGTGCACACATGCAAGTGCAGAAAGCTGCTGGCCTCTAAACTGCCATGCCCGGCTATATACTAGGGACTGATAGGTAGTTTCAATTCCCCTGCCCTATTATATACTAGGGGCTTATAGGGTAGGTCATGCCAATCACAGGGGTACCCCAACCCATAGTGTACCCTAGTGTATGTAGGTGTTTTCACTGTATTCTAAGTGTTTTCAGCATAGCACTGGCCCTGGGCCTGGTTAGGCAAAGCCCAGGGTCAGTCAGAGTCAGTTACCACCACTACCAGTCAGCAAAAAGTTGGGGGGTGCCCAGGGCACAGGATGACTTTGCAACAGCTACCTTTGTCAGGGAAACGAGCATTACAGCGCCTGCCTAGTTCCCGGGACTACAACTCCCATGAGGCCCGGCCACGGAAGGAAATAAAGCCGGAGAGGGCACACAGGAAGTTGCGCGTAATACTGTTCTGTTCTTTCTCTCTCTCTGACGAGAGAGAGCTGCCTGCTGAAGCGCCGGAGGAGTAGGACCAAAGGGAAGAGTCCTGCCGCTTGAGAGAGACTGAGGGGTTTCATAACTCCCCTATGATGAAACAGTGAGTACCGAGAAAGTTCTCATTGGAAACCTGATTTCTTCATTGTGCGAAACGGAGTACAGCGGGGCTCCGCGTATTGCCGTTTGTTTGTGTTGTTTTTCCTTGCCCTTATACTGAGGGCGGATTTCTGGGTGACGCAAGCGGAATACGGCGGTGCTACCGCGTATTGCCGTTTGTTGGTGCTTTTCCTTGCCCTTATACTGAGGGCGGATTTCTGGGAGACGCAAGCGGAATACAGCGGTGCAGCCGCGTATTGCCGTTTGTGTGCCATAAGCTTTTTTGTTTGGCAATTGTGAAATAACGAGCTACACAGCGGGTTACAGCGGTGAGGGAACCGCGTAGCTCTGTTTGTGTGCTGGAGACTTTTTCCTTTTTTCATTTGAGGAGACGGGACATGTTTTGAGATTCAGTTCTCAACAAAACTTTATTGCTATTGGTATTTGGATACAGAGGTGACGTAACCTCGTGGAACTGCCGAGCTGTATTCTGTACTGTGACCTTCGTACTTGATAGGGATAGGCTGAATGCTAGCACTGCTTTTCCATCCCCTACGCTTATGCCTATATATGGGTATGTATGACACCTGTGTGAGTCCTAAGTAACTGGAGAAGTGTGGTGGTCCATACACTGGTTAATGTTTCTAGTGTTCTTTGTTCTAGGGTGGAGGAGTGCGCTACATGACGACATTTGATGAGTCCCGAGGGTTGTACAAACAGCAGCATATATGCTCAGGTACATACTTCCCCTAGTGAGACATTACTGAGAGTAGCCACTGTCCTACATGTATTTAAACCTGTGTTCTTTTTTGTTCTTACAGGTTCTATTCCACTGCCGTTCCTATTCCCTCTCCTTTTCCCTCGCCTGATCATTTGAACACCCTGTAGACTATTCGTACCAGGGTGTTGGTGAGATCTGGAGGTGGACCCTTTTTTGCTACAACTGGACCCTGCGGAGCTGGGCCTGACAGAATTACGCGCCCACGAAATTAGCTTCGCCCGGTTCAGTTGTGGTAGGGAATGGCCACCATGGAGGACGTGCTTCAGGCGTTAGTCCTGGTTCAGCAGGAATTGGCCTCTTCCAAGGCTGAAACAGCCGCCTTGAGAGACAAAGTGGAAAGACTATCTAGGAACCCTTTTGATGTATCTCCCGCCGCTCCACAGATACAGGTGAGTGTACCACCACCCATCCCGTTAGCAAGTCCTGAAAGATATGCCGGGGACCCGGCAAAGATACAGGTGTTTCTGACGCAGATAATGCTGCATTTCTCTTGTAAACCAGCCTCTTTCCCCAATAACCATTCACGGGTGGCATTTGCTATTTCATATTTGGTAGGGGATGCTGCCAATTGGGCCGTTCCGTTAGTTAGAAATAACGATTCAGTATTATCGGATTGGTCAGCATTTAGGACGGAGTTCGAGAGGGTGTTTGATCGTAGGACCACCACTTTTAGTGCTGATAAAGAATTACTGGACCTTAAACAAGGGAGAAATGATTTAGGAACGTATCTAACCACGTTTAACAGATTAGTGGCCGAAACTGCTTGGCCAGAGGAGAAGAGAATGTCTTTGTTCTATCAGGGGCTGCGGGAGGAGTTAAAAGACATACTGGCCCAAATAGATCCGCAACCCACTACCTGTACGGACATGATTAATTTAACGTTGCGGTTGGATGGAAGATTGTCCGAGAGAGGGGGCGAGAGGAAGAAGTGGGATAAGGGTTTCTATAGACCAGAGAGACCCTCACGACGACCGTTGTCTACCCCTGAGATGGCACCTGAACCCATGGAAATTGGGGCGGTTCGTTCCCCTCTGTCCAGAGAAGAAAGAGAAAGCCGAAGAGTACATGGGTTGTGTATGTACTGTGGAAAGAAGGGCCATTATGTTAGGGAATGCCCTTCTAAACCCAAGTCCTCAGAGGCATGGTCCCGTAATAAAAAGGTGGCTGTATCCACTTCCGTACCTGCAGTAGCTTTAGGGGATTCCCCTGGTGTTGGTGAAGCCATCAAGGGCTGGCAACTCCCCTCCTTGGCTACCTCTGGTTTGCTGGACACAGAGTCGCACATCGTACTCCCTATGATTCTTGGGAGCCATGATCAGTTCCATCAGGTGAAGGCCATGGTGGATTCCGGTGCCACAGGGAACTTCATAGACAGTGGACTGGTAAATCGCCTTGCATTATTGAGGGTACCTAGGTTAAAACCGAAAGAGGTGTTCGCTGTGGACGGAAAGCCTTTGAAATCTGGTTTGATTATAGAACAAACGGAGGTACTTTTCTTGTCCTTGGTTATGGCAGAGGAAAGACATAAGGAGGAGTTATCCTTGAACATCATCGATGCCCCCCAGTATGAGGTTATCCTGGGTATGCCTTGGCTGTGCCACCATAATCCCACCATCGATTGGAAGGCTAAAACGCTTCTGTTTCAGTCAGATGAATGTCGAGGCCATTTAAGTCCAAACGGTCCCTCACAAGCAGCCGCGCTACTGCATCCATATGTGGTGGCAACAGCGGTTGAGAAGGAGACCATGTTACCCATGGCGTACTCTCAGTTCACGGATGTGTTCAGTGAGGTCCAGGCTGAAAAGTTGCCCCCTCATCGAGAGTATGATTGTCAGATAGATCTGGTGGAGGGGGCCACGGTCCCGGCCTGTAGGGTGTATGCATTATCTGTGCCAGAGACAAAACACTTGCGCGAATACCTGGACCATTACCTAGAAATTGGGTTTATTAGACCTTCACGATCACCGGCTGCCTCCCCGCTTTTTTTTATATCCAAGGCCAATGGTGATCTTAGGGCTTGTGTGGATTATCGCGTTCTGAACAAGAACACCGTTCGGAACAGATACCCATTACCCCTTATTTCTGTGTTGCTTGATCAGGTGAGAGATGCCAAGATTTACACAAGGTTAGACCTAAGGGGAGCGTATCATTTAGTGCATGTCAGGGCTGGGGATGAATGGAAGACTGCGTTTAAAACACGTTACGGTTTATTTGAGTATACTGTCATGCCGTTTGGCCTTTGCAACGCCCCGGCGGCATTTCAGTATTTTCTTAATGACGTGTTGAAAGACTTTGTGGACCTGTTTGTTGTTGTGTACATAGACGACATCCTTATCTATTCCGACACAGTGGAGGGGCATGACAATCATGTAGTTGAGGTACTGACCGCGTTGCGGGCCCACAGGTTATTCTGTAAACTGAGCAAATGCGAGTTTGGGGTACGCAAGGTGGAATTTCTGGGCGTTATGCTGTGCCCAGAGGGTTTACACATGGCTGAGAGAAAGGTGTTGGCAGTGCAGGAATGGCCTATCCCAAAAACAGTACGTGGTGTGCAGTGCTTCCTGGGCTTCGCAAACTATTACCGCAGATTCATCATCCATTTCTCTCAGGTGGCAGTTCCCATTACCAGGCTCCTTAGGAAGGGCCTTCCTTTTCAATGGTCTAGAGAGGCGGAGGAAGCCTTCACCTTTCTAAAGAGGGCATTTACCACGGCTCCAGTACTTGCACATCCCCGACCTGAACATCCTTTCGTGGTAGAGGCTGATGCCTCAGATGAGGCCATTGGGGCCATCCTGTCCCAAAGGAATCAGAGCACAGGACAGCTGCATCCTGTGGCTTATTTATCCAGGAAATTGAACCCTGCGGAACGAAACTACACCGTCGCTGAGAAAGAGCTGTTGGCAATAAAAAGGGCGTTTCAAGAATGGAGGCATTATCTGTGGGGGGCTAGCCATCCCATTGCTGTGTATACTGATCATCGGAATCTGCAATACATGAAGTCTGCGCGTCACCTTTCTCAGCGCCAGATGAGATGGATGTTGTTTTTTGCCGAATACGACTTCGTAGTCACTTTTCGACCAGGGGTGGAGAACCGAAAAGCAGACTCTTTGTCTCAACTAGAAACGATGGAACCTGCCGCACATGACCACAACACAGGGGCTATTATTGAACCCTCTAAGGTGCTATGCGTCATTCGAGCGGAAGCCTTTTGGATGAAGTGAGGCAACATAAACCCCTAGCTGAATGGGAGGCATGGGCGACAATGGGGACCGAGCGCTCAGTGAAGCATGGTTTACTGTTCCATAAAGACAAATTGTATATTCCCACTCCAGTGCTACAAAAGAAGGCTTTCCAGTGGTGTCACATGTCGCCCTTGGCGGGACATCCGGGAGTGCGGAAAACCGCGCAACTGACACAACGTCACTTCTGGTGGGGTTCCTTAAACACAGATGTTGCTTCTTGGGTGGCTAGGTGTGAGGAATGCGCCAGAGCAAAGAACGAACAAGTCAAGACGAAGGGAAAACTCATCCCTATGCCCACTCCACACCGACCCTGGCGAAACATCAGCCTGGATTTTATCACTGGGTTACCTTTGGAGAAGGGGTATTCAGCCATCCTGGTGGTGGTGGATGGACTCACGAAGATGGGACATTTCATCCCTTGTGTGAACCTCCCTACGGCCTCCCAAACAGCACAGCTGTTGTTGAATAACATCGTCAGGATACATGGACTGCCCGAAATCATTGTGTCTGATAGGGAGCCTCAGTTTATAGCAAGATTCTGGAAGTTATGGTGCAAGGCCCTGCACATAGACTCCTCTCTGTCAACTAGTTTCCATCCACAGACTGATGGACAGACGGAGCGTCTGAACCAAACGCTCAAGAAATACCTCAGATGTTATGCCAAGGATGCCCAGGAGTCTTGGGTGGATATGCTATGGATGGCAGAACTGGCGTATAACAATGCCTGGCACAGTTCTGTCGGTTTTTCTCCCTTTCATGCAAATTTCGGGTACGATGCTCGCATATTGCCTATTGACATTCCAGAGGAGGTGGCAAATCAACCTATGGTGCTGATTCAGGTACGAAAGCTCCACGCGCTACATCGTAAAGTCAGACGCCATCTGCTGCAGGCAAAACAGACCTACAAGAAGTGGGAAGACCGACACAGAACGGAGGGACCGCAGTATCAGGTGGGAGACAAGGTGTGGCTGTCCACCAAGAACATCCGGTTCAAGTTGCGTAGCATTTTTCATCCTAGATACATCGGTCCATACGTCGTAGTCAAACAACTCAACCCCGTCACCTATAAACTGAAATTGCCTGGAACCCTTCGGATCCACCCTGTATTCCATTGTAACCTCTTGAAGCCTGCCTTGGGGGCGCGCAGGCGTGCTCCGCCCCCTGTGATCTGTGACGGGGGTATGGAATACGAGGTTAAGAGCATACGAGATTCCAAAATACGAAGAGGGATGCTCTGGTACCTGATATCATGGAAGGGGTATTCAGCAGAAGATGATTCCTGGGAACCGTGGAGGAACGTTCATGCCCCGGCGGCTGTTCGTTCATTCCATAGAAGACATCCGATGAAGCCAGGGCCTAGGAGGCGCTAGGGAGGGGGACCTACTGTCAGGGAAACAAGCATTACAGCGCCTGCCTAGTTCCCGGGACTACAACTCCCATGAGGCCCGGCCACGGAAGGAAATAAAGCCGGAGAGGGCGCACAGGAAGTTGCGCGTAATACTGTTCTGTTCTTTCTCTCTCTCTCTGACGAGAGAGAGCTGCCTGCTGAAGCGCCGGAGGAGTAGGACCAAAGGGAAGAGTCCTACCGCTTGAGAGAGACTGAGGGGGTTTCATAACTCTCCTATGATGAAACAGTGAGTACCGAGAAAGTTCTAATTGGAAACCTGATTTCTTCATTGTGCGAAACGGAATACAGCGGGGCTCCGCGTATTGCCGTTTGTTTGTGTTGTTTTTCCTTGCCCTTATACTGAGGGCGTATTTCTGGGTGACGCAAGCGGAATACGGCGGTGCTACCGCGTATTGCCGTTTGTTGGTGCTTTTCCTTGCCCTTATACTGAGGGCGGATTTCTGGGAGACGCAAGCGGAATACAGCGGTGCAGCCGCGTATTGCCGTTTGTGTGCCATAAGCATTTTTGTTTGGCAATTGTGAAATAACGAACTACACAGCGGGTTACAGCGGTGAGGGAACCGCGTAGCTCCGTTTGTGTGCTGGAGACTTTTTCCTTTTTTCATTTGAGGAGACGGGACATGTTTTGAGATTCAGTTCTCAACAAAACTTTATTGCTATTGATATTTGGATACAGAGGTGACGTAACCTCGTGGAACTGCCGAGCTGTATTCTGTACTGTGACCTTCGTACTTGATAGGGATAGGCTGAATGCTAGCACTGCTTTTCCATCCCCTACGCTTATGCCTATATATGGGTATGTATGACACCTGTGTGAGTCCTAAGTAACTGGAGAAGTGTGGTGGTCCATACACTGGTTAATGTTTCTAGTGTTCTTTGTTCTAGGGTGGAGGAGTGCGCTACATGACGACATTTGATGAGTCCCGAGGGTTGTACAAACAGCAGCATATATGCTCAGGTACATACGTCCCCTAGTGAGACATTACTGAGAGTAGCCACTGTCCTACATGTATTTAAACCTGTGTTCGTTTTTGTTCTTACAGGTTCTATTCCACTGCCGTTCCTATTCCCTCTCCTTTTCCCTCGCCTGATCATTCGAACACCCTGTAGACTATTCGTACCAGGGTGTTGGTGAGATCTGGAGGTGGACCCTTTTTTGCTACAACTGGACCCTGCGGAGCTGGGCCTGACAACCTTGTGACAGGATTAAAAACAAGTAACTGACAATACAGCTGCCGTCATTAGAGGCTTCTGTATTAGTGTGTGACCAACATGTTTCGGCCTAAGGACCTATCAGAGTGTCATGGCCTTCATCAGGGTCGAACATACAGCTACTGCAACAAAGTGAGATAAAGTAAGGTACATGCGCATATGAAAGAAAATGTGCAGTATTAACGGTGTATTATACTGAACCAGTGGTCCTGCTGTTCAGTATGTTCACCGTTGGAACCATCAATGGTAAAATAATTCACTGCATCTGTCCAGGCCTACTAGCCACAGGGTACATGCGCTAATCCAACCGCAGGGCAGACTTCACAGCTGGGCAGTCCTCCCTCCTGGCAGTCCACAGGCGCAGAAGTGATCTGAAGAGTTGGGTATGAGTGTCCACTACTCATACCTGGTGCCCACTTTGAAGTGGGAGAAGCTTCTACAGCCCTCCCTGTACAGCGGTGCCTGGAATTTCTTTCCTCCCTGCCCTGGCACCAGCTTGTCAAGGGGCATAATAGACTGGTGTGAAACCCTTTGTGACTGTGCTGAGGGAGAGTCTTTGTGATCTGTGCTAGGTGACGGCTCCTCCCACTCATCATGACAGAGATGACCCATCCAGCCAACACCTATTGCCACTTTGTCCTATTGTCTGGGAGTAATACACAAAGACCAACTGCAATCTACATCTAGTCATGTGATCCAGTATACAGGCTGCAGGCATCAAATGGTTGGGGCAACTAAATGTCAACTTTCTAAAAGTGGCATTTTCAGAATTGCTACTTCAAATCCAGCTTTAGCTTCAAAGAGGGTTTTAAATTACAATTCTCTAGACACCAAACTCGATATTCCCATCTGCTCCCAATGGAAAGTTATCACTTATTAAATGTTGTAAGGCAACCCAATGTTATCCTATGGGAGGGGTAGGCCTCACAGTGGTGAAAAATGAATTCAGGAGTTTCTCACTACCCGGACATGTAAAACGTAAAAATACATTTCCAACTTTTTTAATACACTGCATCTGCTCTATGGGCTGTTTGGGGCCTATCCTAGAGGTGAATTATATATATTAAAAAAGGAGGTTTAGGCCTGGCAAAAGGTTTATTTTGCCAGGTTGAAATGACGTGGGTCCCTTGCTCACTGAGCCACTGGATTCAAGCTAGCCTGGCTGATGAGGGGTGATACCCCGAAACCGGTCCTAGAATGCTTGTTTCCGGTCCAGGGAGGACCTGGCTTGGCAGTTCGGGCTGGACTGTTCGCATGGGGAGTAGGTTCAAGACTGATTTGTATATGACTGGGTCCAAACTGGGGTGGCATGGTGAGCAAAAGAACAATGAATTAAACCCAGATCTGTGACTTCGGATGAGTGTTTGAAGAGTTTCAGCACTCAGTCCATCATCTTGTTGTTTAGCTATGTTCGCCCTAAGTGGCACGGGTATGCCCAGATGTGGGTCCCTTGCTCACTGTGCCACTGGATTCAAGCTAGCCTGGCTGATACCCCGAAACCGGTCCTAGGATGCTTGTTTCCTGTCTAGGGAGGACCTGGCTTGGCAGTTCGGGCTGGACTGTTCCCATGGGGAGCAGGCTCAAGACTGATTTGCATATGGCTGGGTCCAAACTCGGATGGCATGGTGAGCAAAAGAACAATGGATTAAACCCAGATCTGTGACTGGTGGTGAGTTTCAGCACTCTGTCTATCATTGTGTTGTGTTTCCTAAGTTCAAACTGCACACACAGGCTGAGGTGGCAGGCCTGAGACATATTTAAAAGGCTACTTAAGTAGGTGGCCAATAAGTGCTGCAGACCCACTAATAGCATTTAATTTACAGGTCTGGGTACATATAGTACCACTTTATTAGGGTCTTACAAGTAAATTACATGTGCCAATTGCATGTAAGCCAATGTTACCATGCGTTAGGAAGAAAACACAAGCACTTTAGTACTGGTTAGCAGTGGTAAAGTATGCAGAGTCTTAATGCCAGCAAAAACGAAGTCAGCAAAAACAGGAGGATGGAAGGCAAAAAGTTGGGGCAAAACCACGTCAAGGATGTCAGTTCCAACAAAGCTGTTGTCATGCGAAAAAGCCGCATGACTGTCACTCATAGTGTGCAGTCATCAGCCACAGCGACCTCAGCTTGGCGTAAAGAAATGAGGGATAGAGTCACCCCAAACCACAAGCAGTTTACCTGCTACCCCATGGTCACTTGTGAAGGTAGCCTCCCAAAGAAAAAAGTCACAACAACACACTATCAAGTCTGTGTTCAGCAAGGAGTCACCATATGACAGAACCCATTATCTAATCCGTTTTTAAAATGGGAAGCTATTCAAAATACCTTTTCTTTGGTGGAAGGAGAGGGGTTTCTGGAATTTGGCAGTGCACGCGCAGCTGCCATCTGTTGTTTCCTATCTCTTCCTCATTTCCTCGTCATGGCTCATTAACTCTCTGGACTCTGATGTTTCAATCGCAGCAGCAGCTCACATTACCAACTGAGGGCCCTGGACTACAGTCACATGAAAAACAACAGCGATTAGCATTGAAATGCAAGCTTTTTTTTGTCTAGTTAGAAATATTGCTTCGGTGGGTTGATTTCACCTTATATCGCTATTTGTTTTATATTGGTAGTCACAGCCTAATTACCAGTATTTTTGTCTCTCACTGTTTTTTTAAAATATTTATTCGCGCAAAGCACAAAGCTATATTTAAGGTTACTTTTTCCGCGTCACTTCTTCACTCTATTTAAACTCCACCCCCCCCACTCTTATTGTCTCTCTCCTTCTCTCTCTCTCTCCCCTCTCTAATTCTCTCTACTTAATTAACTCTCCCTCTCTATCTTTTTTAGCCTTTCATTCTCTCACCCCTTTATCTGTTTCTCTTTCAAACTCCTTCATTCACTCTCTCTCCCCTTCTTTCTCTCTCTATCCCGCTCCACTCTTTATTCTATGTACACCCTTTCTCTCTCTTTCTCTCTCACCACCCTCTCTAATTGGGCATTATATCTTCACTCTATCTTTCACTCAGCATCACCACAGCATCACTCAGCGCAACCACAGCATCACTCAGAGCCAGCACAGCATCGCTCAGTGCAACCACAGCATCGCTCAGTGCAACCACAGCATCGCTCAGTGCAACCACAGCATCGCTCAGTGCAACCACAGCATCGCTCAGTGCAACCACTGCATCGCTCAGCGCCGCCACAGCATCGCTCAGCGCCGCCACAGCATCGCTTAGCGCCGCCATAGCATCGCTCAGCGCCGCAACAGCATCACTCAGCGCCGCCACAGCATCGCTCAGCGCCGCCACAGCATCGCTCAGCACAACAGCAGTATCGCTCAGCACCACAGCAGTATCGCTCAGCACGGCAGCAGTATCGCTCAGCAACACTTGAGTATCATTCAGCATCACCTCAGCATCGTCTCCGCAACAGTCACCACCACCACCACTACCACCTCAGCATCACTCAGCACCACCTCAGCCTGCTCTCGGAATCTGGCATCTGTTGATTCTCCCCTAGCGTCTGGCCGCTGCTAGTGTTATAATACAGGTACTAGTTCCCAACCTTCACCCTCCGATTGTTTATGCCCCTCAAAAAAAAGCTTTAACAAACAACCATTGCAATAGGCAGAAACAAGTTGCCAGTATTGCAAGAACAAAAGAAAACTGAGAATTTTTTATTGTAAATACTTTTTTTAATATGGTCGTTCAGTTTTACATAATGCCTTCTTGGTCATATATAAAGTAACAAAAATGCTTCTGACACTTTTTTATTATAACTTTTCAGCATGCCGCACAGCAGCCACACTTCTCTACAGCACAGCTTGAAGACATTGGCAAAGTCAATAGCTCTGGCTAAACACTTATAAGGCCCCAAAGGCGAGACCTATTGGCTATGCCAATGCTTGTTCTTCTTGCTCGCTGGGGAACAAGTGAGTTCTTGGATCCAAAAATCCTCTAAGTTTGAGGCAGCAACCAGAAATGTTCTCTCTTTTGACTGGAGCATTGAGGCTCTTTGTATTGAGAGATGGCATCTTCAATGTGTTATTGTTCATTCGAAGGGAATAGTATTGGAAGGTGGGTCCTCTTGTTTACAGTGAAGTGCTGTTTGATTATAACTACTTTTGTGTTGAATACTAATTTAATGTTGCTTATCTTAAAGAAAAACCTCTTTAAATGTAAACCTCTTTAAATGTAAACTGAGTGAACCCATTTCTCAGTTCCCACCAGGCTCTTTGTGACTGAAGGCAGGAGTACAGGATAGAAAAATTAGAGTAAAGAAAGAGATAGTGAAAAGATAAAAAATAAATAGCAAATTATAAGACCCAAGCCCCCCCTCCTATGCCCAACCCTCACACTATTAAGAATGAACAAGAACAGTAGAGTCCTCAAATCGCTGTAGTCAGGACCTCGCAAACACTTCAGGAGAGCTCATAAAGAAAAAACAAAACGCAGACAAGCATTTTAACTCGCATCATTGAGCATGCCTTATAGCATTATAACCTAAAATATTGTTGTATGCAATAAAGTTAACCACATCTTAATAGTATTTAAATTACTGAGAGAGTGCATGGAATCCACTAAATGTAACAGTTA
Organism: Calotriton arnoldi; assembly: GCA_963921515.1. Taxonomy (NCBI): domain Eukaryota; kingdom Metazoa; phylum Chordata; class Amphibia; order Caudata; family Salamandridae; genus Calotriton; species Calotriton arnoldi. Next base: position 4,576,098 of record CAWUFW010000061.1, read on the forward strand.
ATATTATCATTGTGAGTATTCTGAGTGAATAACATTGAAAAGAATTGTGATTTGAAGCAGTATGAGACCTCGAATTCAGACAATCATCAAATCTTGATATCAAGAGTTGTTCTACTGTTATGGAATATTCAAGCAGATATGCCATACAGCTTTATGTCTGTAGGCAATACTGTCATCCTGGCTACATTAATGGTATCCATCCAACCTAATAAGCAGCTGTTTTGAGTATACAAGAGTAGAGGCAATACAAAAAGCAATACAAATTAGGCTAATGTTGGCGTTATTTAACATTATCAAATCACGTGTAGCTATAGTACTTGAGAGGTGACATTGAGATGCATGTTAAGACATACATGGGAAGTGATATCATTGGGATTAATAGGAGTGCCTTGAGAGTATGCTGAGGGTATATAAGAGTCTGTTTGGAAGTGATAGCACTATTTAAGGCAGATGTTAGTGCCCTAAAGATGATATTAATCAACACTGCAAGCTGCTGCAGGCAGTTTGGAGAAGATATAAACAAAGAGACATTGGATATTTATCTATAAGTGAAAGAGCAGATTTCGAGTCAAAGTTCAAATGGATTTAGAGGACTTATTAGCATAGTTGAACCTCTTGTTCAGGTTCTTAGTTTTGGGGATATTTCTGATAGAGGAAGTATGAGATAAGTTGTACATTTGTCGAGAAGAAGAAAAGGCGTGAATCAGAGGTCCATTTGTGAGTGTGACAGGTTATTGATGCAGGTTTCGAGATCTGCTGCTTTGCTGAAGAACATTGTTTTCCTTTTATGTATTGTTCACATCTTGGATGGACCAGCAAAGGAAAAGGCGATGTTGAGCACTCTTAAGTTTCCCCTTACGTTATCCCTTTCCTCTGAGATTGGTAGATTTTGCATAATCTTGAGAGATACCAATTTTGGTACCATTCCAATCTATTGTCTTGATTTTTCTCATGCAGTTGAAGAAGGGTTCAGAATGCTGGTATCGAAGTATACCAAATATCATGGGTCTGTTTTTTTTTTTTCTCAAAACTCTTTTTATTAAGTCAGCAGATATAGGGGTCGATTCCGATTCGGGCCGGAAAAAGCACCGACCGACTCGGAGCCGGAATTAATTCCGACCGACACGTACCTGTGGCGCCCGACACGCCAAGTACGATGCAAAGCGTGCAAAATCCGACCGACACGTACTGAACCCAAGCCGAACGACCGAGCCGCACGGAAAACAGCAATCCGGCCGGAAAACACGCGCATCGAACCGACCGACACGCACCCGGAACAAATCCAACCGAAACGTACATGCGAACTCCAAACCGCAAAGTACGATGCAAGGCGCGAAAACCACGACCGAGTCGTACGGAGGACAAGCCGTACGACCGACACGCATACAAAACTGCGAGCCGAAGTAACACAAAACACCGCGACCGACGCGTACGCAGCATAGAAAACTGCACAAACACAGCGTGAACGAAACGGAGAAGACCGTACGAGACAACTGCAGGGTCCGACTCGGTCACAAGAACGTTTCCAACATGCACAGAAAGTACTAAGGAAAAATACACAAAAAAGGCCAAACAAGCAATTACAAAGCCAATAAATACTGGGGGGTGGGGACAGAGAACAAAGACACACCCACAACTCCACCCATATAAAGGACACAAATCCCAACCATGATCCTTTGCAAATGCTATTCTACTGCCAGCACTCAACAGACAGCAACCACACACCCACAGCTCATCCCTCACACAAGCCACACACCATCAGCACACCAACAAATAGCTACCTCACATACACCCAGCAAAACACACACTCACACACCCTCACCTGCACACCAACACACACATCACTCACCATCACCACCCATCACCATGCCCCCAAAGAAGAATCACAAGTTCCTAGATTGTGAATTGGAAGTCCTGGAAGACGAGATCCTCAGGGTAGAGCCACAGCTGTTTGGCACACTGGTCCAACAGACACCCATCTCCCAGAAAACAAAGATGTGGGAGAGGATCATCAACAGGGTGAATGCACAATCACCATGTCTGCGCACAAAGACTGACATCCAGAACAGGTGGTATGACGTGCGCAGGAGGGTACGGGAGCTGCTGAAGAAGGACTACCTCCTGAGCCAATACACCGGCAGTGGCCCTCCTGCCAAGCCAGTATACCTCAGGCCCTGGGAGGAGAAGGTGCGGGCCATCCTTCCGCCAGTGAGCGTCTATGGACTAGAAAACATCCCAGAGCCTGGTGAGTACACAACAAATGTACACAATATTCTGCCACAATACACACACACATCACTGTCAAGGGGAGAGTCAAACCATGCACTCTTAGCAATTACACAGCAACCAGAACAGAATCATCCCAAAATGTGTATGTCAGTCAGATAAACACAACACATGCCATCTCAAAGTTACATTTAACCGTGTCATCACATGTACAAACACAACTACAACTACAGCTAGGCAGTGGCACAAATATAACTAACAAACACATCCAGACATGTAGCCACCACTACAACACCAACACACAGTGAAGACCACTGAAAGAAAGGAATTCTGTGTATGCTGGGCAAGTCAGTGTAGCCAATAGCATCATGGGAGTCGTAGTCACAGATATTGCTCACCCCCACAACTGTCCCAACAACACCACCATGAACCATGCGCACATCACAGGGAGTGGAAAAGGACTCACAAGATGGCTGACACTGGCTACTGCTGTGGGGAGCACAAGGCCCTGCTGGCAACTGTGCAACAACCAACAGCAGGACACCACTGACTGACATCCTGAGAGACAACTTCCACTCCCTGCAATGGAAGCACGTTCCATGGTGGGATATCTGGCTGGGTGGGAAGGAGGACTCGCAGCACTGACCATAGTCACAAGCACCTCCCCTCACACACCCCCTCAACACAAACTCCACATAACCCACCTGGGAGAATGCAATGCCTCACATCCTAACTCAAGATCCCACAAAGAACCACCACCCTGGGTTATGTTGTGTGAAGCACAGGGACACTCTTGGGACTTTTAGCCAAACAACTGCCAGGACAACACTCCCAGCCATCCTGTCAGCACAGGCAGCCCACCCCACAGGGAAGCAGAGTCAAAAGGAAGGAAGCATGGGCATGCTGGGAAGGGGGTGGAGGCAATAGCATGATGGGAGTAGTAGGCACAGATATTGCTCAGCCTCACAACTGGCCCATCAACACCACCCTGAACCATGCTCACATCACAGGGAGTGGATAAGGACTGACAAGATGGCTGACACTGGCTACTGCTGTGGGGAGCACAAGGCCCTGCTGGCAACTGTGCACCAACAAACAGCAGGACACCACTGACTGACATCCTGAAAGACAACTTCCACTCCCTGCAATGCAAGCACGTTCCATGGTGGGATATCTGGCTGGGTGGGAAGGAGGACTTGCAGCACTGACCATAGTCACAAGCACCTCCCCTCACACACCCGCTCAACACAAACTCCACATAACCCACCTGGGAGAATGCAATGCCTCACATCCTAACTCAAGATCCCACAAAGAACCTCCACCCTGGGTTATGTTGTGTGAAGCACAGGGACACTCTTGGGACTTTTAGCCAAACAACTGCCAGGACAACACTCCCAGCCATCCTGTCAGCACAGGCAGCCCACCCCACAGGGAAGCAGAGTCAAAAGGAAGGAAGGATGGGCATGCTGGGAAGGGGGTGGAGGCAATAGCATGATGGGAGTCGTAGTCACAGCTCAACATCCCCCACCACATGGCCCAGCAAGCTCACACTCACGCATGCACATCCCACAGAGAGTGGAAAGGCCCATCAAAGATGTCTGACACTGTTGCCGTGTCGTGGGGAGCACAAGGGCATGCTGGGAACTGCACACCAACCAACAGCAGGCCACCACTGTCAGCCATCTTGCCATTGCTCTCACACCCACACACACTGAACTCCCCACAAAAGCAAGTAAGTATGGGAATGCTGGGAAGTGGGGTGGAGGCAATAGCATGATGGGAGTCATAGTCACAGACATAGCTCACCCCCACAACTGTCCCATCAACACCACCCTGAACCATGCTCACATCACAGGGAGTGGAAAACAACTGACAAGATGGCTGACACTGGCTACTGCTGTGGGGAGCACAAGGCCCTGCTGGCAACTGTGCAACAACCAACAGCAGGACACCACTGACTGACATCCTGAAAGACAACTTCCACTCCCTGCAATGCAAGCACGTTCCATGGTGGGATATCTGGCTGGGTGGGAAGGAGGACTTGCAGCACTGACCATAGTCACAAGCACCTCCCCTCACACACCCCCTCAACACAAACTCCACATAACCCACCTGGGAGAATGCAATGCCTCACATCCTAACTCAAGATCCCACAAAGAACCTCCACCCTGGGTTATGTTGTGTGAAGCACAGGGACACTCTTGGGACTTTTAGCCAAACAACTGCCAGGACAACACTCCCAGCCATCCTGTCAGCACAGGCAGCCCACCCCACAGGGAAGCAGAGTCAAAAGGAAGGATGGATGGGCATGCTGGGAAGGGGGTGGAGGCAATAGCATGATGGGAGTCGTAGTCACAGCTCAACATCCCCCACCACATGGCCCAGCAAGCTCACACTCACGCATGCACATCCCACAGAGAGTGGAAAGGCCCATCAAAGATGTCTGACACTATTGCTGTGTCGTGGGGAGCACAAGGGCATGCTGGGAACTGCACACCAACCAACAGCAGGACACCACTGTCAGCCATCTTGCCATTGCTCTCACACCCACACACACTGAACTCCCCACAAAAGCAAGTAAGTATGGGAATGCTGGGAAGTGGGGTGGAGGCAATAGCATGATGGGAGTCATAGTCACAGACATAGCTCACCCCCACAACTGTCCCATCAACACCACCCTGAACCATGCTCACATCACAGGGAGTGGAAAACAACTGACAAGATGGCTGACACTGGCTACTGCTGTGGGGAGCACAAGGCCCTGCTGGCAACTGTGCAACAACCAACAGCAGGACACCACTGACTGACATCCTGAAAGACAACTTTCACTCCCTGCAATGCAAGCACAGTCCATGGTGGGATAACTGACTGGCTGGGTGGGAAGGAGGGCCGGCTGTCAACCAAATACAACCAATGCAGACCATGTTCACACCCCAACAAATACATAGAAATGCCCAAATAATGCAGGACAATGTGCTACACCAATATCAACCCCTGACTGTGACAACTTAGGACAATGCAATGTACAGGCCCGCACCCAGAGGCACAGTCACAACTGTCAGGTGTGTCAACCATTGATGCCTGCAGAAACATAACATACATTGTGTGTGTCTCCCAAAAACAGGTGATGATGGGGACACAGCAGCAGACGCTGAGGAGTCCCAGTCCCAGGCTCAAGAGGATACGGAGCTCACTGGTGTCGTACAGCCTCTGCCCTCCTCGGATGAAGAAGACCAACCTGGCACCTCCGGTGCAAGTCAACATGCAGCACCAGCAGGACCACCAGCTGCAGCACCAGCAGGACCACCAGCTGCACCCCTGCACCCACCCCTCCAACGACTGTCACCACAAATACCATCACTGCCGACATGGACAGAACAAGGAGCACCACCAGCACAGGGACCCTGGACCAACGTGGGGCCATGGACACCACCACCACCACCAACCCCCAAGGGGGACCAGGGTCATCTGTGCGTGCCACTGCACGCACTGCACATGTCGGCAGGGGTGGTGGGAGGGGTGGGAGACAGAGGTCGCTGCTTGCAGAGGTGTCTGGTGTGCATGATGACCCACAACTGGTACGCATAGCCGATGCGTACCAGTCCAGCACCGGAGATCTCAGCCAGGTAGTGGGGCTCCTCAGAGACATGAAACAGCAGCAGGCTGCCCATCATGCCCGCTTGGACTCACACATGTCCCGCGTGGAGTCCAAGTGGGACACACTGCAAGAGATGACGGCGGTGCATAGGGACATATTACAATGCCTCCGCCAGATGAACAGCAACCAGTCTACACCTCCCTGTGTGCCAACAACATCTGGTGCTGAACAAACTGCAACTGCCACAGGGAGGGAGGATGACTCTGGCGGAGAGTCCCCTGCACCGCAGCAGCCTGTACTTGAGGGGCCCCCCAAAGAAGAGGGGTCGTCCGAGGAGGGGCAAGTGAGAGGCCGATGGCCAAGTGCAACCCCCAGGAAGCCTGAACCTGTTCTGGATGTTCACCTTTGTGCACAAACTGTTCACCCTGTTGACGGCAACACAACTCCCACACATGACATGGGGAGTACAAGTTGGACCAATGTCTCAGACAACTGTGGCCCCGATACTGGGGATTTTGTCTACCAGGACTTTCAATTCACCTAGGAACTTCTGATTGCAATATAAATGTACAGCACTAACCATACTATGCACTATTCACACAAATGTATCACAATAAACACACTAATACACCATACTTGCCTCTGTTGTGATTCCAACGTGGGTGCTGTCATGGGGATGATGAACTGCAAAATTACACTGTGTATGCGAACTGCAACAGCAAGTACAACACAGGCATGTGAGTAATGGCAACGTGACACATATGAGGGAGACACACCACCAGGGCTACACAACACATACACACCTAGGCATCTGACTCATTGCCTACACTGATGTTGCCAGGAAAGACGGTGCAATGCACAGACACCACACCTATTCCCAGTTGTAGTCAAGTAGCCCACAGGTGCAGTAAGCAAATGGCAGTCAAATGTGTGACCACAGACAACGCACATCACAAAGTGAAGCACAGGTTTATTACACAGTTGCAACATGTCGTAACCACTACAGATGCAAGGTAATCCCACCTGGCAGCGGGCACACAGTCAACAACTGTAGAAGGAAGGAAGTCCATGGGTGTGGCGCACATCACCTGTAGGGACACAACAGCTACCACCCTGGAAGTACAATGATGTCGTCGGTGGACACAGTTGACCAAACGAATCTGAAAGTACCCTGTGAAGGACAGAAATGACACACAGTCAAAAGCAATGGAGAACAGGACAGAACAGCAAAACTCATGCACAATACATGTTACAAGATACCCACCCAGAACCAAGTTAGCATGTCAACACTGTTGGGGAGTACAGACCACCTGTAAGCACACATCGCTACACACATCCAGTCAAGTAGCCCATGGACACACTCCAACAGCACCAGAGCACCACCTACACATATCATGCCAACTCACATCATTGACATGACACCTCAGGATACTCACATTCAGCTAAAGAAGTTGGTGATGAGCTGTGTGCGGACATCACCCTCATCATCATCATCATCACTGGCATCGTGGTCCAGGCCAGGATCCTCCACAGGTGGCGGATGTTGGTCATTGTCATCCTGGATGAGAGGCAACTCCTTCCGCACTGCCAGGTTGTGGAGCATGCAGCAGACGATGATAATCTTGCACACCTTCGCTGGGGCATATGGGAGGGACCCTCCTGTCTTGTCGAGGCAGCGGAAGCGGCTCTTCAGGAGACCAAATGTCCGCTCAATCACTCTCCTGGTCCGACCATGTGCCTCATTGTAGCGCATCTGGGCTGGTGTCACAGGGTTCCTGAGGGGTGTCAGCAACCACGGCATGTTGGGGTATCCCGAGTCACCTACGGACAGACAAGTGCACATTAGCTGACTTGGAAAAGTGGGCGGAATACTACAGATCAGATCACACACAATGGCACAAAGTCAGTACACACCGACAAGCCAGGCACGCTGGTTCTGCATCTGTGCCATCATCCTGGGGATGCGACTACTCCTCATCACAAAGGCATCGTGTGCTGAACCAGGGAAACGGGCACACACGTGTGAGATGAGTCATATCTGCAAGACACACCACCAGTGCATTGACCGAGTGGTAGTGCTTGCGGTTACGGTAGGCCTGCTCCTGGGCCTGTGGTGGTACCAAAGCCACATGTGTCCCATCAATGGAGCCAATGACATGCGGCATCCTCCCCAGGGCATAGAAGTCACTCTTCACGTCAGTGAGTCGTTGCAGTCTAGGGAAATAGATGTACCGGTTCAGGTATAGCAACATTGCCTCCAAAACATCGCGGAGCACACGGCTCAACATGGTCTGTGACATCCCACCAGCAGTCGTCACAGTATGTTGGAAGGTACCGGTGGCAGAGAAGTGTAGGGCTGCCATCACCTTCACCTTGGGGGTCAGCGCTGTAGGATACGGCTGGCCAGGCTGCAAATGTGGGGCCAACTGCACTGCCAAATCCTCAATCAGCTGCCTGGTGAAGCGGTACCGTCGGATGCTGTCCCGTTCCACCATCGTTGCCAGGTCTGGGAATGGTCTATGGACAGCAGGAGCCCTGCAGTGCAGAGGAGAAGAAAGCAAGATTGTCAGTCACCCCACATATGTGGCATTGAACACACTCAATATCACATCATACATCATTATGAGGCACAACTACATGAAGTGTGCAGTTCCGTAAGGACATGTATGGTACATACATGGCCAACATCTGTCATCACGGTTCAGCAAGTGGCATCAATAAGTCCCAGGTTGGCCCATTGGATATCATGAGGCCGTGTCACAGTTCCCATCTCCTGCTGCCATGTCACAATCACCCCCACAGTGACATGTGAGGACAGATGTGCCCCAGGCATCACAGCTCAACGACAGGTACATTCCCAGGGACCCTGTATTGCCACATGGACACTGGCATTACATGGAGTATCATGTATACACCACAGCAAAACAACCATGACCCCCACAGGTAGTGGTTCCACTTGCCTCTGCAGGACAGACATGGACGCCTGTGACACACACACGCACAACATCAAAGTCCATGCACACACAACGTGGATGTGGAGACTGTCTCCCATTGTGCACATGAAATCAGAGACATTGTAAACACTACATGCACACAGACTGTGGAGGACCATCACTATTGTGCCACTGGGACACCCTGGCTCAAACATACCGTCCCACATGGGACTCACGGGGTATGTGACATGACATACACGTACACCACCGTGAAATGTGACCATGGCACATGCACAGATATGAACAGTTGCACATCACAGTGGTCATGCACACGTAACACCCAGGATCCTGTCCCCATGAACACGTGCACAGCCTGGGGGTGGCTGCCCCCAGGTGACACCCACAGGACAACATGTACACCAACATACACACAATAGGAAATGCAGCCTTACATGCCTTATGATACAGTTTGGACAGGCTGTGGTGTTGTAGGTGTGCCCCTCACTCCCTGGGAGCTATCTGTGGCTGGCATATGTTCATCTGAGACAGGCATGGTGACATATGCCAGTCACTTGTACAGGGATGCGTTGAACAGCAATGGACCGATCGGTGCACTCGGCCGGCCCATTGCATTCAATGTGTGCGGGTACGCGTTGTACCCCTGTACGCGTTGTACTGCAATGGACCGATCGGTGTACCCGGCCGGCCCATTGCATTCAATGTGTGCGGGTACGCGTTGTACCCCTGTACGCGTTGAACAGCAATGGACCGATCGGTACGCCCGGCCGGCCCATTGCATTCAATGTGTGCAGGTACGCGTTGTACCCCTGTATGCGTTGTACCGCAATGGACCGATTGGTGCACCCGGCCGGCCCATTGCATTCAATGTGTGCGGGTACGCGTTGTACCCCTGTACGCGTTGAACAGCAATGGACCGATCGGTGCGCCCGGCCGGCCCATTGCATTCAATGTGCGGGTACGCGTTGTACCCTGTACGCGTTGTACCGCAATGGACCGATCGGTGCACCCGGCCGGCCCATTGCATTCAATGTGCGCGGCACGCGTTGTACCCCTGTACGCAGCAGTACTGCAATGGACCGATCGGTGCACCCGGCCGGCCCATTGCATTCAATGTGTGCGGGCACGCGTTGTACCCCTGTATGAGTTGTACCGCAATGGACCGATCGGTGCACCCGACCGGCCCATTGCATTCAATGTGTGCGGGTACGCGTTGTACCTCTGCACGCGTCAGTACCGCAATGGACCGATCGGTGCACCCGGCCGGCCCATTGCATTCAATGTGTGCGGGTACGCGTTGTACCCCTGTACGCGTTGAACAGCAATGGACCGATCGGTGCACCCGGCCGGCCCATTGCATTCAATGTGCGGGTACGCGTTGTACCTCTGTACGCAGTAGTACCGCAATGGACCGATCGGTGCACCCGGCCGGCCCATTGCATTCAATGTGCGGGTACGCGTTGTACCCTGTACGCTGTTGTATCGCAATGGACCGATCGGTGCGCCCGGCCGGCCCATTGCATTCAATGTGTGCGGGTACGCGTTGTACCTCTGTACGCGTTGTACCGCAATGGACCGATCGGTGCACCCGGCCGGCCCATTGCATTCAATGTGCGCGGCACGCGTTGTACCCCTGTACGCGTTGTACCGCAATGGACCGATCTGTGCGCCCGGCCGGCCCATTGCATTCAATGTGTGCGGGTACGCGTTGTACCCCTGTACGCGTTCAACAGCAATGGACCGATCGGTGCGCACCCATTGTCAATGGCCTAGCCTGGCAACGGACGCTGTTCGAAATTCGAACGAGTCGGTTGCTGGAAATTCAGTTGGTCACCCACAACAATGTTGCAAAATCATGTATGTCATGAAGTTGAAGATTTGAAGGATGCTGTGGGCGTGTATTGGTGCTGCTATTCCATGGATTGGCCAGATTCAGAAGATGCAAACGACTTGGACCTATCACTTTGGACACATGGGACAGTATCTGCCTCTGCAGCACATATATATTGCTGGCTGTTCCCCTGAGAGCTCACTTGCCTGCACTACATGCTCCAGGACGACATCTGCCACTGCACTGCTGCTGTCTCTGCCCCCTCTGGACCCTGCAATGGCACGTACTGTGGAGAGAGCCCCAGCCTTCAGCCTTGAGGAGAACCAGGCCCTGCTGGACAGCCTACTTCCACAGTACAGCCAGCTGTTTGGGACACCAGGGGAGCAGGTGAGTGTTCTGTGCACTGCCTTTCTGAATGTGCATTTTGTCTGACTAGCAAGGCTGAAAGTCTGCACGCCACTGGCTAGCAGGCTCACTGAGTAGTTGTCACCCCCATAGTGTGTAGTGACATGCACTGGACAGGTATGGTGCAGTGACAGTGCATTTGAACAAGGTTTTACTTCCCATGCAATGATACGATGTAGTGACTTCTGGCAAACTGTCCATGGGCAGCGTTGCACTGCCTGTGTACATCATGTGCCCCTGTGATTGAGACATGTATATACAACTGTGTCATGCACGGATATGTTGCATGTGTAGTAATGGCCTTTTCACTTTGTCATCCTGACAGGTTAATGCCCATCGGAAGCAGGAGATCTGGAAGGGCATCGTCCGGGCTGTCCGGTCCGTGGGGGTCTACAAGCGCTGGATCCGCAACTGCCAGAAGAGGTGGCAGGACCTTCGGGGCTGGACCCGGAGGATTGCACGGGTCCAGCTGAAGCTGTCGCCTCCTCGCAGGAGGGGCGGAGCACGGACGCTGACCCCCACATGCTCCAGATCCTGGCGGTGGTGTTTCCAGACCTGGATGGGCAGCTGAAGGCCAGACAGCAGCAAGGAGGGGTGAGTCAAAGACTGCACTGTGAACTCTGTATTACATGCTATGTGCCCTCCTCTGGCCTGGTTAAACTGCCACAGTACAGCAGTCATGTTGTCCAGGAGCCATGTCCCTCTATTGTGCACTGCCCACTCCTCATCTGATACCCAGGTGTGGCCCTTACATTCAGGGAATTGTGTCACTTGGGACTGTGTCCTTGCAGTTTGCTTCACTCAAGGTGGGGGACAGCATCTGTTTCCCTAACTCTGTTGTGGGCATCATGGGTGGGTCCATTGTTCACACAACGCCTGTGTTCGGACATGTAATCTGCGTGTTGCTTTGATATGCGGTCCACTTGCTGAGCTGAGCCACCACATGTGCCTGGGGTATCTGGCACACACCCATGCAGCGGGTGGGAACAATGTTTGGGCCCCAGGAGTGTGCAGATTACGTGTGTCACACATACATAGCCAGCTATCCACTGTCCAGGGCTCATCCCTCATTCATGTGGGGCAGGACAGTCATGCCTACTCCAGCCCATCCAATACACCTGTACTCCCACTCCCGTGTATCAGCTGACACGTTGTGCGCAGTGATTTGACCCCTCAAAGTGAAGTGACCCCTCAGGTGTCTGCCTCTGTGTCAGTGTGCTGTGGATTTGTTGCCAGGACTGCTGGGGTGTTTCTCGGTAGGGGCTCAGCATGCCACTGGAGATGTGACCATAGGAGACGATACTTGTGTGTCACATAGGTGTTTGATCAGCTGCCCGTGCAGACTGGGGTATGCGAATGTGAAGTTCAGGCAGCTGTTTCCCATTCACAGCAGATTGTGAGGGGCTCAGGTTCAGAGGGTAGTGTCACAGGTCTCCCATATGTCCAATCGGTATGACCTGGACAGATGAGGGTTAAGATGATGTGTTGTGTGGGGATGTACATGTGCACTTGTGCAGCTCCAGGACTTGCATTCCCCATGACCTACTATTGTGACACAGTGCAGAGTGTTGTTGTCTGGCTGCCAAGTCATACATCACTGAGACAGTGATGTATGACTTAGCAGTCATGCCTCCGCCATGGCATGTGTCTACTTATTGGTGATCCTGCAGGGGAGTGACATGTGCTACATGCACACCATTGTGGCGATGGCTATCAGGACATGGGTGCATCATGGTGTCTGTCGCTGGTATGCATCACATGCATTTCCTATTTGACTCTGGGCATCCCTTTCATCCGGAAACCTGTACTGACTCAGTGGCAAGAGTTGTGATGTGTGCATGTCCACATGCTACACCGTGTCCTCTGCACTGTCCAACTACTGTGTAGGTGGTGCATGTGTCCACACTGGGGTGTTGCTATCCAACAGACACCAGACAGATGGGTGCAAGGCCATGTGGGATGTGAGTGCCATGGTTGGCATCAGACTGACAATTGGCTTCTCCTGTTCAGTTAGGGCACTTTTAGCAATGTTCAACTAATGATGCCAGGGCTTGCTCTGTAATGTGCTGTGCTCACAGTGGTGTGTGCGTTGGTGCAGGTGACTGATGTCTGTCTGTTTCCCCATTGTTTGCAGATACATCCACGGCCACGGAAGGGGACAGCTCCACGGACCAGGAGGAGCCGGAGAGCCAGACTGGGTCAGCAGCCGAGGAGTGGTCGGAGGGACCCAGTGGCACGGAGGGCGAGGGGAGCCACACCGAGGAGTCCTCAGCAGCATCCACCTCAGCTGAGGACCACAGCGGCTCAGAGGATGACTCCCTTATGGAGGCGGGTGTCAGCAGCCACCACACCCCAGCTAATGTTGCTGTCCCCGCCACCACCAGCACCACCACCGCCCTCCCATCGGCTCCCATTCCCCAGGTCCGTGGAGGCTCCCATGTTCGGGAGCGTGTCTCCTTTGGGCCAGGCACAGCACCCCCTGCCCCTGTGTCCCCTGCTGCCCTGAGTGAGGAGTCTGTGTACCTCCTTCGCCAGCTCCATTTAGGGCAGACAGCCATGCTGAGTGTCCTCCATGCGCACACCGCTCTGTTGACTCAGCTGGTGTCGTTCATGGAGGGCATCTCATCGGGCATGTCTGACCTACAGAGGGGCAATAGGTCCATGGACTCCTCCCTGACGGCAGCAGTGTCCCTCCTCAGACAGTCCCTCACCCCTCCTGCCTCTGCTCCATCCACACTCCCCAGCACCTTACCCGTCCCAAGCACACACACACCAGCACAGGCACACACCAGCACACACACGTCCAGCACACAGACACACACGCCACAAACAAAACGCACACGCACGCACAGTCAGGGGACTGAAACCAGACTCACAGGGGATGGGGCCCTGGAACACACACACGCATCCACGAGCACTGCGCAGTCCTCAGTTGCCTCTCCCTCCAAAGCACCCTCCCTTGCCTCACCTGCAACCCCAAAGACCCAGCGGCTCTTCCTCAGTGACCTCGGCCTCTTCCCCTCCGATCCAGCTGATACAGCATTCAGGGGGAAGAGGAAGCCCACCCACACGGAGCAGAGTGCCCTCGCCCCCGGACACCCTCCCCCAGGTGCAGACAGACTGAGGTCCCCACCCGCAAATCCCCGGAGTCGTAAGAGCAAGACCCCGCCGCCGCCCTGCAGCTCAGGCACCAGGTCTCCTTCCTCCATCCCTCAGGCCCCCACTCCACAGGTGCCCCCACCACACCCTGCCCCAGGTTCCCCCACCCACAGATATACCATCCCCAAGAGGATCCGGCCTTCTCCCCCTGCCACTTGCTCTCCCGGCACCACACCCCCCGCTGCGCTTGTCTGTGCCACTGATGTGGTGAGGGTGTCCTCCCCTCTGTCCAGCCCACCTTGCCTGTTCCCCATTCTCCTCCCCTGGTGGTAGGCACTGCAGTGGAGTCCACTACCACCCTGTCTGACTTGGGCACTGCAGTGGCGGACCTGTCCACTCCATCTGCAGGGTCCACTGCAGTCGTGCCGGCACCCACAACATCTGAGTCATGCCCCCCAGTTGTGCCGGCACACACCATGTCAGACACCTCCACTGCAGTTGTCAGTGGCTCTCCAGCACCCACCACCCCTTCCCTGCCTCCTCCTGGTGAGCCCTGATCCTGTCTCTGCGGTGCCTGTCCTGCCCCCCGGTTGCCCCTCCTAGTGGATTGTCCCTGGTTTTGTGCAGTGCAGGCATGCGTAGGGTGACATCTGCCACTGTCACCCTGTTTGGACTTTGACAATGGACTGGCCATTGGCCTTTGTGTTTTTTCTGGACTTTCACTTTTAAACACACATATGCTGAATAAAGCAACTTTCTGTTCTCTAGTGCTTATGCTTCTGATGTACATGTTGTTGATGATGCTAACCATGCCCTTGCTGCAGTGATGGTGATATTTGGTCTCATGATAATGAAGTGTTACTGTGCAGGAACACATGTGGTCCAGGGGGAATGTGTCCTATCCTGTGGTGTATCCATGTCATCCATAGCAGCATCTGAGGGTGTCATGTGTTCAGTATTTGGCAATGGGATTTCCTACTTACATTAGCAATTTCACATCTGTGGCTTCCACCCTGCACATCTGTTGTGCCTGCCATTGTTCAATTCGTCTACTTCCCTGACCGTGTGGCCATCTCCACTGGACATGCAGGTTTGGGCATCAATGGGGAAGGACTCATCTGTGTTGTCAGTGCAACATTGCTATACAAGTGTGTTGGATCTGTGCTGATGATTTCGTTGGCACTTCCATGACCAGCCTGATGTGACGGGAGCCTTCATTTGGTGCTAATTGTTGATTGTGTGACCAAGTGCTCAGCTGACATGATGGGGCCCTACTCAGGCAACATATGGCACAGCTTTCCTCACACAGGAGTGAAGTCCCCTCATGGCAGTGTGTACTCCTGTGACATTGCCTGCGCCCAAGGTGTGTGTTGTATGAGCATGTCTGTGTGTTCACTTCCGTTTTGCTGTGCATGCTGTGATCCCTAGTGTTGTACCTGTTTGTGATGCTTGCTGAGTTGACCTATGTTCCCCCAAAGTCTTCTCCCCTGGGTTCTCTGTGATGTGGGTGCATGGCACATTACTGGTCATCAGGGTGTCACCCATAGGTGTGTTTGCTGTCAGGGCTGAGTTTGTGTGCAGACGCAGATGGGTCACAGTCAGGTTTCCCCTTGGCACTTATTGTTTGCACCTGTCATGTGATTTCCAGTTTGTGTTATCTTTCAGTGATTGTGACACGTTGTGTGTGTGACTGCTGGCACTCCTCAGGGTCAGGGCTGCAATGTTGGTAGTTGTCTATGTGTGTTCTTTGTGGGTAACCTTGGCTTCTTCATTGGTGTGTGACTGTGGCTGGGATCCCATTGGTTGGTGTGGTATTGCCGTCATGTCCATGTACAGCGTAGTGTGCAGTGTGTCAGACATTCAGGAGTCTTGTTGAGTGGCCATGTCATGTGTTTCTGCACCTTGGTTCCCACCCACCACCCTGGAATAGGCATGGGTGCATGTGCAATGTCACCAGTGCATGTGTGCTTCACTGCTGCACATTGTTGGAGGTCGAGGTGTGTGGTGTTGAGTGTGTGCAGATGAGAGTTGTTGCCCGGCTAGACCCCTGCCTCCATGTTGGCCTTGGCTTACTGGCCGTGCTGATTGATTTGTGCTTGTGTAGGTGTGATGGTAGTTTGTTGCTCAGGACACATGACTGTGGTTCACAGTGTGAACGACATTTAGCTTTGTCATCACAGTGGGATTGTAATGCAGCCCAGGGTCACCACATTGTGGGGGCCCTGGGGGTAGTGCTGTGGTGTGTCTGTGTCTTGCTGTGTCAGTTGCTGTTCCTATGTGCCTGTGTGACATGTGTGATTTGTGCTCCCTCTCATCTGACAATGCCTGATTGCCCACATAGGGGATTTGGATCCATGAGTTACCTTTGTGTGGCACTGTATGCACATCTGTATAATTGGTATTCAGGCCTCCTCATGTGTTGTGTGGTTGCCTGGGGACACTGGCACCCCCCCCCTCACCTGTTGTGTTTGATGTGCAGTATGGGTCTGCCTGTTTGTGTTTGTGCATCTGCACCACTGCATTGGCATATCTTAGGTGTGCCATTGGCTGTATGTAGTTTGGTGGGTTTCCCCTGCTGTCCCTGGGACTCCTAGGTCATCAGTCAGCACAATGATCATGGTTTGTGTGTCCCATTGCTGCCATGGTATGGTATCTGTTCACCTCACATCTAAGCCCGGGCGTAGTTTGCGTAGTAGCACTTCACGTAGCTACGTGAAGTACAGCTTCAACTACACGTAGCTATGCAAATTGCGTAGTGCGTAGCTGTGTAGCTTGACTGCACTGTACAATAATTACCAAAAGCAAACTTGTACAGTGCAAGTTAAGATAAAATAAATATCTCTGTCTTTATATGCTAAAAATGCATATAGTCATTTCACTAAAGTGAAAACAAAGTTAACAAGCAGTGAGAGAGGTGATGATTTTGGTATCCTCACTAACTTAGGGAGAGAACCAACAACCAAGCAGATGTCTTGAAAACAAAAGCACATCTTATTGAATCGATTCTTCCTAGGACCACAGTAGTTATGGGCAAAATATATCCCAATTAGGCCTGCAAGATTATGATGAGATTAGCAGTGGCAGTGAATATATAGTGTCAATATCAAAATAATCTACAAAGAGCTGCAGTTCAACTAGTCGTCACTGGGTGTCGCCCTCAAGAGTGAAATGCAAAAGTATTGAAAACCTTTCATGAAGCTTTTGCATTTGACTCGTGAGGGACGACACCCAGTGACGACTAGTTGAACTGCAACTCTTTGTAGAATTATTTTGATATTGACACTATAATATTCACTGCCCACTGCTAATCTCGTCCCATAATGCTTTGCAGGGCCTTTGGTTGGGATTGTATTTTTGCCCATAACTGTGCTTGGGGTGGTCCTAGGAGGAAGGGACCACCATTGAATCGCTCACATGATATGCTTTTGTGTTCAAGGCATCTGCTTGGTCCTCCCCCTAGGTTAGGGGGACTCCAAAATCATCACCTCTCTCATTGCTTGATATGTCAAAATTCATTTTTGTGAATTGGTTATATGCTTTTTAGCATAAAAAATTGCTTTATCAAAGCATTTGAAGGAGTTTGTTATTATTATTAAGCCTGGGCGTAGTGCTAGCTGTGTGCTTGACTCACTGCACTGTACAATAATTACCAAAAGCAAACTTGTACAGTGCAAGTTAAGATAAAATAAATATCTCTGTCTTTATATGCTAAAATTGCATATAGTCATTTCACTAAAGTGAAAACAAAGCAGTGAGAGAGGTGATGATTTTGGTATCCTCGCTAACTTAGGGAGAGAACCAAGCAGATGTCTTGAAAACAAAAAGCACATCTTATTGAATGATTAGGTGGTGGTCCCATCCTCTTAGGACCACTTCAAGCAGTTATGGGCAAAATATAATCCCAACGTAGCCTGCAAGCATTATGGGACAGATTAGCAGTGGGCAGTGAATATATAGTGTTCAATATCAAATATTCTACAAAGAGCTGCAGTTCATCTAGTCGTCACTGGGTGTCGTCCTCACGAGTCAAATGCAAAAGCTTCATGAAAGGTTTTCAATACTTTTGCATTTCACTCTTGAGGGACGACACCCAGTGACGACTAGTTGAACTGCAGCTCTTTGTAGAATTATTTTGATATTGGACACTATAATATTCACTGCCCACTGCTAATCTCGTCCCATAATGCTTTGCAGGGCCTTTGGTTGGGATTGTATTTTTGCCCATAACTGTGCTTGGGGTGGTCCTAGGAGGAAGGGACCACCATTGAATCGCTCACATGATATGCTTTTTGTGTTCAAGGCATCTGCTTGGTCCTCCCCTAGGTTAGGGGACTCCAAAATCATCACCCTCTCATTGCTTGATATTTTATTGTCAACATTCATTTTTGTGAATTGGTTATATGCTTTTAGCATAAAAAATTGCTTTATCAAAGCATTTGAAGGAGTTTATTATACTCCTGCTACGCTTACGTTTATTAGTACAGTTATTCACTCTGCTACGTGCAATTTGCGTAGTGCGTAGTAGCACAAACTTTGCATGCTTCGTGAGCGTAGCAAAGTATTATGCCCAGGGTTACTCACATCTACAGTCTCCACAGGGTATCTGCATTTGTGTGCCCATTGGTGCAAATATGTGGGTCTGCATTCTGATGGTCACTTCTGTCATTGTGTCATTGATGAATGTTGACTGTGTCAGCCCTCATGGGTGTTGTTTGTCTGCACATGGCCAAAGGTATGTCTTATTTGCACTGCAGTATTTGCCTCCCCCAATCTATGTTGCAATGGGACACATGCACTACTTTGCCACTGATGTGTTTTATGTTCTGTGACCAGGAATCATCCATGCAGTTTGGCAGTTGCAGCTTTTTCTTTGTCAACACTTACATTTTGGTCACTGTGATGTTGGTGGTTTGGACCCCATTGCCACAATGTTCAAAATGTGCTTCAGCTATGGACCCCACACTTACCTTTTGGTCACTGTGATGATGGGGGTTTGGACCCCATTGCCACAATGTTCAAAATGTGCTTCAGATATGGACCCCACACTTACCTTTTGGTCACTGTGATGATGGGGGTTTGGACCCCATTGCCACAATGTTCAAAATGTGCTTCAGCTATGGACCCCACACTTACCTTTGGTCACTGTGATGATGGGGGTTTGGACCCCATTGCCACAATGTTCAAAATGTGCTTCAGATATGGACCCCACACTTACCTTTTGGTCACTGTGATGATGGGGGTTTGGACCCCATTGCCACAATGTTCAAAATGTGCTTCAGCTATGGACCCCACACTTACATTTTGGTCACTGTGATGATGGGGGTTTGGACCCCATTGCCACAATGTTCAAAATGTGCTTCAGCTATGGACCCCACACTTACATTTTGGTCACTGTGATGATGGGGGTTTGGACCCCATTGCCACAAAGTTCAAAATGTGCTTCAGCTATGGACCCCACACTTACCTTTTGGTCACTGTGATGATGGGGGTTTGGACCCCATTGCCACAATGGTCATGGCCTGCTTGCATTGTGGGGGCCACACACATATATGTGTGGCACATGTGATAGGGGGTCACATAGTATGTTCAAAGTCATGTTCAGTGTTGTAGGCATTTGACACAGTCTACACACGCTTTTCATGGTGTTGGGGGGATGTCTTTTTCTTGCATTCCCTAGGTTGTGGTGTGCTGGTTGTGTCATGCATTGTCCATCCTATGAGTGGGGGTGGTGTTGGTGGTAGGCATCCAGCCCCCCCTGGGTAAGGGTGGTAGTGGTGGTAGGCATCCAGCCCCCCCTGGGTAGAGGTGGTAGTAGTGGTAGGCATCCAGCCCCCCCTGGCTAAGGGTGGTAGTGGTGGTAGGCATCCGGCACCCCCATGGCTAAGGGTGGTAGTAGTGGTAGGCATCCAGCCCCCCTGGGTAACGGTGGTAGTAGTGGTGGGCATCTGGCACCCCGATGGCTAAGGGTGGTAGTAGTGGTAGGCATCCAGCCCCCCTGGCTTAGGGTGATAGTAGTGGTAGGCATCCAGCCCCCCCTGGGTAAGGGTGGTAGTAGTGGTAGGCATCTGGCACCCCCTTGGCTAAGGGTGGTAGTAGTGGTGGACATCCAGCCCCCTGGGCAAGGGTGGTAGTGGTGGTGGGCATCTGGCACCCCCATGGCTAAGGGTGGTAGTAGTGGTAGGCATCCAGCCCCCCTGGGTAAGGGTGGTAGTTGTGGTAGGCATCCAGCCCCCTGGGTAAGGGTGGTAGTAGTGGTAGGCATCCAGCCCCCTGGCTAAGGGTGGTAGTGGTGGTAGGCATCTGGCACCCCCATGGCTAAGGGTGGTAGTAGTGGTAGGCATCCAGCCCCCCTGGGTAAGGGTGGTAGTGGTGGTGGGCATCTGGCACCCCCTGGCTAAGGGTGGTAGTAGTGGTAGGCATCCAGCCCCCTGGGTAAGGGTGGTAGTTGTGGTAGGCATCCAGCCCCCTGGGTAAGGGTGGTAGTAGTGGTGGGCATCTGGCACCCCCTGGCTAAGGGTGGTAGTAGTGGTGGACATCCAGCCCCCCTGGGTAAGGGTGGTAGTGGTGGTGGGCATCTGGCACCCCCATGGCTAAGGGTGGTAGTAGTGGTAGGCATCCAGCCCCCCTGGCAAGGGTGGTATTTGTGGTAGGCATCCAGCCCCCTGGGCAAGGTGGTAGTAGTGGTAGGCATCCAGCCCCCTGGCTAAGGGTGGTAGTGGTGGTAGGCATCTGGCACCCCCATGGCTAAGGGTGGTAGTAGTGGTAGGCATCCAGCCCCCTGGGTAAGGGTGGTAGTAGTGGTGGGCATCTGGCACCCCCATGGCTAAGGGTGGTAGTAGTGGTAGGCATCCAGCCCCCTGGCTTAGGGTGATAGTAGTGGTAGGCATCCAGCCCCCCTGGGTAAGGGTGGTAGTGGTGGTGGGCATCTGGCACCCCCATGGCTAAGGGTGGTAGTAGTGGTAGGCATCCAGCCCCCCTGGGTAAGGGTGGTAGTAGTGGTGGGCATCTGGCACCCCCATGGCTAAGGGTGGTAGTAGTGGTAGGCATCCAGCCCCCTGGCTTAGGGTGATAGTAGTGGTAGGCATCCAGCCCCCTGGGTAAGGGTGGTAGTGGTGGTGGGCATCTGGCACCCCATGGCTAAGGGTGGTAGTAGTGGTAGGCATCCAGCCCCCTGGGTAAGGGTGGTAGTGGTGGTGGGCATCTGGCACCCCCTGGCTAAGGGTGGTAGTAGTGGTAGGCATCCAGCCCCCCTGGGTAAGGGTGGTAGTTGTGGTAGGCATCCAGCCCCCTGGGTAAGGGTTGTAGTAGTGGTGGGCATCTGGCACCCCCTGGCTAAGGGTGTAGTAGTGGTAGGCATCCAGCCCCCCTGGGCAAGGGTGGTAGTAGTGGTAGGCATCTGGCACCCCTGGCTAAGGGTGGTAGTAGTAGTGGACATCCAGCCCCCTGGGTAAGGGTGGTAGTGGTGGTGGGCATCTGGCACCCCCATGGCTAAGGGTGGTAGTAGTGGTAGGGCATCCAGCCCCCTGGGTAAGGGTGGTAGTTGTGGTAGGCATCCAGCCCCCTGGGTAAGGGTGGTAGTAGTGGTAGGCATCCAGCCCCCTGGCTAAGGGTGGTAGTGGTGGTAGGCATCTGGCACCCCCATGGCTAAGGGTGGTAGTAGTGGTAGGCATCCAGCCCCCTGGGTAAGGGTGGTAGTAGTGGTGGGCATCTGGCACCCCCATGGCTAAGGGTGGTAGTAGTGGTAGGCATCCAGCCCCCTGGCTTAGGGTGATAGTAGTGGTAGGCATCCAGCCCCCTGGGTAAGGGTGGTAGTGGTGGTGGGCATCTGGCACCCCCATGGCTAAGGGTGGTAGTAGTGGTAGGCATCCAGCCCCCTGGGCAAGGGTGGTAGTAGTGGTGGGCATCTGGCACCCCCATGGCTAAGGGTGGTAGTAGTGGTAGGCATCCAGCCCCCTGGCTTAGGGTGATAGTAGTGGTAGGCATCCAGCCCCCTGGGTAAGGGTGGTAGTGGTGGTGGGCATCTGGCACCCCCATGGCTAAGGGTGGTAGTAGTGGTAGGCATCCAGCCCCCTGGGTAAGGGTGGTAGTGGTGGTGGGCATCTGGCACCCCCTGGCTAAGGGTGGTAGTAGTGGTAGGCATCCAGCCCCCTGGGTAAGGGTGGTAGTTGTGGTAGGCATCCAGCCCCCTGGGTAAGGGTGGAAGTAGTGGTGGGCATCTGGCACCCCTGGCTAAGGGTGGTAGTAGTGGTAGGCATCCAGCCCCCCTGGGTAAGGGTGGTAGTAGTGGTAGGCATCTGGCACCCCCTGGCTAAGGGTGGTAGTAGTGGTGGACATCCAGCCCCCTGGGTAAGGGTGGTAGTGGTGGTGGGCATCTGGCACCCCCATGGCTAAGGGTGGTAGTAGTGGTAGGCATCCAGGCCCCCTGGGTAAGGGTGGTAGTAGTGGTAGGCATCCAGCCCCCTGGCTAAGGGTGGTAGTGGTGGTAGGCATCTGGCACCCCCATGGCTAAGGGTGGTAGTAGTGGTAGGCATCCAGCCCCCTGGGTAAGGGTGGTAGTAGTGGTGGGCATCTGGCAACCCCATGGCTAAGGGTGGTAGTAGTGGTAGGCATCCAGCCCCCCTGGCTTAGGGTGATAGTAGTGGTAGGCATCCAGCACCCCCTGGGTAAGGGTAGTAGTGGTGGTGGGCATCTGGCACCCCCATGGCTAAGGGTGGTAGTAGTGGTAGGCATCCAGCCCCCCCTGGGTAAGGGTGGTAGTAGTGGTGGGCACCTGGCACCCCCATGGCTAAGGGTGGTAGTAGTGGTAGGCATCCAGCTCCCCTGGCTTAGGGTGATAGTAGTGGTAGGCATCCAGCACCCCCTGGGTAAGGGTGGTAGTGGTGGTTGGCATCTGGCACCCCCCTGGCTAAGGGTGGTAGTAGTGGTAGGCATCCAGCCCCCCCTGGGTAAGGGTGGTAGTAGTGGTGGGCATCTGGCACCCCCATGGCTAAGGGTGGTAGTAGTGGTTGGCATCCAGCCCCCCCTGGGTAGGGGTGGTAGTGGTGGTGCGCATCCAGGCCCCTGTGTGCATATGTGGCATTGGTGATGGGCATCCCACCCCTATGGTGCTGCTGTTGCTGGTGTAAGTAAATTCTGCATCCCTCTGTGTGTGTGTGATGTGTCGTGTACGTGTTGTATGTTTTTGTGGTTGGTGTCTGACTTACCTTCTGCGCCGTACGCGTCCGTGCCTGTTCCGGTAGTAAATGTAGAATATTGGTAGGATCGGGACGAAGGGATTCATGGTTGGTTCGTGTCGTTCGTCTTTTTCGTTGCTTCGCGTCGTCCTCGTCGCTGGCGTGTTCGCCTCGTAGCCGTGGATCGCGTTGTGGCGCTAATCGGAGCTTATGTGCGCCTCTCCCGGAAGCTTTGACGTGCTGGACGTAGCGACGGGTTCGGCGAGTACGGAAAGCGCATCGTACTTGTTCAGCCGGACGGGGATGCATTTTCCCTTCCGTGCGACTCGATTCTGCGTTTCCGGATTCGCCTCGGTCGGAGAACAGGACCTGGATTGGGTGAGTACGACTCGGCCGAATTCTGTGCTGTTGTGCGCATCGTACTTTTTTAAAAAAAAATTTAAATTAATTTTGGTGCACACTTTCCATACAATGAAAACTTTCAGCCTACAACCCTGGGGCCAGCTGTGCGTTGAGATGAACACTAAGAAAAGATAAAAGAAAAATTGAAATACACAGCTATTCAGCCAACAACCCCTGCAGGGGGCAGGCAGCAATCTCGATCAGCGTCTCTTTTTTTGGCAGCATGCCTACGTATAACCAAAATTGTTAACCTTTAACCACAAAAGAAAAACCCCTGTTCCGCCTGCGCCATCCGGATTCATAACCGAGTCCAATATGTTATGTTAGGCCATTGACCTATCAGTGCACGGTGGGAGACACCCTGCATGCGGTGTGTATGAGCAGAACACAGAGCCCTGTCGTGTAACTCCCACAGAAGCCCCAACTGAACTGCACGGATCGCCACACAACTTGAGCTAGTTAGTCGACGTGTGTGCCACGTCCTCCGTAACTACCGACTGCTCAGTGCTTATGTTCACTTTCCTACTGAGCAGGTAGGTCTTATACAGTCCCCAGAAGTTCTTAGGCCTACTCCTGGGCGGTAGGAGTTCACTAAAAGTCTCTGTTTGCGTACTGCAGTACAGCATGTCGTGTGCCCATTGTGTTATCGTGGGTAAGGGACCTCTCAACCAACATATTGCAACTCGTCTCTTAGCTATAAGTAGCCCCATGTCTACCAGCCTACGTATTGGTTTATGCAACATCCTGGAATACCCCAATAGCGCCAAAAGTGGGTCCGGGATCAAGGCAGAGCCCACAATGGTTCCTAACTCCTTAAATACAGTCTCCCAAAAGTTGCGTACCCCCAGGCAGTGCCACGTTAAGTGCATAAAATCCGCTGGTTGCATTCCACAGCGGTCGCAAGCTGAGGTGTCTCTCAGCCCATATCGTTGTAGTCGCTCCGGGGTGTAATATACTCTGTTTATAAATTTAAAGTGAATTAGCCTATGCCTACCATGTAGCGACACTCGCCTAATTCCTGTACAGCAATAGGTCCATGTACGATCATCTATAGGTCTCTGCAAGTCGCGCTGCCATGCCATTCGGGCCTTGGTGTACGTGTGCATCCTGTGTGACATTGCTATTTTATATATATTCGTAACCATCTTCTGCGGCGACTCCGCATTAATTACATGTGCCAGTTCAAGGACTTCAGGGGGTTCTGAGAGATCTGCTCCCAACAGGTCGCCTAGCGCCCGTCGCACCCTGTGAAATTGGAACTGCTGTAGTAAATTACTAGGGGTTACCAGGTCTTTTACCGCTTCCCAAGTTACTACCACTCCGTCTATAAATAGATCCCCCATCGTCTGTATCTGTAAGGAGTGTAACACTCTAATAACCCCCTTGTCTCTGCACGGGGCGAGCCAATATGCCCATTCAATGGGCATGGATGGTGCATACAACAAGGACCCCGCCTGCATTTGCAATAGTTGATGCCACGCGTGGCGGATAGTATTAACCGAGTCTAAAATTCCGGTCCTGCGATCCACTGGTTGGAAAATCGCAGCGGGAAGGGGGAGTGGCTCCAGTACTAGCTTTTCCAAACGAAGAAACGGGACGTCAGGCGATCCATGCATCCAGTAATACGCTAAGGCACCCTGCGCCGCTCTATAATATAAAATTAAGTCAGGTGCCCCCAGACCCCCCATGTGATATGGAAGTGTCAGTGTCCGCCAGCTCACTCTGGCTTGTTTGCCGGCCCAGGCCAATTTAAGTAGTAATGAATTTACCCTCTGAAAAAAGTGGCGGGGAAGAACTAAGGGTATATTTGTAAAAAGGAACAAGAAGCGCGGTAATATTACCATTTTCATAATAGATATTCTCCCTAGTAAGGACAGTGGTAATCTGATCCAAGTTTCCACATCTTCCTCCAACCTATAAACTGCCGAGCCATAGTTTTCCCGGAAGACAACTTCCGAGTCTGTGTGGATACGGATACCAAGATATCTGATCGCTTCAGTGGTCCATTGTAACGGGTAGTCTGGCTCAAAAGGTTGTGTGCAAGGCGTAAGGGGAAACATCACAGATTTGGACCAGTTGACACAAAGGCCAGACAGCGCCCCAAAGTGGACCACCTCACGTAGCACAGGGGATAAATTATCCTCTGGATTATGAACATACAATAGAGTATCGTCTGCATACGCAGACACAATCATCCGATAAGTTGGGTACCGGACACCCCGATGGCCATGATATTCCCTCAGTGCGCACGCAAGGGGCTCCGCCACCAGGGCATATAGGATCGGGGACAACGGGCAACCCTGCCTTGTCCCTCTGCTTATCGTAATAGCTTTAGTCACCAGGTCACCTATTTTGACCCGTGCCACAGGGGAGTTGTATAGTACCCCAATCAATTGGAGAAATACGGGGCCTAGTCCCATCCTGGTCAGTACTAGTCGCATGAAGGGCCATTCCACAGAGTCGAAGGCCTTCTCCATATCTAGGAAGACGGCGACTGCCCTGGAGCCAAACACCGTGCGCAAGTTGTAAGTGAGGTTCCTATTGGGAACAAACCCCGACTGTTCCGGGGCAACCAGCAGGGGCGTCAGGGGTGTGAGTCTGTTAGCGAGAATCTTAGCGAACAACTTTGCATCTACATTTAATAAAGACAAAGGGCGGTAGGATCCGCACTCATCTAGCGGCTTGTCCGGCTTGGGGATTGTCACAATTAGCGCTTCTCTCATTGTCGGCGGCATCGTACCCGAGATGCACATGTCCTCGAAGAGGGTAGAGAGGTGCGGAAGCAATAAGTCTACGAAACTTTTGTAGAAGCCAACAGTTAGTCCGTCGGAACCTGGGGCGCTTGCAGCCTTCATACTATTAAGGGCCACGGTAATCTCCTCTTTCTCTATCGGCCGCATTAGGAATTCGCAATGGGAGTTATCTAAGAAAGGCAGTTGAATGTGTTCCAGATACTGGAGTATTTCTGCCTCAGAACCGGACGCGCGTGCCGAATAGAGCTCCGAGTAGTATTGTCGGAACCGTTCCGCTATGTCAACTTCTGTCGTTAGAAGCGAACCATCTACAGCCTTAAGTTCCAGGACCTGCGTTCTTGCCCTTTTAGCCTTAATTATTCGTGCTAGAACTGAGCTCGGCCTGTCCCCTTCGCCATAAACTCGGGCCGTGGAATACTTTCCTAGATGTTGAACTTCACTGTCCGCCACTTCCTGATACTCTCCCAAAAGTTCCTTAATTTCGCGCATAACCACTTCTGTGTTATTCCCCAATTGCTGCTCTTCGAGCTCGCTCAATTGCCGCTCCAGGTTCGCCAGTCTCTGTCGGATGGATCGCAGAATACCCGAGTGTTTTGCTATAGCCACCCCCCGGATGTAGACCTTAAAAGCTTCCCATATCACCTGGTAGTTATCCACCGAGTCTATATTCTTCGTGAAAAAGATGTCTATGGCTTCGTCCATATCTGCCTTAAAAACCGGGTCTAATAAGGAATAGGGAGGGAATCGCCAAGTGAACGGGGGGATTGCCCTTCCCGGGTGACTTAGCACCAACAATATGGGGGAATGGTCCGATAGCGTCCGCGGAAGTATCCGACACTCCCGGACCCCCTCCAACATCTGGGAAGAAATTAACCAATAATCTATACGAGTGTGTAGATTGTGGAATGCTGAATAATGTGTATAGCCCCCTCTCTCCGGGTGTTTTGTTCTCCAGACATCGCATAATTCCAAACCCAACAACGCACTTCCCAGAGATTTGGCAGCCGCCGATGTGCGCCTCGGCGGGCCCCCTGACCTATCGAACTCTGGATGCCGTATCAAATTAAAGTCCCCTCCCCATATAAAGCGCGAGTCCGGGTACCTATAGAGAGTGCTGGTTAGAGTAGCAAAGAACTCCGGACAGTCATAATTGGGGCCATAGATATTTAATACTATGAAATCGTGACCTTTGACCTGACATTTGGAAAGTACATATCTGCCTTCACTGTCTGATTCTAGTTGGACCATTTTGATAGTGGACTTGGGGTTCACCCACGTCAGCACTCCCCTAGCATGCGTCGTAAAGCACGAAACATTAATATTACCTAATAGGCCTCTGCTGTGGAGCATGGGACTGGTCGCTGGGAGATGTGTTTCCTGCAGGAGGGCTACATCAACATGGTGCCTATGCAAATATTGCAATACTTTACGCAATTTTCGATAGTCATTTAGCCCTCGTACATTCCAGGTAAGAGCTCGTAGTGTGTCTAGGTTCGTTAAATTATGTGCTTCACCGTGCATAGCCATCTAACCTCGTGTTGCGTGTGTGTGGCCTATCCTCCAATTCAGAACGCTGATCGCTGCTTTTAAAACTCCCTGGCGCAGGGCTGAACACTCCTATAATAAACTTCGATGTCCCCTGTAAAAAACCACACCCCACCCACATCATACCTCCCCCAACTTGGTCGTGGTGTAACCCTCCCAGCCTTACCCGCCCCGATCACCCACCCAAAAAACCCCCCGGCTCAAAATACCCTAGTGTGTTACACTCGGGGGCAGATGTCGCTCAGAAAGCAATGGAGAACCGCAATAATACGGTAACCAGCGCTCCCCCCGCATCGTCCTAAAAATAATGAACAGTTTCCCATACTCTTCCCCCAACAGCCATAATATACGAACAGTGTCAATGTGTCTTTTGTGCTTCTTACTCCTGTGTTCTAATAATTGCCCATCTAATTTGCTACCTGTGGGGGGGTCCCCCGCTCAGTCCAGAACATCCTTGTAGTCGTCCAATTGCAGGCAGCCGCCTCAGTCCTGGTCGTCAAGAGTGCCACCTGTCACCCCAGGTTCCACTCGTTTCTCCGGACTCCGGAGCCGGTCCGTAGTCCAGTCCTTCAGGGCCTTCTTCAAGGCCTGCGGGTCTGTGAATATGTGGGAGCGGCCCTGCCGATTTACACGAAGTTTCGCAGGATATAGCATCGCATAGTCCATGCCTAGATCACGTAGCTGCTTTTTCATAGGGACAAACTGACGCCGGGCCTCCTGCACCCGGGGGGTGAAATCGGGGTACAGGGATATTGCAGAGCCCTCATATTGCAATGTGCGCTTATCCCTAGCCACTCTCAACGCCGCGTCCCTGTCCCTGTAGTTGAGCATTTTCGCTATGATAGGGCGAGGCGGAGCTCCAGGTGGGGGGCGGGGGCCCAGCGAGCGATGTGCCCACTCCACTACATACATGGTTGAAAAGACACCCTCCCCTAATAGAGTGACCAACAATCTTTCAACAAATTGTTCCATATTTCCAGTGGGGTGGATTCCGGTAAGCCCGTGATCCTGAGGTTACAGCGACGGGAACGTACCTCCAAATCCTCTGTTTTGTCCTGGAGGACTCTCAGTACTCTCCCCAGTTGTTTATGGTCCGAGTCCAGTGTGGTGTGGGCCTCCTCCACCTCCGTAAGGCGCCGCTCCGACATATCCAAGCGCTCTGCATGTTTGTCTATGCGTTCCCCCATTCTGTCCATGCGATAGGAGAGGGCATCCATCTTGGTTCCCAATGAGTTAATCCCGCTCTGCAGATTCTTTTCCATAGTCACCAGTAGTTCACGGAGATCTGGACTGTGTTCTTCCGACATGGATCTGTTCAGCGCCCGCTCCGCCCCCGCCACTGATGCATCATGCGATTTTGACCTCTTCTGCTCGAAGGAAATCTTGGGCTGAGCCCTGTCCGTCTTCCCCATATTGCTAAACTGTAAGTGTCTCCTCCCTTGCCGCTGGGGACACCGGGCCGCCTCTACGTGTCCGCCCCAACCGGGCCTCCGCGGCTGTAAGGCTGCCGACTCTGGCGAGACCGCTTAAGATCTCACACCTGTAGGCCGTGCCTATGGCTCACCGACAGGAGTTACTGTGCTCTGTGTTCTCCCCGACCGCAGTAGGCTATGTGGCCAGATAGCAGGGCCCCATGCGAGACGCACTGTGGCGTGTGGTTGCAGGTCCTATCCTGAGGGGGTATCTCAGCCCCCAGCTGTTGTTCTGTCTCCCTTCAGATGGGAACCCGCCAAAGGCTCGGGTAGCACCACCGTCTCCAGTGCTCTCACTCAACTCCAGCACAGTCAGGGCCACTCGGGACCCCCCGAGCTCCAGGTTCCCACACCGCGATCCTCCCTTATCTCTCCGCTGTTGGCGAGCAGGTGCCTTAGCCTATTCGCGCCGCTGCCAGGCTCTTCGCCGCACCAGCCCCATGCACACAGGGTCTGCTCCGCTGGCACTGAAGCATGACACACCCCCAATGCTACCGGAGGGGGGGGACCCCGAGCTAGTACATGCAGCCCAGATGCGCCTCTCGTCCCCAGACAGCAACGGCGATATCTTCCCCGTGGGGGGCTACCCTCAGGGGGAGGGGAAGGGAGGTAGTGCAATAGCGGCGCGCGAAGTGTCCCCCGCCGCCGGACCAGCCAGGCAGTTTACTGCCGACGATGCAGTTCTCCCGCCGCCGCTCTCCTTACCCCCTTGACAGCCGCTTCTTTCGCCTGGCGTCGGATCACAGGTCCACCGCTGAGGAAGAGGAAGGGAGCCGCGCAGTAGGTGACCGTCTGCCGCCTGTGTCACCGCGGCCGCCCTTCAGGTCTCAGCCCGTTGCAGGTAGGCCGGACCAGCTGAGTTGTACTGTGGCCCGGGGATTCAGGCCCTCCAAGGCCGCAGACCACGAGACCGGTCCGCAGTCGCAGCAGTGCTCGGATCTTGTTCGGGGTTCCAACCAACGATGCCCCGCTCGTTCCGACACCTCAGGCTCCGCTCTGTGGGTAGATGACTCCGGGAAACTGGAGGATATTGCCGAATGTTATGACGATGCGGCGGAGCTCAGCACTCAAGCGGCCATCTTGGTCGCGAGCAAGCTCCGCCCCCGTGCGCATCGTACTTACTCGTTCGGAATGATGTACGGATCGGTCGGGAAACAGGCATTCGCATGGCTTTTTTCCCGACCGAATGGTATTGGGTGCGCCTCCGACCGAGATCGGAATCGGCCCCTTAGTGTTTGCAAGCATTACAAAGTATTGAAAACATACAATCATCCATATATTGAATACCGAGCAGGTGACTATTATATAGCAGTTATAAAACAAGAAAATAAACCATTCAGGACCGTAAACGACAGCCCCAAACATTTTAAAACACTGTGTCGCATACTGTAAAACAGGACCCCGGTCATGCCCTGCATGCCCAATGACATACATCATGTCCATCCGAACAGCCTTAGCCCCGTGCTACACCTCTATATGGTTTCAACGTCCGCAGGGTGAGGTGGAGGTGGTTCCAGAACAAGGTCCCTGAAATCTGCCCACCGTTTCCATATTTTATAGTGTTTCTGAGGGCACCCTCTCGCTTTAAAAATAGGTTGCTCCTGAGCCATGGGTCTGGTTTTTTTTTGAGTAAGCTATGGGTAAGGTGTGAATTCTGTGGGCTCTCTCAATCTTGAAGTTTTTATCAAAAGAGATACCAAGGACCTGCAGTATGCAGAATTTCAAGATGGTGTCACATGATTTAGCATTTTTCTCTATGTTCTTCAACATGCCAAAACTTCTTATGTTTCACCTTCTTTTACTGTCTTCCAGGTCTATAACCTCCATTTCCAAAAGCTTGATGTTCTTAGACATTTCTGATTTCTTTTCTAACTCCCTTTGAATAACCTTTATTCTGCTTTTTGTTGACTCACCTCTTTTAATTTATTTTAAAAGGCTTTAATATCACTTCTTTGACTTAGGATCTCAGATGGCAGTAAATCTGTGTTAGTTTTTGCACTCTAGGTGAGGTCCTGTAATGAGTTCATATGCTGCAGGATCATATCTAGGTTTGCCTTATGTTATGACTTTAAGTTATCTCTATTGTGAATGTTCCACTGCGATGCAATAAAGAGTGTTGGGATGCGTGGATTCCAACTGCTGCAGCTGGTTTGTAGCTGGCAGTGGGGAAGCCATGCACCTGGCAGGCTGTCATTAAATGAAGTTTGTATACTCCATCAGGCGTCTCCAGTTTATCCTACCCCAATTTGGCGACAATCTGTCAGCCACAGCCTGCCCTTCGGTTGGCTAAGGACCCATGCAGCCGGAGTGAACGGAGCCCTTGTTGGAGGTCTACTGGTATCTTAAGCTGTATCGCCAGCATTTTCGTTAACGTGCGCATAGAGCCAGTGTGGGCGACCTCATATTTAGTGTTTGGCTCTTTCATTGTGGTGCTGTGTTTTAGGGAAACTTGAGTGGCATTTGAATGGATTTCCGGTTTTCTGACGGCACGAGCGCAAGCTTGTTCTGTTAGAGCGCATCGCAAGACGAGCCCTGAGCAGGTGCATAACGTGGCATTGTAGAACTGCTCACAGCGTACTCAAGGGCGAAAGTGAATTACACGCCCAGCTGTCAGTTCAAGACACAGTACGTCGTCTGCATCAGTCTATATTTAAAGGAATAACCTTTATTCCATTTATTTAGCCGCTCTCTTCTGAGTATCTTGCCCTCCAAGGTCACCAGTTCCCTTAGTATGCTTCCTCTCACCTGCTCTTCTGTAGACTGGAAACTGTAGTTGGACTACACTGATTAGGGGTATAGACACTGAGAAAAGACTTCTTTCTACAAGCTCAGCCCCCACGTTCAAGGAAAGCAGCTTAGGAACTGCATTCTTCTGGTGCTGTAAAGAGCAGTACCTCTCAGAAATTTGGTTTTTCAAGCATCCTTTGCATTTTTTTGTATGTGAACCCCTTCCTTTTATTTGGTGCATTGGAAAAACATTACACTGTGTGGTTTAAAGTGGAGTACAGTTGTTGCGATCTGTGCACTTCAGAGAAGCATTGTGTTTTTCAAATGTGTTCATTCCATTGGGTCTACTCCCATGTCAACCACTTCCATTTTACCGCCACTCGTCTTCTTGGCTTGTCAAGGGTCGCCTCCTACACCATGGGAAGATTGTATAGATATCTTTGAAAACTATCTACTAGCCCTAGATGACTACAGTTTTAGTAAAGGAAGGCAACAAGTGTTATTAATAAGTGTGTAGGGAAGCGAGGGTCAAGACATATTTAAATACTTACCAGAGATTTTAGATGCTGATAATCAGCCCATTTAAGATGTATATAAGGAAGCGAAGTCACGCCTGGAACGTAGGTTTACAAAGGAGACTAATATAGCTATGTTGAAATATAACTTCTATATGCATCCTCAGAAAACGAAAGAGTTCCTCGATGACTTTGTTTCAAGATTACGCAAGTTATCCATGAAGTGCCAGTTTGGTCTAAAGACTAATGAACTAATAAGGGACCAACTTATTGTACAATGTAGAAGTAAAAACATGCAGGAAATGCCGTTGGCAGGGAAGAATTCCTCATTGAAGGGTGTCATACAGATTGCTAAAATAGATGAAGAGTCAGATTTTCGTATGCGTGAAATGGACACGGCTGAGAGAGGGGGGTGTATCCACCATACATAAGGAAGAAGGGGAACGGGAATGTGTGGGTGTGTTAAATAAGTATGGAAAAAATGTTAAAACATTTCAGAAGAATGTTGTTGCTCAAAACAAGGTCAAAGGATCTGTTTCAGGTGTGGAGCAATTTTCAGTTAGGTGAATCAAAGTCCTGTTTTGCCAGTAATAAAGAGTGTCTAAAGTGTGGACATCATGGGAATTATGCTCGGTGTGCAAGGAAAAATGGAGTGCAGCAGTTACAGAAATGGGAGAAGTTCTCAGGGACAGTTGCAAAGATCGAATCTAAATTGTGAACCACAATGGTGATTGTGAGGGTAAAAGAACCCGCCCTGTGGCTTCATTTATGGTAATGGGTAGAGAAGTGGATTTGATGGTGGATTCAGGATCCATGTTTACCATCATTCCCAAAACATGGTTTTTGGAAAAATGGCCTGATGTTGCCCTGTCTCCCAAAGATATCAATCCAATGGGGTATCACGGAGAGACCATATACATTTTAGGTTATTTTTCTGCACCCATCAAATTTGAGTCATGTGAGGTGTTATGCAAGGTGCATGTGGCAGAGAGTGGACCTCCAATTTGGGGTGGGTACACTAATTTGATCTGCATATTATTATAAATCCCAAGGCGCCTATCCGAGTGATGGGGGTAGGGGAGACTAACATTGAAAATATACTTGAAGAAACCAAGGATGTGTTCAGGGAAGTAATAGGCCAGTTGAAAAATTATGTCCATGAGGTTAAGCTCAGGAAAGGAGCGATATCAATGAAACATAAGGTGATAAGGGTGCCTGTTATGATAAGGGGCGATGTGAAAAAATGTTGGATGATACGCTACATGAAGGGGTAATTGAGCCGGAGAAGCTTCTAGTTGGGTGTCTCTGGTGGTCATCACATTAAAAGCAATGGTTGGTTACATTTCTGTGTGAACCTTAGAAGCATGAAGCATGAGATTGTAATAGACAATCTCCCTTTGCCCAGTATAAACAAGATGTTTATATTGCTTAATGGAGGAAATCTTTTTCTCTAAGTTAGATCTAAAAAATGCATACCATCAGGTTCACTTACATGATAAATCAAAACATTTAACAGCACTCATAATGATGGAGGGACATTTCAGTTCACAAGATTGCCGTTTGGCCTTTCTTCTGCGGCAAGTAATTTTCAGAGGATGATGTCTGACGTTTTCAAAGATGTAAAGAATGTCATCTATTTCCTAGATGACATTCTGGTGTTTGGAAGGACGGAGGAAGAATATAATTATGTTCTCAAACAAACCTTAAGAAGGTTATCTGAGGCTAGACCTTAAGAAGGTTATCTGAGGCCGGTCTCACCTTGGGAAATGATAAATGCAAGTTTCTTGTTAAAGCAATTGAATATTTAGGACACACCATTACAGGTGAAGGTGTCTGACCAAAAGATGATTTGCTTAAAGCTATACAAGGTGCTCCTATTCCACGAGACAAAGATCAATTGTGTTCCTTTAACAGGAGTTGTGGAATATTAACCGAAATTTGTTGACAGGCTTGCGGAGAAAACACAATGTTTGCGAAGTCTGTTGAGGAGAGATTGTAGTTTTGAGTGGGGAAAGGAACGGCAGGATACTTTCGATTGTATAAAAAAAAAATTGTAGTGCTGGTAATTTGGTACCCTGTGATACCGCGTTAAAGGCAATCTTGACTGTGGATGCCAGTGCCACTGGGATTGGAGCTATTATGTCTCAGGTGCATAATGCGGTCGAAAAATCTGGGACTTTTGCTTCCCATTCCTCGACAGAAACGGAGCGACACTATTTTGTTATTGAACGAGAGGTGTTAGCTGCAGTCTGGAGGAGAAAAATGGAGATAGAAGAAGTGCTAAAACATGGAAAACATTTGATTGTCAAAGGGAGTAGGAGAGAGGGAACGGTAGCTTGTTGTGTAAGGCCCTATTTAAAGATTTTAGAAGAATTATCTGAGAATGGTAAAGAGGTTATCATAAGGAATGATAAAGTCATACCACTGCAAGGATTGAGGAAAAGAATTGTATCTTTTGCTCATGAGAGGTACCTAGGGCAAACCCTAACGAAGAAAAGGTTGCAAGAGATATTGTGGTGGCTGGGTAAGGATAATGATGTCATGAGTTGGGTGTTGAGGTGCCAAGACTGTAAAGACAGTGAAAAAAGACTTAAAACGGGGATACAATAGGAAGGTAGGGGGCACATCCTTAATCCAGAGAACACTGTGTGCATGGATTTTTTGGGACCAATGAATGAGTTGAGATCAGAGCTGAAATGTGCCCTTGTCATGCTGGATGCCCATTCCAAATAGCTTGTGGTTACATTTATGAGGGAGGTGACAACTAAAAATACCATTTTGGTGTTAGAAAGAGTGTTCCAGGAGGAAGGATTTCCTAAAATACTAATTACGGATAATGGTACTCAACTTACTTCTTTTGAAATGCAGGAATCTCTACCCAATTGTGGCATCAGACATAAATGCACTTCTCTTTATAACCCACAAGGAAATGTTCTTGTGGAGAGGGCTAACTGATTAGTCAGAGGTACCTTCTTGATTAGTCCTCAAAATAGCAAAGATGTGGAAAGAATGGTGGAGGAATTGGTATGGGCCCATCGCACCACCAAAAATGGAGCAACTAACATTTCTCCTTTTGAGAGTATGAGAGGAAGGAAGCTGGGTACCAAACTACTTCCTGCTTGGTTGTCCTTGCAGGGCAATACTGTTAGAATCAATAAGGATGTTTTGGACATCAGGAAAATCAAAGTGGAAATTGGTGATTGGGTAAAGATCAAGAAAGGTTGGTGGAGGCAGGGTTAACTATTTATGGGACCTTTTAAGATCAAGACAGTTCATGTTTGGCATATTGTTCTTGAGAATGGAGATAGATGGAACAAGAGGAGAGTAGCTTATAACAGAAAGGAGGTGAGAATGTTGTGCCTGTACATTGTATTACCAAAGGCATCAGTGGGTCTATGATGATGGAAGATAGTGACTTGACTGCAATCAGGGGGGAGAGGAGGAACAATGTTGTTGGTAATGGTATGAGTGAGGGAGGTGAGGGCTTGCTGAATAGGAGTGAGAGAAATTGCAGACCTCCTGCTTCTATAAAATATTATGTTGAGAAATGATATCCATGTTATACTAGGTTGCAAAATGTGATTTGTAGAATTGTTTAATAACTCACATCAGTATTTTTTGTTTGAGGTTTTTTGTACAGCATTTTGTTAAGTTTCCTTTGTTTTATTTTGTTGCTTTCCTTTGTCCCACTTCCATCCCAGTTTTACATAATTGTGTGGGAGGGAGGTGTGTTATGATGTTCATTTGTTCTGTTTGCTTTATATTGATATATTTCTGTAACGGAGGGAGATTTGCTTTATATTTATATATTAGTGTAAGGGAGGGAGATGTGTTATGACTTTAAGTTATCTCTATTGTGAATGTTCCACTGCAATGTAATAAAGAGTGTTGGGATGTGTGGATTCCAACTGCAGTGGTTGGTTTGTAGCTGGTAGGAGGGAAGCCACACACCTGGCAGGCTGTCATTAAATGAAGTTTGTATACTCTATCGGGCGTCTCCAGTTTATCTCACCACACCTTACTGTCTAATTTCCTTTTTAAAGGGAAATTCAGTATCAGTGGTTCTGATTTAGTTCTTTTCTGACCAACCGTTTGTTCTTTATTGTCTTTGAGCTCCTTTGATTCTTTCTCCTACATCATAGCTGTTTTGCATAGCCATTCTGTATTTATTTGCCTACCCAGTGTCTTAAAATCAGGTAATTCGTTGGGGCACCTGCGTATTATACAGATATCCAAAGGAAGACTTTGGCGGTAAAGCTGATATCATGCACCTCGCGTTAGCATAAAGTGTGCATTCTTTGTTTAGTAGTGTGTAGGTGCAAATCCAGAAAGGTATTTCTACAGCTCCTATGAATACTTTGTATCCTAGATGCTGGGTTTAAAGTTGAGCATTCCTTTCAATCTTGTCCTAAATGACTCAGCAGTATTTAGCGGAGTCATTTAGCAAAGTTGTAGTTATGTATCATGGGTAGGCTGTAGAAGAGGGTGCCCTTATTCAATATATTCTACTTTATTCCATCTCTAGCACAATGTGGGACACATTACACATGTTTGTAGAGTAAAGTAGTATGCAGGCGTTGTCGGGTGGTGATCTGCATATAATAACTCATGCACTGTGGGTGCTATAATTGTAGACGTTTAGGCGTCTGCCACTGTGATATTCAAATACCTGGTGTCAGGAGCTCCCCATCCTGTCTGGTATGTCGGCACCCTTAGGGGTACCTGCTTGCTCACGTTTCTGTTCATTAGGTTGTTTTGGTTTTTCCTTTTCTTGCCACTGCCAATGTTTGTTTCTTTTGATTGTATTTGTTGATGCCAGTGCTTGTTTTTCCAATGCTTGTTGTTTTTGCAACAGTGTCACATTATTGGACATGCGCTGTTGCTAAGCACCTGGCATGCTTATGGGCGTAGCTAAGGCACCTGGCATGCTTATGGGCGTGGCTGGCCGTGTGTGGTTAACTGCCACTGAATTGGCTATAAAAGTCCAAGCCTTGCACCTGTCAGTGCTTGGCTTAATCTCCTAGTTCCTGCTTTAGCTGGAGATTGCTTCTGTCCCGCTTCAGGATTTCCTTCTTCACCATCTGACAGAAGCACGCACCGGTCCGGAACTACAGCAAGCATCGGACAGGTAAGTGCAGCACCTTTAAAGGCTGCGTGTGAAGTGAAAAGGTGTGTGACTGACATTTTCTGTTGGTATCGGAAGGCTCGTCCTTGCATATTTGCCATGTGAATTGGACACCTGGTTTGGCAGAAGTTACCTTTGATTCAAGACTATGGGCCAGATGTAGGTAACTTCAATTTAGCGAGTCCTTAATAGCGATTTTTACCGAATCGCTATTAAGGACTCGCTAAATGGAATGTAGGTAGAAATCGCTAAAATATTAGCGATTCCTTAACATTCCTTAATAACGAATCGGTAATTGAGATTCGTTATTAAGGCATACCTAGCCATTCATTCCTATGGGCTAGGAGGCCCATAGGAATGAATGGGAAGATATTCACTATTAGTGATTCGGTATTACCGAATCGCTAATAGCGGGAGGTATTTCAAGGGTGCCAGGGTGTCCAAAGGACACCCTGTTGCACCCCTGAAATGTGCATGTGTGCCACATGGCACATTTGAAAAAGCAAAAAAGTGCTTTTTTAAAGGAAATCGCTACTTACCACCAACTTGAAGTTGGTGGCAATTAGCGATTCCTTAAGGCTCAAGTGCACTATTTTTAGTGCTATGTACATTGCATTTAAGGAATCGGTATTTCCGATTCCTTAAATGCAAGAGCAAATAAGGAATCGCTATTTTGCGATTCCTTATTTTGCATGTAGGTATGAACTCACCTACATTGCACTCAGTTAAATACCGGTCGGTAACGCTGAAATTCTCCGAATTTCGGCGTTACCGACCGGTATTTCGCCACCTACATCTGGCCCTATGTCATTTACATATTTGTTTCGCGCTTAGCGCTTTGTTGTAATTTTATGTTTGAAATCATTTCATATTTGTATTACGTTTAGCGCTTGGGGTCATTTTATGTTTGAACTTAATTTATATTTGTATTCTGCTTAGCGCTTGGAGTCATTTTATGTTTGAACTCATTTCATATTTGTATTCAGCTTAGCGCTTGGGGTCATTTTATGTTTAAACTCATTACCGACATTTGAGAGTTTTGTTTCTACACCATTTGCATAGAACTTTGATATTAAGATGAATATTGTGAACTTGATTCCGTGCCTTGCACATGGAAGCATCCTGTTACCCCTCTGATCATCATATTGTATGGCCACTGGCTTATGTAGACCTGTGGGCCTGTTCCTAGATGTGAATGTTTGTTTATAGGTGTTTTGTGCAAACGAAATGACGTGTCTAGGGGCCATTCGTTTACCTGGCTGTAGATGACGCATAATCATAGCCCGTGACTCCTTTTTGGCAGCATTGTTCTTAGAGAACTATTATTTGGATTGTATTCTCCTGCAACCAACAAAGGCTAAGAGAGTATCTCAGCTCCTCTTGAGAACCAGGTGATTAACATTACTCACTTATTATGAATGTTCTGTGTTTAGTGCACCTGGATGGCCCAGAAGTGTCTCTGTACTCATCTGTTGCATTTCTTATTTTATAGAGAAACGCAAGTCCTCAAAAAAGCGATCCTACTCTGCAAACAGATCCCCTTAAGGGTGCCGGACTGGACCAGGCTGTGTGGAGTAGCAGTGTTCTCTCTCTTTTTCTCATCTTATACCACTTACCTTTTGGGACACCTGCCGGGACTCCTGTAGCGAGTTCAGCAGTGCAGAGAGGTGTTCTAGGGGGAGAGAGGAAGGTTCATCGCTCCTGCAGACAACCTGAACTTCAGGTGAGTGGCTATGCCACAGTCTTACACCTGGTTTCTAGCTATATAATATGCAAAGCAATACATTCAACATGCCGGCGCCATGTTTGTCTTACCATGCTTCTATTTCTTCTTTCTCTTTTCAGCTCTTTATTTAATAGAGAAAATGAATTTAATTTTGCAGAGTGACAGGATGTGCCCAGAGAGAGCTTCGTTGTGCTGGAGATGTAGCTGATCTCAGTATCAGTTCCGGTGCTGCGCTGCAGTATTACCTGTTGAACCAAGCCACCATTTTATATAAGATGAAGCTCTCTGGCATGCTCTCTGACTTCAGTGGGTGCATGGCAGAAACTGGTAGTTAGTTCCCAGATAAAAACGGGCATAAAAAAGACAGTGTTATCAGTGATTCAGTGGCACATTCCTTTGCCTCCACAAGAGTGTTATACAAGTGAATGCAGACCAATCGTCTACTTTCGCAGCGGAGGTCTTGACTTATGCAGCCACTTTCTTGAGTGTTAGCCACACCCCTTCCCTCTGTTTTCCCTATTAATTAATCCTATGCCCTCCACAGTGTGGTAGAATGATTCCTGGCAAATCCCAGGGTTGATGATAATCCAGCAACTGAGTCTTTCAAATTTGGGCTGTGCTCAAAATACAAACCTTAATATATCAGAGTAGCATCTACTTACTGTAGCATCTTCCCCAGCCCTGGAGCATGCAGATGAAGTACACACACGAGCTGTAGTTAAACACTTCTTTATTCCTCAGCATACACTCACGCCCTGCGCATCACATCATACTTTTTAGATAAACACACCATGACACCTCCCAGCATATTACGCAGTTCCTCTCTAGAGTATGCCCCAGAACCACGAGAATCCTAGTGTGTATAGTGCCAAAATGCTGCATCTCCCCCTTTGTTAAATAAAAAGTGGTAGACATTATTAGAAATCACATCTCTTCAATTTGTCTGCTGGCTCGGGTGATTAAAGATGATTGGGGTCCACCTTGATCAGGCAACAGCAACTTAGGCACAGTCGCTTGAGCCAGACCTGCTGGCGGGGTCGCCTCACACGTGGTTTCAGGACTCGACAAATGTCACAGTAGGGCCTGATTCCGATCCCGGTTGTAAAACATCCCGACCGACATGAACCAGGAATGGCTTCCGACCGACACGTACGCGCGCTGTCCGACTGACGTAGTACAATCCAACGCTTGTCAAATACAAATGACTCGCACGGAGCACTATACGGATGAGCTACTCGGTCGGGAATCAATCCGTCCGAGCGAGAAGTCCCGGAAAGAGCCGGACGCGACCGACTCGTACGCGAACGATGCAACATAGCGTAGCGTGAATGGGACCGACTCGGACTACCCCGCAAATACATGAAAGCATCCGTTGCGGTCAACGGAACGTTTCCTTCATGCTCAACAAAATACAACAGAAACAGACAGATATTGTCCAAACAAGCATTGACAAAGGCAAACATTTTTTTTACAAATGAAGACACACCCACAACTCCGCCTATATAAAGGGCCAAAATCCTTACCATGATCCTTTGCAAATTCCACAGGCCTGGCAGCAGATACCACCACTACACTGATACACACACTCAAAACAAACACAGCACACAACTTGTACCCCACCACCACCTGTCAAATACCACACTCACAAACCCACACCTTTACTCATACTCACCCACCCTCACCTTCAGACTCACCCACACATCCATCTCCACCACCACCCATCATCATGCCCCCAAAGAAGAATCCAAAGGTCACAGACAGTGAGATGGAAGTCCTGGTAGATGAAATTCTCAAAGTAGAGCCACATTTATTTGGCACCTTGGTCCAACAGACTCCCCTGTCCCAGAAAACCAAGATGTGGGAGAGGATTGTCAACAAAGTGAACGCTCAAGTACCTTGTCCGCGCACAACGGAAGACATCAAGAACAGGTACTACGATGTGCGAAGGAGGGTCAAGAAGCTCATCAACAGAGAGCACGAACTGAGTCAGCGGACTGGCGGTGGCCCTCCTGCAACACCTGTGCACTTCACTACCTGGGAGGAGAAGGTGCGGGCCATCCTACCACCAGAGGGCGTACATGGAATATCAGGACTACCAGAGCCTGGTGAGTACAGACTCAAATTGCCAATATTGATAGCAAATACACAGCCACAGACATCCCTGTCAAGGACACAGCAATACAAATCTGCGTCAGCAAAGCCACTACAACAGTAAGCAAATGAACCTGTGACGTGTGTGCCAGTTAGACAAACAAAATACCAGCAATCACAGAGTAAAATGTAACTATTTCATGATATGTAACAACTTACCAAATAACACAGCAAGGCTTTGGGCTCAAAACAGCAACCACCACTGTCAGCCATCTTGCCAGCACTGTTTCACTCACTCACAGGGAAGCAGAGTCAAAAGGAAGGAAGTCTGGGTCTGCTGGGAAGGTGTGTGTAGCTGAAAGCATGATGGGAGTCGTAGTCACAGCCAACAGTCCCCCTCCCACATGGCCCCATAAGCCCACCTTGAACCATGCACATCTCACAGGGAGTGAAAAAGTACTGGCAGGATGGTTGACCCTGGGCTCTGGTGTGTGAAGCACAAGGCCCTGTAGGGAGTAGTGCTCAAACAAACACCAGGCCACACAGTCAGACATCTTGACCCTAAAGTTTGACTCCCTGTCATGGAAGCATGGATCATGGTGGCCTATCTGGTCGGGGGGGGGAGGAGGAGTGCTAGCTCTGACTACATCTACAAGCAGGCCCTGTCACACACACACACACCTCCCACCAATACCAAACAACACACCTGGGACTATGCTCTCCATGAGAGTGAGGGTAAATCTACTCCCAAGATGTCTGACACTGGGCGCTGGTGTGGGGAGCACAAGGCCCTGCTGGGAATTGTGCACAAACAAACACCAGGCCACCACTGTCAGCCATCTTGCCATTGCTGTTTCACTCACTCACAGGGAAGCAGAGTCAAAAGGACGGGAGTTTGGGTCTGCTGGGAAGGTGTGTGTAGCTGAAAGCATGATGGGAGTCGTAGTCACAGCCAAGAGTCCCCCTCCCAGATGGCCCCAAAAGTCTACCTTGAACCATGCACATCTCACAGGGAGTGAAAAAGTACTGGCAAGATAGCTGACCCTGGGCTCTGGTGTGTGAAGCACAAGGCCCTGTAGGGAGTAGTGCTCAAACAAACACCAGGCCACACAGTCAGACATCTTGGGGCCGATTCACAGAACTAATCTGAGATAAAATCCTAAACTTACTACTTTTGGTATTCACAGAAGGCATTTAGTAGTAGTAAAGTTAGGACTACTAACTTTACTACTACTAAACTGAGATAAAATCCTAAACTTACTACTTTTGGTATTCACAGAAGGCATTTAGTAGTAGTAAAGTTAGGACTACTATGAGAGTGAGGGTAAATCTACTTCCA
The DNA here is from genome assembly GCA_963921515.1 of Calotriton arnoldi. Taxonomy (NCBI): domain Eukaryota; kingdom Metazoa; phylum Chordata; class Amphibia; order Caudata; family Salamandridae; genus Calotriton; species Calotriton arnoldi. The sequence goes on from CAWUFW010000061.1 coordinate 4,619,076, forward strand.
AGATGTTTGACACTGGGTGCTGGTGTGGGGAGCACAAGGTCCTGCTGGGAATTGTGCACAAACAAACACCAGGCCACCACTGTCAGCCATTTTGCCATTGCTGTTTCACTCACTCACAGGGAAGCAGAGTCAAAAGGAAGGAAGTGTGGGTCTGCTGGGAAGGTGTGTGTAGCTGAAAGCATGATGGGGGTTGTAGTCCCAGCCAACAGTCCTCCTCCCACATGGCCCAACAATCCCACCTTCAACCATGCCCATCTCACAGGGAGTGGAAATGCACCAGCAAGATGGCTGAGACATGGGCCTTATGTATGAATTGGCTACAAGTCACAACTAGGCCCTGGGCCTCTCACACCAGTCCCCACTCACAGCCATCTTCACTGTACATTTCCACTCACTGTCTGGGGATGCATTGTCCCAGGTGTGCTCCCTGGGCTGTCCGGGAAGTTGTGTGAAGTACAGGACATGGTGTGAGTTGCAGTCATAGCACTCATCACTACCCCTACACAAAGCAACATGTCCATCAGTGACAAGGGATACCTGACAGTGAATGGAAGGGCAACAACAAGATGGCTGACACTGTAGCATGGTGTCATGTACACAAAGCACTGTTGGGAGTTGCATTCAACTCCTACATCATGCAGCGTTGTCAGCATCCCTGCCACAACACTCCCTCACTGTCCTTGATACTTTGTCCATGAAGAGTAAGCTGGACTGGGTGGGAGGATGGGTACAACTTCCAACAGCATAACACAAGCACACAAACAACTTTACCTCACAGCTCTGACCCTGAAAAAGCTGGAAAGCAGCCTTGGTTAACTCATCTGTCCATGGAGGACAAGGACAAAATACATGATGTGATCATGCACAAAGCAAAGCAGTCAAACCTTTTGCTACTGACAGCCATTCACATGTGTGAAATGAGATAAGAACTAGTAACACATTCATCGAAATACCATAACCCAAACGCAACATACATTGCGGGCTGTTATTGTGTAGGTAGCCACACCTATTTGCCTGCTAACTACATGCACAAACGCCAGCACACATGCACATATCTTGAAACATATCTTAAGAGGAAGAGTACGCATATCATTTTAAAAGCACTGATGTGGGAAATACCAACACACCTGTGTCATGCACAGGGTGTCACTTGTCAGTCAATGCCTATGTACAGTCAAAAGAACAAAACATGCACATTCATGCACAGAGCTGGACATGCTCAGCAAAACACTTCTTATCAAAATCACTATGTTTGCTGGAAACCTAGGCCTGGGTCTGTGACGATACAGGACTAATTAATGTACTGCCACTCATCATAATGTACAATAGCTAATGTAATGTGTATGATACGATGAACTGTGCAAAAACACAACAAACATTGTGTCTCTCATCTTACCACAAGGGCTGCGGGGAATACTGCAGGAACAGAACATGATGCAGGAACAGAACAGATGAAGGAGGCCCAGTGTTGTCTGTGCCTGCAACAACCAGTCCCGCTCGTGTGGGTAGGGGTGGTCGGAGGGGTCATGGGGAGAGGACACATCAGGCAGCTGGTACAGAAGAACAAGCTGACCCACAGTTGGCAAGCATTCTCCATGCTTATAGAGATTGCACCGGAGACTTTGGCCAGGTAGTTAGGATCCTCAGGGACATCAAACAACAGCAGGCTGCCCATCATGCCAACATGGAATAACACATGGCCAGGATGGCGGACAAAATGGACAAAATTGATGACCTGGTAGCGGTGCACAGGGACATACTCACCTGTCTCCGCCAGATTGCAACCAACATGACCCCACCTCCCTGTGTGCCCAATACATCAGTTGCTTCTATATTTGCAACTGCCACAGGGAGGGATGAGGACTCTGGCGGAGAGTCCCATGCACCGCGGCAGCCTGCACCTGAGGATCCTCCCCCCAAAAAAAGAGGGGTCGTCCTCTTAAGGACAAATGAGAGACCGATGGCTATGCATCCCCCCCAGGGAGTGACAACCTGCTCCTGATATCCTCTGTGTGCTGAGCGTTCACTCAGTTGACAGTCCCTGAACTTTCCCAACTGGGATGGAGGGTCCAAGTTGGACCAATCACGCAAATGACTGTGGACTTGGCTCTGAGAATTCCATCTACTGGCACTAACAACTCCTCTGTGAACTTTGAACTTCAAACATTTGTACAGCACTATACCTTTCATTAAACAAATCACACAGGCACCGTAATAAATCAATAGTCACACAATACTTGCTTCTGTCGTTAATGCTAAACTGTTTTCAGATTGAAAATACGATCAAAAAAGCTAGGAATTGAATGACAATGACATTGGCTGACATACAAGTACATCAGTCTATCCAACTGTCTTGTGAGTATATGTAACCTGACACATATGGGAGATACACACAAGGTCATCACAACACACATAGTACATGGCATATATCCTCATAGCCTCCACAAACCTAAGATGAATGCACCTTCATATGCACAAACAATATTCTTCGGTCGATGAACAGCACATCTGGGAACATATACAGTCTGTAAATGATTTTTGGATGTGTGGAAACAGACAAGGCACACCTCAATGTGGAGCACACGTTTATTACACAGGCCCAACATGTTGCCTCAACAAAAAATGCTAACTAATCACACTGTGACAATAAGTGCCAATCATACAACACCTTGTAAATAATTCTGAAGTGAGTGTGTGGCATAGATTCATGATCCCAAGAAAAGTTCCAATCTGCAACTGCATTGTGTGTCTGGGAGGTCACATGTCTCCAAACAACAGCCAAAGGACCCTGTAAAATAGAGACATGGAACAGTATTTACATACCAAATAAATTGCATACATCTCCAAGAGACATTTCATACTTCAAAATTGGGAACATGTGCACACTGGCTAGGAGTCATCTCACCACTGTACTGGTGACCATGCTAACAAATTAGATACTAAACTACTCCAAGGATCATGTGAAGTATCATACATCCACACATATACAAATATATTGTACAACAGACACATATCATGCAAACACATTCCTTTATCAAATCACTATTGCATACTCACAATCATGAGAAGAAGTTGTTGTTGAGCTGTCTCCGGACATCCTCCTCCTCCTCCTCCCCATCACTGGCAACATGCCCCAGGCCTGGATCCTCCCCTGCTGGAGGCTGCTGGTCCCCGTCATCTTGAATGAGAGGCAGCTCATTCCTCACTGCCATGTTGTGTAGCATGCTGTCCTTAAACAGAACAGTGTGGTCATCAGGATAAATATAGACTCCAATCAGTGCTATATTACGAGTGTCCAGCCGGACATTCAATTTAATAATTCAAAAATGTTAAAAACCAAAAATAAACACATCAATACAGTGGGACACAATCCTGCATCCTACATAGAAACATGACAAGTACACTTAGGACAGGAACATATCAGGCAAGACTGGGTAGCTTGTGGAATATTGAACACAATTTCTAACAAGCTTGAGGAAACAGTAATACACTATTTTTATCAGATTTGATTAATGTGCAAACTGTTTACATTGGTCGACGACGCTTCGATCCTCTTTAAGAAATAGTAGGATCAACATCAGGACAGTTAAAAATACAAGCCTGAATAATTAGAGATTGCCTGTGGAAAATGAGGAAAAGGAAGGAGATTAAGGAGCGTCTAGTACAGACCGTAATTATTATGCTATCCAGGGGTCGGGACCAGCCTCGGTGTGACCGCACCATGCTCGTGAAGGAATAACCGTTATGAAAACACACGAGGACTCACAACAAGGCAATAACTGTGACGGGAGATGGCTAGCGTGAGTAAACGTGAACGTCAAAGCTGCACATTAGAATAAGGTGTAGGTGGAAACCAGCGTGGAGACATGAGCGCACGCAATCATTCGTTACAGGATAGTGACAAGCGAGACAGGCAAGCGAGACAGGCTAGGCGGTACACGCGTGAGCAAGGTGGAAAGGCCTAAGGATGCAAAGGACCGAATTCCTTAGGCCTTTCCACCTTGCTCACGCATGTACCGCCTAGCCTGTCTCGCTTGTCACTATCCTGTAACGAATGATTGCGTGTGCTCATGTCTCCACGCTTGTTTCCACCTATACCTTATTCTAATGTGCAGCTTTGACGTTCACGTTTACTCATGCTAGCCATCTCCCGTCACAGTTATTGCCTTGTTGTGAGTCCTCGTGTGTTTTCATAACGGTTATTCCTTCACGAGCATGGTGCGGTCACACCGGGGCTGGTCCCGGACCCCCTGGATAGCATAATAATTTATGGTCTGTACTAGACGCTCCTTAATCTCCTTCCCTTTTCCTCATTTTCCACAGGCAATCTCTAATTATTCAGGCTTGTATTTTTAACTGTCCTGATGATGATCCTACTATTTCTTAAAGAGGATCGAAACGTCGTCGACCAATGTAAACAGTTTGCACATTAATCAAATCTGATAAAAATAGTGTATTTACTGTTTCCTCAAGCTTGTTAGAAATTGTGTTCAATATTCCACAAGCTACCCAGTCTTGCCTGATATGTTCCTGTCCTAAGTGTACTTGTCATGTTTCTATGTAGGATGCAGGATTGTGTCCCACTGTATTGATGTGTTTATTTTTGACATTTTTGAATTATTAAATTGAATGTCCGGCTGGACACTCGTAATATAGCACTGATTGGAGTCTATATTTATCCTGATGACCACACTGTTCTGTTTAAGGACCACTGTTCTAATTAACCCTGTGCGTAGATCGCGTAGTAGCGCTACGCGTAGCTACGCGAAGTGCACTTCGCACTACGCGAACTGCGTAGTGCACTGTGCAAAATGCTGTTCGCACTGATTGCACAGTGCCGGATGCTTGTCCGCACTGTGCAATAAGTGCAAACCGCATCTTGCACAGTGCAAGCGATCAGCTTGCTGCCGCTCGAGTAGATTTCTACTCGAGCGGCAGCTTTCTAACGCGGACTGGTAGTTTCTCATCGCGAGCGGTCGCGAGCATACGCGACCACTCGCAATGAGAAACCTGACCTCCCCGCGTTGAGAATCATGCCGGAGGTTTATTTTCCACGCTCGCGATCGGCAACTTGATGTTGCTGATCGCGAACGAGGAAAAGTCTCGCCGGGATGTCATTTAGCTCGCTCGCGGTCGCCAACTTGACGTTGAGGACCGCGAGCAAGCAAAAAATGACCGCTACGCTACGCATGTTTGCACTGTGCTTCGTGCACTCGCGTAGTGCGAAGTAGCGCAAACTTCGCAAACTACGCGAGCGTAGCGTAGTACTTCGCCCAGGGTTAGTTCTAATACTAAACTGTGACCCAAGGTCCTTATCTACCTTTTGGGTTCCCTTGTGTTTGTAAAAATATGTTGTGTAGCATGCAGCACACGATGATGATCTTACACACCTTTGCTGGTGCATATTGGAGGGCTCCTCCTGTACGGTCCAGGCAGCGAAATCTGCTTTTCAGTAGCCCAAATGTCCGCTCAATCACTCGCCTGGTCCGCCCATGTGCCACATTAAAACAAAAATCAGCAGGGGTGACAGGGTTCCTGAGTGGGGTCAGCAACCATGGCATGTTGGGGTATCCAGAGTCTCCTAAATTAGAACAGAAAAGACTTCATGTGTCTGAAAACAGGGTACAACCTGACATACAAGCAACACACAACATAGACAGACAACATTACCCACCAACAAGCCAGGCACGCTGATTTGGCAGCTGAGACATCAGCTGTGGGATCCTACTGTTCCTCATAATGTAGGTGTCGTGTGCTGACCCAGGGAAACGCGCACAGACATGTGAGATGGTCATGTCAGGCAGACATACCACCAGGGCATTAATAGAGTGGAAATGCTTATGGTTTCTGTATGTTAGTTCATTGGCATGTGGTGGGACCAAAGCCACATGTGTACCATCAATGGAGCCAATGACATGTGGCATTCTGCCAAAAGCATAAAAGTCACTCTTGATGTCGGAAAACTGCCCTGGTGTTGGGAACTTGATTTATGTGTTCAGGAAAAGTAACATTGCCTCCAAGAAATCTCTGAGCACATGGCTAAACATTGTCTGTGACATCCCACCAGCAGTAGCCACAGTATACTGGAAGGTCCCCGTGGCAAAGAAATGTAGGGCTGCCATCACCTCCTCCTTGGGGGTCAGCGCAGTAGGATATGGCCGACCAGGCAGCAAATGTGGGGCCAACTGCTCTGCCAATTCCTCAATGAGTGGTCTGGTGAAGCGGTAACGTCTGGTGCAGTCACGTTCCACCATGGTCTCTAGGTCGGGGAAGGGTCTGTGGACAGCTGGTCTCCTGCGGTACATAGGTGACAAAGAAACATCCTCAATTCAATTGCTATTGTGGCAAGTAACATGCTAAATATCATATGCAACATCAAAGCAAGACTCCATGAAGTCAGGTGGGTGATGTTGAGCACTGACACAAAGGCCAGCTATGTGACCCTCACATAACATTTCATGTCATAATGGTTTTACAACAAGTGCAATGCAGTGCTGTGACCAATCAATGGTGTCTGTCACAGTCCATGTTAACAAACATCACATACTAAACACACACCTAAGAAACTATCAAAGATAGATGTGTGGAACAACTGAAACGTGGTGGAAAGGTACACACACAGGGATCATGTAATGCCACCTGGACACTGTCATGATGTAATGTCTGACATACATGTACCATCACACACATTAAACACCCATGATGTGTATCACTTTTTGATTGCATAACAAACAGGTATGTCTGTGACACAAACACACAACAGCAACTCACATGCCAAATACAGATTGATGTTTAAAGTGAATATCATCAACAACCTAAACAATGTAGTGTGTGAGTTGTACAATACTCAGATACTGTGGATACACTCAAAAATACTGCCTCCAAAGCACTTTGTAACACACAGTCCAATGCAGCTGTGATTCTGGGTGTATGTAACATGTGATAACACAATGGGCCCCTGGGACTGTGTCCAGGCCTAGGAGGGTGACCTGTAAAGTTATCACTCACAATTGTGAGGTGCATCACGAACAATGTATTTGGTGCACATGAAGGTTGTCCCATCATGGGAGTGTGAGCTATGAAGAGCTCTGTCCAATATGACATATCAATCTATGTACCCACACATGTCATAAAGCAGGAATTGAAGTTTCCTAAACTGTCTGACATGCTTATTGATTGGTGTAGGGCACCTGAGCCTCAGCCAAAACAGTGTGGTTAGCATCCTTTGGCTTTTGACTGAAATGGGGACAGCCACGGGTGAGTATTCAAAAGACGCGTCGTACACTTCCGAACCAAGCCGGACGCACACATTGGCTATTGACTGAAATGGGGACAGACGCGGGTGAGTATTCAAAAGACGCGTCGTACACTTCCGAACCAAGCCGGATGCACACATTGGCTATTGGTCGTCATGGGTACAGACGCAGTTTTGCGCGTGTACAAATCACGTGCAAACAATTTCTGTTGGCTTACAAGTACAATGTATCAAACTGAATAGTGTTATGATGCGGAATATTTGAACAACGCGGTAGGCATGTCCGATGCGTGCAATGGTATGGATTGGCCAAAATCGGATAATGCGAACGTCTCGGACCTATCTCTTTGGATGTATGGAACAGAATCCGCCTCTGCAGATATAAGGCAGTCTGTTCCCAAGAGACTTCACTTGCCTGCACTACATGCTACTTGCCTACATCTCAACCTACCACTGCTGCTGGCTCTGCATCCTCTGGGATCTGCAATGGCACGTACTGTGGAGAGGGCACCAGCATTCACAGAGGAGGAGAACCAGGCCCTGCTAGACAGCCTCCTTCCACAGTACAGCAAGCTGTATGGAAAACCAGGGGAGCAGGTGAGTGTTGATTACACTGCCTTTTCAATTGACCATGTTTTAAAACAGGCACTACTAGCATTGTGATCCCCAAGGTCAAGCATGCACACATAGTTATTGTAAGTCTCACAGTGTGTAGATTCATGTCCTGTGCAGGTACAGTGATGTAAAAGTGTATTTTGTGGAAATTATTTTCATGCACTGTTCTCATGTTGTTAAGGCAGCCTTGCACACAGGACGACTGCCCCTGATGATACTTGTACAACCTTTATACATTATATGCCCTTCTAACAATGACCTATATGTCTAAGTGTGTGATGAACAAACATGTAGCATGTGTAGTAATGGTGTGTCACTATGTCATCCTTACAGGTCCACGCCCATCAGAAGCAGGAAATTTGGCTGACCATCGTCCGGGCTGTGAGATCTGTGGGGGTCTTCAAACGCCGCATCTGCCACTGCCAGAAGAGGTGGAAGGACCTCCGTGGCTGGACCCGGAGGATTGCAGGAGTCCAGCTGAAGCTGTCACCTCCTCGCAAAAGGGGTGGACGACGGACCCTGACCCCCCACTGTTCTCATGTTGTTAAGGCAGCCTTGCACACAGGATGACTGCCGCTGATGATACTTGTACAACCTTTATACATTATATGCCCTTCTAACAATGACCTATATGTCTAAGTGTGTGATGAACAAACATGTAGCATGTGTAGTAATGGTGTGTCACTATGTCATCCTTACAGGTCCACGCCCATCAGAAGCAGGAAATTTGGCTGACCATCGTCCGGGCTGTGAGATCTGTGGGGGTCTTCAAACGCCGCATCTGCCACTGCCAGAAGAGGTGGAAGGACCTCCGTGGCTGGACCCGGAGGATTGCAGGAGTCCAGCTGAAGCTGTCACCTCCTCGCAAAAGGGGTGGACGACGGACCCTGACCCGACACATGCTCCGGATACTGACGGTGGTCTTCCCTGACCTGGATGGGCAGTTGAAGGCCAGACAGCAGCAAGGAGGGGGTGAGTTTGTGCCATTTTGCTGACCTATGTCTGACATGCATGTTGCACTCCCTCAGCCTGGTAACACTCTCACAGGTCGTCTGTCTGCTGAGACAACACTTATGTAGCAAAATGTAATGATGCCCCATTCTCATCTGATGCCCAGGTGTGTCCCTTTCCGTCTGTGACATGTGTCACTTGGGTCCTGTGTATTTGCTGTAGTCCAAGGTTAATGTGAACAACACCATATACAACAGGTGCATTGAGTTGACCATCATGAGTGAGGTAATTGTCTGACATGTGTTGTTGCGGGGATTCTGCTCATAAACAGAACTATGCACAAGAAAACAGGACCTCAGTAAATAGGGGTGTACTTCCTATCACCTTAGTACCCAAAATCCCAACCGACTAGCAATAGTGTCTCATTCGGTCTCCTACAAATATCAAGAAGCTACGAATGTTTAGACAACCCAGAACACGAGCACTCCCGACTTACCTCAGAGTCGCGGGAACAAGACACTCTTTCGCTCTCACGTACTTGTCCACAATAAAAATAATCAAAGTCACTAAATAAGTTCAAAATTTTTATTTTGACTATAGTGATTCATGAAACAGTATGCGAACCACAACTAGCAGCAAAATGCATAAGGCAAGAATCATTAGCATTGTTACAATACCATAGAATATAAAAGGAGTCCTCATTTTATAAAGACTGTGAAAAAGGCTAAAGAACTGGGCCTAATCACCCTCCCCACAGCAGTAAGAAGTTATTTTAAATAACAGAAGATCTGCAGGCGTTATCAGCAGACCCCTACCTGAAAGCCTAAACCCAAAGGTTTACATCATAGGAACAGCAGCGCTCAGCTCCATGGAACGGCTTTCTTCGAGTGTGTTTCAAAAACATACAACAACTTTATATCAAAGCACGATTCTTCCACATTCCAGCTTTTGGTAACATGTTTTGTCTAGGTAATAGGGACTGACCAGAACAGAATAACAAGAGACATTGTTGACCGACCTTGCACATTATGTTCAGACAGAATGGAAGGGAAGGCTGAGAACGTGAAAAACAATCTGCTATCATGTACAGGGCAGAGGCAAAGTGTCGCGAAAACAAACGCTTAGCAGAGGCGGGTGCAAAAGCAGCAGCATAGGGCAAGCAAAACTCATGCTAAATTAGCAATGTCGACAATGTGTCTTAGGGCCATATAACACTCTCCCCCTGGTAAGTCAGTAGGACATAGACAGAAGAACAAAAACAGAGTTCAGAAGTCAGGCATTGTTTAAAATATTGGTGAGGGACTTTCTAAAAAAACAAATTGGAGAAAAAGGGAAAGTTCGAAAAAAACAATAATGTTCCTCACAAACAGGAGCATCCAAAAATAGAAAAGGCAAACTTGCGTGATATTCAATGAAACTTCGTTGTAGGAAAGTCTGCGCAGCCGCACAGATATCCCATTGATCCAAGATTCCAAGTAAAGCTGCACGTGTCATCTGACCATCCACAGAACAGGCCACGTCATGCGTCTCTAAGGGACCCATCAACCGGCTGAAATCAGGGATTGGACACCACGTGTTCGATAAGCAAAGTTCCATCGCCCAGGAGAAATGACACCATTTGCAATGAAGCACTAGTTGCACGCAAGTAAAGTAGGCAAAGTGGAATGTCAAATTGTAACTGACGCCAAGCGTTGCTAAAGGCAAGCATCCAAAAGCCTCATACAGGCGCTTACGGTACAGATGAAGCTGGTCCGGCCTGTGCAGAGCCACAAAGTGAGCAGCCATTACGAAGCACAAGAAGGAGAAGCAGGACATCAGCTGCCAGCGCCAATATTAAGGGGAACCCTCCGAAGACTCTGGAAAATATAGAATGAATAAAAGCCGGAATTACCCCGAATATAGTTTGAAAGGAAGAGACCAGGCCAGATCCCACACATTTAAAAAAATGGGCAAGGCCTGTCGTATCAGATGCATTAAATATTTGGTGAATTAGTTCCCCAAAATGAAGTGGGAGGTTAGTGTTAAGAAGCGACTGTATCTCACTCGAGGTCCGAGCCACCTGCAATCTGAATGTTTCACGGGCGGAAGTGAGGGCCACCTCCTGTTGGAATAAAAGGTCTTTGAGCCTGCTTAACTTGTTGAACTCTGTCTTCAAAGTCGGAATGGAAGGCCAAAGGGAAGAATCTAAACTCCCTTGCGGGGGCGGGAAAAGAACATTACTACAGCAAGTTACGCGCTGGGAAACAGTTACCAAGTATGGGACACCTGCCCGCAAACCACAGCAGTCTTGATTGTTTATAATGAGATAGCTGCCGTTAGTAAGCAATGTAAAGACAGGTGTGATGGATGGTACTGGGGTCCCTTTCAAAAAGCAAGCTAGATTGGGCGCTGACACGTTACACTCGCCGTGCAACTTAACGTGTTTGCACACAAGAGAGTGACCCAGCACTGAATCACACTCCTCCCCTGTGAGGAAAACTTCTTTATCCTCCCTCAAACACCGATAAGCAAAGGGCAGGACCCATAATTCATGCAGAAAATCAGAGCCAAGCAGTTCAAAGCGGCAAACAGCAAAGTGTTGCATACATGATTTAAACTGAAAAAGTGAAAATGGCAAAGTGATAACGCCATAAATTAACCAAACAGCAGAGCCGTTTCCGCTACGGAGAACGGCAAAGGCTCCAATTGTTCAATATGTAACAGCGTATATACAGCATCTTTCATGGACATAAACATCTGTTTATTAGTCAGGTTAAAAGGCAAAAATAAAGCAGTGGCATTCAAGTAATCCCAAGGCACTTTACCCATTTTCAGTGTCTGCAACGTCCAAGCAAATTGCATGACCGACCGTAACTGGTTCTGACCATGATATAACACAGAAACATCACTTTGCACAATATCTATTACAGAAGAAACAATATTGTCTAAGGTGTAAATGCGGGAAGAAAGCGTGTTAATGCTGTTGTCCACTACAGCAAGGACTTTTTCCAAGTTTGCCTGGTCAATTTGACGCAGACGGAAGGCGGCTTCCATCTGTGAAAGTTTCCAAATCTCATTATAAGAGGCATAAAGAAAACACTTGGCCCTTGGATTACGTGGGCCTAGGAGAAAATCAGCCAAATCTGTATCGTTCGATAGGATTGAAAAGTGCTGTTTGACAGATGCAAGGGTAGAGTGTTCTACCCACTGCTGGCACAATTTACCTACCGAGTATGTAGTCACAGAATGATGAGGTGGATAACGAGGATCAGGCTTAGTCTGAAAGAAACCAGGTGTAACATTATAGAAATGCAGCTGGCATGCATTAGCATTAGATTGCCACAACAACCATCCTAATGGATCAATTTCAGAAACATTAAAGGAGGTATTTTGAAGGAGAGCCTGCAAAGCCTCAATGGTGTAGTTATTATGTAACCGCCAATTATTATATTCAGCTAATGACGGAATTGAGGGGGTATTTAGGTTCTTGACAGTTGCAAGGCCATAACAGGATGTTTGGTAAATGGTATCATTTAAAAACAGCAATTGAGTCGGGATCAGGCAGGCACGATGTAATGCCTCAGTGCCCTGAACCTGCCATGGCTTTGTGCCCCAGATTGATTTTAAATCTATAGTCTGTTTCCAATGGTCATAACCGTGTGTGGCCAACTGCGTTCTAAATGAGTTGGCGTAAATTAGCTTAGTGTGGGATAACAGGTACTTCGATGTAGGGGATTTTTGAAGCCTAAAATAATAGGATTCAGGATTAGTCAAATCATAGCAAAATAGGTGAATTTATCCCTAAGCGTTTTAGAACTCCCTTTTAAGGGAGTGGGACAATGTTCCCATTGGGTAAAATTAAAAACAGGTCTCATGGTGTTTGTTTTGTGTAAAAAATGATGCCCATAATGTTGATAGCAAAAGAGATCACCATAATTGGCAGAATTTAAATACAAATCTTCAGCATTAAAGGCAGCATAATATTTTAAGTCTGAAAACAATGCATGAACTGCCTGCACATACCAATCATCCGAATGTATGTCCCGTGTCACCACATCTCCTAATGAGACGCGAAATACGTACGGAACTCTAAGGACCTCAGTCAGGCCATGGATTTCGTAAGCTACTTTGTCCCAAACGATGCCATTGGGAACTGGGAAAGCTGAAATGTTCACAAAAGACTTGTCACGTTTCATGATATGGGACGATGTGTGAGGAGCCAAAGTTCCATTGACCATTTTTACTGCAGAGCGTTCAGGGAGATAATGACCATTTATAAGTAAAAAGAACACTGTCACAAATCCAATTGACATGAAGAGGAATATCAGGATAAGCACCAACCAAATGTAGGTCCATGGGGGAACGACGTATGTCTTTTTGAACCAGGAGTAAAAAATACGCAACTTAGACTCAGGTGCAACAGGCACACTGGATGATGAGGAGGATGAGGCAGAAGAAAGGTGTGCCGGTTCTCCTACACAGGCACTCACTGGACTTGGAAGCAAAGGTGAAAGCTTTGAATCCTCCATTCGTACACATGGGCTAGATGGTATCTCACACAAGGAATCAGTAGCCGGTAAAGGACACACAAGATCCATCGCAGAAGATTGTCGCATAGGCTGAAGATCAATTACAGTGTCCATTATATGAGCAGACATTCTTGTGGCAGCAGGTGTCGACAAAGTTAACGGTGCTAAAGATATTGCGTTGCACGAAACTGCAGGTGTCACACTATTCAGAATCGGCCACACGGTGTAACTTGACATTGTCCACTGAGATGTATCTGTTGTCTTTGCGACCTGGCAATGGTGGTAGAATGACAGTACGAGTACCCTTCAGTCCAAGTACAGAAACCGGAGCACGATAAGAGGGACCAAATTCTTTTTTGTTTTCAATCTTCTCCCGCACTAGATCTCCAACTTTAGGAAGCCAACCGGTAACAGGAATCAGTTGTGCATCAGCAGGCAAAGATGGTAAATGCTCAGTTGCCAGAGTATCACGGGACTTTTGTAGACCCTGTAACATAGCAGAATGATTATCATTCACTGAACCCAGGGCAGTGAGGGCTTGACACTTGTGCGCACAAGTCGTTGTTCTTGGATAATATTGTTCTTAATTCAAATAGGAACGTTCAACTCCCCGTGGCCCACCGCTCACAGGCCACAATCCTCAATGAAACAATACCAATAGGAAAGGAGCGTTTCCCCTTCTTTCAATGTTATCAATCAATTATTGAATTTCTCAAAGAAAGTCCAGTCCACAGGCCATTTTTTCAGTTCCAAAGAATTTTTGTTCCAAATTTATTAAAGAAAGAACATCATATAATGTCATTCATTCAATTTCATCAAATCTTTTCAGACAATTTCATCAAATATTTTCAGCCTACGCGTTTCGTCCTAACCCGGACTTCATCAGGGCTGAAAAAAAGAAAATAGGCCTCTGGGTAAATTTAGAATATTTTTGGAGAATTTCTGACTCTTCCTTAATGAGCAGTGAACAATAAGGGCTTATAATAATGCAAAGTAAGAGAACAGGGATGTCCCTGGTATTTAGGAGAGAAACGATGAGGCAATGGTGGTTTTTCTTAGGTAAATAACCTGGGTATTTGAATGTCATCATCATGTCGAATGCGCAAGAATGTAAAAATGAGGTTAACAATGTCTATGAATATCAAGAGAGTATTTTGATAATTTTAAGATTTACTAATGAAGTGTATTATTAATGACAATTGGACTAATTGAAATCCCGTCCTGGGTGTATGTTTGTTAGAATGGAGATAGGCAGGCATCTAAAAGTTTTATGTAGTATTGTTGGTTTGAATTGATTTTTGTGAGTAGTGCTTTTGTATCAGTATAATGTATAACATAATAATGAATCACATTGTATGGAATTGATTGGTGTATATATTTTCTTTTTTTCAGCCCTGATAAAGTCCGGGTTAGGACGAAACGCGTAGGCTGAAAAATATTTGATGAAATTGTCTGAAAAGATTTGATGAAATTGAATGAATGACATTATATGATGTTCTTTCTTTAATAAATTTGGAATAAAAATTCTTTGGAACTGAAAAAATGGCCTGTGGACTGGACTTTCTTTGAGAAATTCAATAATTGATTGATAACATTGAAAGAAGGGGAAACGCTCCTTTCCTATTGGTATTGTTTCATAGCAGAATGATTATCTACGTCAAACTTAGAGGCAGCCGCCACAATGTCCAGACCATCAAGATCAGGAACAAACATGTGAAAGCCAAAGAGCATTTCGTAAAGGGTCCGCCCACCCAGAGATCTTCATGGGAGATTATTTAGTGCACGTTGGACTCCATACAAGTGGGACAGCCAGTCCCTGCCAGTACCTAAGACTCTAGCTGTCAAGGATTGCTTTAAGTCACGGTTCATTCGCTCCACAACTGAATTGCCCTTGGGCCTGTATGGAGACGAAAACTGCACCTGTACCCCCTACGACTTCATCGCATCCTTGTAAGCCTTAGAGGCAAACGCCGGACCTTGGTCAGAATGGAAGGTACCACGGGCAAACATCCCGATAAAGACACGCAAATCCCTGATGACATTTCGAGCGTCAGCACTACGTTGTGGCCATACCCACAGGAATCGAGTGCACGAATCAACCGCAACCAAGATATACTTGTATGCAGTATCAGAAGAAAGAGGACCGCAGTGATCAAGATAGACACAGCCAAAAGGTCTATTATAAATACATAGCTGTGTTTGTGGTGGACGTGGGACTGTAGAAGGCTTGATTTGTTGACAAACATCACAGCAAAGAACATAGTTACGAGTCTGTTTATATAAACCACGCCACCAATAACGTTGCTGAAGAATAGAGACTGTTGCCGACACACCAGCATGTGCCGAGGCAATGCCTTCGTGTGCGGCCTTGATCAAAGCTTGTCTGCGGTCAGAGTTGGGAATCAGCCGATCCCCAACTGAAGGAATGGTAGCATCAATCAATCAATCAATCAGGAAATTGTAAGCACGCTACTCACTCGTGAGGGTCTCAAGGCGCTGAGGGGGGGCGTCCGCAGATCTGTTTAGCCGAAGAGACAGGTCTTGAGGGTCTTCCTGAAGGTGTTCAGGGAGGGGGCGCGTCTGATGTCTGCCGGCAGCTCGTTCCAGGTCTTGGCTGCAATGTGAGAGAAGGATCTTCTGCCTGCTCTTGCTCTGTGGATGCGCGGGGTTTCGGCCAGTGCGAGGTTGGAAGATCGGAGGTTTCTTTTGGGTACGTGGAAGTCGATTCTGTCGTTGAGGTATTTGGGTCCGTTGTTGTGTAGGCATTTGTAGGCGTGAGAGAGGATTTTGAAAGTGACTCTTTTCTCCACGGGGAGCCAGTGGAGACTTCGTAGGTGTTGGCTGATGTGTTCGTGTCGGGGGATGCCGAGGACGAGTCTGGCGGCGGTGTTCTGTATTGTTTGGAGTTTGCGGAGTAGGGACTTGTTGATGCCGCCGTAGAGTGCGTTTCCATAGTCCAGTCTGCTGGTGATGAGTGCGTGGGTGACTGTCTTCCTTGACTCAGGGGGGATCCACTTGAAGGTCTTGCGGAGGAAGTGGAGGGTGTTGAAGCAGCTGGAGGTGACGGCGTTGACCTGTCGGTTCATGGTGAGTGATGAGTCGAGTACGATGCCGAGGTTCTTGGCGTGGTCTGAGGGGGTAGGTGGGCTTCCAAGGGCGGTCGGCCACCAGGTGCTGTCCCATGCAGAAGGGGTGGTACCGAGGACGAGGACTTCTGTCTTCTCAGCGTTGAGCTTCAGGCAGCTGTTGGTCATCCAGACTGCGACGTCTTGCATTCCTTTCTGGAAGTTGAGTTTGGCAGAGGTGGGGTCCTTGGTGAGGGAGAGGATGAGCTGGGTGTCGTTGGTGTAGGATATGATGTTGAGGCCGTGTTGTCGGACGATGGCTGTGAGGGGGGCCATGTAGATGTTGAAGAGGGTGGGGCTCAGTGATGAACCCTGTGGGACTCCGCAGGTGATTTTCGTGGGGTCGGAGAGGAAGGGTGGGAGTCTGATCCTTTGGCTTCTTCCAGTGAGGAATGATCGGATCCAGTCCAGGGCTGTTCCTTGTATGCTCATGCGCTGTAGTCTGGCGACTAGTGTGCGGTGGGAGACGTGTCGAAGGCTGCTGATAGGTCGAGTAGGATGAGGGCTGCGGAGTGGCCTTGGTCCAGGAGGGTGTGGATGTCATCTGTGGCGGTGAGTAGGGCAGTCTCTGTGCTGTGGTTGCTTCGGAATCCGGAATGGGACGGGTCGAGGACGGCGTTCTCTTCAATGAATCGTGTCAGTTTCCTGTTGACTGTTTTCTCTGCAACTTTGGCTGCGAAGGGGAGGAGCGAGATGGGCCGATAGTTCTTGAGGTCGGTGGGGTCAGCTGTGGGCTTCTTGAGCAGGGGTCTGACTTCTGCGCACTTCCAGTCATCTGGGAAGGTGCCTGTTTTGAAGGTGGTGTTGATGGTGCGCTGTAGTTTGGGTCCGATGGCGGCCGTGGCTCTGTGGTAGATGTGAGGGGGGCAGGGGTCGGTGGGGGCCCCCGAGTGGATGCTTTTCATGGTCGAGGCGGTGTCTTCGGCCGTGATCGGTGTCCAGTTGGAGATGGTGGACTGGCTGGTGTTTCTGGAGGGCGGGGGGCCGTCTGTGGCGCCTGGTGGATGATCGATGAAGTTGTCGTAGAGGTTTTTGATCTTGAGGTGGAAATAGGTTCCAAGCTTGTCGCAGAGGTCTTGGGATGGTGTGATGTCTGTGGCTTCGCTGCGTGGGTTGGTGAATTCCTGAATGACACTGAAAAGTTCCTTGGAGTTGGTGGAGTTGGCCAAGATTTTGTTGTGAATGAAGTTCCTCTTGGTGGCTCTGATCTGGTTATGCTAGTCCGTCATGGCGTCCTTGTAGGTGGTGTGGTTTTTGGTTGTCTTGGTGTTTCTCCAGTTCTTCTCCAGGCATCTGCAGGTGCGTCTGGCTTCTTGGAGAGCGGTGGTGAACCAGGCGACTTTCCTGGGGCGTTGTCTGTCGGGGTTGCGTAGCGGGGCGAGCTCGTCTGCACAGTTGAAGATCCAGGTGTGGAGTTCTCTGGCTGCGTTACTTGCATCGTTTGCGTCGGGTGCCCAGGTGTGGTTGTCTCGGGTGAGGGTGGAGTTAAGTTGCTCGTCGGTAACCTTGCTCCAGTTCCTTCGAGGTGGGCGTGGGGCTGGTTTGGGTGCCTTGGGTTTGTTGATGGCGAAGTGTACGCAGTGGTGGTCGGTCCATGGCGGCTGCGTTGTGTGGCTGAATTGGACGCTGTTTCCTGCCGCGAAGATGGGGTCGAGGGTGTGTCCTGCATAAGGAACCTGTTCGGGAGTTACATGATAAGAGTATTTAGAAGGGAAACTCGCAGGATAATTACCTCCCTCCCTAGTAGCAGCAACCGCTGCCAGAATTTCATTATCAACCTTAGTCATAGATCTTGTAACTGCTGCTACGGAACACGTGGCTACTGCAGACTTGGTCGCTTCATCAGCCAGAGAATTGCCAAGAGCGTGTGTTCCGATACGCTGGTGGCCAAGAGTGTGAATAACATGTGTGAGAGGCAGATGTTGTTTAAGATCTGCGACTCGAACCCAAAGCGTTTTATGCTTAATTGCGCTGCCTTTAGAATCGCGATAATCATTTTGAGACCAAAAGAATAAGTTGTCATTGAACGACTGGACACAATAGTAAGAATCGCACACAATAAGAGTATTCACAAGAGGATCAGCAAACTCCAGAGCTAGAACAAGAGCACGCAGCTCGGCCAATTGTGCCGTGCAGTCTCCTAGTGCCTGAGTGTGCACAATGGAAGACTTAAACTCTCCATCTTCAATGGAGCCAGCCACAATAGCGCAAGCCGCTGAATAAGCATGTTTGGAACCCGTTGCCGGTTGCGCCGAGCCATCGGTATAAATGATGCATTTGTACTCACACAGAGGAAGAAGGGGCAAAGGAGGAGGATGAACAAATTCATACTGCAAAAACTCCTGAGTCTGAAGAGATGGATCAAAGACAAATGTGACATCCGAAGACGTCAAAGAAGTAGCCCACTGAATCCAACGTGGGTGCAATGCCTTAGAGTTAGGCACACTAGCTTTAGTCACCGCTTCCAAAGCAGGGAAGGGAGTGACCATAAGAATGCGTTTGCCCTGCGCCAGTGAGCGTTGCTTTAGAATCGCCATCTGCACTGCCGTCAAAATTTTTTCCACAGAGGAAAAACGCATTTCAGCCGCAGTGTACAAGTGTGATTTGTATGCAATAGGTACTGTGTCTCCTTCATTGAATGTTAAGTACGTGAAACCCACTGCCCCAGAAATGATACGTATTACCAGGTTGGTGGTGTTATCACGAGTCATTAAGAAGTTAGTCGCAAGCAAATCCGCCTGCAAAGACTGCAGAACGGAAGTATGTTCCGGAAGCCAGCTGGCAGAAGAAAACTTAGGTTGTATCAACGCATAAAGTGGTTTGATACGCTGGGCATAATCGGGAATGTAAGTCCTCCCGAAGTTTAAAAAACCCAGCAGGGATTGTAACTTTTTCAAAGAAGAAGGTGGTTGCAAATGTGCACATTTCTCTAGGAAGTGAGGTGCAAGACCCTTTCCCTCATTATTGAGCTCGTAGCCCAAAAAGAGCACTGCCAAATGGGCAATGTGTGACTTTGTAAAATTTATAACCGTAGTCGGCAAAAGACAATATTATGTGGTTGACTCGGTCAAGATGCGGGGCGAGGTCGTCGTCAGTCAAATAGATGTCATCAACATACGACAAGGCCTCAGGGTCAATGTCATGCAACAAAGACACAATGCGTGCCGCAAATGCCCCGGGGCTGTTCTTGTACCCCATAGGCAACCGTGTAAATTGTTTCTGATTTCCGATGGCACTGAATGCTGTCAGGTCACCACTCGCATGGTCGAGATTGTGACTGTAGAAACCATTCGAAATGTCAAGTGTCGTTTTGTATTTTTTACGAACAATATTATTCACCAGCGCTGAACTGTGTGTGTTTTGGACCGCAAATGTGCGGCAATGGCTGTTCAAATTTCTATAATCCAATACAATCCGAAAAGAAGCATCAGGTTTAGGGACAGTAAAGAGAGGATTATTAATAGGTAATACACATGACTCAATTACCCCCTGATACTCCAATTGTCTGAGAATGTCACAAACAGAAGCCTTTGCTTCTCATTTGATGGGATATTGAGTTTGAGGTTGTGGCATAGAGCGCAATGGTATTTCATGAGCTGGCGAATCAACGTCCCAACCCACCTGATTGCGATACACCGCTGGGTCTAAGGCCAAAGCCCATTCCTCCGCGAAAGCCTGCGCTTGTTCCTCAGGGACACAACGTGAAAAACTCGGAAGTATCACATCTTCCCCCCGAGAAGAGGATAACACAAAGGGTGGAGGCCAATCTTTCTCCGCCAATAAAATGTCATATGTAGCGGTTAGATTCTCCCAGAAAACAACCTTAATGGGACGCAGTATATCACCTTCAATTTGGAAAAGGACTTCATATAGTCTATCCGGGGGGACAACCCGGGTATCTGCAGTCTCAATTGTAACAAATGTGTCAGTTGCTGTCACATCCAGACAGGGACGTAGAGCCTCCCTGACTATGGTAACTTTCGCCGCGCTGTCTAGCAGAGTCACTGCCCAAGTCCGATCCAGAAGTCGCGTCCTCACCGTCTGTGGCATATCTCGCTGTTAAAGCGGCAACCTTTTTCTTTTGAAAAGGAGGATGGGTTCGTGCGAAATCACCCTGCTTGTCCTTGACTTCAAACTGTCGAGGCTGTTCACGAATTTGTGACGCAGGTTGACTTCTACCCTGATCCTGGCGATCCCCTCCACCGGCTTGTGAGCCTGATGTTTCCTGTAAAGAACAAGGAGAACACTGATCAGGAACCTGAAATCTTTCAGGAGACTTAATTTTAGCGCGATCGCGCAAGTCATAAGTACGTTCAGAAGCATCAGGGGTTGGTGAACTGGCATGTGAACCCTGCTTCTGTTGTTGGGAACCCTGTTTCTTATTTCTTTGCCAATTCTTTTTAGGAAAGAAAGGGCGCCCATCCTTGTCAGGCTGGGCTTTCTGTTGTACTTGAGACTGCGTTTGTGTTTGAGTTGTAGGCTTATTTCCCAGACTATTGCGGCCTATGGTTTTATAAGCCTTTGCAATAATCTTTGGTAATTCTCGTGGTCTGTCAGGCTCCGCGACCGCCTCTAAGCGGTTTGCTACTTGAAAGCTAACGGCATCACCCTTGACATTCGCAAGGATCATATCAGCAACCACTTCGAACACTCCCACCAGTCTCATCCCCAGCTCAACAGCCGCTTCTGCTCCGCGTTCATCTTGAACGCGTTTAATCACAGAGGGGAGTACGGTCATGAAGGGGGTGCCGAAACACATAGAATATACCGCTGCAAACACCCTGCCCCAGGTGTTACAATCAGTCAATTCGGGAATTAAGTCTTTGGGTAAACTAATAGTTAAGATCCTGTGTTTATCTACAGGAGTGGTATTAGGAAAGACAGCTTCTATCTGTCCAAATTTCTCGGCAAGCCAATAAGGAAAATCATCCTTATTCTGTGGGCGCTTGCCCATGACAGAATTAACAATAACGGGACTGATGGTTACGCCACCAGGACCCGCAGGTTGTACGGCAGCGCCAGGTGGTCCCACCTGGACGGTGCGTGTTACGTACTGTATTACAGCTCTATATACGCGTACCAACGATGTATGTAAGACGTGGAGCTCTGCCAAAATAGCAGTTGTAAAAGCACTTGGGTGTGGGGTAAACCCAGCCAAAACGGGCCATGTGGCCCCATCTATAGACAAAGGGCCTAAACGGACTGCCGTTAATGGGTGAGGAAGGGCGCCATTAAACCAAATGCGGTGTTGCCAAGCTGTAAGCAGAATCTCAAGAGCTCTATAAGGCTGATACTGCTGAGGAACGGTGGTGGCAGCATATGTGTGAAACAAATCATCAGTGCCATCCACCGCCGGAAAGGTGACCCAAGAGTAAAAAACTTCAAACTGGTGAGCCGGATCGGCTTCCACCACAAAAATAAGCGCGGCCCCAGCATCAGGGACTGCATAATGAGTCAAGTGCGCCCTCAGCGCGGCTCTGCCATGAGCCGGAATATCAACAGCCATTACAGACAAGACAGTAGAACAACTCAAAGAGTGGCAGCGCAAATACGGGCTATAAGAAAAGAAAGACCTTTTTTAAAACTTCAAGCTTGAATAAACCTATAAAAATGTCAATATAGGAGGTTACTCCGTCACAGCTGTCTCTGGAAACAGAAGTGAGGGTATTGTGGACCAGCATGAGCACTACTCAAGCGTCTCGCAGATAAGAACCAGACCAAACGTTGGCGGCGCCATGTTGCGGGGATTCTGCTCATACACAGAACTATGCACAAGAAAACAGGACCTCAGTAAATAGGGGTGTACCTCCTATCACCTTAGTACCCAAAAACCCAACCGACTAGCAATAGTGTCTCATTCGGTCTCCTACAAATATCAAGAAGCTACGAATGTTTAGACAACCCAGAACACGAGCACTCCCGACTCACCTCACAGTCGCAGGAAGAAGACACTCTTTCGCTCTCACGTACTTGTCCACAATAAAAATAATCAGAGTCACTAAATAAGTTCAAAATGTTTATTTTGACTATCGTGATTCATGAAACAGTATGCGAACCACAACTAGCAGCAAAATGCATAAGGCAAGAATCATTAGCATTGTTACAAGACCATAGAATATAAAAGGAGTCGTCATTTTATAAAGACTGTGAAAAAGGCTAAATAACTGGGCCTAATCACCCTCCCCACAGCAGTAAGAAGTTATTTTATATAACAGAAGATCTGCAGGCGTTATCAGCAGACCCCTACCTGAAAGCCTAAACCCAAAGGTTTACATCATAGGAACAGCAGCGCTCAGCTCCATGGAACGGCTTTCTTCGAGTGTGTTTCAAAAACATGCAACAACGTTATATCAAAGCACGATTCTTCCACATTGCAGCTGTTGGTAACATGTTTTGTCTAGGTAATAGGGACTGACCAGAACAGAATAACAAGAGACATTGTTGACCGACCTTGCACATTATGTTCAGACAGAATTGAAGAGAAGGCTGAGAACGTGAAAAACAATCTGTTATCATGTACAGGGCAGAGGCAAAGTGTCGCGAAAACAAACGCTTAGCAGAGGCGTGCGCAACAGCAGCAGCATAGGGCAAGCAAAACTCATGCTAAATTAGCAATGTCGACAATGTGTCTTAGGGCCATATAACAGTGTCAGCACATTGTCAGAAATATGACCTGTACTCTGTGTGGTCCATACATAAATGTTAGATTTGCTGATCTGGGTCAACACAGGTTAGTGAGAAATATACTACACACACGTGCAGCAGGTAAGACCAATGTTGATGCCTCAGACAAATGAAATGGATAAGCGTTCAAAATGTGTAGTCACCTGCCTAGTGCTCCGTGAAATCCCATGTTTCACATGGACCAAGGACAGGTATGCCAACTCAGGCCATCTGAGACACTGTCACATCCTATTTTGGGTGTCAGGCAACACTTTAACCATTGCAAAATTGAACTACATGTGTCTAACTCTGTGTCAGTGTGTACAGGCAGAACTTTTATATTTACACATGTGGCAAATATGTCAAATATGGACAGACATCTAATGTATGGAAATTGGCTCAGTACACAGGACAAAACATGTGTGTGCTATCCCTTGAATCTGCATAATGGTGGCTTCGACATATATGTCTATGCTGCATTACTATGTTCTTGGGAGCTTGCAAAATGTTCATGTATCCAGATTTGTGAATTCATATACTCCAATGTCTCAGTAGAACAACGTGAGCTTGTCAAAGTGTTTAAAATGTGTGTAGCACGTAGGGGACATGTATACTTGACCACTACAGATGTTGCTTTAACAGTGAATACATGGGTGTGACACGGTGCTGACTGTAAAGTCGGGATTCACTGCCCCTGTAACAAGAGTCAGTACTGACTGTTTAGCCAGACATCCCTGTGGCATAGTGTGCCACATGAAAAATCTTGAGGATGCAGTATTTGTACTCGTCTGTTGTCCTGCATGCACACCATTATAGCATTGACGTTCAAGACATAAGCCCATCATGGTGACTGGGGATTGAAGTATGTTCATCATGTCAACTTATTAATTTGTCCATCCCATTTGCTGTGCCACTTCCAGACTCCCTTGCATGAGATGAGACATGTTTGTAATGACACATGACACTCAGGAGCATTACAGATCAGACAACAGGCAAAATAGTGCGTCCTTGGCCATGTATTTAGTGGAATTTTAAATACATCTAACAGATGGTTCCATTGCCTTCATATGTTTGGGAACCATGGTTCACTGGCAGACTGACAAGTGCCATGTTCACATATGTGTAATGATTTTAAAAAGTGGCATTAACATTATGCAAGGGCTTGCTCTGTGATGTGTTGTGATAAAACTCATGTGTCAAGTCTATGCAGATGACTGATGTGAATCTGTTTCTCCTCCTTGTTCACAGCATCATCTATGGCTACTGGAGGAGACAGTTCCCCGGACCAAGAGGAAGCGGCTAGCCAGACTGGGTCCACTGTGGAGGAGGAGGAGGGACCCAGTGGCACGGAGGGTGAGGGGAGCCACACTGAGGGCCGCTCAGAAACATCAACATCAGCTGAGGACCAATCCAGCTCCAGTGATGACTCCCTTGTGGTGGTGGGTGTTACCAGAGCAGAGGGCACAACAACAGAGTCTGTCCCCGCCACCACCACCATCTCCACCTTCCCTGCTGCTCCCATTCCAAAGGTCCGTGGACACTCCCTTGTTAGGGAGCATGTCTCCTTTGGTCCAGGCTCTGCACCCCCTGCATCTGTCACCCCTGCTGCCCTGAGTGTGGAGTCTGTGGACTTGCTCAAACAGATACATGTGGGGCAGACATCCATGCTGAGTGTCCTCCATGCACACACCAGTCTATTGACACAATTGGTTTCATACATGGAGGGCATGTCATCAGACATGTCTGCCTTACAGCGGACACATCAGTCCATGGCTCCTCACTGACGGCAGCAGTGTCCCTCCTACAACAGTCCCTCACCCCTCCTACCTCTGCCCCATCCACAGTCCCCACTAACCTACCTGCCCAAAGCACACTCACACAGGCACATGCACACACCCCAACAGACACAAGCAGCACACAGCCACCGAAAACAAAGTCCAAACAAACACGCACGCACACTCAGGGGACTGAGATCACACACACAGTGGATAGGGCAAAAAAACACACACACCCATCCACAGCCACTCCGCATTCCTCATCTCCCTTCAAAACCCCTACCCTTGACTCTCCTGCAACCCCCCTTCCCAGAGGGCCTTCCACAGTGACCTTGGCCACTTCCCCACTGAGACATCAGACCGGACTCGCAAGGGGAAGAGGAAATCACCAGCCACAGAGAGGAGATCCACCACCGCATGCACACCCTCCCCTAAGAGTAGGAACACTGAGGCCCCCACCCGTACATCCCCCAGGACAAAAAAAAGCTAAACGCCACCACCATCCCACACTTCCACCATGAAATCTACATCCTCCCGAGCCCAGGCCACCCCTCCCAAAGTTCACACATCACAAGCCATCCCAGGTTCACCCAAACACCATTATACCATCCCCAAGATGATAAGGCCCTCCCCCCTACCACAAGCACTTCCACTCCCACAACACCCTCAGTCAGTTCCAGACACTGCAGTGGAGCCCCCACCCCCTCTATCAGACATGTCCACTGCAGTGGAGCCACAACCCCCTCTATCAGACATGTCCACTGCAATGGAGCCACAACCCCCTCTATCAGACATGTCCACTGCAGTGGAGCCACAACCCCCTCAATCCGACATGTCCACTGCAGTTGATACGGACACTCCAGTAGCCCCCATCCCTCCCATAACCCATACTGGTACACCCTAATCCTGCCCCTGCGTTGCCTGGCCTGCCCCTAAAGATGCCCCTCCAAGGGGAGATGTCCCCTAGTTATGTCAGTGCAGGCAAGCAATGGATGACGACTCATCATGTTTACCCCTGAAGGACTCATTAACATGGACTGGCCATTGGCCTTATTGTTAATCTGGATTACATAATATTCATATGCAAATGCTGAATAAAGCTTATTTTTGTTATTTTGTTGATTTGCATTTCGTGTACATAATGTTGCTGATGAGTGTACTGAAATTGCTGTTGAAATCTTGTTTAGTGACAAAAATGATGTAGTAATGTAATGGACTGCGTTTGGGTAATGGTATATGTGTCCTATTACAGTATGTATCAGAGTCATGATTGACTGCAATTGCAGGTTGTCAGGATCCGCATTGTTTTGGACAAGGAGTGTGGCATTCATTTCACAACCTCCCATCTTTGGCTAACACTTTTGCACATATGTCGGGCTGACATTTGTGGACATTGTAAATGTGTTTAACGGTACGCCCATCTCCAATGGTCATGCAGAATAGCGCATTGATGATGAACACGTCATCTGTCTCATCAGTGCAACTTGGTAAACATGGATTTTGACTACGTGCAGATGACTTTGGAGACACACCTGTACACAGGCTGATGGGACCAAAGTATTCTGTGTGTTGTAATGGTTGGATCGATGACCGAGTCTCATTCTGACATGGTAGACCCCTGCCAAGACCAAGCTTGACATAGCTGACCTTCCACAGTAGTGAAATCACCTCATGGCAGTGTGTTAATCTGTGACATTTCCTGAGCCCATGGTGTGTGTTCTGTGAGCATGACTTCTCTGTGTTCCAAGCCCTTTTTCTACCAAGACTGTAGTCTCTGCAGATGTTCCTGTTTGCGTGGCTTGCTGTGTTGTCCAGTGCTTTGTCAACCTATTTGACTTTGAGTGTCTGGGATGTGGGTGCATGGGAAACATTGAATCATTATGGTGTCATCCCTGGGTAGGGTTGATATAAGGACCTGCACTGTGGTCAAACACACATTTGACATATCCTGGATTCCCCGAGTCACATTTGTGCTACCAACATCAGCGTGTTTTTATTCCGTAATCTGTTTTTGGGAGTTTGGCACTTGTATGTGTGTATGACTGCTCACACTCAGCAGATTCTACCCTTCGCTGCCGGCTGATGGCAACATGCCTTCTTTGTAGGTCTCCTTGAGTGTTACATTGTTCTGGGACAGTGTTAAATTTCCCTATGTGCCTGATACATTTCACGTTATGCACATGTACTCCATCCTAAATGGTGGGACAACTTTCACCAGGTGTAATGACTAGCTATGTGTATTGTGTTTGTAAAACACAGATCCCACCACCACCCCTGGGATTGTCATGAGTGCATGTGCAATGTCACCAGTCAATGTAGGCTTAGCTGATGCACATTGCTGCTGATGAAGGTGTGTGGTGTTTAGACTGGCCAAATGTGACTTGTCACTTGGCAAGGCCCCTACCTACATTGTGGCCTTACATTACAGGCCATGCCCTGTGAGTAATGTTTGGGTATGTGTGATGATAGTTGTTCTGTCAAGACACGTGACACAGTGCGCAAGAGTGAGTGTGCGCCGAAGTATGGGCCACATCCTCATTTATCATCAGACAGGATACTGTCACCACAGTGTGGTGGCCTTGAGGGTACTGCGGTAGAGAGTCAGTCTCTTTATGTATTGTTTGTTGTTCCACCAAGCTTGTTTCACATGTGACTGTTGTGAACCCACTCATCAGACAATGCCTGATTTCCCACATTCAGTAACACAATTCTGGAGATACTTCTGGATTATACTCAACACGCATATGTCTCAGTGGAGTTCAGCCCCCATCATGTGTGTTGGCGTAGCCTAGAGACACTTCCACACACACACACATGTTGTGTTTGTTCTGCAGTGTGTGGCTGGCTGGTTGTGTTAGTGCATCTTCACCCATGTATTTATACTGGCTTAGAGGGGCATTGAGTGGATGTTTGTTTGAGGTTTTATATCTACTGGCCCTGGGACTCCTACATCTTCAGTCTGCACATTCATCATGTTTACAATTTGCCATTGCTGCCAGTGTGGAACAGGATCTCGTAAAAACTGTGGTTTCAGAAGGATTCCTTTGTATGTGTGTCTGTTTGTGAACATATGTGTGTTTATGCATTTTGATGGTCACTTCTTACATTGTCCAATTGCACATTGGTGGCAGTGTTAGCCCCCAATGGCAATGATTGGCTGCACATGGCTGAGGGTATTTTTTTAAGCACAAGAATGTTTGCCTCAACAGATCTGTGTTTGTTTGGCACACAACCACTACTTAGTCACTACATTGCTTGTGGTTTTAGGCCCAATGATCATACATGATTGTTTGCACATGCTGTTATTTTGAACCCGGCACTCACCTTTTGGTCACTGTAGTGATGGGGGGGTTATACCCCATTTCCCCAATGTGCCTGACAATGCTGGGGCTTTGAACCCCACACTCACCTTTTGGTCACTGCGGTGAGGGGGGGGGGGTTATACCCCATGCCCCCAATGTGCCTGACAATGCTGGGGCTTTGAACCCCACACTCACCTTTTGGTCACTGCAGTGAGGGGGGGGGGGTTATACCCCATGTCCCCAATGTGCCTGACAATGCTGGGTTTTGGAACTCCACACTCACCTTTTGGTCACTGCAGTGAGGGGGGGTTATACCCCATGTCCCCAATGTGCCTGACAATGCTGGGGCTTTGAACCCCACACTCACCTTTTGGTCACTGCAGTGAGGGGCGGGGGGTTACACCCCATGTCCCAATGTGCCTGACAATGCTGGGGCTTTGAACCCCACACTCACCTATTGGTCACTATAGTGATGGGGGTTTCTGTAATTTTTTCATTTATGTGTCACTATTGCAGGCAGTTTTCACACAAAACACAATCTTGGCATGACAGTAGTGGCGGAGTGTTCGGCCTCCACCCATACACATCTACCCCCTATGGGGTGGACAGTGCTGGTGGGGATACACATCTACCCCCTATGAAGTGGACAATGCTGGTAAGGATAGACATCCACCCCCTATGGGGTGGACAATGCAGGTGGGGATAGACATCCACCCCCTATGGGGTGGACAGTGCTGGTGGGGATAGACATCCACCCCCCTATAGGTAGATAATGCTGGTAGTGATAGACACCCACCCCCTATGGGGTGGACATTGCTGGTGGGGCTAGACATCCACCCCCTATGGGGTGGACAATGCTGGTAGTGATAGACATCCACCCCCTACGGGGTTAACATTGCTGGTGGGGATAGACATCCCCCCTATAGGTGGACAATGCTGGTAGCGATAGACATCCACCCCCTATGGGGTGGACATTGCTGGTGGGGATAGACATCCACCCCCTATGGGGTGGACAATGCTGGTGGGGATAGACATCCACCCCCTATGGGGTGGACAATGCTGGTAGTGATAGACCTCCACCCACTATGGGGTGGACATTGCTGGTGGGGATAGACATCCACCCCCTATGGGGTGGACAATGCTGGTGGGGATAGACATCCACCCCCTATGGGATGGACAATGCTGGTGAGGATAGACATCCACCCCCTATGGGGTGGACAGTGCTGGTGGGGATAGACATCCACCCCCCTATAGGTAGACAATGCTGGTAGTGATAGACATCTACCCCCTATGAGGTGGACATTGCTGGTGGGGATAGACATCTATCCCCTATGGGGTGGACAATGCTGGTAGTGATAGATATCCACCCCCTATGGGGTTGACATTGCTGGTGGGGATAGACATCCATCCCCCTATAGGTGGACAATGCTGGTAGTGATAGACATCCACCCCCTATGGGGTGGACAATGCTGGTGGGGATAGACATCCACCCCCTATGGGGTGGACAATGCTGGTAGTGATAGACATCCACCCCCATGGGGTGGACATTGCTGGTGGGGATAGACATCCACCCCCTATGGGGTGGACAATGCTGGTGGGGATAGACATCCACCCCCATGGGGTGGACAATGCTGGTGAGGATAGACATCCATCCCCTATGGGGAGGACAATGCTGGTGGGGATAGATATCCACCCCCTATGGGTTGGACAATGCTGGTGAGGATAGACATCCACCCCCTATGGGGTGGACAGTGCTGGTGGGGATAGACATCCACCCCCCTATAGGTAGACAATGCTGGTAGTGATAGACATCCACCCCCTATGGGGTGGACAGTGCTGGTGGGGATAGACATCCACCCACTATGGGTGTGTTGCCCTTCGCGGGATTTTGTGTGTGGTAGGTGTCTGACTTACTGTCTGTGACGAACGCGTCGGTTCCGGTTGTTGATTCGACCGTAGGCGTACAGTATGGAGATGACATGCGCGATCGAATACATGGCTGCTTCGTCTCGTATGCGGTGATCGTGTTGTGGCGCGATTCGGAGCTGAAATACAGCTCTTCCGGATGCTGTGACGTGCTGGATGTGGTGACCTGTTCGGCCCGTAGGAAGTACGCATCGTACTTGGCCGGCCAGAAACTGCTTCGGGAATGGCTCCGGACGACTCCATCCAGCGTATACGGAGCCGGCTCGTACGGAAAATCTCGCTGGATTCGGAGCGTGCGTGTCGCTCGGGAATTAGACACATTTGCGCATCGTACTTCGTCGTTTGGACGGACCGGCTCCCGGAACGAGTCGGTCGGCAGGTAACGCTACAACGGCTCTAGGAGCGCCTTCCCAGCGAGATTGGAATCGGCCCCTAAGTGTTTAAAATGTGATGTGTCCAGAGTGATGTTCTGTCCAGGACGATAGGCTGTAACCATATGTCCTGTAGTGGATTGCTGCAAAAAGAGTGTCCGTTTTCTGTCTTTGTTTTTGTTCAACCTGTACCCAGTCTCCTTCATCAAAGACTGTTTCCTGGGCATAGTGACGCGGGTTGGCATAGGTGTTCATTTTCCTTTTCTGAGTCACGTAGGTGTCTCAAACTTAGTCAGCGTTGACGGACCGATCCGATGTCCATTGTGGCAGTTTTGTTCTGATGGATATCCCAAATAGCAAGGTGGCTATTTGGGATATCCAGTTGTTGAGAGAGGAATTGATTGATAGGCTATTAGGGCCAGGTACAAGGCTTCTTTCAGGTGGATTCCTTCCAGGGACGCTCGTTGAATGAGTATCTTGAGGGTACTCATGAATCGTTTATTGACACCATTGGCTTGGGGCGAGAGAGGTATGCTCATTTGGTGTTTGGCATTGAGTCGGACAAGAAATTCTTTGAACTCTTTGCTATTAAGGGGTGGTCCGTTGTCAGGCTTGAGGATTTCAGGAATGAATCACGTAGCAAAGATGTCATCTAGGCATTCTATGACTTTGTCATGGGTTGTTGACGACAGGTCTTCCACCACAGGAAAAAATAAGTATTGTTCGATGACTCCCATTGATGATGGTGTCTATTTTCTAAAGGTCCAAAGAAGTCAACAGCAACCCTTTCCCAATCAAGGGCAGGAAGTTCAGACATTGTCACTGGGTGCTGTGTCACAAAAGTTGGAAATGTGGCATGCTTTTAGCTCCTCCTCCACTCGCTCATCTAGCAGAGGGAACCACACTCAATCACGTAGGGCTCTTTTGGTGGCTATTATACCGTGGTGTCCTTCCTGAGCAAGATAGGTGACTCTCTGCCTTAGGCTTTCAGGTATGATGTTCCATGAACCTCTTAGTATTACGCCTTCCTCGGTGACTGACAACTGATCCTGTAAATTTTTAATCTTTTGAAACTCAACATCATCGGCAATGGGTCGGGCATTTCTTCTCCATGATTGCATGGCAATGATTTCTTTGATAACGATCATGTCCTAATCAGAATTGGAGGCAGCAAGGATTTGTTCCACCGACAGAGCCACTGATGTGCTGGATTTTACAATAAAGTTGAGATATGTTTCAGCTGTCTTGGATGTAGGGCTGTGACAATGTAGCGGCACTCGTGAAAAGTAGTCTGCGGGGTTTTGATCTTTCCCAGGCTTGTGTATAATCTCATAGTCATACTCTTGAATTCTTACTCCCCACCTCTCAATGTCAGGGGGTATCTTGGCCTTCGGATTGCCAAAAATTTTGAGAAATGCCTGGTGGTCTGTGATGACAGTAAACCGCTTTCCATAGAGGAATATCTGAAAATGTTTGCAGGCCCACACCACAGCCAGACACTCTTTCTCCGGCTGAGAGTAGGCGTGTTTTGTCTCAGACAGGTTCCAACTGGCATAGGCCACAATATGTCTCTGAGCCTTCGGATGACCATTGTGTTGAGCACGGACTGTCCCTAGCCTGACTGGGCTTGTATCAACCGTTATCTTGATATATCACTTGGTGTCAAAACAGGCCATTTCAGTTCCATTCTCAATCGCATGTTTAATGTCTCTGAAGCTCTGGAGACGAATGAAAAAGTACATTTCACTTTGTCAAGTCTCTTAATGGGGCACTCACAGTAGCAATGTTGCGAATGTATCTTGATCAATAACTGACCATGCCTAAGAAGGATTTTAGCATGGTAACATCTTATGTTATGTTATGTTATATATATTTATAACGCGCACAGATACTCGGCAGAGTGTCCCGGCGCGTACTTGAAAAAAGAAACATAGGTCAGAGCATCAGCTAGAAGAGAAGAGTTTTTAACTTTTTCTTAAAGATCACCGGGTCCTGGATGCCGCGCAGCTCCAGGGGCAGAGCATTCCATGCCAAGGCAGCTTTCCGCACAAAGGAGCTCCCACCAAGCCTTTGGCGGTTGAACCTAGGGGTCTGCATCAGAAGTTGAGAGGAGGAACGCAACTGTCTTACTGGGTTGTAAAAAGCGAATCTCTTCTGTAGATAGATAGGTCCCAGGCCATAGAGAGCCCTATGGGCGATGGTCAAAGTTTTAAATTTTATTCGGGACTCCACAGGGAGCCAGTGCAAAGAGCGCAAATGAGCGCGCACACTACACCTGCCAGACAAACCCAGCAGTAGTCTGGCAGCAGAGTTTTGAACTACCTGCATTTTATTCAAGAGGTAGCCAGGGATGCCCACATAAAGTGCGTTGGCATAGTCCAGGCGGGACAAAATCAAGGCACGAACAACAGTTTCTTTGGCGGGTCTTGGAAGGAGAGGAAGAAACTTCCTCAAAGCTTTCAGGGTGCCAAAACAGGTCCCAGCCAGCTTCTTAACCTGGGTTGAAAAGGTCAGGTTCTCATTGAACCAGACCCCCAGATTTTTTGCAGCGTTTCCCATTGCACTAGGCAGGGGGAAACCAGGGGGCCATAGCCTCTCTCTGAAATTGGCAGGAAATACGCCATACAAGAGAACCTCCGACTTCTCTTCATTACACTTCAGCTGTGCCTGAGCAAGCCAATGAAAAACAGAATCAGACAGTGCTGAGCAGAGAGGACTGAATCGTCATCCCTTCCCCAAGAAAACAGGAGCTGAGTGTCATCCGCGTAGGCCAACACCTTAGCCCCTAATGTCTCCGCTAAATAAACCAGCGGAGTGACATAGATGTTAAAAGAAGGGGACTAAGGGATGACCCCTGTGGGACACCTGTGACCACCCGCTGGGGCACAGAGGCACATGGTGGGAGCCAGACCTGCTGGGTGCGGCCTTCCAAAAAGACCTAATCCAGCCCCAAACAGACCCGGATATGCCAATCTCCAGGAGGCGATCAAGAAGCAAGGAGTGAGGCACTGTATCGAATGCCGCCGAGAGATCCAGCATAACCAGTGCGGCTCTCCCGCCGGCATCCAGACACTCACGAATCGCCTCTGACACCTCTAACAATGCTGATTCCGTGCTATACGAGGCCCGAAAACCAAATTGAGCCGGGTGTAACAAATCTTGGAGGGGGCTAAGGGATGACAATGCTTGCACCTTATCTGGGTCTGGAGTAATTGCCCCATCAGAGAATATATGTCCAAAAAACTTGAGTTTGGTCTTGTGAAACTCGCACTTTACAGCATTCGGGGTGAGACATGTATCAGTAAGTACCTGGCACACTTAGTTGAGGGCTTTGTCGTGCTCTTTTTGTGTTCTCCCAAAAAACTGTATATGATCACTATAGTTGAAAGCATGGGTGACAGGTTGAATTACTTGGCGTATGACATCCTGAAATATCTCAGAGGCTGAAGATACTCCATAGCTCAGTCTCTTGTATCTAAACAAATTAATATGAGTAGAAAAGTAGTAATGTACCTGCAGTTCTCCTCTAGTTCAAGCTGATGGTATCCTTTATTCAGGTCAAGATGGGAAAATACTTTGGCTTAGTTCAGTTGCATGACCATTTCTGCTATGTGAGGACCATGGCGTCTCTCTCTTTCTCAATGGCTTTGTTCCCCCATGTCAACACCAATGTGCACAGATCTGCTACTGTCCTTTTTGGGCACTATGACTATGGGCGAAATCCATGTTGTGGGGCCTGTGGAGTATTCATTGATGTCATGTTTCAAGAGTGCTTCTAGTTCTTTCTCCACAGCTTCTTGTAGATGAAAAGCAGCTCTGCAATGTCACTGAGCAACAGGGCGAATATCTTTGTTGATATAAAACTGTACTTTCATTTTCTTGAGCTTTACAAGGCCATGGAACAACAATGGGAATCAGCTTGTGATCTCAGTGGTGGCAAAGCTGAGCAAACAAGCACTCGACGATGTCCCTTGTAGAACATGAATGGTGGCTTGCCCCAATGTATTTTTGTATCACATTGTCGCTGTGAACGACCCTTGGCTTTGCAGTGGCTCAGATGCGGCCAAGGTATAGACCTTCATGCTTGATGAGGTGAGGTGAGGCACAGGGGATAGGCTGTTAAACCTTTCCATGGGCATGATGTTAATCGATGCACCACTGTCTATGATGAAAGCTTTTGGGTGATCGTTCACTTTCAATGTGATTTTGGGACAGTCTCCAAAAGAAGTCTGTTGTTTTGTTTGGCGTTTTTTCTTTGAATTGTGATATTTTTCACATGCAGCTAATCCAACATGTGCATGCTGCTTGTCGGTTGATACCATTAGGGAACACTCATCTTCTTCATTGGTTCTCAATATTGACGTCAAAGAGCCTTTGTACGATGAACTTGATGACTATGCATTTTGCCTGATCTCCACTTGTCATAGTTGATGTTGCTTTTTGGGTTTGTGGGCCGGGTGAGAGTACTTCTGGAACTTTCTCATGTCCATCTCCTCTTTCCGTCATGACGCACTTGATTTTTCTCTGGCTCGGCACACAGTTATGTAATGATTTTCTTTCCTACAACCTTTACAGACCTGTCCAATGGCTGGACATTCACCATTGTGGTAAAACGAAAATCCACATCGAAAGCATAGTTTTGAATTCTTTAAAGATGTCGACTTACGTGCATCACGTTTCTGCATAAGCTTGCTTTTCACAGTCAGGGCTAATTCATTGAGAGCTGTTTCTGCTTCCATGTCAGCAGCTTTTTGGTCTGCTCGCGCAGCCTTCAGCACTTTCTCCAAACTGTGCGTTTCTCTCAACATGGGACTTCCAAATGAGTCTGAAAGACAGTCGTCGATGATTCTTAGATGCATGGCTTCTTCGTCGGTGAAGTCACAGAATTTGCAATGTTTAATAAGTGCATCAAGTCTTTCAAAAAACTCATCGATTGTTTTACCAGTCTGTTGCTTTGCTTGGTTGAAGATATAACTTAGTCGACATCTGGCATTGGACTAAACTTGCCTTCTAATGCTTCTTTTACCTTTTGGTACGATTTTACGTCAGTCTGTGAGATTTTCTTTAGCATTTCTTTCACTCCATCGCCTGGAAGGTTTTTCAAGTATTTGATAGTCTTCTTTTCATCTTCTTCTTCTAGTGCATCTATGAAGTCATGGAATGTTTCGATCCACGCAGCCCACCTTATACTAATGTTCTGCTTCTTAGAAGTGTCGAAAGGCGTTGGTGGCTTCAGGAACACAGCTGCATTGTTTTTCGTGCTCTCTTTTTCCACCATTGAGAGCACGTGCTGTTTGGACAGCTTTCGCGGTACCCAGCTGCCTGTAACTTCTACAAACACAATCCTTGTGCTTGCACTTAATTCAACATGCACGATCTGAGGTCGTTTAATGCTTCACTTGACTTTGACGGTGAGTAAATTCTCTGTTTCACGTACCTAGTTGTCACTGCCATTATCTTTCTGCTTTGTTTGAGTAGTTGCTCCATATTTGTGGCGTAGCGCAGCGTCTCCTTTAACCGCTATACTGGTGGTTTGGCGGGTGTTTTGAATGTGCTCCTCTGCAGGTCCTTCACTTTCTTCTTTTGCTGTGTATGGGCTGCAGCAGGGCCGTGACTCCACTTGTGCCGGTCACAGACTGCTTTGCATAGATCTTGGGCACATGGGGCACACACAAGCAGTTTGCAGTCCTGTTACAAACTCTCAGGGAGAGCAGCCTTGTTTTCTTTGGGGCACGTATCCCCTACCCATCAACAGATGTTGCGTCTTCCCCAGCCCTGGAGCATGCAGATGAAGTACACCACACAGGAGCTGTAGTTACACACTTCTTTATTCCTCCGCATACACTCACGCACTGAGCATCAGATCATACTTTTTAGATAACCACACTCTGACACCTTCCAGCATATTACATAGTTCCTGTCTAGAATCCGCCCCAGAACCACGAGGGTCCTAATGTGTATAACGCCAATATGCTACAGTTACGGGGTCAAATATTAAGAGATTACATGTTCTTGATACTACTTTTGCACTTACGATGTTGAGTAAAATAAACAGAATGAATCTAAGTAAAAATAATCTCCACTGAATAGAGTTGTTTAAAAAAAAAATTTCAGGGAAGAGAAGAGAATAGTTTAGATATACCTTTAAAAATTGTGGCACACTTTTCGCACAAAACAAAACCTGCAACACCCACCTGCCACATTACTGCACGAAGAAACGTTTTTAAGTATGTCCCCATAACTGAAAGGAATTTGGCAATACTCTTCTATTGTTTGTAGTGTAAGGTCTGGTTTCAGCTTGTGAATAACATTCATCACGTTGGAGAACTCTATGACCGATAACCTTTGATCCTGCGATAACCCTGCATATTTGTTACTGCACCTTGAACTCATGTGTCAATGGCCGCACTCACTTGCATCATTCTGTCTTTTGATAAACAGTTCTGACTTCATAAACTTAACAGAAATCGACTTTACATATAAAAACAATGTAGCATGATCACTTTAAGAAAATATGCAATAACACGCCTTGACTAAATCAATAGGTTTAGCTTTTGTGCAGGGTACTCATATCGAAAGATACATGCATACGTATGTGCACGATTATGTGTTTACACTAAATCCGTATTTGTAAAGCGCGAACTACTCACCCTTACGGGTCTCAAGGCGCTGGGGGCCATCGTGGAAATTAAGGGGCCCATTACGATGGCGGGCGGAAGCACAACCGCCGTGCTGGCGGATGCAAAAACCACCAGTTACCGCCGGCACGCAGCAGTCCACACGCCCGCCCAATTACGATGCGAAAAGCAGGCCAAACACCGCCGGCAAGCCAGCAACACCGTCCGCCATCAAAGTGCGCCCGCACACGTAGCGGCGCAGCCCAACTGACACACACCGTCCGACGAAACACGTCCCGCCCGGCGCATAAATTACGATGCCGCAAACAAACGGCTCCCATGGCAAAGAGACACCGCACGTGAAAGAGAGGCGGAAACACGGACGCAGAGCACGGACAACGAAGAAGCGGCACCCTGGGCATGAATCCAGCACTGCAGGCCCTTCCCATGCTTCTGCTGATGCACCACCAAGGACGCAACGTACCGCGGAGACGCAGGTAGGCACACACACAACAAGTGCACGCAAACAGCGCACACAGTGCAAGGGCGGAAAAAGCGGACAACCCCCCACCAGCGCGTGCACACTACACATCCACCATCGCATCCACATATGACACACAGGCCAAATCCTAACATCGCAGAACACATGTGTACACACCACCTGGGACTAGGAACCAACCACCCCGTCACGGCCCCAAAGCGCCGATGACGCCGCCACACATGCGCACAACGCAGAGGCCAACCGCAGCGCCATGCATGCGTCGCACACAGACACAGGGACACAACCAAGCAGCACACACATCAGCCCCACCCCGAACGCACATGACACGTGACAGGCCAGCCACAGACATGTCCCCAACGCCCAATTCACGGACAACACCCAACGCCACACAACCGACGCACACATGTCAGTGAAGTCACGCAACAGCAGGACACACCCCAGTGTAACAAACATGGCGAAGCACACAGCGGCGGCAACACCAACTAGGAGAAGCAGGGCCCCTTCGGGAAGAGGAACGCCAGTACCACACTGAAAAACCCATACCACCCTGCACATATGAACAAGACACATGAAACGGAACACCAAAGAGCCCGGGGACCGACAACAGGTGGCCCAAGAATTACATCCACACACAAGGCCCAACGCAGAGCGGAAAGGCAGCCTGCCGCCCACACAAGGGAGAGCAGACAGCACTGAATGACCTTCCATTCCAACACCGAAACCACAGCCCTACGACAGAAGCCGGTGAATACAGCCATTGTCCAAGAATAGACCAACACAGGCATGCCGAGGAGACCGACCACAGGGCAGATAGCGCATATCACAGAAGCACACAACGGACGGGGAAGAAAGAAGAAAACACTCCCCCATGTCGGCCACATGCAAGTTAATTGGAAGGAGTCACACAGCACTGACCTTGAACTGTCTGAGAAGCATGTGGGAAGAGGGCCCGTGTCCTCCAAACAAGCCAACAGAACACAAGTCCTGTCTCCCCACGACTACACAGAGCTCACAGCAACCCCGGAGCGTGCACATTGCAGACTGCACACACAGCCGGAGCACGCCACCTCTACGAACCGCTGCGAAATGGCAACCGCAACACACCTACCCAACTACGCCGAACAGCTCAAGCTGTACCAAACCAACACGATACATACATTGGGATGCGATCTCCTGTCCCTGCTGAACGTAAGTTACCGACTGACTTACCGCATCACATTGTTCAGCTGCGTCATGCCCGTCTTCTACTGTCGGAGGTGTCCCTACCAGCATCCCGTCGAGATATGCCTCTCCAACCCGGCATGTCTGAAGGCGGACCTGCTACCACTACTCCTCCCTCTGGACGCACACGACAGGGCCTGCTCTGCCTATGGGGGCATGGCGTATGTGGCCAACATCGCACGCGCACTGAAATGGAACCACTGTGCCTCCACACGACGGATCATCGAGAACAGCTACATCGAATGTCACCCAGCATGCCCCATCATGGTCCTCCAAGGGACAACCTACGAACAACACCTTGACAGCCACCATCCGCTTCATTGGCTGGCAAACATGTACACCACCAATGACATGGAAGCCCTGCTGGACGGCATCGCATACCTGACAACCTGTAAATACGTCGGACCACAACGCAGGTTCCCCGAGTGACCTATGAAGTCCAACCCCGCACCCATGCTCAGCTTCCGCACGGACTGGCCAGTCACCACCACAACAGCCATACCAAACGACCGGCAACTGTAACCACACCATCAACGACATCGCCATGACATCGGATATGACCGGGACATGCACACTCTTCCCCATCACATCCAGGAACACCGCATGCATCGTGGGAGGCAGTGGCATGGGCTCTGTGCATCGCACCCACATGGACGGAACTGCACGAACAACCAGGACACGACATGGATCCAGCGCACATGGACACACACACCGCTCAGTGGACATGAATAGGTCGCCTGGAGTCTGTGGGTGCTGCACCCCTCCCACCCCCGCCCCGGGAATCCCATACCAGGACCTTTGCATGGACGACAAGTGCATACAACAACAACACGACCCCAGTGACTGTGACATGTCCAGTAACCACCACATTGCAACAACAAGTGGCACGCCGCTGCATGCACGCAAGCACATGCCCTGATGTCATCTCACATGCACGCGTGCATGAGGAACAACCGCAGCAAACCTGTCACATGGAACTGAGATGGACTGTGCCCATGATGCCGAGCGGTCTGGTAGGCTACATGTATACCGTCTGTGTCAAAGTCCGCAGCTCCGCAGCTATACGTAAATGTACATTAGCACAGCCTTGGCCAAGCAGATGTAACCCCACACCCTATCCCATTTGTAATCATGCTCAGTATATCCTCAACATGTATTCCGCTGCCAGTAGTGTCCACTATACTGCATCACAGAGGACAGAAGACTCAATATAATGTTTGAAACCAAAACTGTCTCCGCTGACTCATTTCACAAGTACGAATGAGAGAGGATGAGAGTATGTGAAGTACACGGCAGTCGTGACATGACCATGTAGTCCACTGGTATTGGATGTCAACGCAAATGAGTAGCACTACTGTGGAAGACACACATGTGTCGTGTGAAGTCGTATGGACGCAGTGCTCAGGTGGGTGGGTGCGACGGGTAGATGCGCACATGCCAAGTTGGAGCACGCCGTGTTGGGAGGGGTCATGAACAGTACACCACCACTTCCCTGGGCATTGTGAGAGGACACCTGTCGGGGGGAGTGAACACGTGTGTGCACAGCAGCCGGGCACACGTACAAGGCGGTACCAGGCGCACCTCAGCCCACCCTCTGTGGACAAGCTGGATCCTGTTGTGCGCCCGCCATGCCCCTTGACAAGGCACACACAGCCCCAGTCGACCAGGTGTAACCCCAACATAGTCAATCCGCACAGGCGATACAGGGCACGGGATGGCAGTGGAGCATGGTGTGTGAGAGGTCTCCTCGCGCTCCTCCTGGTCATATCACGCAGGCAATAGAACCTCAACGTCTAGCATGGCACAAGTCAAATGGAAGTGTAGGGGGACGCACCACAGCACGAGCAGCACTGACGTCACGGGAGGTGGCTCGCACCATCCCATCCATTGCCCATCATACCAACCACGCCACATGCCATTGCGACTAAGTGCAAGCGCGTGCGCCACCACCCCCGAGCCCTCCCCAGAGAGGCCAAAGAGTGAATGTGTGGGCCATCAGCCACAGACGGACGCGGCCTGGCCGCAAGGGCAGCCACAGCCACTGGGTGTCGCAGGTGGCGGATCCGGAAGGCGAAGACTGTGATGCATAGTCCATGCAGGCCGGGTCTCCATTTGGGGCACCACGCAGGTGGACGGCGTCCCGCCACACATCATACCCTGAGACAGCCCACTCGTGCAACTGGACCCACACATACACTCCTTGCCCTCTCTGGTGCGAGCTTGGGGCTGCCTGTGCAAGCGCTAGCCTCGCAGGTGAGCATGCATATTGGGGGGCGAGGGGAGGACATGAGGGCTGGGGCGAAGATGACTGTATCACTGTCAGTTAGTACAAGGGATGACCCAGATGTGGAAAGGAAGAGACGTGTCCCGTGTGTACTGCAACTAGTCGCCAATCCAACTACCCCCCATGTCCGGAATGTAAGCCCGCACCTAGGCCCGCCCATCCGCCACATCGAACATACCACCAGCACGACAACCTTCCCATTCGAAACACTGACTGGGGGTGGCGACCAGTGAACAATCATGTGTAGCCTACCCACGCGTACATGTGGGCCCTCCATGATCCATGTCACCTGCGGCAAAGACATGACATGCGCAATGAGGGAAGTGAGGAGAGCTGTCCGCCCCACGCGCAGAAGGTGCATCAGCTCCACAGACCCAGCAGCGAGTCCAGCAGGGGTCACATGTGCAGGGGCAGCTGTGCCTGGTGTGAAGGCACATGCATATAGACAGCACATCGACCAATGTGTAGTCTGCCCACATCCACAGTCCATCATCATGCGGACATAGGAATTGAACACAGGGCAACACATCTTAGTTGGTGCACCCACCGTGACCAACAATGCGCAATCATCGACGTACCCGCCCTGTGCATGGCCCCCCACCCAACGGAGGCACATCCAGTGCCACCATCCCACACACACACGCCTTCCACGGAACATGCTGTGTCCAATGGTCAGTACAGAGTCAGCGCCCATCTGGTGGATCCTGAACAGGAGACACATGCACACACATGCCAGCTCCCACTATGTACGTCTGCCACCTGGCACGTGCAATGTAACCTCTCACCTGTGACGTGTGACTGCAAGCACACAGCCGTCTTGGCATGGGGCTGTCAATGTGGACACCAGTCAATGTTTCGGGAGCTGTGATCCGTACAGTGCTGTACATAGGGTGCAGTGCTGACACCTACTACTGTCTCATATCCCCTCGTGCCACAGGTCCCACTTGTATTGGCCGCTCAGCCCGTGCCCACATCGTCGTCGTCGTGTGCCATACTCATCCAGCCTCGGAAGCAGTTCCATGCTCAGCAGACACTCATGTTGCCGTGGCGTTGCCGCTTGACGAATATGCAGTCAGTCCCCATCAGCACGCCCCGCAAGTCATTGGGGCCTAGATCCCCATGTGCATGCACATGGCAGTGGTATGTCTCACTTGCCATTGCCATTGTTGGGAGACCTGTGTAAGTGTATTGTGGCCGTGCCGTCCCAGCTTGACAGCTGGGCTGTGGCTCATGTGCTTGCTCAGTCATGTCAGTGATGTGTATGCGAAATTGCTATGTGCCGTGTTGCTTTGACATGTGTCCTCTGCCATTTAACCCAGGCGGAGACCGAACATTGACCGCCCATACCAATTGCTGGCGGACATGGACGATACAGAGGTAATCAGGAAGTTTCGGCTGGACAGGCCAACTCTGCATCGACTGTGTGCCATGTTAGAGCCCCATCTCCGTCCCCGCAGGGTGTATCCGACTGCTGTCACCCCCACGGCTAAGGTGATGGCCGCCATGCATTTCTTCGCCACTGGGTCATTCCAGCACACAGTGGGCAGTGGAGGAGGGATGTCCCAGCCCATGTTCAGCAAGGTGCTGAGGGATGTACTGGCAGCCATGATGCTGTACCGGAACAGGTACATCCGCTTCCCCGGGGCTCGTGAATTGGCGGCAGTGAAGGGTGCATTCTATGCCCTTGGCAGAATCCCACACGTCGTGGGAGCCATTGACTGCACTCATGTTGGCCTTGTTCCACCACAGGCCACTGAGCACCTGTACCGCAACAGGAAGCACACGCACTCCCTGAATGTGCAAGTGGTGTGCCTTGCGGACATGGTGATCACCCACGTGTGTGCCAAGTTTCCAGGCTCGGCCCATGACGCACACATAATGCGCAACAGCATCTTGCCACGACTGATGGCCAATCTGCAACAGGATCGTGCCTGTATTGTCGGTGAGTATGTGGAGTGGTGTAGCGTGCTGGTTGTGCGATGCTGTCCCCTGTCCAGTTGGAATAGCTACGGTTCTCTGTGTCCCTCACACCCAGGTGACTCTGCGTACCCGAATGGGGCATGGCTGCTCAGTCCATTGAGGAATCCTCGCACCCCAGCAGACGATCGATACAATGAGGCACATGGGAGGACCAGACGTGTGGTCGAGCGTACCTTTGGCCTCCTCAAGTCCAGGTTCAGGTGCCTGGACCGCACCGGGGTGCACTGGCGTACTCCCCACAGAAGGTGTGCCAGATAGTGGTGGCGTGCTGCATGCTGCACAATCTGGCCATTCGGAAGCAGATCCCCCTCATTGTGGATGACGGAGATCAACCAGGGCCCCAGCCCGCAGACCAGGACAGCTCGAGTGAGGTGGACAGCGGAGAGGAGGAAGCTGGGAATGTGCGCCAGCAGCTCATCGCCCGCTACTTCACTTGACGGTGAGTGTCCATGTACGACGGATGATGTGTCTGTATCTGTGCAGGTGTGTGTGTGCTGTGTCAGGGTGGCCGTATGTTCACTGCGTGCAGTGTGTCAACGCTCCATGGCCAGGGTAGTATGCCACTGTTGGTGACTGTGGCATTGTGCCCTATTGCTCTGTGCGATGTGTGTACATTGCTTGTAGTTGTTGACATGTACTGTGTGATGGGTGTGTGACACACTCATTGAATGTGCTCCTGTTCTGTCTCCCACCCCTAGGTCCCTACAGGCCCTCCGGATTCCATTGCCATGCCACGCATCAGGTGCCCTTCCGCCCAAGGTGGCCGTTGTATTCCGTACAAATAAAACACAGGGCACAAACAGCAGTTAGTGAAAAAGGTGCATTTATTACAAACTGTGACATGTGATTGTGTGTAAGGTGATGACAAAAGTGGTGCGTGCAGTGACAATGAGCTGTCGGTCATGGCTGCGTGATGATCAGGGTGTACCCACTGGTTCTATGTCCATAGTCCAACACACACATGCCATCCAGATGGCTGTGTGGAGTGGGATCGTAGAGCAAGTCAATGCAGTGGCTGGTCAAGGAAGGCTGGCGGAAGGCTGGCTGGCTGCCTCACTTGCGACTGGAGCGTGCGAAGTCCTCCCGGGAGATCTGTTTCCTCTTCGGACGGCCCCTTCCACGTTTGGGAGGGGGGTGTGTGGTGGCGACCTGCTGGTGGTGGGTGAGGTGTGCTCACTGGCTGTGGACGCAGGGGAAGTGGACACTGCTGGCCGACCCTGCGCCCTAGCAGGTGGTGGCGGAGGTGGTGTTGCTGGCCTTGCCTGTGACCCCACCGCCACCACCAGCTGGCCCATGAGGTCCACGAGTTGGTCCATACGGGACACGAATTGGCCCATATGGGCGTCCATGGACCTCAGCACCCCCAGCACCTCCTGCGTGTCAGTAGCAGACCTGGCCCATTGTCCTTGGGCCTCTTCATAGGCCCCAAGGACTCTGGCCATTTGAGGCAGGG
The DNA here is from genome assembly GCA_963921515.1 of Calotriton arnoldi. Taxonomy (NCBI): domain Eukaryota; kingdom Metazoa; phylum Chordata; class Amphibia; order Caudata; family Salamandridae; genus Calotriton; species Calotriton arnoldi. The sequence continues at coordinate 4,663,624 of CAWUFW010000061.1, forward strand.
CATGGCTCCCAGGGGAGGCTGGCGTTTCCCTGACCCTGCTCCTCCTACCAGTCCTGCTGCCACCGGCCTGCCCACTAGCCACATTGCTCACCACGGTCCTTGCTGTGGCTCCCAGGGTGGATCCAGTCGGCCGGGCCACCACCTGCGCTGGGGCTGGTGCCAGCGAAGACGTGGTGGTGGTGGAGGCGGTGGTGGTCGGTGCGGCGATGGTGGCGGTTGCGGCAGTGGTAGTGGCCGCAATGACCGTGGGTGTGGCCGCAACGACAGTGGCAGCAGGGGACTGGGACTGTTCAGCATCCCTGGATGATGGGTTGGTGGGTAGGAGGGGTCCTGGGGAGCGGCTGGGCCCTGCCACGCCAGATGGGCCAGCTTGGTGGTCCGTGTCCGAAGAGGTGGACAGATCCTCCAGATCCGTGTGTCCTCGTTGGGGGCTTGTAGGCTGGCTGTGCTGGCTGCTGTCTCCATCCCCAGCGTCCAGCAGTTCGTCACCTGTGGAGAAAATGAGATTTGTTATTGTGTTGCACCTGGCGAAGTATGTATTAGTCGTCTGACATTGGCAGTTCGTGCAATCTCGTACATGGGTTTCCCGGAGGCGAGTGTGTGGCTGTGGCATCTGTAGTTGTGTGTGCTAGGCAATGGGACTGTGTGCTGTGCACATGTGGCATGGGACGGATTGCCATGCCGATGGGTGTGTTGCTTTGCCCCTACTCATTGTGACTCTGGTGTATGCGGGCTCCTGGCCCATCCTGGGTCTGGTTTGTACTTTGCTTTTGGAGTTCATATGGAACGCTTAGGAACGCATATGGCAACATGGGGGCCATGCCCCAGATTCGCATTTGGGATGGAATATGCTTTTGGGGTTCAAATGGAACGCTTAGGAACGCATATGGCAACATGGGGGCCATGCCCCAGATTCGCATTTGGGAGGGGATATGCTTTTGGGGTTCAAATGGAACGCTTAGGAACGCATATGGCAACATGGGGGCCATGCCCCAGATTCGCATTTGGGAGGGGATATGCTTTTGGGGTACATGCTGTGAGCCATGGGTGCCGAACGTGACATGTGTTGTGGCAGCATGACAGTGCATGGTCTGAGGTGTGTGCATGCCTGACATGCCCTGCATATTTGCTGTCTGTTGTGGTTACTGGACATGGCATTGGACGCATCGTTATGAGTGAGTGATAGTTGTGTGCCAGCCAACGTATTGCAGTTGTCCCATCTCCTTGGTGTGCATGCTGCCCTGTGCCATGTGCATCACTGCAGTGCTCGGGGGGGTGTGGCCCATGTTGTGTGTTGTTGCTCACAGTGTGTCGTGCGCTTAATTGACTTCTGGCACATGGTTGGTCATGGGCATGTGTCTTAGCGTGACTGCTGTATGTGTGGCAGCTGTGCGGATGACATGCCTTTCATGTGACTGGGGCTGACGGATGGGATGGATGGTATGTTGTATGTGCATGGTGTGTCTGTGAGTTTGATGGGTTCAGTGGTGTTCGTGTGCATTTCTGTTGTTCCGCTCTGTTGCGTCGAGTGTTGTTTGTCTTACATAGGCGTAGTTGTGGGGTGTGGGGTTGACAGGCAGTGGGGGCTACATGGACAGGACTTCAATGGTGTTTCGGTTGTGTGTGATGAGTTGCACAGTGGCTGCCGTGTGGGACTATATTCAGTGTGGCTTGTGCATGCAGACGTGGCTCCTTGGGTGTTGCTATGTCTGTGATGGGTCATGTGGGGTGTGAGTCTGCTGTTCATGTCCGTGTGCACATTGTTCACTTGTTCGTGACGGTGGGCGGTGCTGCGTGTCCGTGTGCTACGTGACATGTCCCATGTGTTGGTGGTGTTATGGTCCTCATGCCTCCAGTAATCCAGCCCTGTCCAGTTTCCCACCTGCAAGTTGTTCGTGCGTGCACTGTACTGGATGCCACATGGCTCTAAGCGGGGGGTGCTCCATGTTGCAGGTCTGTGGGGGTGGGGGGTGTAGTGGGTCGTGGGGGTGGCTGTACACCCACTGACACCGATTGCTGTGGACCGTGATGTCTGCCTTTCGGCTGTCGTTGTGCACTGCGGTGGCTGACACGTGGCTGTGGGGTGTGGGGGATGCTCCTCCTTGCTGTGCTGTGGGACTGGGGCCTGGTGTGTGTTGTACTTGGGCTGTCCACCGTCCCACCCACTGCACTTTGTGTTCCTGCCACTTACCTGTTACTTGTCGGTTAGTGCAGCTGTGGCGGACACATGGGTGTGGTGGGTGCTCGTTGTGGCGCTTCTGGCATATTTGGGGACCTGTTGGTGGTTACGTGGCTGGCTTAGTGTACACATGTCCCCACGCATCTTACAGTTGTTCGGTTTGGCCTGTGTGTGGTAGTGTCTGTTGCATGTGCGTGTGATGTGTTGTGTATTGTGTGCTGGACATGGGGGTGTTTGTCCCTGGGAGCTGTGGCATGGTGGTTGCGCATGTGAGTACATAGCGGTGTGCTAGTATACATTAGTTTGTACTTACCAGCCTCCACTCCCCCTGCTAATCCGGCGAGGATCTCCGGATGGATTACGACTCGCACCTTCTCCTCCCACGCTTTGAAGGTCTTAAAGAGCGCGGGATTCCCTCCGCCAGTGACGGCAGCCAGCTCTCTGTTTTTGCCCTCCTTCTTCTTGACCAGGCTCTTTACGTCATTCCAACGTTTGTTTATCTCGACTCTGTTCCTGGGCAGGGTCCCGACTGCATTGACCTGGTCTACGATCCGGGTCCACATTCTGTTTCTGGTGGCTAGTGGTGTGTGCTGGACCATGTTCCCATAGATTTGTGGGTACACCTTGATGATCTCGTCGACCATGACCGTCAGCTCCATGGGCGTGAACTTGGGCATCCTTTGTGGTGCCATGGTGTTTGTGGTGCTGGTGCGGTGTGTGTTGTGTAATGTGCAGGGGGTTTGTGGTGCCGGGGTGTGGTGGTGGTGGTGGTGGTGGTGGTGGTGGTGGTGGTGTTTGGTGGTGGTGGTGGTGGTGGTGGTGGTGGTGGTAGTGATGTGTGCGTTTCTGTGGTGTGCTGCTGTCCTTGCTGTGTCACTGTGTCCTCTCCTCTCCTCTCTGGTTTGCAATGTAGCAAGGGGTTGTGGTCTGTGGGAGTGCTGCTTTTGTACTCACCTATGTGGGTGTGTCCTCATGGTCTGTTGTTTTCAGGTGTGTTGTGTCTGGGGTTCTGGCCTTTGTATTTTTTGTTTGTCCGGGGGGGTGTTTTCGGGATGTGTACTGTGCTTGTGTATTTGTGTGTGCCTTGCTGTGTGGACTTGTTGGCCATGTTGTGTGCTATTGGTTTTGTGTGCGGATGGTTTCTGTGCAGGTACGTGGGCGCCATGGCTTCTGCCGTGTCGATTCTCATCGGCGTTGTTTGCGCTGGCGGGCGGTATATTTGTTGTTTTTCCGCGCTCATGGCGGTGCGATCGTAATTTCACGTGCGGTGTGTCGGCCGTGTGGGCGGGCGGTTTTGTGTTGTCGTGCGTGTTTCCGTCCGTGGCGGGCGGTTTGACTCCGACTCGGACGATGGCGGGCGGTATTTTGTGTGATTTTTCCGCCGATGGCGGTTTTCGGTTTGTGTACTCATAATGGCGTGGTCGGTGTTCAGGCGGTGTGTGCGGGCGGATTTTTGCCGCTTCCATGCCTGGCGGATTTTTTTACGCCGGGTATCGTAATGAGCCCCTAAGTGAGCTATTGCCCAGAGTCACATGGTGCTGAGCTGCCGCCGGAGCCGGGGATCGAACCGTGAGCCCTGTGCTCCGAAGTCAGCTTCCCTGGCAGCTGCACCACACCTCTCTTGTTTGGGGTGTGTCAGAACTTATTGGGGGGCCACGGGGCATGCAGGAGTTACTGGGTCACAACCATAGTTGTTGAGGTCCTTTTCCATTGCTGTTCCATATCCTCACCTTCTGTAGCCCTCACTGCAAAAGGAAAAATAATAATATCACCTTTCAGAACTTGACACTGATTGCGGAAAGGACAGTCATAGCCTCTCCAGGGAGGTAGTGTGGCTAGAGACTCAGAGATCAACAGTTACCAAGCAGCAAGCAATAATGAGCGTTCAATCCAGTGCTTTTCTTTAATAAAAGAGAAAAATACTTCGTTATATCAAAACGAAATGCGGCAAAAGGGCGTATGCCTGAATGCACAGGGTTGTGTAACAGGTGCTACATGGACCATGGTATAATCTCACTGGGGCAGATTCACTGTTATTAGCATAAGCAGATCTCTGCATCCCTAGGCCCTTAAATCAATTTTTTGGTGTACAGTCAGAATATCGAGTAGGAAATGTCGACTTGCAGTAATATCGAGTTGGAAATATCGAGATACAGAAATATCGACAGCAAGAATATCGTGGTCAAGAATTTCAAGTTTAAGGTAAGAAATATCGTTTTTAAAAATATCAGTCATTAATATCGTTTGCAAAAATATATTTGTTAAAAATATCGTTTTTTTAGTTAGTGTTATGTATTTTAGTATGTATTTTAAATGTATGTGTTTTATTTTTTTGTGTAAGTATTGCTTTTGTTTTTTAATATATGTGTTACATTTTTAGTAGTTATTAATTTTATTTTAATTAGATTTTGCTTTTTAGTTCCGTAGCAGGTTGGGGGTTTATAGGGGAATAGGGTGGGAAGTAATTTAATTATAATAAATTAAATATTAATTTTTATTTATTAGTATTTATTTAATTTTATTTTGATTAAATTTTGCGTTTTAGTTCCATAGCGGGGAATAGGGTGGGAAGTAATTTAATTATAATAAATTAATTAATATTTTTTATTTATCAGAATTTATTTAATTTATATTTTATAGTGTTAATTGTGGTAATTAATTTTTTGTTAATTAATTATTAATTGGTTGTTAATTTTTATTAATTAATTAATTGATAATTATGTTAATTGTGTTTTTTATTTTAGGAGCAGGTTGTGGGTTTATAGGGGAATAGGGTGGGAAGTAATTTAATTATAATAAATTAATTAATATTTTTTATTTATTAGAATTTATTTAATTTAGATTTTATAGTGTTATTTGTGGTAATTAATTTTTTATTAATAAATTATTAATTTGTTGTTAATTTTTAATAATTAATTAATTGGTAATAACGTTAATTGTGTTATTTTATTTTAGGAGTGGGTTGTGGGTTTATAGGGGAATAGGGTGTGAAGTAATTTATTTAAAAATTATTAATAATTAATTGTTAATTAATGGTAATTAAATAATTAAAAATTGATTATGGAAATTGTGTAATTAATTTGAGATGTGAGTTGTGGGGTTTATAGTGGTAAAGGGTGGGAAGTAAATTATTTTCAATTAATTAATAGGTTGTTGTTAATTGATAATAATTTAATAATGTAAAATTAGTTATGGAAATTGTGTAATTATTTTTATGTGTGTGTTGTGGTGTTTGTTGGGGTAGAGGGTTGAAAGTATTTTAAGTTGTATTAATTAATAATTATTTGCTCATTATTATTCATTTATTAATTGATACATTTTTATGGTAATTGTTTACTTTTATTTTGTGTGTGGATTTTGGTTTTATAGGGGAAATGTTTGGTGAGTAAATTAATTTTTATATGTTTTAATTTGATTTTTAATTAATAATATTTGTTTATTTGATAATTAATTATATTAATTATGGAGGTACAGTTTTTTTTTTAAATTTAGATGTGTGTTGTGAAATGTGTGGTGTTATAGGGTATGAAATAAAAAATATTGATTTTGTGTATTAATGTTTTTGATTATAATTAATTTATATTAAATATAGTTATTTGTTTGTAAAATATTTTTTAAATTTTTATAACGTTTGTAGGTAATGTTTAGATTTGTTTAACATTATAATATGTTTCTATCTTTTGTAATTTTTAATATTTTTATATAATTTTTATTTTTGTGTTATTAACAATTTTTGTATTGTAGTTGATATTTTGTTTCTTTTTTATTTTGAATTGACTTTGTTGGGAATATTCATTTTAACCCTCTGCTATTCAACACTTTCCCTACTGTTCCATTCACTGGAGTGGGAATAGTAATTTGTACCCTTCCGCTATCCAACACTTCCCCTACTGTTGCACTGACTGGAGTGGGAATAGTAATTTTTACCCCTCCGCTATCCAACACTTTCCCTACTGTTGCACTCACTGGAGTGGGAATAGTAATTTTTACCCCTCCGCTATCCAACACTTTCCCTACTGTTCCATTCACTGGAGTGGGAATAGTAATTTTTACCCCTTCGCTATCCAACACTTTCCCTACAGTTGCACTCAATGGAGTGGGAATAGTAATTTTTACCCCTCCCCTATCCAACACTTTCTCTACTGTTGCAGTAGTTGGAGTGGGAATAGTAATTTTTAGCTCTCCCCTATCCAACACTTTCCCTACTGTTGCACTGTTTGGAGTGAGAATAGTAATTTTTACCCCTCCGCTATCCAACACTTTACCTACTGTTGCACTCACTGGAGTAGGAACAGTAATTTTTACCCCTACGCTATCCAACATTTTCCCTACTGTTGCACTCATTGGAGTGGGAATAGTAATGTTTACCCCTCCGCTATCCAACACTTTCCCTACTGTTGCACTCACTGGAGTGGGAATAGTAATTTTTACATCTACGCTATCTAACAGTTTTACTACTGTTGCACTCAATGGAGTGCAAAATGTAAGTTTAAAAATTATTAAATATTTTAATAATTTAATTTATAATATAATGTTTTTTTATTAGATTTTATGTTATAGGTGTATTTATATATATATATATATATATATTTATTTGTTAATTTTTATATATTTATAATATTTTAAAATAAATTATAGTTATTAGTTTATTAATTGTTTTACAGTAAATATACATTTATATATTACTATATGTACGTTTAATTTTTTAAATTAAATTAATTTATTATATTTGTTAAAATGTACATTACATCTAAATAATTTTTTTAAGTTAATTTTATTATTTGATTTATTTAACATTATTTTTTATATATAAAAAATATCGATATTTTGTACTTCGATATTTTTAACATCTATATATTTTTTTCGATATTTTTGTACTTACCATTATGAAGATAGGAGGTCGATATTTTTGACAACGATATTTATGTCACAATATTTCTGTAGGTCGATATTAGTGTTGTCGATATTGTGTCAGTGATCCCAATTTTTTAATGACCCAGTCACTGGCAATGGGGATTGTAGTTTTTCCTGAAGCCAAAAATGTCCTAATATCAGGTGAGCATAGGTTTGAGAGTCCAGAAGTTACCTAATCTAGCAGCAGCGAGTTCCCCAGCATGAGGCCCTTACTAGGGAGTGCGTGTGCAATGGCCCTGCCTTCCTTTGATGTTGTTTGGGAGCCTCCGTACAGACAACAATTAGGCAGTGGGTGCAGCTGCAGGCTCCAGTGTGGGTATAAATACATTCTTATTTGAAAAGCTAACCACAGTGTTATGTTTTAAATCCTGAGTTTGTCCTTCTCCAGACCAAGTACTCTTAAAATATACTGCCTACCAGTATGGATGTTGTGTGACACCCCCACCTTGCCCTTTGTGTCTTATATAAAATTTCCTGTTCACTGATTTACATAGGTATGACTCATTGTTTCTGTATAATGTGTGTGTTGTAAGTTGCTCTGACACCCTATACTGGCATAAGTAGGACTATAAAACAAATGAAATACGTGTGAGAGAGGATCTATGGAGATATGAGGGGCACTGTTAGAGAGTGGTAGTGAGGGAATTCGTGAAGAAGGTCATGAGGGGTGCCAACAAAGGGGCCGATTCCGATTCGTGTCGGTAATTTCTCCGACCGAGCCGGCCTCGGAGAGATTTCCGACCGAATCGGACCCGTGCAGTCCGACCGAACGAGTCCGATGCATTCGTATGCCACCGGACACGAGTCGGTCGGACTCCCATTGAACTCAATGGGAGCCGGTCGTACAACGCGTACGCGGGCTCCCATTGCCTCAATGGGTGCGAGGCGGACAAGGGCGCCCCCTACAGCGAGTACGCCGCGAAGCGCTTTGTGGCGTACACGCACAGGTAGGGGGGACCCATGGGTCCCCCCTGTGTGCGCCTCGCACGGGTACGCGTACAGGGGGGTCCGACACGGACCCCCAAAGTATGGCTCCGACAGCGAGTTCGAGTCGGACGGCGCGAGTCGGTCGGAGCGGTCGAGGTGCGCATCGTACTTACCCGGCCGGAAAACGTCTCCATTGCGCGGTGCGAATCGGGTCCGAGCGAGTCGGTCGGAGCGGTACGATCCGGGAACCAGTCGGTCGGAGCGGTCGGGTCGCCCGGACGAGTCGGTCGGCGAATACGCATCGTACTCGCTCGCCCGGACGCGCGTACGACTCGGTCGGAAAATAGGGCTCCGGATCGGATCCGGTAAAACCGAATCCGATTCGGAGCACTACCGGCCGAGATCGGAATCGGCCCCAAAGATTGTTCCACTGGGTACCACCAGCACCAATGCCAGCACTGTGCATCACTCCCGTTTTAGTCCACACTTCAGGGCTGCCCCTTCCACCTGGGCACAGTGTCTGGGCTCCTCTGGACAATTTCCTCCTGAAGAGGCAGCTCATGCCCCCTCTCTCAGCAAAAGACTGGGGGTGAGTGTTTGATTTGCTCTAACGCTCCGTCCATCATCCCCTTTGGTATCGCCCTCTCTCAGCAGGCAATCAGACTCCAGTACCATGGCTGTCCCAAAGTTTCTTCAGCAGCTCTTTGCAGACTTTCCATGTGATGTTCCCTCATTTCTGTGAGAATGCCCACCAGCAAAACCAGCCCTGACTCTCAGGAAGTGATACTCTGCTGAGTACCACCATGTCAGTCAGTGAGAAGTCTAGAACCACGGTATTTCCAGACACTTAGGGGTCGATTCCGATTCGGGCCGGAAAAAGCACCGACCGACTCGGAGCCGGAATTTATTCCGACCGACACGTACCTGTGGCGCCCGACACGCCAAGTACGATGCAAAGCGTGCAAAATCCGACCGACACGTACCGAACCCAAGCCGAACGACCGAGCCGCACGGAAAACAGCAATCCGGCCGGAAAAACACGCGAATCGAACCGACCGACACGCACCCGGAACAAATCCGACAGAAACGTACACGCGAACTCCAAACCGCAAAGTACGATGCAAGGCGCGAAAACCACGACCGAGTCGGACGGAGGACAAGCCGTACGACCGACACGCATACAAAACCGAGCCGAAGTAACACAAAACACCGCGACCGACGCGTACGCAGCATAGAAAACTGCACAAACACAACGTGAACGAAACGGAGAACACCGTACGAGACAAATGCAGGGTCCGACTCGGTCACAAGAACGTTTCCAACATGCACAGACAGTACAAAGGAAAAATGACACAAAAAAAGGCCAAACAAGCAATTACAAAGCCAATAAATACTGGGGGGGTGGGGACAGAGAACAAAGACACACCCACAACTCCACCCATATAAAGGACACAAATCCCAACCATGATCCTTTGCAAATGCCATTCCACTGCCAGCACCCAACAGACAGCAACCACACACCCACAGCTCATCCCTCACACAAGCCACACACCATCAGCACACCAACAAATACCTACCTCACATACACCCAGCAAAACACACACTCACACTCACACACCCTCACCTGCACACCAACACACACATCACTCACCATCACCATGCCCCCCAAGAAGAATCACAAGTTCCTAGATTGTGAATTGGAAGTCATGGTAGACGAGATCCTCAGGGTAGAGCCACAGCTGTTTGGCACACTGGTCCAACATACCCCCATCTCCCAGAAAACCAAGATGTGGGAGAGGATCATCAACAGGGTGAACGCACAATCACCATGTCTGCGCACAAAGACCGACATCCAGAACAGGTGGTATGACGTGCGCAGGAGGGTACGGGACCTGCTCAAGAAAGACTACCTCCTGAGCCAATACACCGGCAGTGGCCCTCCTGCCAAGCCAGTATACCTCAGGCCCTGGGAGGAGAAGGTGCGGGCCATCCTTCCGCCAGTGAGCGTATATGGACTAGAGAACATCCCAGAGCCTGGTGAGTACACAACAAATGTACACAATATTCTGCCACAATACACACACACATCACTGTCAAGGGGAGGGTCAAACCATGCACTCATAGCAATTACACAGCAACCAGAACAGAATCATCCCAAAATGTGTATGTCAGTCAGAGAAACACAACACATGCCATCTCAAAGTTACATTCAACCGTGCCATCACATGTACAAACACAACTACAACTACAGCTAGGCAGTGGCACAAATAGAACTAACAAACACATCCAGACATGTAGCCACCACAACAACACCAACACACAGTGAAGACCACTGAAAGGAAGGAATTCTGTGTATGCTGGCCAAGTCAGTGTAGCCAATAGCATCATGGGAGTCGTAGTCACACATATTGCCCCCCCACAACTGTCCCATCAACACCACCATGAACCATGCGCACATCACAGGGAGTGGAGAAGGACTCACAAGATGGCTGACACTGGCAACTGCTGTGGGGAGCACAAGGCCCTGCTGGCAACTGTGCACCAACAAACAGCAGGACACCACTGACTGACATCCTGAGAGACAACTTCCACTCCCTGCAATGGAAGCACGTTCCATGGAGGGATATCTGGCTGGCTGGGTGGGAAGGAGGACTCGCACCACTGACCATAGTCACAAGCACCTCCCCTCACACCCCCCTCAACACAAACTCCACAGAACCCACCTGGTAGAATGCAATGCCTCCCATCCTAACTCAAGATCCCACAAAGAACCACCACCCTGGGTTATGTTGTGTGAAGCACAGGGACACTCTTGGGACTTTTAGCCAAACAACTGCCAGGACAACACTCCCAGCCATCCTGTCAGCACAGCCAGCCCACCCCACAGGGAAGCAGAGTCAAAAGGAAGGAAGCATGGGCATGCTGGGAAGGGGGTGGAGGCAATAGCATGATGGGAGTGGTAGTCACAGATATTGCTCAGCCTCACAACTGGCCCATCAACACCACCCTGAACCATGCTCACATCACAGGGAGTGGATAAGGACACACAAGATGACTGACACTGGCTACTGCTGTGGGGAGCACAAGGGCATGCTGGGAACTGCACACCAACCAACAGCAGGACACCACTGTCAGCCATCTTGCCATTGACCTCACACCCACACACACTGAACTCCCCACAAAAGCAAGTAAGTATGGGAATGCTGGGAAGTGGGGTGGAGGCAATAGCATGATGGGAGTCACAGTCACAGACATAGCTCACCCCCACAACTGTCCCATCAACACCACCCTGAACCATGCTCACATCACAGGGAGTGGAGAAGGACTCACAAGATGGCTGACACTGGCTACTGCTGTGGGGAGCACAAGGCCCTGCTGGCAACTGTGCACCAACAAACAGCAGGACACCACTGACTGACATCCTGAGAGACAACTTCCACTCCCTGCAATGCAAGCACAGTCCATGGTGGGATAACTGACTGGCTGGGTGGGAAGGAGGGCCGGCTGTCAACCAAATACAACCAATGCAGACCATGTTCACACCCCAACAAATACATAGAAATGCCCAAATAATGCAGGACAATGTGCCACACCAATATCAACCCCTGACTGTGACGACTTAGGACAATGCAATATACAGGCCCGCACCCAGAGGCACAGTCACAACTGTCAGGTGTGTCAACCATTGATGCCTGCAGAAACATAACATACATTGTGTGTGTCTCCCAAAAACAGGTGATGATGGGGACACAGCAGCAGACGCTGAGGAGTCCCAGTCCCAGGCTCAAGAGGATGCAGAGCTCACTGGTGTCGTACAGCCTCTGCCCTCCTCGGACGAAGAAGACCAACCTGGCACATCCGGTGCAAGTCTACATGCAGCACCAGCAGGACCACCAGCTGCAGCACCAGCAGGACCACCAGCTGCACCCCCTGCACCCACCCCTCCAACGATTGTCACCACAAATACCATCCCTGCCGACATGGACAGAACAAGGAGCAACACCAGCACAGGGACCCTGGACCAACCTGGGGCCATGGACACCACCACCACCACCAACCCCCAAGGTGGACCAGGGTCATCTGTGCGTGCCACTACACGCACTGCACATGTCAGCAGGGGTGGTGGGAGGGGTGGGAGACAGAGGTCGCTGCTTGCAGAGGTTGCTGGTGTGCATGATGACCCACAACTGGTACGCATAGCTGATGCGTACCAGTCCAGCACCGGAGATCTCAGCCAGGTAGTGGGGCTCCTCAGAGACATGAAACAGCAGCAGGCTGCCCATCATGCCCGCTTGGACTCTCACATGTCCCACGTGGAGTCACACATGTCCCGCGTGGACTCACACATGTCCCGCGTGGAGTCCAAGTGGGATGCACTGCATGAGATGACGGCGGTGCACAGGGACATTTTACAATGCCTCCGCCAGATGAACAGCAACCAGTCCACACCTCCCTGTGTGCCAACAACATCTGGTGCTGAACAAACTGCAACTGCCACAGGGCGGGAGGATGACTCTGGCGGAGAGTCCCCTGCACCGCAGCAGCCTGTACTTGAGGGGCCCCCCCAAAGAAGAGGGGTCGTCCGAGGAGGGGCAAGTGAGAGGCCGATGGCCAAGCGCAACTCCCAGGAAGCCTGAACCTGTTCTGGATGTTTACCTTTGTGCACAGACTGTTCACCCTGTTGACGGCAACACTACTCCCACACATTGCATGGGGAGTACAAGTTGGACCAATGTCTCAGACAACTGTGGCCCAGATACTGGGGATTTTGTCTACCAGGACTTTCAATTCACCTAGGAACTTCTGATTGCAAGATTTATGTACAGCACTACCCATCCTATGCACTATTCACACAAATGTATCACAATAAACACACTAATACACCATACTTGCCTCTGTTGTGATTCCAACGTGGGTGCTGTTATGGGGATGATGAACTGCAAAATTACACTGTGTATGCGAACTGCAACAGCAAGTACAACACAGGCATGTGAGTAAAGGCAACGTGACACATATGAGGGAGACACACCACCAGTGCTACACAACACATACACACCTAGGCCATCTGACTCATTGCCTACACTGATGTTGCCAGGGAAGACGGTGCAATGCACAGACACCACACCCATTCCCAGTTGTAGTCAAGTAGCCCACAGGTGCAGTAAGCAAATGGCAGTCAAATGTGTGACCACAGACAACGCACATCACAAAGTGAAGCACAGGTTTATTACACAGTTGCAACATGTCGTAACCACTACAGATGCAAGGTAATCCCACCTGGCAGCGGGCACACAGTCAACAACTGTAGACGGAAGGAAGTCCATGGGTGTGGCGCACATCACCTGTAGGGACACAACAGCTACCACCCTGGAAGTGCAATCACGTCGTCGGTGGACACAGTTGACCAAACGAATCTGAAAGTACCCTGTGAAGGACAGAAATGACACACAGTCAAAAGCAATGGAGAACAGGACAGAACAGCAAAACTCATGCACAATACATGTTACAAGATACCCACCCAGAACCAAGTTAGCATGTCAACACTGTTGGGGAGTACAGCCCACCTGTAAGCACACATCGCAACACACATCCAGTCAAGTAGCCCATGGACACACTCCAACAGCACCAGAGCACCACCTACACATATCATGCCAACTCACATCATTGACATGACACCTCAGGATACTCACATTCAGCTAAAGAAGTTGGTGATGAGCTGTGTGCGGACATCACCCTCATCATCATCATCATCATCACTGGCATCGTGGTCCAGGCCAGGATCCTCCACAGGTGGCGGATGTTGGTCATTGTCATCCTGGATGAGAGGCAACTCCTTCCGCACTGCCAGGTTGTGGAGCATGCAGCAGACAATGATAATCTTGCACACTTTCGCAGGGGCATATGGGAGGGACCCTCCGGTCTTGTCCAGGCAGCGGAAGCGGCTCTTCAGGAGACCAAAGGTCCGCTCAATCACTCTCCTGGTCCGACCATGTGCCTCATTGTAGCGCATCTGGGCTGGTGTCACTGGGTTCCTGAGGGGTGTCAGCAACCACGGCATGTTGGGGTATCCCGAGTCACCTACGGACAGACAAGTGCACATTAGCTGACTTGGAAAAGTGGGCGGAATACTACAGATCAGATCACACACAATGGCACAAAGTCAGTACACACCGACAAGCCAGGCACGCTGGTTCTGCATCTGTGCCATCATCCTGGGGATGCGACTACTCCTCATCACAAAGGCATCGTGTGCTGAACCAGGGAAACGGGCACACACGTGTGTGATGGTCATATCTGCAAGACACACCACCAGTGCATTGACCGAGTGGTAGTGCTTGCGGTTCCTGTAGGCCTGCTCCTGGGCCTGTGGTGGTACCAAAGCCACATGTGTCCCATCAATGGAGCCAATGACATGCGGCATCCTCCCCAGGGCATAGAAGTCACTCTTCACGTCAGTGAGTCGTCGCAGTCTAGGGAAATAGATGTACCGGTTCAGGAATAGCAACATTGCCGCCAAAACATCGCGGAGCACACGGCTCAACATGGTCTGTGACATCCCACCAGCAGTCGCCACAGTATGTTGGAAGGTACCGGTGGCAAAGAAGTGTAGGGCTGCCATCACCTTCACCTTGGGGGTCAGCGCTGTAGGATACGGCCGGCCAGGCTGCAAATGTGGGGCCAACTGCCCTGCCAAATCCTCAATCAGCTGCCTGGTGAAGCGGTACCGTCGGATGCTGTCCCGTTCCACCATCGTTGCCAGGTCTGGGAATGGTCGATGGACAGCAGGAGCCCTGCAGTGCAGAGGAGAAGTAAGCAAGATTGTCAGTCAGCCCACATATGCGGCATTGAACACACTCAATATCCCAACATACATCATTATGAGGCACAACTACATGAAGTGTGCAGTTCCATAAGGACATGTATGGTACATACATGGCCAACATCTGTCATCACGGTCCAACAAGTGGCATCAATAAGTCCCAGGTTGGCCCATTGGATATCATGAAGCCGTGTCACAGTTCCCATCTCCTGCTGCCGTGTCACAATCACCCCCCACAGTGACATGTGAGGACAGATGTGCCCCAGGCATCACAGCTCAACGACAGGTACATTCCCAGGGACCCTGTATTGCCACATGGACACTGGCATTACATGGAGTATCATGTATACACCACAGCAAAACAACTATGACCCCCACAGGTAGTGGTCCCACTTGCCACTGCAGGACAGACATGGACGTCTGTGACACACACACGCACAACATCAAAGTCCATGCACACACAACCTGGATGTGGAGACTGTCTCCCATTGTGCACATGAAATCAGAGACATTGTAAACACTACATGCACACAGACTGTGGAGGATCATCACTATTGTGCCACTGGGACACCCTGGCTCAAACATACCGTCCCACATGGGACTCACGGGGTATGTGACATGACATACACATACACCACAGTGAAATGTGACCATGGCACATGCACAGATATGAACAGTTGCACATCACAGTGGTCATGTACACGTAACACCCAGGATCCTGTCCCCATGAACACGTGCACAGCCTGGGGGTGGCTGCCCCCAGGTGACACCCACAGGACAACATGTACACCAACATACACACAATAGGAAATGCAGCCTTACATGCCTTATCATACAGTTTGGACAGGCTGTCGTGTTGTAGGTGTGCCCCTCACTCCCTGGGAGCTATCTGTGGCTGGCATATGTCCATCTGAGACAGGCATGGTGACATATGCCAGTCACTTGTACAGGGATGCGTTGAACAGCAATGGACCGATCGGTGCACCCGGCCGGACCATTGCATTCAATGTGTGCAGGTACGCGTTGTACCCCTGTACGCGTTGATCAGCAATGGACCGATCGGTGCCCCCGGCCGGCCCATTGCATTCAATGTGTGCAGGTACGCGTTGTACCCCTGTACGCGTTGATCAGCAATGGACCGATCGGTGCCCCCGGCCGGCCCATTGCATTCAATGTGTGCGGGTACGCGTTGTACCCCTGTACGCGTTGTACCGCAATGGACCGATCGGTGCCCCCGGCCGGCCCATTGCATTCAATGTGTGCGGGTACGCGTTGTGCCCCTGTACGCGTTGTACCGCAATGGACCGATCGGTGCCCCCGGCCGGCCCATTGCATTCAATGTATTCAGGTACGCGTTGTACCCCTGTACGCGTTGATCAGCAATGGACCGATCGGTGCCCCCGGCCGACCCATTGCATTCAATGTGTGCGGGTACGCGTTGTGCCCCTGTACGCGTTGTACCGCAATGGACCGATCGGTGCCCCCGGCCGGCCCATTGCATTCATTGTGTGTGGGTACGCGTTGTACCCCTGTACGCGTTGTACCGCAATGGACCGATCGGTGCCCCCGGCCGGCCCATTGCATTCAATGTGTGCGGGTATGCGTTGTGCCCCTGTACGCGTTGTACCGCAATGGACCGATCGGTGCCCCAGGCCGGCCCATTGCATTCAATGTGTGCGGGTACGCGTTGTACCCCTGTACGCGTTGTACCGCAATGGACCGATCGGTGCCCCCGGCCGGCCCATTGCATTCAATGTGTGCATGTACGCGTTGTACCCCTGTACGCGTTGTACCGCAATGGACCGATCGGTGCCTCCGGCCGGCCCATTGCATTCAATGTGTGCGGGTACGCGTTGTACCCCTGTACGCGTTGTACCGCAATGGACCGATCGGTGCCCCCGGCCGGCCCATTGCATTCAATGTGTGCGGGTACGCGTTGTACCCCTGTACGCGTTGTACCGCAATGGACCGATCGGTGCCCCGGCCGGCCCATTGCATTCAATGTGTGCGGGTACGCGTTGTACCCCTGTACGCGTTGTACCGCAATGGACCGATCGGTGCGCACCCATTGACAATGGCCTTGCCTGGCAACGGACGCGTTTTCGAAATTCGAACGAGTCGGTTGCTGGAAATTCAGTTAGTCACCCACAACAATGTTGCAAAATCATGTATGTCATGAAGTTGAAGATTTGAAGGATGCCGTGGGCGTGTATTGGTGCTGCTATTCCATGGATTGGCCAGATTCAGAAGATGCAAACGACTTGGACCTATCACTTTGGACACAAGGGACAGTATCTGCCTCTCCAGCACATATATATTGCTGGCTGTTCCCCTGAGAGCTCACTTGCCTGCACTACATGCTCCAGGACGACATCTGCCACTGCACTGCTGCTGTCTCTGCCCCTCTGGACCCTGCAATGGCACGTACTGTGGAGAGAGCCCCAGCCTTCAGCCTTGAGGAGAACCAGGCCCTGCTGGACAGCCTACTTCCACAGTACAGCAAGCTGTATGGGACACCAGGGGAGCAGGTGAGTGTTCTGTGCACTGCCTTTCTGAATGTGCATTTTGTCTGACTAGCAAGGCTGAAAGTCTGCACGCCACTGGCTAGCAGGCTCACTGAGTAGTTGTCACCCCCCATAGTGTGTAGTGACATGCACTGGACAGGTATGGTGCAGTGACAGTGCATTTGAACAAGGTTTTACTTCCCATGCAATGATACCATGTAGTGACGTCTGGCAAACTGTCCATGGGCAGCGTTGCACTGCCTGTGTACATCATGTGCCCCTGTGAATGAGACATGTATATACAACTGTGTCATGCACGGATATGTTGCATGTGTAGTAATGGCCTTTTCACTTTGTCATCCTGACAGGTTAATGCCCATCGGAAGCAGGAGATCTGGAAGGACATCGTCCGGGCTGTCCGGTCCGTGGGAGTCTACAAGCGCCGGATCCGCAACTGCCAGAAGAGGTGGCAGGACCTTCGGGGGCTGGACCCGGAGGATTGCACGGGTCCAGCTGAAGCTGTCGCCTCCTCGCAGGAGGGGCGGAACACGGACCCTGACCCCCCACATGCTCCAGATCCTGGCGGTGGTGTTTCCAGACCTGGATGGGCAGCTGAAGGCCAGACAGCAGCAAGGAGGGGGTGAGTCAAAGACTGCACTGTGAACTCTGTATTACATGCTTTGTGCCCTCCTCTGGCCTGGTTCAACTGCCACAGTACAGCAGTCATGTTGTCCAGGAGCCATGTCCCTCTATTGTGCACTGCCCACTCCTCATCTGATACCCAGGTGTGGCCCTTACATTCAGGGAATTGTGTCACTTGGGACTGTGTCCTTGCAGTTTGCTTCACTAAAGGTGGGGGACAGCATCTGTTTCCCTAACTCTGTTGTGGGCATCATGGGTGGGTCCATTGTTCACACAACGCCTGTGTTCGGACATGTAATCTGCGTGTTGCTTTGATATGCGGTCCACTTGCTGAGCCACCACATGTGCCTGGGGTATGTGGCACACGCCCATGCAGCGGGTGGGAACAATGTTTGGGCCCCAGGAGTGTGCAGATTATGTGTGTCACACATACATAGCCAGCTATCCACTGTCCAGGGCTCATCCCTCATTCATGTGGGGCAGGACAGTCATGCCTACTCCAGGCCATGTAATGCACTCTGTACTCCCACTCCCGCATATCAGCTGACACATTGTGCGCAGTGATTTGACCCCTCAGGTGTCTGCCTCTGTGTCAGTGTGCTGTGGATTAGTTGCCAGGACTGCTGGGGTGTTTCTCGGTAGGGGCTCAGCATGCCACTGGAGATGTGACCATAGGAGACAATACTTGTGTGTCACATAGGTGTTTGATCAGCTGCCCGTGCAGACTGGGGTATGCGAATGTGAAGTCCAGGCAGCTGTTCCCCATTCACAGCAGATTGTGAGGGGCTCAGGTTCAGAGGGTAGTGTCACAGGTCTCCCATATGTCCAATCGGTATGACCTGGACAGATGAGGGTTAAGATGATGTGTTGTGTGGGGGATGTACATGTGCACTTGTGCAGCTCCAGGACTTGCTTTCCCCATGACCTACTATTGTGACACAGTGCAGAGTGTTGTTGTCTGGCTGCCAAGTCATACATCACTGAGACAGTGATGTATGACTTAGCAGTCATGCCTCCGCCATGGCATGTGTCTAATTATTGGTGATCCTGCAGGGAAGTGACATGTGCTACATGCACACCATTGTGGCGATGGCTATCAGGACATGGGTGCATCATGGTGTCTGTCGCTGGTATGCATCACATGCATATCCTATTTGACTCTGGGCGTCCCTTTCATCCGGAAACCTGTACTGACTCAGTGGCAAGAGTTGTGATGTGTGCATGTCCACATGCTACACCGTGTCCTCTGCACTGTCCAACTACTGTGTAGTTGGTGCATGTGTCCACACTGGGGTGTTGCTATCCAACAGACACCAGACAGATGGGTGCAAGGCCATGTGGGATGTGAGTGCCATGGTTGGCATCAGACTGACAATTGGCTTCTCCTGTTCAGTTAGGGCACTTTTAGCAATGTACAACTAATGATGCCAGGGCTTGCTCTGTAATGTGCTGTGCTCACAGTGGTGTGTGCGTTTGGTGCAGGTGATTGATGTCTGCCTGTTTCCCCATTGTTTGCAGATACATCCACAGCCACGGAAGGGGACAGCTCCATGGACCAGGAGGAGCCGGAGAGCCAGACTGGGTCAGCAGCCGAGGAGTGGTCGGAGGGACCCAGTGGCACGGAGGGCGAGGGGAGCCACACCGAGGAGTCCTCAGCACCATCCACCTCAGCTGAGGACCAGAGCAACTCGGAGGATGACTCCCTTATGGAGGCGGGTGTCAGCAGCCACCACACCCCAGCTAGTGTTGCTGTCCCCGCCACCACCAGCACCACCACCGCCCTCCCATCGGCTCCCATTCCCCAGGTCCGTGGAGGCTCCCATGTTCGGGAGCGTGTCTCCTTTGGGCCAGGCACCGCACCCCCTGCCCCTGTGTCCCCTGCTGCCCTGAGTGAGGAGTCTGTGTACCTCCTTCGCCAGCTCCATGTAGGGCAGACAGCCATGCTGAGTGTCCTCCATGCGCACACCGCACTGTTGACTCAGCTGGTGTCGTTCATGGAGGGCATCTCATCGGGCATGTCTGACCTACAGAGGGGCAATAGGTCCATGGACTCCTCCCTGACGGCAGCAGTGTCCCTCCTCAGACAGTCCCTCACCCCTCCTGCCTCTGCTCCATCCACACTCCCCAGCACCTTACCCGTCCCAAGCACACACACACCGGCACAGGCACACACCAGCACACACACATCCAGCACACAGACACACACGCCACAAACAAAACGCACACGCACGCACAGTCAGGGGACTGAAACCAGACTCACAGGGGATGGGGCCCTGGAACACACACACGCATCCACGAGCACTGCGCAGTCCTCAGTTGCCTCTCCCTCCAAAACACCCTCCCTTGCCTCACCTGCAACCCCAAAGACCCAGCGGCTCTTCCTCAGTGACCTCGGCCTCTTCCCCTCCGATCCAGCTGATACAGCATTCAGGGGGAAGAGGAAGCCCACCCACACAGAGCAGAGTGCCCCTCGCCCCCGGACACCCTCCCCCAGGCACAGACAGACTGAGGCCCCCACCCGCAAGTCCCCCGGAGTCGTAAGAGCAAGACCCCGCCGCCGCCCTGCAGCTCAGGCACCAGGTCTCCTTCCTCCATCCCTCAGGCCCCCACTCCACAGGTGCCCCCACCACACCCTGCCCCAGGTTCCCCCACCCACAGATATACCATCCCCAAGAGGATCCGGCCTTCTCCCCCTGTCACTTGCTCTCCCGGCACCACACCCCCGCTGCGCTTGTCTGTGCCACTGATGTGGTGAGGGTGTCCTCCCCCTCTGTCCAGCCCACCTTGCCTGTTCCCCATTCTCCTCCCCTGGTGGTAGGCACTGCAGTGGAGTCCACTACCACCCTGTCTGACTTGGGCACTGCAGTGGCGGACCTGTCCACTCCATCTGCAGGGTCCACTGCAGTCGTGCCGGCACCCACAACATCTGAGTCATGCCCCCCAGTTGTGCCGGCACACACCATGTCAGACACCTCCACTGCAGTTGTCAGTGGCTCTCCAGCACCCACCACCCCTTCCCTGCTTCCTCCTGGTGAGCCATGATCCTGTCCCTGCGGTGCCTGGCCTGCCCCCCGGTTGCCCCTCCTAGTGGATTGTCCCTGGTTTTGTGCAGGCATGCGTAGGGTGACATCTGCCACTGTCACCCAGTTTGGACTTTGACAATGGACTGGCCATTGGCCTTTGTGTTTTTTCTGGACTTTGTTTTCATTACACACATATGCTGAATAAAGCAACTTTCTGTTCTCTAGTGCTTATGCTTCTGATGTACATGTTGTTGATGATGCTAACCATGCCCTTGCTGCAGTGATGGTGATATTTGGTCTCATGATAATGAAGTGTTACTGTGCAGGAACCCATGTGGTCCAGGGGGAATGTGTCCTATCCTGTGGTGTATCCATGTCATCCATAGCAGCATCTGAGGGTGTCATGTGTTCAGTATTTGGCAATGGGATTTCCTACTTAGATTAGCTATTTCACATCTGTGGCTTCCACCCCTGCACATCTGTTGTGCCTGCCATTGTTCAATTCGTCTACTTCCCTGACCGTGTGGCCATCTCCACTGGACATGCAGGTTTGGGCATCAATGGGGAAGGACTCATCCGTGTTGTCAGTGCAACATTGCTATACAAGTGTGTTGGATCTGTGCTGATGATTACGTTGGCACTTCCATGACCAGGCTGATGTGACGGGAGCCCTCATTTGGTGCTAATTGTTGATTGTGTGACCAAGTGCTCAGCTGACATGATGGGGCCCTACTGAGGCAACATATGGCACAGCTTTCCTCACACAGGAGTGGAGTCCCCTCATGGCAGTGTGTACTCCTGTGACATTGCCTGCGCCCAAGGTGTGTGTTGTATGTGCATGTCTGTGTGTTCACTTCCGTTTAGCTGTGCATGCTGTGATCCCTAGTGTTGTACCTGTTTGTGATGCTTGCTGAGTTGACCTATGTTCCCCCAAAGTCTTCTCCCTGGGTTCTCTGTGATGTGGGTGCATGGCACATTACTGGTCATCAGGGTGTCACCCATAGGTGTGTTTGCTGTCAGGGCTGAGTTTGTGTGCAGACGCAGATGGGTCACAGTCAGGTTTCCCCTTGGCACTTGTTGTTTGCCCCTGTCATGTGATTTCCAGTTTGTGTTATCTTTCAGTGATTGTGAGACGTTGTGTGTGTGACTGCTGGCACTCCTCAGGGTCCGGGCTGCAATGTTGGTTGTTGTCTATGTGTGTTCTTTGTGGGTGACCTTGGCTTCTTCATTGGTGTGTGACTGTGGCTGGGATCCCATTGGTTGGTGTGGTATTGCCGTCATGTCCATGTACAGCGTAGTGTGCAGTGTGTCAGACATTCAGGAGTCTTGTTGAGTGGCCATGTGTGATGTGTTTCTGCACCTTGGTTCCCACCCACCACCCTGGAATAGTCATGGGTGCATGTGCAATGTCACCAGTGCATGTGTGCTTCACTGCTGCACATTGTTGGAGGTCGAGGGGTGTGGTGTTAAGTGTGTGCAGATGAGAGTTGTTGCCCGGCTAGGCCCCTGCCTCCATGTTGGCCTTGGCTTACTGGCCATGCTGTTTGATTTGTGCTTGTGTAGGTGTGATGGTAGTTTGTTGCTCAGGACACATGACTGTGGTTCACAGTGTGAACGACATTTAGCTTTGTCATCAGAGTGGGATTGTAATGCAGCCCAGGGTCACCACATTATGGGGGCCCTGGGGGTAGTGCTGTGGTGTGTCTGTGTCTTGCTGTGTCAGTTGCTGTTCCTACGTGCCTGTGTGACATGTGTGATTTGTGCTCCCTCTCATCTGACAATGCCTACTTGCCCACATAGGGGATTTGGATCCATGAGTTACCTTTGTGTGGCACTGTATGCACATCTGTATGATTGGTATTCAGGTCTCCTCATGTGTTGTGTGGTTGCCTGGGGACACTGGCACCCCCCTCACCTGTTGTGTATGATGTGCAGTGTGGGTCTGCCTGTTTGTGTTTGTGCATCTGTACCACTGCATTGGCATATCTTGGGTGTGCCATTGGCTGTATGTAGTTTGGTGGGTTTCCCCTGCTGTCCCTGGGACTCCTAGGTCATCGGTCAGCACAATGATCATGGTTTGTGTGTCCCATTGCTGCCATGGTATGGTATCTGTTCACCTCACATCTACAGTCTCCACAGGGTATCTGCATTTGTGTGCCCATTGGTGCAAATATGTGGGTCTGCATTCTGATGGTCACTTCTGTCATTGTGTCATTGATGAATGTTGACAGTGTCAGCCCCCATGGGTGTTGTTTGTCTGCACATGGCCAAAGGTATGTCTTATTTGCACTGCAGTATTTGGCTCCCCCAATTTATGTTGCAATGGGACACATGCACTACTTTGCCACTGATGTGTTTTTTGTTCTGTGACCAGGAATCATCCATGCAGTTTGGCAGTTGCAGCTCTTTCTTTGTCAACACTTACCTTTTGGTCACTGTGGTGATGGGGCGTTAGACCCCATTGCCACAATGTTCAATATGTGCTTCAGCTATGGACCCCACACTTACATTTTGGTCACTGTGGTGATGGGGCGTTAGACCCCATTGCCACAATGTTCAGAATGTGCTTCAGCTATGGACCCCACACTTACCTTTTGGTCACTGTGATGATGGGGGTTTGGACCCCATTGCCACAATGTTCAAAATGTGCTTCAGCTATGGACCCCACACTTACCTTTTGGTCACTGTGGTGATGGGGCGTTAGACCCCATTGCCACAATGTTCAATATGTGCTTCAGCTATGGACCCCACACTTACATTTTGGTCACTGTGGTGATGGGGCGTTAGACCCCATTGCCACAATGTTCAGAATGTGCTTCAGCTATGGACCCCACACTTACCTTTTGGTCACTGTGATGATGGGGGTTTGGACCCCATTGCCACAATGTTCAAAATGTGCTTCAGCTATGGACCCCACACTTACCTTTTGGTCACTGTGGTGATGGGGCACATGTGCTAGGGGGTCACATTGTATGTTCAAAGTCATGTTCAGTGTTGTAGGCATTTGACACAGTCTACACACGCTTGTCATGGTGTTGGGGGGATGTCTTTTTCTTGCATTCCCTAGGTTGTGGTGTGCTGGTTGTGTCATGCATTGTCCATCCTATTAGTGGGGGTGGTAGTGGTGGTAGGCATCCAGCCCCCCCTCGGTGAGGGTGGTAGTAGTGGTAGGCATCCAGCCCCCCCTGGGTGAGGGTGGTAGTAGTGGTAGGCATCCAGCCCCCCCTGGGTAAGGGTGGTAGTAGTGGTAGGCATCTGGCACCCCCCTGGCTAAGGGTGGTAGTAGTGGTAGGCATCCAGCCCCCCCTGGGTAAGGGTGGTAGTAGTGGTAGGCATCCAGCCCCCATGGCTAAGGGTGGTAGTGGTGGTGGGCATCTGGCACCACCCTGGCTAAGGGTGGTAGTAGTGGTTGGCATGCAGCCCCCCCCCTGGGTGAGAGTGGTAGTAGTGGTAGGCATCCAGCCCCCCCTGGGTGAGGGTGGTAGTAGTGGTGGGCATCCAGCCCCCCCTGGGTGAGGGTGGTAGTAGTGGTAGGCATCTGGCACCCCCCTGGCTAAGGGTGGTAGTAGTGGTAGGCATCCAGCCCCCCCTGGGTAAGGGTGGTAGTAGTGGTAGGCATCCAGCCCCCATGGCTAAGGGTGGTAGTGGTGGTGGGCATCTGGCACCACCCTGGCTAAGGGTGGTAGTAGTGGTAGGCATCCAGCCCCCCTGGGTGAGGGTGGTAGTAGTGGTAGGCATCCAGCCCCCCTGGGTAAGGGTGGTAGTAGTGGTAGGCATCCAGCCCCCCCTGGCTAAGGGTGGTAGTAGTGGTAGGCATCCAGCCTCTCCTGGGTGAGGGTGGTAGTAGTGGTAGGCATCCAGCCCCCCCTGGGTGAGGGTGGTAGTAGTGGTAGGCATCCAGCCCCCATGGCTAAGGGTGGTAGTGGTGGTGGGCATCTGGCACCACCCTGGCTAAGGGTGGTAGTAGTGGTAGGCATCCAGCCCCCCCTGGGTGAGGGTGGTAGTAGTGGTAGGCATCCAGCCCCCCTGGGTAAGGGTGGTAGTAGTGGTAGGCATCCAGCCCCCCTGGCTGAGGGTGGTAGTAGTGGTAGGCATCCAGCCCCCTGGGTGAGGGTGGTAGTAGTGGTAGGCATCCAGCCCCCCTGGGTGAGGGTGGTAGTAGTGGTAGGCATCCAGCCCCCCTGGGTGAGGGTGGTAGTAGTGGTAGGCATCCAGCCCCCCCTGGGTGAGGGTGGTAGTGGTGGTAGGCATCCAGACCCCCCTGGGTGAGGGTGGTAGTAGTGGTAGGCATCTGGCACCCCCCTGGCTAAGGGTGGTAGTAGTGGTAGGCATCCAGCCCCCCCTGGGTAAGGGTGGTAGTAGTGGTAGGCATCCAGCCCCCATGGCTAAGGGTGGTAGTGGTGGTGGGCATCTGGCACCACCCTGGCTAAGGGTGGTAGTAGTGGTAGGCATCCAGCCCCCCCTGGGTGAGGGTGGTAGTAGTGGTAGGCATCCAGCCCCCCCTGGGTAAGGGTGGTAGTAGTGGTAGGCATCCAGCCCCCCCTGGCTAAGGGTGGTAGTAGTGGTAGGCATCCAGCCCCCCCTGGGTGAGGGTGGTAGTAGTGGTAGGCATCCAGCCCCCCCTGGGTGAGGGTGGTAGTAGTGGTAGGCATCTGGCACCCCCCTGGCTAAGGGTGGTAGTAGTGGTAGGCATCCAGCCCCCATGGCTAAGGGTGGTAGTGGTGGTGGGCATCTGGCACCACCCTGGCTAAGGGTGGTAGTAGTGGTAGGCATCCAGCCCCCCCTGGGTAAGGGTGGTAGTAGTGGTAGGCATCCAGCCCCCATGGCTAAGGGTGGTAGTGGTGGTGGGCATCTGGCACCACCCTGGCTAAGGGTGGTAGTAGTGGTGGGCATCCAGCCCCCCCTGGGTGAGGGTGGTAGTAGTGGTAGGCATCCAGCCCCCCCTGGGTGAGGGTGGTAGTAGTGGTAGGCATCCAGCCCCCCTGGCTAAGGGTGGTAGTAGTGGTAGGCATCCAGCCCCCCTGGGTGAGGGTGGTAGTAGTGGTAGGCATCCAGCCCCCCCTGGGTGAGGGTGGTAGTAGTGGTAGGCATCCAGCCCCCCCTGGGTGAGGGTGGTAGTGGTGGTAGGCATCCAGCCCCCCCTGGGTGAGGGTGGTAGTAGTGGTAGGCATCCAGCCCCCCCTGGCTAAGGGTGGTTGTGGTGGTTGGCATCCGGCCCCCCCTGGGTAGGGGTGGTGGTGCGCATTCAGGCCCCTGTGTGCATATGTGGCATTGGTGATGGGCATCCCGCCCCTATGCTGCTGCTGTTGCTGGTTTAAGTATATTCTGCATCCCTCTGTGTGTGTGTGATGTGTCGTGTTGTATGTGTTTTGTGGTTGGTGTCTGACTTACCTTCTGCGCCGTACGCGTCCTTGCCTGTTCCGGTAGTAAATGTAGAATATTGATATGATCGGGACGAAGGGATTCATGGTTGGTTCGTGTCGTTCGTCCTTCTCGTTGCTTCGCGTCGTCCTCGTTGCTTCGCCTCGTCCTCGTCGCTGGCGTGTTCGTCTCATAGCCGTGGATCGTGTTGTGGCGCGAATCGGAGCTTATGTGCGCCTCTCCCGGATGCTTTGACGTGCCGTGCGTAGCGACGGGTTCGGCGCGTACGGGAAGCGCATCGTACTTGTTCGGCCGGACGGAGCTGCATTTTCCCTTCCGTGCGACTCGATTCTGCGTTTCCGGATTCGCCTCGGTCGGAGAACAGGACCTGGATTGGGTGAGTACGGCTCGGCCGGATTCTGTGCTGTTGTGCGCATCGTACTTACTCGTTCGGTGTGCTGTACGGATCGGTCGGGAAACAGGCATTCGCATGGCTTTTTTCCCGACCGAATGGTATTGGGTGCGCCTCCGACCGAGATTGGAATCGGCCCCAGAATGTTGATTCCACTGTAAGAGTCCTACAACCAGTCCAAAGTGTCTCCCTCTATTTGTGTGTATCTCCTCTGCAAAGCAGGCACAGTCTTTGTTTCAGGTTATGGTTTCCACAGCAGGTAGTAATGTGGAGTGCCTCAAAATGGAGCACACAAAGCATGAGCACATTCACACATTAGGACCTTGCACTTGACAGCAATCAGCCTTTGAGAGTAGCATCTTTAAGAGAGACAAATGGCAGGCCCTACAAGTGTGATTTACTCTGCACAACAAAAGAGACTGCTTCTGCATCTCCCCACTCCCTCCTTAAAGCCAAATGGTGGTACTGCAGAGGAGACAGCAAGTAGCTACTAAAATGTTCAATGCTACACATCCCTTCATCTTCCCATACCTTGCTGTCTAATACTAAAACCAAAGTTCTGGAATGCAAGCAATACACTTGGCCAGTCTGGGGCAAAGTGCAATCTATCCTGTGCCATGCTTTGTCAGGGGCAATTCAAAATGGATTCCATTCGCCTCACAGTTGCACACTTGTATTCAACATGAAGCCGCAATACCAGTCATCATATATGCTCCCTGTGCACATGCCACTCACTCGGGGATGTCAGTACAGGGTTCAGGCCCCTCATGAAATCAGAAATTCACTAGGCCCTGTAAAAATGTAAATTATGCTGGTGTCATTTGCGTAATTTCAGGAATTCCTAGTAAGTTTGTTGGCAGAAAGTAGCCACTGCAGGCTAACCCCAGACAACAAACTGCACAGGGGCAGTATTCCTCCTCAGTTTCTCCAGCTCTTCTCCTTGGAAAAGGTTCCTCTTGATCCCCGGAAGTAATCTTTGAAGTCTTTTCCATCCCTGAGACTGCCAACAGGAGGCAAGTTGTACTTCAAGCCCTTGGAGAAAACTCTAACAGCATGATGATGTAAGCACAGTCCAGTCCTTTCCCTGCCCCAGACAGAAGCAACCACTGCAGGCCAACCCCCACAGCACACAGCACAGGGGCAGTAGTCCTCCTTCAACTTTCCCGGTTCTTCTTCCTGGCAGGTTCCTTAGTTCAGCAGTAATCTAAAGTTCAGGGGTCTAGGCCCATCTTTTTATACCACACATTCTGGTGGCAGAGAAGCTCTTTGCCCAGCCAAAACCAGTTCTGTCCTCTCTGGTGCAGCTGCCCGGCAGGAGGTGGAGACAGCATTGTATAAGGCAGACAGGGCCTATTCAGGTGCAAGGGAAATCTCCCACCACTCTAAATGCAGACCGTGCCTATTCAGGTGCTAGTGAGAACTCCTCCCCCTACTCTGAATGCAGCCCAAGTCTATTCAGCCCAGTCCTGACTCATTCAGGAAAGGCAGGACACACATCTACCCCCCTTCCCCCGGTGGCTGTCTGAGAGAATGCACCTCCCCAGCCCTTGTCACTCCAAAGCCAGACAGTCAATACAGAAACCAGCAGAGGCACACAGGATGGCTAAGCAAGAAAATACTAAAAATCAAAAGGAGAGGGAGGAAAGATACTGGATCCTATTGCGTTTCTTCTCAGTAAGTTTATCCCAGTCGGTGGTCTGGGCTATTGTTTGTGATAAACATATCATAAACAATAGCCCAGACCACCGACTGGGATAAACTCAATAGGATCCGCACCATACTGCACCATACACGCAATAGGATCCGCACCATACTACACGGTGTGATCTTAACTGAATATCTCCGCACGAACACCGCACCGAAGGGCCTTTTAGTGACCAATGCGCCCAGGATCTTCTTGGAGGATGCTTCCTTCAGGAGGGACTGGGCTCAAATTGCATGGCACTGCACCAGGGACTGGTTGGTGCTCATTATCAAAACCGCCAAGTGCCTCTCCGATGCAATGATCATAGACATCCAGACCACCGAGAGCCACTTTAAGACGACAATCACATCCTTTAAGAAAAAACTGGATGAATCAAACAAAGACCTAGCTGAATATAAGGAATATTTGACCCAGGCCAAAATCAACAAATTTCAAAAAGACCTAAAAAGATTTGCCTACAACAAAGTGTACCCATATGCGGATGACAATTATACCGTTCCGAGCCGGCAAGACACTTCTTCTGACACAAGTGGGGATGACAGGTCACACTCAAGCGGCTCTACATCTGGCAGCACATACAAACGAAAAAGCAGGGGTAGAACACCTAAATGGCAGCAACAACCCTGGGGCAATTACCAACACCTGGGCCTCAACTATGGCCCACCTGTGTTCAATCACCCCCCACAAAATCCCTTCTTTGGATGGCCATCGTTGTACCCCCCCGGACAACAAGCCTTTTTCCAACCCAACCAGAGGCCGCCTTTTTTAGGACGAGGCCGCCCTGCACGAGGAAGGAGACGGAACAATCAACAGGTGCATTGGTCACACGACGAGGGACCAGTAGGCACCCACACGAGGAGCAAAACCAAGGAACCTTTACCAGGAACGAGCGGAATGAGATAACCAGTAACAACCAAAATGCACAATCACTGGTCTTCAATCTATCCAACATCTCTTTGTCCCCCACAGATGAAGATGTCCTCAACAAAGGCCTTTCCTTTGTACCGACTACATGCCTGG
Organism: Calotriton arnoldi; assembly: GCA_963921515.1. Classification (NCBI taxonomy): domain Eukaryota; kingdom Metazoa; phylum Chordata; class Amphibia; order Caudata; family Salamandridae; genus Calotriton; species Calotriton arnoldi. The sequence goes on from CAWUFW010000061.1 coordinate 4,693,131, forward strand.
ACAAATTCCAACTTCATGTGGAATTAGCTGAATTCTTTCGTAAGCTGAAACTAAAGGCGTTTTTTGAAAGACAACCCCTAACGGAACCCAATGTACAAACCAATGAGACAGGACTGAAAGTTAAATCCTCATTTTGCCCACCACCTTCCTGCATCCCTGTGGAAATTACCACCTTCGAGCAGGCAGTCTATCATCAAATTGAAAATCTTGATCCACCTAAGCCCTTCACCACTGAGTGTAGGAGGCTTCTAAACGACCCTCGGAACTACAAACGCCTGACAGAAGACCCCACCACCACCCTGAAGGACACTATTATCTCTCTGGTAGAAACTGCGGAGACCAACAACCAGATTTCCAAACAAGAGGCTAATTACCTCTGTGCTAAGAAGGCGAAGGTACCGTATTTTTATACGGTCCCTAAAATTCATAAAGAGACAAGACCACCACCTGGACGCCCGATAGTATCAGGGATTAATTCCCTCCTAGAACCGCTATCTAGGTTTTGTGATTTTTTCTTAAACCCAATGGTCCAAGCGTTCTCCACCTACATAAAGGACACAAAACATCTCCTGAAACTCATCAAAGATACTGATTTTGACCCCACTGTTCAACTCCTAGTAGGTTTGGATATCGAGAGTTTATATACGAGCCTTCCACAGGACGATACCTTACAAATGCTCAGTAATATGCTCTATGAAACCACCTGGGAGCATACGACACCGAGGGAATTTATTCTGCAGTGCGCCACCCTAGCACTTAAACAAAATTATTTCGAATTCGAAGGAGAGTTCTACTTGCAGACGAACGGGACGTCTATGGGCAGTGTTTTCGCCCCCAGCGTAGCTGGCATCTACGTATATCAGTTTGAGAAACAACACATCCTGGCAGCTACCAACCCATACAGCACCAACATCCAATTTTGGCGACGCTACATCGAAGATATCCTCATGATATGGACAGGGCTAGTCGAAACCCTCGACAATTTCCTGACGTGGCTTAACCAGCGGGATCCCTTCCTACGGTTCACCAGTAGCGCTAGCAACTCCAAGATAGCCTTCCTGGACCTAAACATCGAGGCAACAGAGGGCAAACTACAGAGTACCACATATCACAAACCTACATCACGTAATTCCCTACTGCAGTTCAGCAGCTTCCACCCGAGGCCCCTCAGAGAAAACCTGCCATACGGCCAATTTCTACGGATACGCCGTAACTGCAGCCTCACTAGAGACTACAAACAGCAATCCTCTGAACTAGCGGATAAACTACGAGCACGCGGGTACCCGGAGAAGATAATCAATACCACCAAGAAGAGGGCCCGTAACCAACAGAGGGATGCCCTCCTAGAGGACACCACACGGGACCACACCATGACACGTTTGACCTGCGTCACCACCTACAATGTGGCCTCAAATCAAGTAGCCAAGATACTTAACCAGAACTGGCACATAATAAACAGTGGCACCATGAAATGGGAACGCCCACTATTGGCATACAAAAAAGCGGGTAGCCTCCGAGACCGCCTGGTCTCCACCAGACCACCTATACCCAGAACTCCAGCACCTAACACTGTACTTAATGCGTGGGGGTTCCCCGGCATTAAAGGTCACTACCCCTGCGGTGACTGCAGTGTCTGCCATCTTACAAAAGCAACTAAAAACTTGAGCCTGGAGACAGGAAAAATGTGGCAACAGCTCCACCACACTAACTGCAACTCCAATAATGTCAAATATCTGATCACCTGCACATGCGGCCTTCGTTATGTAGGCATGACGAGTCGCAAAGTCAGAACCCAAATTGTGGAACATTGCAGCACCATACGGTGTAGAAAAACCATAAGTAAACTGACAGACCACTTCATCCAAGTAAACCACACCCCAAATGAACTAAACTGGACTGTAATAGAACATATCAACAGCCAGACCCTTTCAAATGACAGGATCCTGCTACTTAAGGAGCAACGTTGGATCTATCGCCTTTCCACGAACGTCACAGGGTTAAATGACAACATACCCTGGAATAGCCTGAATCCAACCTGAACCACAGCACCATGCGTAAAATCTTCCTGCCTTACAAAAAGACCAACCTGGACATCACCTCAGTGTGAGTAACACTCCCTGTTTTAACTCCCAAACAGGCCACCCAAAATGAGACGTTACATAACCACCTTAGTGTCAAGAGCACCACTTGACCTAACAAAAGCAACATCTTTTTTCACACGACAGTGCGAATCCTAGTGTATGTCTACACTAGACTCTACGTTTCTTCTCTTTTGTGATATGTTCCCAATCAACACGAATCATTCTCAGATTTCTTTTAAGCCACAAATTAGTAGGCACACTTGAATTGAGAATAACAACACCTGCTACAATTAGCAGTACCTCCGGGTCTTTTATGAGTTAAACTTCAGTTCAGTTCATTTTATTTTTTCTGCACACATAAGCACTCGACACTCCCACAGGGGCGTGTATTTTCTCTATGTCTACACTCCCAAAGGGGCATCTCTTTTCTCTATGCCTATTCTCTCCTGCAGACCCATCAGAAGACAGCCTAAACCAGCACCTGAAACCCATTGAACCAGCCACAGCGGTTCCCAATTAACCGAACTCGCTGACACCTGTTGGAACCAGCAGAGTATTTAAACCACCGCCCAGCTCCACTCATTCTACCACGGAGCTCCATGGCTGCTGAAGCAGGTACCGAGAAGGGTCCTAGACCTTGTTGAAGTGAGTGGGAATATCCTAAAGAGGGTATGCTTTAAAACTGCCTCTTCACCCCGCTGCTGGCATTTTCTCACAGCCAAGCATGCGGGTAAATTTTAAATCGCTTTTGTCTCCTCTTTTAATTTTTGTCACATAGAGTGTGACTACAGGTCGGGCCCCCACGTGGAACTCATGGGGCACTTTCCGGATATTGTCTGAGTAAGACATTTTGCTCTTTTCGCTTTTCGTTTTTAAGTCACATGATGCACCATGTTATGAGCATCTTGATTACCACCCGGTACCGCATAATGTTATGTTATGTTATTTCGAATTTATAAGGCGCACAGCTACCCAAGGGTTTCCCGGCGCCGCCTGACAGGGACCAAAGAGAGAAAAGGAAGAAATCTATTGATTGAACAACCAAGTTTTCAATGACTTACGAAAGTGGGCAAAGATGGTCTCTTTCCTTAATGACAGAGGGAGGGAGTTCCACAAAGCGGGGCCCAGGCAAGAAAAGGATCTGCCACCCATGCGTGACAATCTGTGCCTAGGAACCGTAAATTTAACTTGAGTGGATGAGCGAAGGGGATGTGAAGGGACATATTGGTGGACAATAGTGTTCAAGTATTCCGGGGCCTTGCCAGTTTTAATCTTGAACATATAGGTTAAAGTTTTAAATTTGATGCGGTTCTCAACTTTAAGCCAGTGAAGTTCACGTAGAGAGCTTGAGATAGAATCAGTTCTCGGGATGCGGCAAAGTAGGCGGGCTGAGGCATTTTGTACAACCTGCAACTTGTGTATCACATCCTTATTGGCTCCTAGAAAGAGGATGTTGCCATAGTCCAGGCGAGAGGTGAAAAGAGCCTGGACTACAGTTCTTTGAGTAGAAACTGGCAGCATCCACAAAATTTTCCTGAGCCATCTAAGGATGCAGAAGCAGGTTGCAGCCACCTTTACCGCCTGGTGTTTCATAGAGAGCTGGTCATCCATAATGAAACCCAGATTACGGGCTTGGTGGGTAGGCTGAGCATAAATTACCAGGCGTCGATTATAACTAATTACGCCACACCCTGTCCTCACTGTGCCTTTGACCGCATAAGAGCACGGACACTCCGCCCCTGAAACAACTATACCAGTATGTTACATGTTTCTCTGTATGTTTGTTTGTCTTTTCCTTCCCCTCAGGAAAGCGCCACTAGAGGAAATTCTCCTCTACCACATATCACACCTTATCGCGTGTGTCACATATATGGTCTTCTAATAACACATTTTTAGACCACTCACTTTGCACCACACATAGGTCCTGAAGAAAACCATACCACTAAGAGAGCATGGCTGAAACATGTTGACCGACTAGGATATTGGAGTTACCATAAGATCTCCTTTAATATCCGACTCTCGTTTTTATTAACTGCCAAGGGCCCACCCATTAAAATACTCATTGTTTATCCCAGGGACCCTTAGGACGGCTTTTTTAACATTCACTCACTTCCTTTCACTGCACTCTCACGGCACAATACCAGCTCCGCTGTATCCAGGCGTCGTAGCACACCCAAGGTGCACTCGGTGCCTTGGGTAGGGCCCGATGATGAAGCATGTCACCAACTAGGTTGGTGAGTGAGGGCCTTACTATAAACATAATGTGTTTCCTTTCCAAAACAAACATACGCTAGGAGCACCCACTCCAGAGTTAGTTCTCTTTGATAAAACATAAGCAAGAAAATACGCACTTTCTAAAAGTGCATTTTCAAACACACAATATCAAAATCATCTTTACTAAAAGATGTATTTTTATATTCTGAGTTCAGGCATACTAAACTCCATCTTTCTATCTTGTCCCAATGTGAAGTTATATTTATAAGATGTTATAAATAAACTCCCATTCTATCCTATGTAAGTAAGTAATATCTTTATTTGCGTGATTACTTAAAATCATTGCAACTGTAAAACATCATACCAAATGATTCCATGTTCTAAAACCACACTTTAAATTAAGCATAAGTAAAACGATAAGGATTGTCCAAATTTAAAACCATTAATTATGTGCCAGAATTTACAGTTCAACTTAGCCGGATCGATGTTTTGACAATTATTTAAAGGGATTTATTGAAATTGAAGACTTTAAACCTGCAGTGCTGTTGCAAGACATGGTTGTAGGCCCTGCCATCTCAGCCTTTTTTCCTCCTGTGTAATACGTTCAGACACAGCAGGAGCTTGAGTGTGGCTCACTACAGATGAGGAGAGCAGGTGCAGGTTCTCTTAGATGCTAACATGGCGGTGGCTGAGTCTTCAGTGCCTAATGTGATGGCCCACTTGGCCAGCTAAGAGTTGGAATTTAGCATTTGTTCTGCTTTACATAAAAATTGGACCAAAGGGCAGGATAGCAGGACGTCTCCGCCTTCAAAACATGCTTTCACTGCATGCCTACATGTTCTTATCCCCATTTTTTTCAATGCAGGTTTTAATATGAGTCTTCGTTCCTTATCTAATCTCCTGCATATGCATAATAAATGTAGCACATCTTCTTTTAGATCTCCGAATAAACGACAGTTGGTAGTTGTTTGTTAAACGTTTCCATGGGGGCAAGTGAGGCAGCAATGGAAGGATGCCCAACCGAAAATGGAGGTATTTCTCCTTTGTTGCTCTCGTGAAGCCCGCACCTAAGTAGGATTGAGGAGAAGCTCTGGAGCAGCTCCGTATGACAAACCAGCCATGTGCCTTTTTCTATAGTGTAGCTTTGTCTTCCACTAGGGACATCATTTTTACAGTTTTTTATTTGCCAGTTCTTTGAAGCTGTTATGTGACCCAACACTCTCCCAAAGATCTCATAGGGCCAGATATTCTATTGAGTCTTGGAGGTAGGTCATCGACACACTGCCTTTTTTTGACTTAAGCTCATTCCAAAGGTGCACGTTCAAAGTCCCCGATTCCGCTCCCTTGATTTTATGCCAGCATTTGGCAAAAGCGCCCTTTTACGCTATTTGTTGATTCCGTAATCCGAATTCTAATCTTATTTGTGCCGGCGAGGTATATTTGGGTAGCTTGAATATTATTCTCATTGCCCTAGCTACTGTGCTGTCCAGAATTCCTGCGCCTCGACCCCGTAGGCACACGCTCCCATAGGTAATAGAGGGTAGGAGCTTTGCTTGGATCACCTGTAGCAAAGGAGTGAGGCTTAGGCCGGTTGTGTTGAGTTTAAGATTTTTTAGTGCAACCGCCATTCCATTACCTCTTCTTGCTATGACTTCTTTTTGTTGCAGGAACGTACCTTTACTGTCCATTATTACACCCAGGTACTTGTTTATCCGCATCACTTTTGTTTTATCTAGATTTATACACAGTCCGTTGTTGGCCGAATAGCTATGCGTAATATCAATTAGATGTTGTAAGCCAATTGAAGTGCGGCTAATTAATACAATGTCGTCAGCTTAAAGTAAATTTGAAAGAGCGTAACCTCCCAAATTCGGGGCGTGGTAATTGCAATCATCTAGCTCGGGCGTAAGATCTGACATAAATAAGTTGAACAAGGTCGGGGCCAAAACACAGCCTTGTTTGACCCCCTTGGTCATCTGTATCTTTCTAGATAGGCAATCGCCAGCTCCCAGTTTTATTTGTACCCACATGTCAGTGTGGAGTAGAATCAGCTGCGTCAAGAGTCTCGGTGGGATTTTTCTTTTGGATAGCTTATCCCATAGTTTCTTCTTGTCGATGTTGTCAAAGGTAGATGAATAATCAATGAAGTAAACAAAGAGTGGCTGGTTGACGTTTTGGCGGCATCTATCAAAAGGGATAAGGCGAGTATGTTTGTTGTTGTTCCGGTAGATTTGCGAAATCCCATTTGATTGATTGGGATTATTGCCTTTTTGGTCACCCAATCCATGAGCTCTTCCAATAGAAGGCCAGCATAGTATTTGGCGCCGTTATCTCTTAAGGCGACGAGCCTATAATTTTTTGCTTCATTTTTGCTGCCTTTCTTATGAATTGGAGAGATGATTGACACCTTCCAGGAGTCTGGTATTCTTTCCACTTCTATGATCTGTTTGAATAGTGGTGATAATGCTGCCGCCCAGTATTCCAGGTCTAGTTTGTACATGATTGGTGGAATGCTGTTGGGGCCCGGCGCCTCCTCTGCCCTGCCTTTTGCTATCCTATTCATGATCTGTTTGTTCGTGAAGACCATGAGATCTTCTTCTATCAGTTTAGCCGACTTGGATATGTGTCCTATGGGACAGATAGCCTTTTAATACTGTAAAACGAAATACACTGTATTTCACTATCAGGACATGTCACACACACCAGTACATGTCCTAACTTTCACATACACTGCACCCTGCCCACAGGGGTACCTTGGGCCTACCTTAGGGGTGTCTTACATGTAAGAAAAGGGAAGGTTAGGGCCTGGCAAGTGGGTGCACTTGCCAAGTCGGCATGGCAGTACCAAACTGTGCACAGACACTGCAGTGGCAGGTCTGAGTTACCTTTGCAGGCTGTTTCTATGTGAGTGGCACAATCAGTGCTGCAGGCCCACTAGCAGCGTTTGATTTACAGGCCCTGGGCACACACAGTGCGCTGTACTAGGGACTTACCAGTAAATCAAATATGCCAATCATTGAATCACCAATCCGTAAACACAATTTACAGGGAGAGCATATGCACTTTAGCACTGATCAGCAGTGGTAAAGTGCCCAGAGTCATAAAACCAACACAATCAGGGTCCAAAACAGGAGGCCACAAAGCAAAAAGTCTGGGGATAAACCCACTGGACAAGCCAGGTCTAACAATAAGAAAACAAATCAGAGATGGGAAGTATTGTAGTAATAACATTCCACGCTTTCCTTCAAAATTCTGAAACAAAAGTATATTCAAATGAAACATGTTTCACAGAACTATCAATCATATTACAATAACAGCGCAATGGAGTATCTAAAGGTTTAGTTTTAAATAGGTTAAGTGGAGTCCAAAAATAGTTGAGTAAAAGAAATATATTTGCTTGCTATAAAGTAACAGGGATCCAGCCACAAATATTTCACAACCACATTTTCCTCAAGGTGTCCAAAGAAAAGGCCTGGGAAAGTTCTTCATTCCAAAATGTATTAACAAGCATTAAATTACCATCTCTTGTATTGTTTAGTTTTTATTAAAATGTAGAGACTGTATGTGGAGAAACACTAAAAGCAGTTAAGCATAAATAATGGTTATGGGGATAGTATTTTGAAAAACATATAGGGGCTGATTACGATGGCGGGCGGATCGCCACCGCCGGCCCAGCGGTGGCGATCCACCCGCCATCGTAACCAGAATTACCCCCCCCCATAATAATTATTATGGCGGTGGTATCGCGGCGGATGCAAAGTGCGTCCGCCGCTTTACCGCCGGCCGGCAATCGTTACGATTGCTGGCCGGGCGCACTGGGGGCCTAATATGGTGGGCACCACCATCCATATTAGGATGTGTGGTATTCAGACCCTTTCCATGGCGGCGATGCCGCCATGGAAAGGCTGGCGGGAATCGCTTTGGGGGCCCGTTGCGGGCCCCCGGGTGGGGTGGGGGCTGCACTTGGGGGGTACCCATGGTGCCCCCCTGCATTGCCATGCACAAGGTGGCAGGCACCGTGCGGTGCCTGCCACGTTGTGCATGGCAATGCACAACATGCCATTTTGGCATTGTGGCATTGTGGCTGTAAATATGCAGGATGCGACTCCCAGGGTGGCGGTCGCATCCTAATCAGTGGTGCGGGACCGCCGCACGTCTGGCGGCCAGTCCCAGCACCGCTAGGGTGGCGGGCGGATAAAAGTCCGCCCGCCCGCCATCCTAATGAGGCCCTAAGTATAGGATTGCATAAACTTTCATATTTAGAGATTTCGGTTGATGGTAATAAAAATGTATGTTGTAAATCTGAAAAAGATAAAAATGCATTGTCACTATAAACATAATTTAAATGAGAAATACCCACATCAATCCAAGATTTATTTTATCTATTTTTATTTCAGGGTGTTTGCAAAGTGCATCACTGATCCCCTAGGGGATATCACGGTGCTGAAAGCTCCGCCTCGTTTTATCTGAGAACAAACCCCCACGAAGGCCATCTCATAATGCAGAAGGAAGATTATCCTAAGAACAGCCAGTTTTTCAATTTCTTTCTGAATCAAAGATAGTTATCGGTAAGGCGGACATCCAGAGGTATAGATTTCCGCTAGACTGCTGCCAGGTGCGGAAATTAGCAACCACCTGTTCTGGCATTCCTTATTTGTATGGCCTTTGCTAGTGCCAAACTTCAGGATCTCAAGTTCCTTGTGGGTCTATAAAATTCAACTCTGGTCCATAGAATCTTGGTTCCGGTATTGTACAAGGCCTTGTGAGTTGGCCTGGGCAGAGTTCGTGGAGTTCTGCAATGCAGAACTCCACCACGTGGTGAAAAAACTCTGCAGCGCTCTGTGGATTTCCGCAAGCAGTGGCGTAAGGTAAGCTGCACTGCTCGCGTTGATTTTTAGTGCCAGGAGTTTGTCCCGTGCTGTAAAATCAGCACAAACGGTACCATGTGCAGCACAAGTGGGCGTTGCTTCTTTCTGCTGCTCGAGTAGATGTTTTACTCAAGGGCACCTTCCTCAACGCGAGCGGCAGGTTTCTCAACGCAAGCGGTAGTGACCTCCCGCGAACGCCTGCATTGAGAAATCTCGTTGGGAGGTGGTCTAGCATACGATTTTTCCTCGCTCACTGCATGAGAGGAAAATCTCCGCACTGTGAAGTTTTTTGGAATTCCGCGCTCTACACAGAGTGCGAAGTGGGCAAACCTCCGCAAACCCTGCGAGGGGATCGGAACTTTACCACCAGGCCTACTTGTGAGCATGGCATGGAAGCTTAAAACCGGCTCTTTTCTGAATTGGTAGCCAATGTAACTATGTCAAACATGCTGATGCTGAGCCAAACCTGTCAATGTTACAAATTACTTTGACGGCAGCATCTTGAATTACCTGTAATCTCTTAAAGAGGTAATCCGCCATGCCCGAAAAGAGGGCATTGCCATAGTCTGCCCTTAAGCTGCAGCCCAAGCTCCTCTCAGGTAGGTGTTCAAGGCCCTCCTCCACCCGCAGGCTCCTGCCTGCGCCTCATCCCTGGTGGTCTAGTGGAAGAGCACCCTGCTATTCTGCTCTGTGTCCCCTGTTCTCCTTTGCCTCCTTTCTCTTTTGTCCCCTGACGCTTTCTCTCTGTGCCCCTTTTGCCTCTGTTGCCTCTTTTGCCACTTTTTCTCTTTTGCCACTCTTTCCCTCGTGCCTCTTTTGCCCCTTTTTCTCTTTTGCCACTCTTTCCCTCTTGACTGTTCTGCCACTTGACTCTTTTCTCTTTTGGCCTCTTTTTCTCTTTTCCTTGTTTCACTCCCTCTTCCGCCCCCACGCTGCTGCTGCCCCCGTGCCCCCCCAGCGTGTCACTCCCGCTCCTGCCTCCCAGCTGATCGCCCTCCCCCTGACCCCTAATTAATGGCGGCCGCTGCACTGCCTCCTGGTCAGAGTCACTGCTCTCCCCCTGCGCAGCTCCACCGTTAAAGGTCTGTCCTTAAGCTCCAGCCAGAGCTCCTCTCAGGTAGGTGTTCGAGGCCCTCCTCCACCCGCAGGCTCCTGCCTGTGCCTCATCCCTGGTGGTCTAATGGCAGAGCACCCTGCTCTTCTGCTATTCTGCTCTGTGTCCACTGTTCTCCTTTGCCTCCTTTCTCATTTCTCCCCTGCCGCTTTCTCTCTTTTGCCCCTTTTGCCTCTGTTGCCTATTTTGCCTCTTTTGCCACTTTTTCTCTTTTCCCACTCTTTCCCTCTTGCCCCTTATGTCACTTTTTCTCTTTTGCCACTTGACTCTTTTCTCTTTTGCCTCTTTTGGCCTCTTTTCCTCGTTTCACTCCCTCTTCCCGTGCTCCCCACTGCTGCTGCCCCCGCGGCCCCTTCCCCCGCATGTCGCTCCATCTCCCGCCTCCCAGCTGATCGTCCTCCCCCTACTAAAATTTGGCGGCCGCAGTGCAGCCGCGCCGCTGGCGTGCCAAAGGAGCAACAAAGGCAAGCACGTCAGTGCCCGTCCATGACCCGACCGTGACCAGCGCCAGGGACCCTGGTCCTTCGATCCCCCTCCGTTACGACCCTAGCAACCTCCACGCTCTCAACCCCGGATGCAACAACAACTGCCAGCTCTCGACGCCGAGTAACACCCAAGGCCCGATCTCCTGTCGACACTACTGCCGCACCTTCACCCACCTACAGACCCCATCAGTAGCCACCAGCACACCGGACACCAGCGAACACAACCACAACTGCATACTCCTCAACGTACCCTCCCTGCACAGACATGCCATAGAAATCTGGGACCTCCTCATCACTCATAAACCCGATGTTGCCTTCCTCACAGAGACCTGTACCAACGCCAGCTCTGCACCCGACATCACAACCACCATCCCCAACGGATACAAGATCCTGAGAAAAAACCGCCCCACCCGCCTAGGAGTAGGCCTCGCCATCATCCACAAAAGCTCCCTCCGCACGACAAACACCGACATGGACGACGCCTCGCCCCCCACGGAACACATTCACTTCTAGATTCAGACCAACCCTAGAACGACTCTCAGTGGAACCCTCATCTACAGACCACCTGGCCCCACGCTCTGTTCTCCAACATCATCACCGACCTCATCGCACCCCACGCCCTCGCCTCCACAGACTACATACTACTCGGAGACCTAAACTTCCACCTGAACAACCAGGACGACCCCAATACCACCACCCTCCTAGAGAACCTCACCAACATAGGACTGAAGCAACTTGTCTCTGCCCCCACTCACACAGCAGGACACACAATCGATCCCGTCTTCGCAGGAGGAACCAGCATCCTCTTCAGGCACACCACAGAACTGCTCTGGACCGACCACCACTGCATCCACTTCTCTTTTAGAAAACTCACCGCTCACAAACATGCGAGCTGCCCCCCTCGCAGAATCTGGAACAAAGTCTCCGAAGAACACCTCATTGCCGCCCTCACCGGCACTCCACCCCCAGCTACGACAGACGCCAACACCGCGGCACGCAACGTTCACCAATGGATCGACAACTGCACCAACACACTTGCCCCCCTCCAGAAGACTGCAAAACAACACAACAAGAAAGCAAACTGGTTTACCACTTTACTCCACGAATCCAAGCGCTCCTGCCGATGACTGGAAGAAATGTGGAGAAACAACAAAACCCTGGAAACACGCACCGCCTACAAACCAGCCACCACAGCACACCACCAACTCATCAAATCCACAAAGAAGAATTTCCTCCATGACAGAATCGTCTCCAACACCCACAACTCCAAGGAACTCTGCTCCATCATACAGGAATTTGCCAAACCCAACTGCAAAACAACAGACGTCCCTCCCTTCCAAGATCTCTGTGACAGACTCAGCTCCTTCTTTCACTTCAAGATCAAGACGCTCTACGACAACTTCGAAGACAAAGACCTCATCGCTGCCTCAACTCTCACCCCCAGCAATGCCACCCAACAGACCCTACTTACTTGGACCCCACTCACGACAGAAGACACCCTAAAGACCATGAAGAGCATCCACTCCGGAGCACCTTCAGACCCCTGCCCACCACACATCTTCCACAAGGCCGCCACAACCATCGCACCCAAGCTACGCCGAACCATCAACTGCTCCCTCGAGACCCCCACATTCCCCAACAACTGTAAGCATGCCAAAATCAACCCCCTCCTAAAGAAACCCTCTGCAGACCCGACGGACCTCAAGAACTTCAGGCCCATCTTGCTGCTTCCTTTCAGAGCCAAGGTCATCAAAAAGGCCGTCAACACTCAGCTAGCCTACTTCATCGAAGCCAACAACATCTTGGACCCCTTCCAATCTGGATTCCACAGCAACCACAGCACCGAGACTGCCCTCCTCCCTGCCACAGACGACATCCGTACCCTCCTCGACCAAGGCCAAACAGCAGCTCTCATCCTCCTGGACCTATTCGCAGCCTTCAACACCGTCTTCCACCGCACACTAGCCACCAGACTCCACGACGCCGGCATCCAAGGAAAGGCCCTTGACTGGATACGATCTTTCCTCACAGGCAGAACACATAGAATAAGTTTCCCGCCCTTCCTCTCAGAACCAACAGAGAACAGATGCGGAGTACCCCAAGGATCCTCCCTCAGCCCCACCCTCTTCAACGTCTACATGGCCCCTCTCGCAACCATCGTCAGAAAACATGGACTCAACATCGTCTCCTATGCCGATGACACCCAACTCATCCTCTCGCTCACTAAGGACCCCAACATCACCAGGCACAACTTCTATGAAGGGATGGAAGCCGATGCAACCTGGATGAAGAAAAGCTGCCTGAAACTCAACTCTGAGAAAACTGAAGTCCTCATCCTCAGCTCCACCTCCTCACATGGGATGACAACTAGTGGCCCCCCGCCCTCAGAAACCCACCCACCCCGACTGACCATGCACGTAACCTCGGTATCATACTGGACTCATCGCTCACTATGAATCGCCAGATAAACGCAGTCTCCTCCACATGCTTCAACACCCTCCGCATACTATGCAAAACATTCAAATGGATACCCTTCGACTCCAGGAAAATTGTCACTCACACCCTCATCACCGGCAGACTGGACTACAGCAACACCCTCTACGCTGGAATCAACAAAAAACTCCTCTGCAAACTTCAGACCATCCAGAACGCCGCAGCCAGACTAATCCTCGATATCCCACGACACAACCACATCACCCAACACCTCTGTGACCTCCACTGGCTCCCTGTTGAAAGAAGAATAACTTTCAAGCTGCTCACGCACGCCTACAAGGCCCTCCACAGCATCGGACCACAGTACCTCAACAACCTCCTCTCCTTTCACGCCCCCAAGAGAAACCTCCCCTCAGCCGACCTCTCCCTAGCCACCGCCCCACACTTTTACAGGAACAGAGCGGGTGGAAGGTCCTTCTCCTTCTCCTACCCCGAAGCCCGACACTGAACCAATTCAGGAAAGACCTCAAGACCTGGCTCTTCGAATCTAATCTGGCCCATCTAAGCTGTGCACTCCACCCCCCTCCAGCGCCTTGAGACCCTACCGGGTGAGTAGTGTGCTATATAATCCCCTGATTGATTGATTGATTGATAATCCAATCGACTAGTGATCAAAGCTTGGACTATGGTTTTCCACCAGGCAATCGGCATCCACTTAAACAGCCTTCTCAACAATTTGAGAATACCAGTTTGAGAATACCAAAGCATTTACCGCAAATGGCCATGACATGGTCTTGCATAGAATGAGATCTCTTTTTTAAGATGGAAGAGCCTTAGAATAAAAGCCAATTTCATAAAATTTGTTAATTAACTGGCTATGAGAGACCGCGTCGAAAGCCGTGGAAAGGTCAAGTAGAATCAGGGAGGCGGCCTTGCCCTGATCTACTACTACCCTGATGTCATCCAACACAGCTAACAACATAAACTCAGTACTATTATTGGCATGAAAACAAGTCTGTTTGGGGTCTAATAAATTAGTCAATTGCCTATTCACTAATTTCTCCAAGATTTTCAACATATATGGAAGGAGTGATATAGGCCGGGAATTGGAAAGGACGGAAGAATCAATTCCATGTTTTTGGCCAAAGGTAGCCGTATTGCTTCCTTCCATGACTCTGGATAAGATCCCTCATCAAGGGATTGATTAGAAATGTGTGTGAAATAGGGTTAAAGAGTAGCAGCTAAACAAGAATAGATAAAGTGCGGACAGGGGTTAAAAGGGGATCTGAATTTTGCCTCTGTCATCAACTTTAGGACCTGTTCTTCTGTGATCTGTTCGAAGGCCTCTGGGTGGGGGCCCATAGAAAACTAAGGATATTCCTCTAAGTATTGTTGAGCCTCGAAAGATGAATATATCCTGTCAATTTTATCTGTAAAATAGTTCCCAAAATTCTCACAGAGAGCCTCAGTAGGGGGAATTGATAAAGACAGGCAAGTTGGCTTAGCAAGCTCATTAACAACTTTAAATAATTCTTTTGAGGAGCTACTATTTACTTCAATTCGTCTGATAAAGTAGTCCTTCTTGGACCTTCTCAGAGATTTATGGTATTGTTTTAGTTCTTCTTTATATTTTAAATGATCTACTTCATCTCAAGAAAATCTCCACTTCTGTTCGAGGCTTTTACATTTCCTTTTGGTTATTTTTATTTCCACAGAATACCATTTTTCGGAAGGGTGGCTTCTGGAGAGTTTACTGACTTTCAGTGGAGCACATTTGTCTAAAGAACTTAAAATCGCCTCATTGAGCGATTCAATATTCAGGGGGGTAATGAAGTAAGTGGAGAAAGATTACTCAGTTATGCGGGTCCTAGGTCACTTAGGATTCAGAGCGCGGTTTGATTGACAAATGTTGACATTAGGGAGAGTTACTGAAAACAGGATTAAAAAGTGATCAGTCCAGGTTAATGTGGCAATATCCTGAATTTTAGTAGTTTTAATATTGGAGAATACGAGATCCAATGTGTAACCTGCTCTATGAGTTGGGCCAGTAACCCAGCTACAGCGCGCCCATAGAGGACGCCAGGGCGTCAACCTACCAAGCCTGCCTCCATCTCCAACTAGCTGCTGACATGGTGTTACACTTTTTCATGAAAACGATTTTTCATTTCCAAATTAAAGTGCAGCATCATGTTAGCAGCAAAGGGGGCTCCACTGTGCCTTTGAACTGCGCATGTGTCCGGCGGTAGCTTCTCAGCCCACCTGACACATTTGCAATACATAGCGGACATGAAGCACTTGCCTCGGGCCGTGCAGCATGTCTGCAAATGAGGCTTTGGTGGGGCTTATCAATCTTCATCCCCATATCCTATCAGAAGTCAGGACAGAGAAGTGTCCTGTTCTGGATTGGTTTCTCTTCACATCACTGGCAAGCATAACACTCTGCATAAAAGACAGCACCTGGCATAAGGCTATTAACCCCTTCGATGCTTATGACGAGCTGGACTCGTCATGGCACACAGTGCTCGTGTGCTCATGACGAGTCCAGCTCGTCATAAGACCCACCCACGGGGGAAGCGCTGGCGCTCCCCCCCCCCCCGTGGGGATCCGATCGTTGTTTTTTTTTTGGGGAAGGCAGGGGAAGGGCTTCCCCTGCCTCCCCCCGCCCCCTCAATGACGTCAGCGCGCGAGGCGCGCTGACGTCATTGGGGGTTTCCCTTTGTTCCCGGACGCGCTGGAAGCCATTTGCTTCCAGCGCGTCGGGGAATAAGGTGAGTTTTGGCTCCGGGGAGGGGGGTTTGCAATAAAAGAGGCATCGAGGGAAAGGAAAGGGTTTTCCTTTCCCCGATGCCTCTTTTGTGCATTCCTGCTGCACGATCATGCGATCGTGCAGCAGGAATGCCACTAGACACCAGGGAATTTTTGTTTTTTTGTTCAAAGCAAACGAAAATACTGTTTTGGGAGCGGCCCCTTGGGCAAGGGTCGCTCCCCTTTTGGGGGCCATATGTTTTTGGTGCTCTGCCCCCTGGGGGGGGCAGTTTTTATATAGCTCGGGCTTTACCCGAAGGTGTCAAAGCGCTTCACAATAGTGTAAGCATGATATAAAAGCAAGCGTTATATTACATGAGGAAAAAGTGACAATTGTGCAAATAACAAGATACAAAAAGGTATGCGTTACAAGAGGAAAAAGTGACAGGTGTGCATGATACATGAGATGCAAAATACAAATAGAGGTATAATACTGCAATAAGTGGCAGTCACTCAGAACACACTGGGAAGGCACTTCTATAGGCATGGAGTACAGAATTTCCTATAGTGGAAGAACTTCCTTGAGGGAGTAGAGAGGGCGTGAATTAAACAGGAGACTTAAAATGAAGGGTACACAAATCCAACACAGCACGCAAGGGTGAGGAATGTACAGGAAAAAGTACAAATTTACAATGAAGAGCGAACTTCCTAGAGGGGGCTGAGAGTGAAAGTATTAGTTCTGAAAGTGTCTTTGGAAGAGAAAAGATTTGAGGTCAGCTTTGAAGATCCGGATAGAGGAGGTGGCACAGAGCAATGGGGGAAGCGAGTCCCAGATTCTCACCGCATTGCCTGAGAAGGATTGCGCCATCGATCTTTCCCTTTTGAAGACGGGTGGGGGGCTCAAGCAGAAGCTTTTCCGCATTGCGAGAAGGGTGAGAGCCACCGGACAATTTCAATTTATTCGCCAGGTAACGAGGGGAGGACGTGTGTAAGGCTTTGTGTGTGATGCAGGCAGCTTTGCCTCGATCGGAAGCCATCGAAGAGAGGACAGGATAGGAGTGACGTGGTCGCTTCGTTTAGACCCTGAAATGAAGCGAGCTGGTGAATGGAGGATGGATTTGAGAGGGTAGAGGTGGGATTTGGGTAGGCCCGTCAGAAGAGAATTGCAATAATCCAGTCTTGAGAGAACCAGAGATTGTACCAAGGTTTTTAAGTCTTTCTCCGGGAAGAACCGACGGATCCCCCATAGAAGGCGCAACTGGTAACGTGTGTTCTTAGCAATAGAGTTGATGTGGGAGATTAGGTTGAGTCTTTTGTCATGAATGACACCTAGGGATTTAGCGCTGTTGACAATGATGGGTTTGTTGTTGAGTAGGTTCAGCTGATACATCCAAGATTGAACAGGAGGAGGTGAGAGAGAGGTAGAGAGGAGGAGGAATTCAGTTTTGGCGGGATTCAGAATGAGTTGGTGAGCTAACATCCAGTTGTGAATAGAGTTGAGAGTAGAGTTGAGTAGTGAGAGATCGTGTGCGGAAGATAAAGGTATCTTCCCACTAGTCCACCAGGCATTTATTTGTGGAGAGTGACCCCTTGGGCAAGGGTCACTCTCCTTTGGGGGCAATATTTGTGGCTGTGTCTGCCCCCAGGAGGGCAGATCGCCATGTTTTTTTAAAAATTGGGCCCACTAGACCACCAGGGATTTGTTTGAGGGGAGTGCCCCTTGGGCAAGGGTCGCTCCCCTATGGGGAGCATTAATTTGGCCGTTTCTGCCCCCCCTGGGTGGGCAGATTGGCTGATTTTTTCATATGGCCACTAGGCCACCAGGGATTTTTTTGTGGGGAGTGGCCCCTTGGGCAAGGGTCGCTCCCCCTTGGGGGCATTGTTTGTGGCTGTCTGCCCCCATGGGGGGGGAGGCAGATGTCGCCATTTTTTTATATTTGGCCCACTAGACCACCAGGGATTTTTTTGTGGGGAGTGGCCCCTTGGGCAAGGGTCGCTCCCCCTTGGGGGCATTGTTTGTGGCTGTTTGCCCCCATGGGGGGGGGAGGCAGATGTCGCCATTTTTTTTATATTTGGCCCACTAGACCACCAGGGATTTGTTTTTGGGGAGTGGGCCCTTGGGCAAGGGTTGCTCCCCTTTGGGGAGCATTAATTTGGCCGTTTCTGCCATCCTGAGGGGCAGATCGGCTGATTTGTTTTTTTGTAGGTCCACTAGGCCACCAGGGTTTTTTATGTTGGGGAGCGGCCCCTTGGGCAAGGGTCGCTCCCTTTATGGGAGGATGATTGTGGCCATTTCTGCCCTCTTTGGGTGGCAGAATAGCAGTATGTTTTTAGGCCCATCTGCCCCCAAGGAGGGCAGAAGCCACTAGACACCAGGTTTTTTTAAATTTTTGTGTTGGGGAGTGGCCAAAAGGGCAAGGGTTGCTCCCTTTTACGGGGGTGAATATTTTATTTATACTCTTTGGCCCACCTACCCCTTAGCTTGGCTGGTGGATTGTGTGTGGACTGGTGCATTATTTGCATATGTGATTGTAATGTTTTTTTCTCCTTTTTATTCTAGTGTAACGCTTTTGATTCCTGTTTGCGGTTTCGGCAGTGGTTGTTCTGCAGTTTTGCGTAATTGCATTTATTTGGTAAGAAAAATATTTTTGTTGTGTGTACTCCAAATGAGTATTATTGTCATGCATGAATGAATTTTTTTGTAAGTGGTGTCATAATGGCAGCATATTTGTTAGTGTTCAGAGCATGAAATTCTTTGCGATGTTTTGCATTGTCTTATGTGTAATTTTTTTTTCTTCTTTTTTAGTGGGATATTGTTGATCCTTACTGTGTCTGTAAAGAGTAGGTGGTGGTGAGTCTAGCTGCTTCTGTCACGTGAGTGGTATAGTGTTGGAGTATATTGGTCTTTGTGATAAAGCAACATTTTGTTTATTTCTTTTTTTTACAAAGGGTTTGTTGTTGTTGACTTGTTTGACAAGTAACCTTTATTAGTAAGCATTATGGCTAGCCGTAGAATGACTGCTCAGCAGGTGGTTGGTTTGCTTCTTGAATCTTCCTCTGAGCAGGATTATGAGACTGACACTGCGTCTGAGGGAGAGGAGGGAGGGGAAGATTCAGGCAGTGAGTTTTCTCTCCACATGGAATCATCGGATGATGAAGGTACTCTCAGTGCAGATGAAGTGCCTGTTTTAGAGGAGGATACTACTGTGCCGATGGTGCAAGAGGCCTCTGGATTGCAGCCTGGGGCTGCTAGGCTTCCTACTGGAAGTGCTGGACTCTGGGTTGATCCAAACATGGTGCAGCCGGTGTTGCCTGCCTTTAGTGGTTATGCAGGGTGTAGAGTGGATTGTGAACATTATTTGCCTATACAGTATTTTCAGTTGTTTATGGATGATGTATTTTTGGGTGAGATTGTTGAGCAGACTAATTTGTATGCTGAACAGTTTTTGAGGGACAACAGTGCCAGACTTAGGCCCCATTCTAGAGCTACCCGGTGGAGTCCCACAAATCTGGAAGAGATGAAGAAGTTTTTGGGTTTGACTTTTTTGATGGGTTTGATAAGGAAGCCGTCCATGGGTTCATATTGGTCTACCAGTCCCTTGATGGCAATGGCCATATTTCCTGCAGCTATGACTCGTGATCGGTATTTACTTTTGCTTCGGATGCTGCATTTTGTTGATAATGGTTTGGCGTTGCCACGAGATCTCCCTGAATGTGACCGTCTTTTTAAGATTCGGCCTGTTCTTGATCACTTTGTAGATCGATTTTCAGAGATCTATACTCCAGGGAAAGAAATATCTATTGATGAGTCTTTGGTCCTGTTCAAGGGCCGTTTGGTTTTTAGGCAGTACATTCCTAGCAAGAGGGCACGCTATGGAATTAAGCTGTATATGTTGTCTGAGAGTAGGACAGGATATGTTTTTAATTTGCGTGTGTACACTGGTAGGGATTCCACTATTGACCCCCTGGTTGTCCGTCCACTTTTGGAGTTTCAGAGAAAATTGTGTGGGATCTTGCTAGAGGACTGTTTAACAGAGGCCACCATTTGTACCTTGATAACTTCTACACTGCTGTGCAATTGTTTAAGGAATTGTTCAAAGTGGACACTTTTGCTTGTGGCACAATCCGCTCTAACCGTAAAGGTTATCCAAAAGAGCTTGTTTGCAAAAAACTTCAGAGGGGACAGTGCAGTTCCTTGCGTAGTGATGAACTGCTAGCTGTGAAATTTGTGGACAGGAGGGATGTGTACATGCTGACTACCATCCATGATGAGAGTACTTCACCTGTGGCTGTTTGGGGTCAGATTGCTGAAGTGCGCAAACCTGTGTGCATTTTAGACTACAATAAGCACATGGGTGGTGTTGATATAGTAGATCAGAGGCTGGAACCTTACACTGCTATTCGTAAGGCTTACATTTGGTATAAGAAGTTGGCCATCCATCTCTTCAATTTTTGCAACTTTCAATGCTTTTGTTGTGTTCAAGGAGTGTTCTCCTGCGTCAAAGTTGACTTTTGTTCAGTTTCAGGAGTCTGTCATAGGCAGCCTTGTTGTTGTGGAACAGGCAAGTGTTCCTAGAGTTGGAGTGGTGGAGGATGTGGCTCGATTGAAAGATCGCCACTTTCCTGATCACATTCCTCCTACACCCTCAAAAGACTTTCCCACTAGGAGATGTAGAGTCTGTTGGCGAAGAGGTACGCGGAAGGTGACTGTTATGTACTGCCCTGAGTGTCCTTCTAACCCTGGGCTGTGTGTGCCTGCTTGTTATAGAGCGTACCACAAGCAAAAGAATTATTGGGAGCAACCATGAGTGGTAAAGTGAACTGCCTGGTCTGTAATGTTTAAGAATTGTTGTTCTGTTTCAAGGTTGGCATTAGTGCAATGTATTTATTTTCTGATTTTGTGTTAGTAGATTTGTATCTATTTGCAATTTGTTTGTGTTTTCTTTTTGTATAAAAAATCCTAAATGTGATGGTGGTGTGTGTAGGCTGGTGCTTGGCTGGCGGTGTGCGTGGAGTGGCGCTTGGCTGGCGGTGTGCGTGGAGTGGCTCTTGGCTGGCGGTGTGCGTGGAGTGGCACTTGGCTGGTGGTGTGCGTGGAGTGGCACTTGGCTGGCGGTGTGCATGGAGTGGTGCTTGGCTGGCGGTGTGCGTGGAGTGGCGCTTGGCTGGCGGTGTGCGTAGCATGGCACTTGGCTGGCGGTGTGCGTGGAGTGGCTCTTGGCTGGCGGTGTGCGTGGAGTGGCACTTGGCTGGCGGTGTGC
This sequence comes from Calotriton arnoldi, assembly GCA_963921515.1. Classification (NCBI taxonomy): domain Eukaryota; kingdom Metazoa; phylum Chordata; class Amphibia; order Caudata; family Salamandridae; genus Calotriton; species Calotriton arnoldi. Next base: position 4,714,332 of record CAWUFW010000061.1, read on the forward strand.
GTGGAGTGGCGCTTGGCTGGCGGTGTGCGTGGAGTGGCGCTTGGCTGGCGGTGTGCGTGGAGTGGCGCTTGGCTGGCGGTGTGCGTGGAGTGGCGCTCGGCTGGCGGTGTGTGAGTAGTGACTTGCTGCTGGTCACTACACACACTGCTAGCCGAGCGACACTCCACGCAATCCATCAGCTTGTGTGGTTGCTGTGTTAGGAATGTGGGCGTGTGAAAGTGATGGGCCCTTGAATGGCGCTGTCTGCTGGTGTGAGTGTTGTAATGTGATGGGCACGCGGCTGGTGGTGTGAATGGTTTTGTATGTGTCACACGTATGAAAGGTGTATGAATGGCCTGTAAAGAGGTTGGTGCCTTGTCGTGGCTTTACAGCTCACGAGCTGTGAGTCAATGGTTCAGTTTCTCGTCCTTTCAATTATTAACAGTGCATTTCATTTTTGTGAAATCACTTGTTAATACAATTGTATATACTGAACCATCACTCACCCTCGTGCCAAATCCAACCAGTATGTGTGTGTGCTTGAGGATTAGATGGCTGTGCAGTAATATTTTTTTTTGTCTTTCTCAAGCAGGGTGTACCTTGTCCCTTTTTGTGAATGTTGTAATGTGTTTGTTTCGTGGCTGGTGGTGTGAATGGTCTTGTGTCTATCACGTATGAAAGGTGTGTGAATGGCCTGTAAAGCGGTTGGGGCCTTGACGTGGCTTTACAGCTCACGAGCTGCGAGTCACTGGTTCAGTTTTTGTCCTTTCAATTATTGACAGTGCATTTCATTTTTGTGAAATCTCTTGTTAATAAAATTGTATATACTGAACCATCACTTGCCCTCGTGCCAAATCCAACCAGTATGTGTGTGTGCTTGAGGAATAGATGGCTGTGCAGTAATCTTTGTCTTTTTAGTCTGTCTGCCAAGGTGTACATTCCGTCTAAGAATAACCTACCAACTGTAGATATTGTCGTAAACGAAACACCCATGGGAGTACATGGTGATATCTCTCTTGTGGATCACAACAAGTTATGTTACCCACAATGTCCTGCAAACCGCAAAATGTCTGTCACATTTTCCTTGCAATATTGTGCCAAAATTTTCACGCTGCAGAAATAAACAACACATTATCTCAAAACGACCTGGTTTTGCAAGGGGGGTCACCTGGGTTTTTGGCCCGGGGTTCGGCGGCCACCTAGGGAAACCTACCAAACCCACACATTTCTGTAAAGTAGACACCCGGGGGATTCCAGGGAGGTATGGCTTGCGTGGATCCCCCAATGTTTTCTTACCCAAAATCCCCTGCAAACCTGACAATTTGCTGAAAAAATCACTTTTTTCACACTTTTTTGTGTGGTAAAGTTGTGTCATCACCGGGCTGACACAAATTTCCTACCACCCAGCGTCCCCCAGGTCTCCCAATAAAAATGGTGCCTCACTCGGGTGGGAGGCCCAAGTACCCGCGACAGGCAAGGGCCCACAACGTATTGAGGCGACCTCAAAATGGCCTTTCACAAAACGACCTGGTTTTGCAAGGGGGTCCCATGACGTTTTGGCCTGGGGCTCGGCGGCCACCTAGGAAACCTACCAAACCCACACATTTCTGAAAAGTAGACACCCAGGGGATTCCAGGGAGGTATGGCTTGCGTGGATCCCCCAACGTTTCCTTACCCAGAATCCCCTGCAAACCTCAATTTTAGCTGAAAAAAATCACTTTTTTCACACATTTTTGTGTGGGAAAGTGTGGCATCACTGGCCTCACACAAATTTCCTACCACCCAGCGTTCCCCCAGGTCTCCCGATAAAAATGGTGCCTCACTTGTGTGGGAGGCCCAAGTACCCGCGACAGGCAAGGGCCCAAAACGTAGTGAGGCGACATCAAAATTGCCTATCTCAAAACCACCTGGTTTTGCAAGGGGGGTCACCTGGGTTTTTGGCCCCGTGCTCGGCGGCCATCTAGGGAAACCTACCAAACCCACACATTTCTGAAAAGTAGACACCCGGGGGCTTCCAGGGAGGTATGGCTTGCGTGGATCCCCCAACCCGCGACATGCAAGTACACAAAACGTTTTGAGGCAACATCAACATTGCCTATCAAAAAATGTTTTGGGCCCTTCCCTGTCGCGGTTACTTGGGCCTCCCACACGAGTGAGGCATCATTTTTATCGGGAGACCTGGGGGAACGCTGAGTGGTAGGAAATTTGTGTGAGGCTAAAATTGAGGTTTGCAGGGGATTCTGGGTAAGGAAACGTTGGGGGATCCACGCAAGCCATACCTCCCTGGAAGCCCCCGGGTGTCTACTTTTCAGAAATGTGTGGGTTTGGTAGGTTTACCTAGATGCCCGCCGAGCACGGGGCCAAAAACCCAGGTGACCCCCCTTGCAAAACCAGGTGGTTTTGAGATAGGCAATTTTGATGTCGCCTCACTACGTTTTGGGCCCTTGCCTGTCGCGGGTACTTGGGCCTCCCACACAAGTGAGGCACCATTTTTATCGGGAGACCTGGGGAACGCTGGGTGGTAGGAAATTTGTGTGAGGCCAGTGATGCCACACTTTCCCACACAAAAATGTGTTAAAAAAGTGATTTTTTCAGCTAAAATTGAGGTTTGCATGGGATTCTGGCAAGTGAAACGTTGGGGGATCCACGCAAGCCATACTTCCTGGAAGCCCCGGGTGTCTACTTTTCAGAAATGTGTGGGTTTGGTAAGTTTCCCTAGATGGCCGCCGAGCACGGGGCCAAAACCCAGGTGACCCCCTTGCAAAACCAGGTGGTTTTGAGATAGGCAATTTTGATGTCGCCTCACTACGTTTTGGGCCCTTGCCTGTCGCGGGTACTTGGGCCTCCCACACAAGTGAGGCACCATTTTTATCGGGAGACCTGGGGGAACGCTGGGTGGTAGGAAATTTGTGTGAGGCCAGTGATGCCACACTTTCCCACACAAAATGTGTTAAAAAAGTGATTTTTTCAGCTAAAATTGAGGTTTGCATGGGATTCTGGGTAAGGAAACGTTGGGGGATCCACGCAAGCCATACTTCCCTGGAAGCCCCCGGGTGTCTACTTTTCAGAAATGTGTGTGTTTGGTAGGTTTCCCTAGGTGCCGGCAGAGCTAGGGTTCACAAACTACAGCTAGGCACTTTGCCAAAAAAGAGTCATTTTTCACTGCAAAATTGAGGTGTGACCACGTTGCGTTTTGCGCCATTTCCTGTCGCGGGCACTAGGCCGACCCACACAAGTGAGGTACCATTTTTCTCGTAAGACTTTGGGGAATGCGGGGTGGGCAGAAATTTGTGGATCCACGCAGATTCCAGAACTTTCCACCACAGAAATGTGGGGAAAATGTGTTTTTTGGACAATTTTTAGGTTTGCAAGGGATTCTGGGTAACAGAACCTGGTGGGAGGCAGTCAAGTCACCCCATCCTGGATTCCCTGGGTGTCTAGTTTTCAAAAATGTATAGGTTTGCTAGGTTTCCCTAGGTGCCGACAGAGGTAGGGTTCAAAAACTACAGCTAGGCACTTTGCCAAAAAAGGGTCATTTTTCACTGCGAAATTGAGGTGTGACCAAGTTGTGTTTTGCGCCGTTTCCTGTCGCAGGCACTAGGCCGACCCACATAAGTGAGGTACCATTTTTCTCGTAAGACTTTGGGGAACGCGGGGTGGGCAGAAATTTGTGGATCCACGCAGATTCCAGAACTTTCCACCACAGAAATGTGGGGAAAATGTGGTTTTTTGGTCAATTGTTTAGGTTTGCATGGGATTCTGGGTAACAGAACCTGGTGGGAGGCAGTCAGGTCACCCCATCCTGGATTCCCCTGGGTGTATAGTTTTCAAAAATGTATAGGTTTGCTAGGTTTCCCTAGGTGCCGGCAGAGGTAGGGTTCAAAAACTACAGATAGGCACTTTGCAAAAAAAGGGTCATTTTTCACTGCGAAATTGAGGTGTGACCACGTTGCGTTTTGCGCCGTTTCCTGTCGCAGGCACTAGGCCGACCCACACAAGTGAGGTACCATTTTTCTCGGAAGACTTTGGGGAACGCGGGGTGGGTGGAAATTTGGGGATCCACACAGATTCCAGAACTTTCCACCACAGAAATGTGGGGAAAATGTGTTTTGTTTTACAATTTTTTAGGTTTGCAAGGGATTCTGGGTAACAGAACCTGGTGGGAGGCAGTCAAGTCACCCCATCCTGGATTTCCCTGGGTGTCTAGTTTCCAAAAATGTATAGGTTTGCAAGGTTTCCCTAGGTGCCGGCAGAGCTAGGGTTCAAAAACTACAGCTAGGCACATTGCAAAAAAGGGTCATTTTTCACTGTGAAAATGTGGTGCGTCCACATTGCGTTTTGCGCTGCTTCCTGTCGCGGGCACTAGGCCTACCCACACAAGTGAGGTACCATTTTTTTAGGAAGACCTTGGGGAACGCGGGGTGGGTGGAATTTTGTGGATCCACGCAGATTCCAGAACTTTCCACCACGGAAAAGTGAGGAAAATGTGTTTTTTTTACCAATTGTTTAGGTTTGCAAGGGATTCTGGGTACCAGAACCTGGTGAGAGCCAGTCAAGTCACCCCATCCTGAATTCCCCTGGGTGTCTAGTTTTCAAAAATGTATAGGTTTGCTAGGTTTCCCTAAGTGCCCGCAGAGCTAGGGTTCAAAAACTACAGCTAGGCACTGTGCAAAAAAAGGGTAATTTTTCATTGTGAAAATGTAGTACGTCCACATTGCATTTTGAGCCATTTCCTGTTGTGGGCACAAGGCCTACCCACACAAGTGAGGTACCATTTTTATCGGGAGACTTAGGGTAACACAGAATTGTAAAGCAACTGTTATTACCTATTGACTTTCGATGCATTTCTGCCTTCCAAATGAAAGACAATGTGTAAAAAATAAGTCATTTTGAAAAATGACCTATAATTCTCAATAGTATGGGTACTCCCAATTTCGGAAATGTGCAAATATCTACTGTTTCTAAAATCTACATTTTGTTCCCATTTCAGGAAAAATACATAGGTGTCTTTCATAACAATTTTTCCATGTATACAGTTTCCCAAAATAATTGCTATATACCCGGTACATAATAAAAAACCATTGCAAGATGCTGCTCAGTTATTGGCTCTGGGTTCGTCGGGTTCTTGGTGAACCTACAAGTCCTATATATCCCCACAACCAGAAAGGTCCAGCGGATATAACTGTATATTGCTTTCAAATAGCTGTAATAATTAGAAGAAGTTACAGGTGAAAACGTTGACACAAATGGCTGTTTTTTTCAACTAATTTTCAATTTTTCCTTCATTTAACTGTTAGTTTCTATAAGGAAAACTTTAAGGATCTACACAAATGACCCCTTGCTGAATTCAGAATTTTATCTACTTTTCAGAAATGTATGACTTTTCAGGATCCATTATTGGTTTCATACCCATTTCTACCATTAACTGGAAGGAGGTTGAAAGCACAAAAAATAGCAAAAATAGGCTATGTCCCAGAAAAATGCCAAAACTGTGTAAAAAAAGTTGGTTTTCTGACAAAAGACTGCTTGTCCCTGAAAGCTGGGAAGATGGTGATTTCAGCACCACAACCCCTTTTGATGCCATTTGCAGGAAAAAACAAGACGCTTTCATCTGTAGCCCTTTTTTCACATTTTTCCCCAAAAACAAAATTTTGCTGTATTTTGGCTAATTTCTGGGTCCCCTCCAGGGGAATCCACAAACCCTGGGTACCTTTACAATCCCCATGATGTTAGAAAAAAAGGACGCAAATTTGGCGTGGATACCTTATGTGGTCAAAAAGTTACAGGGGCCTAAGCGCGCACTACCCCAAATAGCCAAAAAAAGGCTTAGCACAGGGGGGGAATAGGCCTAGCAGCGAAGGGGTTAACTCATCTTTAATAATTTCTCAGCTTTTATACATGGCCTACTGATGTGGAGCTACTCTCCACACGCCCTCTTCTCGCTGCTTCCCTCAATGTAGTGAGAGGGAAAACTAGTACTTCCTGTCTCCACCCACGAAGTTCCTGGCATTTCACTTCTGTCTGGACCAGCTAGACCGCTGACCTACTTATATAACAATGTCCTTTCCTGGAGGACATGACATCTCCCCCCCCCCACTTACAAAGAAATTCAATCAATCTCTTCAGTGCATCCTTTGGGCTCTGTAGTTGGTTTCTTTGCCCTGCAAATGTTGAGAGTGGTTCTGCGGATGTTGAGAGTGATGTCTGTTGCGGGGAGTGTTCGTTAATGAGATGAGTATCCTTTGGGCTCCTTGATTGGTTTGTTAGCTCTGCTGACCTACTTATATAACAATGTCCTTTCCTAGAAGACATGACATCTCCCCCCCAATTACAAGGAAATTCAGTCAATCTCTTCAGTGCATCCTTTGGGCTCTGTAGTTGGTTTCTTTGCTCTGCGAATGTTGAGAGTGGTTCTGCAGATGTTGCGGGTGATGTCTGTTGCGGGGAGTGTTCGTTGGTGAGGTGAGCATCCTTTTGGTCTCCTTGATTGGTTTGTTAGCTCTGTGGATGTTGAGTGGGGTATCTGTTGAGAAAGGTGTTTGTTGGTTCGATGCTTCACGAGAACAAGGGTCGGCTCTGGGACCCATTTACTTGTTTTGTTTGCCTCACCCACTCCCAGTTGCGTTTGGGAATGTTGAAGTCTTTGACCATCCAGGCATCTGCATGTTCCTTTCTCATCCCCCTTTCCTTGAGAATGACATGTTACTGTCAACATATTTCTGTCTTTCTTACAGAGTGATGAGACAGCATTTTCCCAACATTTCTGGGTAATGTCCCATACGTTTGTTCTTATTCTGCAAGCTCTTTGAGTCAGCCGAGCTGTCCCCATCAGAGGTGAAGGTATAATATTCATGTCTTGATGTGAATATAACTGACATGACATGTTGCGTTGTGGGGTAAGTGATTGTTCTGAGTCATCGGCATGTGATGTTTTGCTCTCAACGGGGAGAATGTTCTCTGATTCCACTGTGCATTTCGGTGATAGATGGCATGGGCGTTTTCTCGATCTTGACGTGCCAGATGATTCTGTTGACCTGAGTGATTGTGCTGACATGCTTTCTGAATCAGATGAATCTTCTGCTGATTTCCTTTGAGGAGGTTCTTTTGGGTGTGGTGTGACTGGTGAATCTCTTGAGCTGATGGACTGTGATGAACTGCTCCTTGAGTCAGAGCTATCTTTGGGACGTTTCTTTGGGTACATCTCTCGAAGTGTCTTATGTGCTCTTGCAACAGGGGATAATTTGATAGCTGAGTGTTTATTTCTTTTGTTTGGCCCCAGTGCAGTTTGTCTCTGCTCCTCTCATGTGGTGTTAACTGTCTCCTCTCTGTTTTCTCCTTATTGTTGTGGGTGTCTTGAGTGCGTTTGCATACCGGTTTCCGGAGTCTGAGTGAATTGCCCAGTCTTATGTGGTTTGTTTCTTCTTCTCGCTTGTTAGGCGCACTGTCGTCTGTGCCATGTGTGTGATATGTCCCACTGCTAGATGCTTCTTCGGAAAAGTCTAAGAAGCTCGATGAACAGTGGGTGGCTCGGGTGTGTTTGTATACCGGTTTCCAGAGTCGGTGTGAATTGCCCAATCTTCTGTAGTTTGTTTCTTCTTCTCACTTGTTGGGCATGCTGTCGTCTGTTCCATTTGTGTGATTTGTCCCACTGCTTGATGCTTCTTCTGAATAATCTGGAAAGTTTGATGAATGACTACTTGAATTTATTTTAGTTTGGCTGTTACAATCCCGGATTGTCCCGGTCTTTTGTTTGCCATCCTCCACTGCCGATTGTATTGTTGAAACTGAGTATTTCATGTCACTTTGTCTATTGTGATATCTTGTCTCTGGTCTGCCTTTGCCCTCACCCTTTTTGGCTCTTTTGGTCTCTTGGGCTTTACTCACTGACATGAGAAACATCAAATTTCTCTTGTCTTCCTTTCTTGCATTGAGGTGTAATTCTCTTGCTTTGGCCCGCTCTCCAGCTTTGGCCCTCCTGATGATTTCCTTTAGTGAGAGCTGCTCTTGAAGGATCTTGCGCTCCGTGTCTGGTATTGAACAGCCCTCAATTGTCCTGAGTCAAATTGCTTCCTCATTTGTGAATGTTTTGAAATCGCAGTATTGTACCAGACTTTGTAACCTTGTAATGAAATTTGCTAATGATTCACCTGGTTCCTGCTGTGCTGCGTTGAAGATGAGGCGTTCTTGATCCACGTCTTTATTTGTGTTGAAATGGGCACGTAGTGTCTCTTTGAGTTTTTCATATGTCTCTGCGTCCTTTGTTGAAAATGTTCTGATTAGGCGTCGGCCTTCATGCCCCACCAGCTGAAGTAATAGTAGCAGACGTTTTTCATCTCTTCGCTCACCAGCTGTTGGAAGAAATTCATCCAGTGACTCCAGCCACCGGTTCCATTTGGGACCCAAACTCTGGGTGCCGGTCTGTGTCACTGGGGTGGCACTTCAATGCAGGGGTTAGCTTTCTGTGTTTCTTTTCCCACCAACATGATGGTGGAATGTGCTAGTATGATAATGCCACAGGACTGCTTACTATACTTTATGTATTATTTGTTGGCCCTCTTCGGTAGAGATCTTGCGTATAGTTGTTTTTCTTTTGATTTTGGGAAAGCTCACTCAAAGGTGACCGCCGTATTCTTTCTGGCAGCTTCACATTTTCCTTGTAGAGCTGTTCCAGCTTTGATGCCCCCCAGCTATGTGTATTCCTTTCAAAAGCCAACCTGGCTTGGTGTCTGCCCTTAGTATGGCTGTCTCAGTAGGCTTCAGTGAGTTAGGCTTGAATTGCCTGATTCCAATATGGCCACCTCATTGATTTTAGTGGATTTGTCTCAGGGCGCATGACTTCAAGATGGCCACCCCATAGACTTCAATGGACTGTCCCTCAACTTGCCTGACTTCAAAATGGCCACCACTCGGTTGCAGCATGCATGGCTTGTAGCTCAGAGAATGCCTGCTTTTCTTTAATGCTGCATGCTAGCTGCAAGGTAATTTGTGCTTCCTCAGCACTGGTACTTTCTTATGTTACTTGCCTCCTTTATCTGCAGGCGTGATCTTCGATCCCACCCTTGTCGCTAGTTGTCCTGTTCTGGATTGGTTTCTCTTCACAGCACTGGCAAGCATAACATTCTGCATAAAAGACAGCACCTGGCATAAGGCTATTAACTCATCTTTATTAATTTCTCAGCTTTTATACATGGCCTACTGATGTGGAGCTACTCTCCACACGTCCTCTTCTCTCTGCTTCCCTCAATGTAGTGAGAGGGAAAACTAGTACTTCCTGTCTCCACCCAGGAAGTTCCTGGCATCTCACTTCTGTCTGGACCAGCTAGACCGCTAACCTACTTATATAACAATGTCCTTTCCTGGAGGACATGAAGGGGGGACCTTCTCCAGCCCTATCCTTGCATCTGAGAAAGCAGCTCCACGTGTTCCAAGCCAGGACAAGCAAACGGTATCAGTCATGACTGCTTCTGATTGTACAAATGTGGCGTCTGTGGGTGACAGAATCTCAGAAGAAGGATCGTGCAGAGGTTAAATGTCCCAAGGTAAAATCTTATTAATAGCGTGTGTTTGCACGTGCATGATTGTGTGTGTTTGTGTGTGTATGGCTGTGAGTATGTCTGTGCCTGTGCATCGCATTCACAATTCTACTTTTTCTCTCCCCTGCTCATCGCTCTCCCTCCTCCATTTTTTCATCTCTGTTCTCTGTTGGCACTTGGCAGCTAACCTTTGGACTGAGCATTACTCATTTGCACTATTGATTTGGGCTCATTTAGTCTAAAAATATAACTTGTTTACTCCAATAATATTAATTTTCAAAAGAATGCTTGTGACTTAGAAAGAAATGTTCGGCGTTCTTTACGCCTATTAGTTTTGAAAAAGCACTGCGTTGACCAATAACCTTGTTGATATAGGAGAGAAATATTTTTAGCCAAACATGTCTTTATATTTTTAGTTGATTTACTCAAGTCATTACTCGTGTAATATAGAAAGGCCCACGTGTTCTTGTGCCAGTAATAAATACACAACAGCACTCTGAAAGCCTCCATCAGAGAAGGCTTAATGCGAAGACAAGCACTAAAATGAGTTTGTTTGTTGTTAAAAACTTATTGTGTGGCACTTAACAGGGCTGCAGATTTAGACTGAGTATCCTAAAAAGCTCACCGGACTGTGAAGGACTCAGTCACACGTCAGGCAGGCGAAAAGAGATAACAAGTTCATCCCCTATTAGCAGTGTTGTAATTTTACTTGGGGAACCGACAATTCAGGAGTCAGAGGCACCTTCTGCAGAGATCTTTGTTTACCGAGCAGTTTTCAGGAGATAAAAATGATGGTAAGATAATTCTGGTGGTTAATGCGCTTGCTAGAGAGGTCTGTGTATTGTCTAATCACAGTTTTCACTCAAAACAGCATAGAGGTTCATGTGCCTGCTGTAAAACACGTCTGTAACATTCAAATTACAGATTTTTATTTTATGTAGATAGGTAAGTGGTTTGCTGCTTTTGACAGAGAATTCCTTTTGTAACTTATAATTTGTAAGTTGCAAACCTTCTAATATAGCACAATGAGCTATGAGCGGGTATCAAGAAACTGCATGCAAATTGTAGGCATAGGTTTAGAACCTTATTTTGTTCTCAATCTGTCATTATTCTAAGGTTGCGAAAAGGGATGCACTTCTTTGTCTAGTAATAAAGTCCAATTAGTTCAGACAAGCTTGTTTCAGGGCTGCGGTGTCTGCACTGACCATCTGATGTGGACCGGCACCCCACAGTACCCTGCCTGCTAAGCTCGGCTTCCTTCTTCTCCTCCTGACAGGTAAGAACTGGAGTCAAACATGTGCTTTTATGGCCTTCCAATCACTATAATGTGCTGAATCCCTTGCTGCTGCATTTAGCATTTCAATTGAATGCTATACTGTGCTGTATCCCTCACAGCTCTCTTAAGCATGGTCTTCATCACTATTCTGTGCCTTATCACATCAAACTACCTTTTTGAATGAACTTCTACCACCATACTGTGCCTTTTCTGTTACAGCTGCCTTTAGCATGGTTTACCTTTACCTTATTGTTCGTTATCCCTCTCCACTGCCTTTAGCATAGTCTTCCATCACCAGGAGCTTTGAGGGGCAGAAAAGGAGCTACCTGAGGCTTTAGCTCCATGTGCTTCTAATGACGGTCGGCCTAGCTCGCTACGTTCCCTCCTCATAGGGCACTCATCCCGAACTTTTACGCCTCACCACTTTCAAATGTCACCAGCAGTAACCCATTGTTTAAGTTGGAGTATGTTCATATCACTCTCCAATTGCTTGCATAGCTCATCCTCATCTTTCTTTTTAAAGTGTAGATTGAAATCTCCAAAAACTAAATAATGTTCGTGCTTAATGCGTAGTGAAGCTAATTGAGAGAGAAGATTATTCGTTAAATGTGGGTCATAGCCTGGAAGTCCATAAGGACCGAGCCACCAAACAACTTACAATCTCTATGGGCGAGCTGAAAGGCTAAAATCTCCCAGCCCTTAGACATAGACTTAAGTTCCACTGTACATGAGAGGGTTTCTTTAAAAATAATAGAAATGCCCCCTCCTGGGTGCTCATTCCTATCACAGTTCAATATCTTGTAACCAGTTGGTACGGCCGCTGAAATTTCCAGTAAAGTGGATGTTTTAAGCCATGTTTTCGTAATAAATTCCAGGTCTGGTTTAGACTCTGAGATTAAATCCCACATCTCCATGCAGCGTTTTGGCACTGATCTGGCATTGAAATACAGTCAAATAAAAGTAGTCTCAACGTCTAACTTTGACACATACTCGAATGGCTCCTTAGGTGTTCAGCCATTCCATTTCCATTTAAGACAGGAAAAATGTCCCTTTATTATACAGAGGGAACCTTTCCAACACCCAATTTTGTTGTGCATATGAGGTTTATTAAATTTCAAAATTTTGCGTGAGTAGGTAAATACCTGCTTATCTGTACTGGAACTGAAAGGGTCCCTGGCCCCTAGTCCTGTTCAGGAATGGATGGGCACAGGCGGCCTTGCCTTTGGCGTGCCGATGGTGTGCCTGCTGCGTGCGGTCGCTGTGCGGACGCGCAGTGCCCTCGTATTCATGGCTCCTTCTCAGAAGGTGGTGGGCTGATTAGCCTGATTAGCCTTCGTGTTTGGAGTGGTTTAAAAAAACTACTACTATCACAAACAGTAGCCCACCATAAAATCGCTTAAGATTTCCAAATTGTAATATTGTGGTTAAGCTCAGTTTAATGGAATATACCACAGTGGGAGTTTTTTTAGATGTAGGGCTAGGTGACTCAAATAAAGAATCAAAGTCATGTAGAATTCATTTTCTAGATTTGATAATAGGTGAGGAGTTAACCAGCAAATTTGAATAGGAGACAGATAATAATGCCGGTTGGGGGAATGCAAAAACGAATTGTTGTTCAAATTGAAGCCATTGAAGGAAGTGACCCGATTAGGGCCAACCGGGTCACTCGCGACCACCTCTCAGCCTTCCATACAAATGAAGGGTCGGTCAGACAGTAGAGAATACAAACCAAGTAGATGTTTATTCAGATACACTCGAGCGGAGCCGCGTCTGCCCAGTCGCTTAGAGGTGCTGCAGAGAGGACTGACCAGCAAACATAGAGATACATTATGTACATTTCAGAACCAAGGAAGACCCGCCCATAATGGAATTTTACAAGCAGGTGCAGCTAAAACAAAGAAGTACAGTAGGATGAGCTTCGACTCTGAGGCCGGGCACACATTATCTCTATGCCAAGGTCGTTCTGTCCGTGCCTACCGCTAGACTAGTGGGAGAAGGCCTCTATCTAGTGGGAAAGGTATGCGCTAATAAGAACAGTGTAATAATTAGCAGAGCAAGGCCTAACCTTGGAGAAATGAAACTTTCCACAGTCTGCTTTTCGAGGAGGAAATACGTAGTTAATGGCATGATTCAAAATGGCGGCTAAACATAAAATGGTGCCGCGAATGCTAACTTACATGGAACAATGCACGAACAAAATGGCAAAAACGTATTCCTTTAATCAGACCCTCCTTTTAGCATTCGCTAACTAATTTATGCAGTGGGCGAAAAAGACATGGCATGCTTATGAAGAAAAGGACATCATTATTCAGAACAATCCATATACTCAGTGTCAGGAATAGAAGCTGCAAGGGATGATGTAGAATCAAAGATGCCCTCATCAATCTGCATCATTTCATCAATCTGTTTTTGTAACATAACTGCTGCATTAGTATCATGAACTGGCATTTTTGGCTTGGGATAGTGTCACAATAGGAGCAACAAGCTGGGAGACATTGTATGCAGAGGCAACACGTGAAGAAGATACCGGCAACTACAACCAAAAAAGTGAGGATCTTCTAACTCCAGGAGGTGAGTATGTTCCAGAACCACCACAATAGGGTCCCAGTACCTGTCTCTTGGTGTATGTCAGACGAAAGTCTATGCGTGATCAGGTATGTAAACACAACAGCTGCTGCCAATGAAGCGACAAGCCCCACCCCTATCTGCAAGTATGACGTCTAACACCATCCGGTTCTGCAAAGTGACTAATCTCGTAGCCTGAAGCTCAGCAGTGATGTTTGTTAGTATTCCAGCAGTTGTATTAATAACCCCCTCCACAACTCTTGTTAGCCGACGAAGTTGAAGACTATTAGCCATGGGGCCCCAAAAAGGTAGGAGACCCTTTATGGCATCCCCAAACTGTTGTGCGGTGGTATCTGTCTGATCTATATCCTTTGTGTCAACAACCCTTCTGACTCGGGGCAAGTATGTACTCCTACGCTGCATTGATGATCTTTATGATAATTGGACGGGGCAACATACACAGGGGAAAGGAGGAAAGAGAGGTAACATCTGCCTGACCATCCCCTCGGAAGCCAGACATGATTGGGATCCACAGACAAAATAGACATTATGGGGTAGGATCAGAGGCAGACTATTCATCGTTCTCAGTCTGTAGGTGAAATTGCATTTACTCTCCCCACCTTTACCTCCCCAGTCCCCTGGACACAGAAACTAGCTGTTGTGTTGACCACAAACACCGGCATCGGTTTGTCCTTAGTAATATTGCGAGCTTGGAAAGATTGAAAATACTCAGAGGTGTTGAACCTTTGGAAATCAGCCATTTCCATTTGAAGCCATGTTTCGTTCTTCACTTTTTCATATGTGCTCATACAGGATTTTGGGGACAATGTACCGAAGGTCCCTTGTCCTGCCGGTCCAATGGGATAAACCCATGATGAAAATGTATATACTCTACTATAGTGCAAGAATCAGCAGGTGTCATAACCAGAGTAGAGAGTTGGAAATGGTAGTGCACCATAATGAACAATTGAAACCAACCTTCACAGCTACCAATATATGACAATGGCACAGACAACAAATTGTCGCTCTTATGTGTAACTGAGGGGAGCAATCCACAAACCCAACAATTAGTTGTATTGGACACATTATGGACTTGATGCAACATTTGTATAAATACATTGTCTGTGTAAGGCTTTCTATGCTCTTCTTTGTGAGGGGCCAAAGTAACAGAAATGTGCTCAGGGGGGTCGGCGTTGTACCAATCAAGGAATGTACAGGATACTTCTCCTCTAGAAACCAGGATTTTCCAAGTATTGTTATTAGCATACTCACAACAATTAATATGCAATCTATTTTACTATTTGTTGACCAACCCCGCGCTAAGTGCGGTGGTGCAAATGGCTGCTCCTCCTCCTTAATAGGTCGACCAAACGACCAAACGGATGCATTATAGAACAAGAAAAGGAATGCAATAAAATTGATAGCAAAGGTAAGTGTTCCCAGTGTCCGTCAGAGCCTCACTGGTACAGGCTCCTATTGTTCATCAACGTTTGCGCTCTTGAGCTTGCTCAGTCCTAAGCTACGATGAATCCCACGTCGCACAGGATAATGTACCCCCCTACTAGGGAGCACGCTCGATTTATCCTGTCCAATGTCAGAACAGTGCACCAATCTCACGACACCCTAAACTAATACCGTTGGTACTATAGCAAAGTACACCCTAACTTACACCGTCCATCCCTAACTAATCTGACTTCTCCTTTGGTGCACTATTCCTCAGCCGAGGACGCAAATTGTACCTGGTGACTCCAGGCACAGAGGACCGCCTCATTTAGCGCGTCATCATTCTCTGCATCCGTTTGGGTCCACGTTAATTTTGCGTCGCTGAAGGGGACGAACTGAGGCACCTTCTCACACTCAGTATCCCCAACGTCATCCCTCACCCACTGATCATAGGGCAAGGGTAAGGGTATCCTGCAGCAATGGCTGGCATGAATCCAGTTCTTTCGGCCGGCGACTTTCACAGCGGTTCGAGTTGCCAGGAGGACCTGTTCAGGTCCCTTCCACGGGGCTCCAAACTCTTCTTCCGCTAGACATTCTTCACCAAGGCGTAATCGCCAGGCCGAATGTCATGTCCGGGCCCCTCTGGTATGGGTGGAAGGGACTCGCAGACCTGTTGGTGAATAGAACGCAAATTTTCAGTTAACTGGTAAAGATAGTCTGTCAAGAATGGATACTCAATATCGGAAAATCTACGAGGGCGCGGGACACCCCAGACATTTGCCGGGCGTACAAACATGACCTCGTAGGGTGACAATCCTGTTCTATAATGTGCTGTTGTTCTTGTCGACAAAAGAGCTAATGGTAAAGCATCTGGCCAATGTAACCCTGTTGTCTCCTGAATCTTTGCTAACTTCAGTTTGAGAGTACCATTGTACTTCTCAACCAAACCTGCTGATTGGGGGTGGTTTGCAGCATGGAATTTCTGTTTTATGTGCAAACCGTCACAAATTAACTGTATGACCTTGGCATTAAAGTGACTTCCGTTATCACTCCAGATCAAACTTGGCAGGCCGAAGCGAGGAAAGAACTCCTTCAGGAGTACCTTTGCAGTCGCAATGGCTGTATTGTCTTTAGTGGGGAAAGCATCAATCCATTTAATGAATGCACAAACAACCACCAACACATACTTACAATTATTGACCCTGTACAATTCAATGTAATCTAATTGAAGAACCTCAAAAGGGAAAGTAGGTGGTGCAAAATTACCAGGTGATGTAGGGGTACCTTTCCCAGGATTGTGCATCATGCACACCATACAATACTTCACTAAATGTGCAGCAGTTCTCGATATTTTATCATTCTGCCATACAGGGTCTAACAACTTGCAAATACCATTGGTGCTGATATTGGCTGGGCCATGAGCCATCGTGACTACAGGAAGAACATATGCATCTGGCAACATCCATCTTTGCTTCCCTGACTTGTCAATCCAACATCCCTCATCGTTCAATTGTGCTGTACTTTCTTGCCACACTGCTAATTACTCCACTGTGGCCTCACTCTGTATTTCCTTCACATTCTCAAGTGTATCTTCAAACATTGTGACCTCGGGCACCCACCTAGATGAACCTGCTACGAACATTCTTTTCATCCTGGTCCGGGCTGTTTCCTTAGCTGTCTGATCTACAAAAGTGTTTCCTTTACCTACATCGTCAGTAACTTTCCTATGGGCTCTACACTTTACTATTGCCAATTTCTTAGGGAGTGTCAAAGCGGACAGAAGCCTATATATAAGATGACTGTGCTGAATCTTTGTCCCATGGGAAGTAAGGAACCCTCTCTCTGCCCAGAGTCGCACGAAATTATGGGCGACTCCAAAGGCGTACTGGCTGTCAGTATAAATATTAACAACCAGTCCCTCACTCAATCCACAGGCTCGTAGTAGGGCAACAAGCTCTGCCGCTTGGGCTGACTGATAAGGAACTTATGATGTTTCAACTACCGTACGCAGCGTAGTAATAGCATACGCAGCCGTTGTAGTGCCATCTGGTAATTTAAAGCAAGAGCCATCGACATATAGTTCCCATTGAGGGTCAGATAAGGGAACATCAGTCAGGTCTACCCGTCCTTTCGTCTCTTCTTTCATCTGGAAGATACAATTATTAAATGCCAATCTCCTCATTCTCAGAATGGAGGGGTAGTAACGTGGCTGGATTCAGAGTGGCACATCGTTTGATCGTAATATGTTTGGCGAACAGCGTTAACTCATAACCTGTCAGACGTGCACTGGTGAGGTGCTGTGTCTTTGTCTTATTCAAAAGTGTATCTACAGCATGGGGTACCATGACTGTGAGGTCAGTATCAAGTGCGAGTCCAGCCGATTGCCTTATCAAACCAGCCACGGCCGCGACCGCTCTTAGACAGCTCGTGAGGGCTCGTGCACCTGGGTCAAGCACAGCAGAGAAGTAAGCACGCAGCCGTTGCTTATCTCCAAATTTTTGTGTTAAAACAGAAAGCGCGCAACCAGCCGTCTCATGGATGTACAACACAAACTGCTTAGTATAGTCTGGGGTGCCGAGTACTGGAGCCGAACAAAGCTCAGTTTTCAATTGCTCAAAAGTCTGCTGACATTCAGGCGTCCAGGGCAGGGGTTCATGCACATCTTTTAGTGTTAAAGCAAGCAGGGGTTTGATTAACAGAAAATAGCTAGGTATCCACTGCCTGCAATAGGAAGCGATTCCTATGAAAGCACACACATCTCTCTGAGTTTGCGGAATGGGCATTTTAACAATGGTACTGATGTGCTCAGGGGTCAATCTCCTACCCTCCTTCGACAGTAGGTGACCTAAGTAGGTGACCTCCTGTCGACAATGCTAGTTTCCTGGCCTGGATCATTCCAGAACCCGAGGCTTTTGACTGCAGGAGTAGGGAGAGGATGTGGATCTAGATTGTCAGGCCAGGACAGTTCCAGCCAGTGAGAAGAGTTGTTACCGACAACTAACACCGCTGTCTTTTTATCGTTTAATTTCAGGTTGCTAGCGGACATCCACTCTGTTACCTGCTTCAAACAGGCATTTAGTTGATTGGAGACTTAATTGGTAGCTGAGGTGAGACATATGATGATTTGTGTGTCATCTGTGTAGGAGACCAGTGCTAGGCTGTGAGCCCTCACTATCTCCGCCAGTGGGAGCACATAAAGGTTGAATAGCATGGGGCTTAAGGAAGAGCCCTGAGGAACCCCACATTTTAAGGGGTGTGTTGCAGAGAACAGGGATCTTTCACATACCTGGAAACTCCTGTTTTCAAGAAAGGTGGTGAGCCATTTGAGCGCAGCTCAAGAGATTCCTGCCTCCTCCTTTGAATTTAAATGGGATGGGATACGATATCAAAGGCTGCGCTCTGATCCAGCTAAATCATAGTCGCTTTGATCAAGAATTGCTCTAAATTGTTTTATGGCTGCTAGTAGGACAGTTTCGGTACTGCCTCTAGATCTAAAACCTGTTTTGGTTGTATGTAAAATAGCGTGTGTCTCTAAAAATGAGGACAGGTGCTTCTTTACATACTTCTCCAGGACTTTGCTGGCCCCATGAAGGAGGTAAATTAGTCTGTAATTCTCTGCACTTAAAGAATCAGCAGAGTTTGTTTTCAGTAGGGGTCTCACAACTGCATGTTTCTATGTAGAGGGGATGCTCCTGCTTTCCAAGGAGTAATTACAAATATCTGTCAAACTGGACAGAATTGTATTTCCCCCATTCCTAAGTATGAGTAAGGAGAGTGGGTCCAGCGATGAACCTGGTTTAATTAACTTTAGGATCTACACAGTGGCTTCTTTGCTGATTGCAGGAAACACCAGCAATGTGTCCATACCCGGACATACTGTGGTAGGTATCCTGTTAGGAACAGAGTCCCTAAGTAGGGAAAGAAGGATACTGTTTACTTTTCCAAGTAAAAAGTTTGCAATCATATTGCAACTCGTCTGAAGTAGGAGGGCCACATTGACTCCTAACCGGCTTCATCAGGCTGTTCACCAGTTTAAATAACCCTTTGGACGTGTTGGGCACATTTTCAGTTCTTACACTAAAATAGGAGACTCCAGCTTCTCTTATTGCATACTGGTATTATTTAATGGCTTTCTTGTAGGATGCCTTACTAGGCCCATCATACATTATCCTCCAAACCCTTTTTAACTTTTTTGCTTCTGTTTTTCTAGTTTAACAAACTCAGATGAGAACCACTGGGCGCACCCACCAGAGCGACCCCCCTTGACGTCTCAAAGGAACTAGGACGTCCAAGAAGTTGCATAGCTAACCATCACAACTTTTGTACCTTTCTGCAGTGTCCCCTTTGATTGTAGGGGTGGAATTTGCTAAAGAGCTTTGCAACATCACTGAGTCAAGTTTTGACCAGCAACGTCTTCGTGTAGGTGGATGATGTTGATTGGCTTTGCTCCCACTACTGTATAGGTAGAAGGACACTATGTGATAATCTGACCAGTATATTGGAATGGGGGTGGCTGTGGTCATGCCATTAATATTTGTAAAAATAGGATCTAATAAATGACCTAGCCTGTGGGTGGGGAGTTCAAGTTGAATCATCTGGATAGCGGCCATATCATGAAGTACCAATATCATTAGTATTGTGTTGTCTGAAACATAATTCACCTTGGATTTTAGCAATTTTTAGTTTAGCATAACCAAGTCGTGGGGTTTTATTATTACAAATACATTTGGAAATGATTCTATCTGTTTTCTTATAGAAAAGTGAGAGGCAGTTGTAAAGCTATCATGGATAGTACATACACTATTTGAGGAGCAATAGTAATTTTTATAGATTCATTGTTACCCCACCATGTTAGATGTAGGGTAGACCATTGATAAATGTTGTCTGTAAATTCTGAAAGTATAGAATAACAGTTTAATGTAACTGTTTGTTTGATCGAGTGTGAGAATTGAATGGCGAAATATTTTATGTTATCATTTTGCCAGAGAATGTCAGTATTGTTTAGCATGCCTTGGGTACAATACACATTTAGAGGAATAAAAATCTGTTTTATTAGTATTTAAGGTATAACCAAATACAAAAGAATAAGTATGCATATGTCATCTGCATTTGAGGAAATTTTAATATTAATGTTTTTAATATTTAATCCATAAATCTCATTTGAGTTACGTATAGTGGATAGTAGGGGCCCAATGTCTAATAGAAAAAGTAAAGGAGATAACTGGTAACCTTATCTAGTTCCCTGAAAAAGGGAAAAAGATTCTGAAAAGTTCCTGTTAATAAAAAGATTTGAGGAAGGGGATGAATAAAGAGCCAAAAACAAATGAATGACTCACCGAAATTGAAGGCAGATACAGTGTGGAATAAAAATTGCCAATAAACCTTATCAAAAGTTAACTCAGCATCAAGAGTGAGAATACCAGAAGGAGAAGATGATGAAAGGACAGCTTCAAGTTTGTGAAATAAGAGCATGGGGTTATTAACAGAATGTCTATTTTTCAATAAAGGCTGTTTGATCAATGTTTTTTGACATGAGGCAGTATATTGGACAATCTAGTGGCTAGAATATTTGCAAACATTTTACAATCTTGATTAATAAGGGCGATAGGGCGATAGTTAGATACTTTAGTTTGATCTTTATCAGGCTTGGGTAATACTATGATTAAGGCTTCCGTGAAGGATCCGGAAACCATTCCTGTAGTGCTGAAGGTAGTAAATATGGGAAATAAATGAGGAGTAAGGTACTCACAGAATGTTTTATAGAATTCAGCAGGGATTCCATAAGGACCCGAGGACTTACGTGATTTCAAAGATTTAATAGCTGCATTAGTTTCATCAATACAGATGGGTGAGTCTAGGGTAGATTTATCTGATTGCGATATAGAAGAAAGATTACATGTGGTGAGAAAATAACCTATACTATGGTTATCTATGGTGTCTGGTTCACTATAATGAGGTATAAAACTCTAGAAACTCTTTAAGGATATCTAAATTAGATAAGGCAAGTTTCCCATTGGTCCCATGAACATCATGAATTTGAGTTCTAACATGTTTAACAAGATGGTAGTTAGCTAATAAATTACCCAACCTATTTACATTAAAAAGAACATTTAGCTTTGTGATTGGTAAGTTGTAATCTAGCTCTTTCACTTAGCAAAGAATTGTATTCATAACAAAGCTTCTGCAAGGTGTGTTTAACCCCTTCGCTGCTAGGCCTTTTCCCCCCCTGTGCTAAGCCTTTTTTTGGCTATTTGGGGTAGTGCGCGCTTAGGCCCCTGTAACTTTTTAACCACATAAGGTATCCACGCCAAATTTGCGTCCTTTTCTTCCAACATCATAGGGATTCTAAAGGTACCCAGGGTTTGTGGAGTCCCCTGGAGGGGTCCCAGAAATTAGTCAAAATACAGCTAAATTTTGTTTTTTTTGGGAAAAATGGGAAAAAAGGGCTGCAAATGAAAGCGTCTGGGTTTTCCCTGCAAATGGTATCCAAAAGCGTTTGTGGGGCTGAAATCACCATTTTCCCAGCTTTTAGGGAATGACAGACTTTTGTCAGAAAACCAACATTTTTTACACAGTTTTGGCATTTTTCTGGGACATAGCCTATTTTTGCTATTTTTTGTGCTTTCAACCTCCTTCCACTTAATGGTAGACATGGGTATGAAAGCAATAATGAATCCTGGAAAGCTATACATTTTTGAAAAGTAGACAAAATTCTGAATTCAGCAAGGGGTCATTTGTGTAGATCCATCAAGGTTTCTTTATAGAAACGTACAGTTAAATATAGGAAAAATTGAAAATTAGTTGAAAAAAACAGCCTTTTGTGTCAACGTTTTCACCTGTAACTTCTTCTAATTATGACAGCTCTTTGAAAGCAATATACCGTTACATCCGCTGGACCTTACTGGTTGTGGGGATATATAGGACTTGTAGGTTCACCAAGAACCCGACGAACCCAGAGTAAAAACTGAGCAGCAATATGCAATGGCTTTTTATTATGTACCGGGTATATAGCAATTATTGTGGGAAAATGTATACATGGAAAAATTGGTATGAACGACACCTATGTATTTCTGAAATGGGAACAAGTTATAGAGTTTAGAAACAGTAGATATTTGCACATTTTTGAAATTGGGAATACTCATACTAGCATGAGAATTATCGGTCATTTTTCAAAATGACTTTTTTTACACAATGTCTTTCATTTGGAAGGCAGAAATGCATCGAAAGTCAATAGGTAATAACAGTTGCTTTACAAATCTGAATTACCCTAAGTCTCCTGATAAAAATGGTACCTCACTTGTGTGGGTAGGCATAGTGCCCACGATAGGAAATGGCTCAAAACCCAACGTGAACACACCACATTTTCTCAATGAAAAATTACCCTTTTTTTGCAAAGTGCATAGCTGTAGTTTTTGAACCCTAGCTCTCCCGGCACCTAGGGAAACCTAGCAAACCTATACATTTTTGAAAACTAGACACCCAGGGGAATCCAGGATGGGGAGACTTGACTGCCTCCCACCAGGTTCTGTTACCCAGAATCCCTTGCAAACCTAAACAATTGTCAAAAAAACCACATTTATCCCACATTTCTGTGCTGGAAAGTTCTGGAATCTGCGTGGAGCCACAGATTTCCACCCACCCCGTGTTCCCCAAAGTCTTCCGAGAAAAATGGTACCTCACTTGTGTGCGACAGGAAACGGCGCAAAACGCAACGTGGACACACCTCAATTTCGCCGTGAAAAATGACCCTTTTTTGGCAAAGTGCCTAGCTGTAGTTTTTGAACCATAGCTCTGCCGGCACCTAGGGAAACCTAGCAACCCTATACATTTCTGAAAACTAGACACCCAGGGGAATCCAGGATGGGGTGACTTGACTGCCTCCCACCAGGTTCTGTTACCCAGAATACCTTGCAAACCTAAAACATTGTAAAAAAAAACACATTTTCCACACATTTCTGTGCTGGAAAGTTCTGGAATGTGCGTGGATCCACAAATTTCCACCCACCCCGCGTTCCCCCAGGTCTCCCGATAAAAATGGTACCTCACTTGCGTGGGTTGGCCTAGTGCCCGCGACAGGAAACGGCGCAAAACGCAACGTGGACAAACCTCGATTTCGCAGTGAAAAATGACCCTTTTTTGGCAAAGTGCCTAGATGTAGTTTTTGAACCATAGCTCTGCCGGCACCTAGGGAAACCTAGCAACCCTATACATTTTTGAAAACTAGACACCCAGGGGAATCCAGGATGGGGTGACTTGACTGCCTCCCACCAGGTTCTGTTACCCAGAATCCCTTGCAAACCTAAACAATTGTCCAAAAAAACACATTTTCCCCACATTTCTGTGCTGGAAAGTTCTGGAATCTGCGTGGATCCACAAATTTCCACCCACCCCGCGTTCCCCCAGGTCTCCCGATAAAAATGGTACCTCACTTGCGTGGGTTGGCCTAGTGCCCGCGACAGGAAACGGCGCAAAACGCAATGTGGACATACCTCAATTTCGCAGTGAAAAATGACCCTTTTTTGGCAAAGTGCCTAGCTGTAGTTTTTTAACCCTAGCTCTGCCGGCACCTAGGGAAACCTAGTAAACCTATACATTTTTGAAAACTAGACACCCAGGGGAATCCAGGATGGGGTGACTTGACTGCCTCGCACCAGGTTCTGTTACCCAGAATCCCTTGCAAACCTAAAAAAATTGTCAAAAAAACACATTTTCCCCACATTTCTGTGCTGGAAAGTTCTGGAATCTGCGTGGAGCCACAAATTTCCACCCACCCCGCGTTCCCCCAGGTCTCCCGATAAAAATGGTACTTCACTTGCGTGGGTTGGCCTAGTGCCCGCAACAGGAAACGGCGCAAAACGCAACGTGGACAAACCTCGATTTCGCAGTGAAAAATGACCCTTTTTTGGCAAAGTGCCTAGATGTAGTTTTTGAACCCTAGCTCTGCCGGCACCTAGGGAAACCTAGCAAACCTATACATTTTTGAAAACTAGACACCCAGGGGAATCCAGGATGGGGTGACTTGACTGCCTCCCACCAGGTTCTGTTACCCAGAATCCCTTGCAAACCTACAAAATGGTAAAAAAAAACACATTTTCCCCACATTTCTGTGCTGGAAAGTTCTGGAATCTGCGTGGATCCACAAATTTCTACCCACCCCGCGTTCCCCACGGTCTCCCGATGAAAATGGTACCTCACTTGCGTGGGTTGGCCTAGTGCCCGCAACAGGAAACGGCGCAAAACGCAATGTGGACAAACCTCAATTTCGCAGTGAAAAATGACCCTTTTTGGCAAAGTGCCTAGTTGTAGTTTTTGAACCCTAGCTCTGCCGGCACCTAGGGAAACCTAGCAAACCTATACATTTTTGAAAACTAGACACCCAGGGGAATCCAGGATGGGGTGACTTGACTGCCTCCCACCAGGTTCTGTTACCCAGAATCCCTTGCAAACCTAAAAAATTGTCAAAAAAAACACATTTTCCCCACATTTCTGTGCTGGAAAGTTCTGGAATCTGCGTGGATCCACAAATTTCCTCCCACCCAGCATTCCCCCAGGTCTCCCGATAAAAATGGTACCTCACTTGCGTGGGTGGGTGAAGGACCCGCGACAGGCAAGGCCCCAAAAGCTATTGAGGCGACATCAAAATTACCTATCACAAACCAACCTGGTTTTGCATGGGGAGTCCCATGAGTTTTTGGCCCGGGGCTCGGCATCCATGTAGGGAAACCTACCTAACCCATACATTTCTGGAAACTAGACACCCGGGGGAGTCCAGCGAGATATGGCTTGCGTGGGTCCCCCATCAGTCTCCTACCCAGAATCCCCTGCAAACCTCAAATTTCGCCGGAAAATTCACTTTTTTGTCAAATTTCTGTGTGGGAAAGTTCTGGAATCTGCGTGGATCCACAAATTTCCTCCCAACCAGCGTTCCCCCAGGTCTCCCGATAAAAATGGTACCTCACTTGTGTGGGTAGGCATAGTGGCTGCAACAGGAAATGGCCCAAATCGTACTGTGGAGACTTCAAAATTACCTATAGCAAAACTACCTGGTTTTGGCGGGGGGCACCTGAGATTTTGGCCCCGGGCTCGGCGGCCATCTTGGGAAAGTACCAAACCCAAACATTTCTGAAAACTAGACACCCGGGGGAGCCCAATGAGGTATGGCTTGCGTGGATCCCCCAACGTTTTCCTACCCAGAATGCCATGCAAACCTCAAATTTAGTTGAAAATAACACATTTCCCACATATTTGTGTGTGGAATCACCGTGCCGGCACAAATGTCCTACCACCCAGCGTTCTCCTTGTTCTCCTGAGTAAAATGATACCTCACTTGTGTGGGTGGGCCAAAGGCCTGTGGCTAGGAAGAGCCCAAAACATAGAGATTTAGAGTATAGCACCGAGAATTCTAAGCGCTACATTTTTAAAAAAATACGTTTTTAGCCAATTCTGCTTTGGACACCTACACAAGTGAGGTATCATTTTACTCAGGAGAACAAGGAGAACGCTGGGTGGTAGGACATTTGTGCCGGCACGGTGATTCCACACACAAATATGTGGAAAATGTGTTTTTTCAACTAAATTTGAGGTTTGCATGGCATTCTGGGTAGGAAACGTTGGGGGATCCACACAAGCCATACCTCATTGGACTCCCCCGGGTGTCTAGCTTTCAGAAATGTTTGGGTTTGGTACTTTTCCAAGATGGCCGCCGAGCCCAAGGCCAAAATCTCAGGTGCCCCCCCCCCAAAACCAGGTCGTTTTGCTATAGGTAATTTTGAAATCTCCACAGTACGATTTGGGCCATTTCCTGTTGCAGCCACTATGCCTACCCACACAAGTGAGGTACCATTTTTATCGGGAGACCTGGGGGAACGCTGGGTGGGAGGAAATTTGTGGATCCACGCAGATTCCAGAACTTTCCCACACAGAAAGTTGACAAAAAGTGCATTTTTGGCGAAATTTGAGGTTTGCAGAGGATTCTGAGTAGGAGAATGATGGGGGACCCACGCAAGCCATACCTCGCTGGACTCCCCCGGGTGTCTAGTTTCCAGAAATGTATGGGTTAGGTAGGTTTCCCTACATGGATGCCGAGCCCAGGCCAAAAACTCATGGGACCCCCATGCAAAACCAGGTTGGTTTGTGATATGTAATTTTGATGTCGCCTCAATAGCTTTTGGGGCCTTGCCTGTCGCGGGTCCTTCACCCACCCACGCAAGTGAGGTACCATTTTTATCGGGAGACCTGGGGAACGCTGGGTGGGAGGAAATTTGTGAATCCACGCAGATTCAGAAATTTCCACACAGAAATGTGAGAAAAAAGTGGATTTTTCAGCAAAATTTGAGGTTTGCAGGGGATTATGGGTAGGAGAATGATGGGGGACCCACGCAAGCCATACCTTGCTGGACTCCCCCGGGTGTCTAGTTTCCAGAAATATATGGGTTAGCTAGGTTTCCCTACATGGATGCCGAGCCCCGGGCCAAAAACTCATGGGACCTCCCATGCAAAACCAGGTTGGTTTGTGATATGTAATTTTGATGTCGCCTCAATAGCTTTTGGGGCCTTGCCTGTCGCGGGTCCTTCACCCACCCACGCAAGTGAGGTACCATTTTTATCGGGAGACCTGGGGGAATGCTGAGTGGTAGGAAATTTGTGGATCCACGCAGATTCCAGAAATTTCCCACACAGAAATGTGAGAAAAAAGTAGATTTTTCAGCGAAATTTGAGGTTTGCAGGGGATTATGGGTAGGAGAATGATGGGGGACCCACGCAAGCCATACCTTGCTGGACTCCCCCGGGTGTCTAGTTTCCAGAAATATATGGGTTAGGTAGGTTTCCCTACATGGATGCCGAGCCCCGGGCCAAAAACTCATGGGACCCCCATGCAAAACCAGGTTGGTTTGTGATAGGTAATTTTGATGTCGCCTCAATAGCTTTTGGGGCCTTGCCTGTCGCGGGTCCTTCACCCACCCACGCAAGTGAGGTACCATTTTTATCGGGAGACCTGGGGGAATGCTGAGTGGGAGGAAATTTGTCCATCCACGCAGATTCCAGAAATTTCCCACACAGAAATGTGAGAAAAAAGTAGATTTTTCAGCGGAATTTGAGGTTTGCAGGGGATTATGGGTAGGAGAATGATGGGGGACCCACGCAAGCCATACCTTGCTGGACTCCCCCGGGTGTCTAGTTTCCAGAAATATATGGGTTAGGTAGGTTTCCCTACATGGATGCCGAGCCCCGGGCCAAAAACTCATGGGACCCCCCATGCAAAACCAGGTTGGTTTGTGATAGGTAATTTTGATGTCGCCTCAATAGCTTTTGGGGCCTTGCCTGTCGCGGGTCCTTCACCCACCCACGCAAGTGAGGTACCATTTTTATCGGGAGACCTGGGGGAATGCTGAGTGGGAGGAAATTTGTCCATCCACGCAGATTCCAGAAATTTCCCACACAGAAATGTGAGAAAAAAGTAGATTTTTCAGCGGAATTTGAGGTTTGCAGGGGATTATGGGTAGGAGAATGATGGGGGACCCACACAAGCCATACCTCGCTGGACTCCCCCGGGTGTCTAGTTTCCAGAAATGTATGGGTTAGGTAGGTTTCCCTACATGGATGCCGAGCCCCAGGCCAAAAAGTCATGGGACCCCCCATGCAAAACCAGGTTGGTTTGTGATAGGTAATTTTGATGTCACATCAATAGGTTTTGGGCCATTCCCTGCCGCAGGTACTTGGCCCACCCATACAAGTGAGGTACCATTTCTATTGGGATACTTGGAGAAATGCTGGGGGTTGGAAATTTGTTGTTACTTTCTGCAGTGTGAAAATTTGGGCACAAAAATGCAAGGAAAATGTCAGTCACATTTTGAGGTTTGCAGGACATTGTGGGTAAGATAACTTGTTGGGATCCACAAGAGAGACATCACCATGCACTCCCATGGGTGTTTAGTTTACAACAAAAACTACAGTTGTTAGGTTATTCTTAAATGAAATGTACAGCTTGGCAGAGAGACAAAACAGACAAAGATTACTGCACCGCCATCTATTCCTCAAACATACACACATACTGGTTGGATTTGGCACGAGGGCGAGTGATGGTTCAGTTTATAAAATTGTATTAACAAGAGATTTCACAAAAATGAAATGCACTGTCAATAATTGAATGGACAAAAAAACTGAACCAGTGACTCACAGCTCGTGAGCTGTAAAGCCACTTCAAGGCACCAAACGCTTTACAGGCCATTCACACACCTTTCATACATGATACACACAAGACCATTCCCACCACCAGGCACAAAACCAACACATTACATTGACAAAAACAGAAAAGACACATTTTTATGCACAACCACCTATTCCTCAAGCACACATACATACTGGTTGGATTTGGCACGAGGGTGAGTGATGGTTCAGTATATACAGTTGTATTAACCAGAGATTTCACAAAAATGAAATGCACTGTTACTTGAAAGGACAAGAAACTGAACCATTGACTCACAGCTCGTGAGCTGTAAAGCCACGACAAGGCACCAACCTCTTTACAGGCCATTCATACACCTTTCATACGTGTGACACATACAAAACCATTCACGCCAGCCGCGGGCCCAGCACATTACAACACTCACACCAGCAGACAGCGCCATTCAAGGGCCCATCACTTTCACACGCCCACATTCCTGACACAGCAACCACACCAGCTCACGGATTGCGTTGAGTGGCGTTTGGCTAGCAGTGTGTGTAGTGACCAGCAGCTAGTCACTACTCGCACACCGCCAGCCGAGCGCCAGTCCACGCACACTGCCAGCCAAGCGCCAGTCCACGCACACCGCCAGCCACGCGCCAGTCCACGCACACCGCCAGCCAAGCGCCAGTCCACGCACACTGCCAGCCAAGCGCCAGTCCACGCACACTGCCAGCCAAGCGCCCGTCCACGTACACCGCCAGCCAAGCGCCAATCAAAACACACCGCCAGCCAAGCACCAATCAAAACACACCGCCACTCCACGCACACCGCCAGCCAAGCGCCAGTGCAAACACACCGCCAGACAAGCGCCAGTACAAACACACCGCCAGCCAAGCGCCAGTCCACGCACACCGCCAGCCAAGCGCCAGTACAAACACACCGCCAGCCAAGCGCCAGTCCACGCACACCACCAGCCAAGCGCCAATCCAAACACACCGCCAGCCAAACACCAGACCACACACACCGCCACACAAGCGCAACTCCACGCACACCGCCATCACATTTAGGATTTTTTTAAATAAAAATAAGAAAACACAAACAAATTGCAAATATATACAAATCTACTAACACAACATCTGAAACTCAATACACTACACAAATGCCAACCTTGAAACTGAACCAAAAATATTAAACAATAGAGGCCAGGCAGTTCACTTTACCACTCATGGATGCTCCCAAAAATTCTTTTGCGTGTGGTACATTCTAAAACAAGCAGGCACACACAGCCCAGGGTTAGAAGGACACTCGGGGCAGTACATGCGAGTCTCCTTCCGCATACCTCTTCGCCAACAGACTCTACATCTCCTACTGGGAAAGTCTTTTGAGGGTGTGGGAGGAATGTGATCAGGAAAGTGGCGATCTTTCAATCTAGCAACATCCTCCACCAATCCAACTCTAGGAACACTTGCCTGTTCCACTAAAACAAGGCTGCCTATTACAGACTCTTGAAACTTAGCAAAAGTCATCTTTGACTCAGGACAAGAATCCTGGAACACAACAAAAGCATTAAAGGTTGCCAAGTGGAAAAGATGGATAGCCAACTTCTTGTACCAAATGTAAGCCTTACGAAGAGCAGCATAAGGTTCCAACCTCTGATCTACTCTGTCAACACCACCCATGTGCTTATTATAGTCTAAAATGCACACAGGTTTGCGCGCTTCAGCAACCTGACCCCAAACAGTCACAGGTGCAGTGCTTTCATCATGGATGGTAGACAGCATGTAGACATCTCTCCTGTCTGAAAACTTCACAGCTAGAAGCTCCTCGCAGCGCAACGCACTGCACTGTCCCCGCACAAGCTTTTTACAAACAAGTTCTTTTGGGAAACCTTTACGGTTAGAGCAGATTGTGCCACAAGCAACAGTGTCCACTTTGGCCAATTCCCTGAACAACCGCACACCAGTGTAGAAGTTATCTACATATAAATGGTGGCCTTTGTTAAAAAATCCTCTTCCAAGTTCCCACACAATTTTCTCAGTCACTCCAAAAGTGGACGGACAACCAGGGGGTTAATACTGGAATCCTTACCGGTGTACACTCTGAAATTAGAGACATATCCAGTCCTACTGTCACACAGCATATACAGCTTAATTCCATAGCGTGCCCTCTTACTAGGAATGTATTGCCTAAAAACCAAGTGGCCCTTGAACAACACCAAAGACTCATCCACTGCAATTTCTTTCCCTGGAGCATAGATCTCAGAAAATCGATCAACAAAGTGATCAATGACAGGCCGAATCTTAAAAAGATGGTCACATTCAGGGTGATCTCGTGGCAACGCTAAACCATTATCGACAAAATGCATCATCCGAAGCAGAAGCAAATACCTATCACGACTCATGACTGCCGGAAAAATAGCAGTTGCCATCAAGGGACTAGTAGACCAATATGAAGACATTGATGGCTTCCTTAGCAAGCCCATCAAAAAAGTTAAACCCAAGAACTTCTTCATCTCTTCCAGATTTGTGGGAGTCCACCGGGTAGCTCTAGAGTGGGGCTTAAGACTGGCACTGTTGTCCCTCAAAAACTGTTCGGCATACAAATTAGTCTGCTCAACAATCTCTGCCAAAAACACATCGTCCATAAACAACTGAAAAAAATGTATCGGCAAAAAGTTTTCCAGTATTCACTCTACACCCTGGAACACCAGTAAAGTCTGGCAATGCCGGCTGCACCATGCCTGGGGCAACCCAGAGGTCAGCACTTTCAACGGGAAGCCTTGCAGCCCCATGCTGCAGCCCAGGTGCCTCTTGCCGCACTATACCAACGGGAAGCCTTGCTGCCCCAGATGCCTCTTGCCGCACTATATCAACGGGAAGCCTTGCAGCCGCAGGCTGCAGCCCAGATGCCTCTTGCCGCACTACACCAACGGAAAGACTTGCAGCCCCAGGCTGCAGCCCAGATGCCTCTTGCCGCACTATCGGCACATCAATGTCCTCCTCTAACACAGGCACTTCATCCGCACTAAGAGTATCTTCAGTATCCGATGATTCCATGTGGAGAGAAAACTCACTGCCTGAATCGTCCCCTGCCTCCTCTGCCTCAGATGCAGAGTCAGTCTCTGAACCATGGTCAGAGGAAGACTCAAAAGCATACCAACAACCTGCTGAGCAGTAATCCTGCGGCTAGCCATTATCCTTACTAAGAAAGGAGACTGCACAAACAAGTCAACAACAACCAACACTGTGCAAAGCAAGTAAGTAAAAAAATGTGTGCCTTTATCACAAAGATCTATATACTCAAAAACTATACAATTCACTTACAAGAGACAGCTACACTCACCAGCACCTACTCTGCAGAGACACAGCAAAAACGATATCCCACTAGAAAGAAAAAAAAAAACAATTACTCACAAGACAACAAAATACACATCGAGCACAAATGCAAAATGTTTTTGACACTCAAAAAACAGAAGCCAAACATACTGCTATTATTACACCATTTGCAAAAACAAATTCATGCAGAGAAATGAAACTCATTTACATTGTACAAAAAAACTCTCTTACCAAACACGTGCAACTACACAAACAGCAGAGCCACCAGTAACGAAACCGCAACCTGGAACAGTCTAAAGAGCAAAGCCTTCAACTAGAACAAAAAGGAGAAATAAAGCATTACAATTGCAATTCACAAAAAATAAAACAATTAACCATATAACACGCTATGTTACTACCCAAATGGTCAATCGGCCAGATGGGCCTTCAAATAGGGCTGAGAAAAATAGGGGGTGATCTTGCCCAAGGGATCGGGTGAGGTTGTTTGCCAGGCCAATCTGCCCCCCCAGGTGGGGCAGAAAACAGCCGACAGAAATTTGCAAAAGTAATAAATCCCTGGTGCCTAGTGGGGTTTTCTGCCCCCCGGGGCAGAAAGGGCAAAAACTAGGCTGATCTGCTCCCAGGGGGGCAGAATACACATATATAAAAATCTGCCCCCTGGAAGCGACCCTTGCCCAAGGGGTCGCTTCCATTTTTATTTAAACTACTTCCCTGGTGTCTAGTGGGGGGAAAAAAACAGGCCGATCTGCCCCCCAGGGGGGGGCAGAATTCCCATTACAAAATAAAATGGCCCCCTGGAAGTGACCCTTGCCCAAGGGGTCACTCCCATCACAATTTAAAGAAACTCCCTGGTGTCTAGTGGGGGGTTTCTGCCCCCCCCTGGGGGCAGAAAGGCCAAAAAAAGGGGCAATCTGCCCCAGGGGGGGGCAGAATGTCCAAACAAAGAAAAATGCCCCCCTGGAAGCGACCCTTGCCCAAGGGGTCGCTTCCATTTCATTTAAAAAATGAATCCCTGGATCTAGTGGGCTTTTCTGCCCCCCCTTGATCCAAAAACGGCCGAAAAAACGGTCGATCTGTCCCCAGGGGGGGCAGAAAAGTCTTGATAAAATTTTGGCCCCCTAGGAAGCGACCCTTGCCCAAGGGGTCGCTTCCATTTCATTAAAAAATGAATCCCTGGATCTAGTGGGCTTTTCTGCCCCCTGGATCCAAAACGGCCGAAAAACGGTCGATCTGTCCCCAGGGGGGCAGAAAAGTCTTCATAAAATGTTGGCCCCCTAGGAAGCGACCCTTGCCCAAGGGGTCGCTTCCATTTCATTAAAAAAATGAATCCCTGGATCTAGTGGGCTTTTCTGCCCCCCCTGGATCCAAAAACGGCCGAAAAAACGGTCGATCTGTCCCCAGGGGGCAGAAAAGTCTTCATAAAATTTTGGCTCCCTAGGAAGCGACCCTTGCCCAAGGGGTCGCTTCCTTTACTTTAAAAAAACATCCCTGGTGTCTAGTGGGGCATTCCTGCTCCACGATCGCGACGCTGTGCCCTGCATTGAGACATCAGGGGAAAGGAAATACTCTTTCCTCTCCCCCGATGCCTCAAGGCATCCTGTTACGGCCCCCCCGCCCCACCGCACCAACAAACACTAACCCTCCCTCTGGACGCACTGGAAAGAAATGATTTCCAGCGCGTCCAGCGCTCCTGATGACGTCGGCGCGCGATGTGCGCGCTGAGCGTCATGGGGAAGCGTGGGGAGGCCGGGGGTGGCAGCGGAAACTCTTCCGCTGCCATCCCCTCTGTGGGGGCAAGATCGATGCCCCAGGGGGAGCGCCAGCGCTTCCCCAGGGGCTGTGCTCATGACGGAGCGGTTCCGTCATAAGCACAGCCCAACCGATGCTCATGACGGAGACCGCTCCGTCATGAGCATCGACGGGGTTAAAAAGATTGTTACAAAAGGTAATGAAGAGACATTCATATTTAGCTATTTCCTTTTCTAGGTCAGAAAGTTTAAAATGAAATGATTTATTTTCATGCAGCCATTAGAGAGATGGTTTATTTGCATGAGCCATCTAGAGAGATGCTATATATAATATATGATAAGAAAAAGCATCCTAATGCATAATATTGGATGTGACACCATCATTATTAACAGAAAGATACTCATCAATAGTAGATAACATATTAGGCTTATTATTGTCATTGAGTACAATGTCAGCATTCATATGCCATCTTGCCTTAGAAACAGGAGAGTGATCTAATTGCAAACACATGGAAATGAGAGCATAGTCTGAGACTTCAACACTACCAATAACAGGAAAAGTGACAGAGTGAACTAGATTTCTTGAGGCAAATAAATAATCAATTCAGGAATAGGAATTATGAGGATTGGGAAAAAGGGTAAATTCTTTTTGATTTGGAAAATAGAGTCACCAAATATCAATAGGTTTGTTATTTTTAAACAATGCTTTAAGTGATTGGAAAGACTTAGGGGGTCTGAATTTAGCAGTGGAAATTCTATGAAGAAGAGTGTCACATATTAAATTAAAATCTCCACCAACAATAAGGGGAACATTACCAAGTTTGAGAATTTCAGATGTAATCTCGTTAAAAAGGAATGGGTCATCAGTCATAGATAGGAACATAAATATTTATAAGATGCAAAATGGTTGTATCAAATGTAACTTTAACAAATAACTATCCACCATCAGTATCGGAGTATTTGTCTAAAATCTGTATTTGTAGCCTCTTTGAAAATAAGATTGCAACTCCATTTTTTTACTGTTTGCTGGAGAGGAAATAATATTCCCAAGCCCCTTTATTATTCATATAAGATAATATTTTATCATCAACATGAGTTTCTTGGAGCAAACACATATGAGCTTTATATCTAGCTAAATAATCTAATATTTTCATACACTTAACCGGATGTCCTAAACCTTTAACATTAAAAGAGGCAAGTTTAAGTTGTTTTGAAGAATCCATATGGTAATATAATAAACAATGAAGAAGAAAAGTAATTGGAAACTAGATCTCAATGAAAGGTGTACGAAGTGAATGACACTGAAGTAGCTTTGAAGATTAATGCACAGATAGAGAACAGAAGAAATAAAAGACAACATAGAAACAACAATAAAGAACATTAATGGCATATGTGAGTCACACACACACACATATACAAGATGAGCTAGCAAGAACAAGACTTTAACTATTGAATATACAGAAGGAGTGCACATAATGATATGAAATCCTCTATTTTACATCAATTGACAAGTTCCTGTGTATCCATGGAGAGAGGTAAATGGTGACAAAGGAATGCTCAAAGATCTTCATGTCAGTGAAAGGATTTGAAGAAATCGTCTTTCTAGATACGCATAGTGGCAGGGTCAAAAAGGTCATATTTGTAGCCAAATGTTTTCAGTCTGGATGGTAGTCTAGCAAATTCCTTTCGTATGGCCACTGTTTCTTTTGCAAAATCCTGATGAATAAAACCTTTTTGACCATTGATCAATAAAGAAAGATATCTTGGGCAGCTTTTCTTATCATGACTAGATGGTTATGCCGTAGAACTTTAAATATGGCTTGACTGGCTTTGGTTTGACCTGGTTTGCAGTGGGATGGAATACGATCTGCTTTATCAACCTCAGATTTCTCTGTAAATGTTAGCTGCAATAAGGTAAGCAATACGTTTTCAAGATATTTTCTGCAATCACTATCGTCAATGTTTTGAGGTGAATAAAAAATCCTCAAATTATACTTCCTGATGCGATTTTTCAAATCCAGTAAAAGTTTATTAACAGGAAGAATATTTGCTGCAATGGGAATTAATTTGTTAATCATAGATTTATTGCCTCTTATTTTAATTTTATCGGTAACTTTCATAGACAGACCAGCCATATCTGTATGAATATTATTAATCTACTTGACAATACTGTCAGTATTAGACTGCACAGCCTGCAATTCTTCCGAAATTGTGGCAAGGGAAGGTTCAGAAGTGTCCACAAGTTTTGATTTAATAGGCAGTGGAGATATTGTTTGTTTGCATTTAATAGCATTAGAAAAGTAATCTTACCATCCATTTTGAAGAAAACCGGAAATAGAAACAGAGTAACTGAGGAAAATAGTTTAGTAGAATATGAAATATCAAGTTAAATGAAAGTATTACCACCGGTGTAGCAGCTACAACTAGCTGTGGGAGTATCCAAAGGCCAAAACCGCGCACTTTCCCAGAATAACTCCTCATCCTATGACAGGATTCTGGGAAGCTGAAAGCAGGAAGCCTCGGAAGCCTCTTCAGGCATGAAATTGACTCCACCGCAGTCTAAAACACCTGCAAAAAAGGCAGTACTAGAAGCAGGATACATGGCCGGTAAGCAGGGTGATGGAGCAGGTATTAAAAGTGCCCCCAAATTGGCAAAAAGAACGTCTTTCAAACCAGGCTCACTGATATTTATCCAGAGGCAGCTATCTTGAATCGGGCGCTAGTGCGTATCCATCAATTGTTGTTACTTTTAATATATTTATTTTGCATTATCATAAAAAACATAATGTACAACTTATGGCATCACATTTTTTTATTAACAGTGACACAAGCTTTTCAAATGTTGTTATTTTTTGCTTATATCACAGTGTATTGTTTATTAACAAGTTTTTATTTTTATTATACAATCACATGTTTTAACATGTCAGGAAACATAGACATTTGTTTAGAAAATATATTTCTTAATTTAACATTTTTAAATCAAATTATTGATATATTTTGGTTTTCTTTATCCTTACCTTTGTGACATGTACATTTTATATTTGTTTTACATGTCTTACTTTTCTTACTAACTTACATTATTTGGTTGTAGTAGTTCTTATACATTGTAAATAATTATTTACGGAAAATTTGTAAACGTCTTTCAAAAATAAATGACACAATTTTTCGATTGCATTGTAAAAATCATACACATTTGTATATATTTAATAAACTTTTTTATTGTAGTTTAAAAAAATAGTTATATATATTAATATTTTATTTCAATTGCATATTATAGGTAAGTATTTTTTTTATATGAGTTTACATATTAACTTACATTTAAAGGATATTGTTAGTGTTTAGTATTTTTAAATGTATTGTAGGGTAGTTAGTAGTACTTTTGATTTAGGTAGTATCATTTAGTCTACTCTTTGCAATATAGTTGTTGTTTGGTTTTAGCTTTATAGTGAAGGTGCATGTTAATTGAAATGTCTTACTTGTGTCAATATGTTTAACTTTCCTGTGTGTGTAGTCTTGTTTTAATTGGTGGTAGGTTTGTTACTAGGCTGGTAACTAACATCAGGTGAAATGTAAAAAATTGAATTTTTGGTGGGCGTGGCTTGGGCGGGGACCTGTGATGGCATCTCTCACCTGAGCTCCCGAGCCGGGTCTCCCGCTACGGCCTGTTTCCGCATTACAACAGGGTCGGATGGGGCGGTAGCCGGATGATCCTGCCCCTAGAGCCAGGGGAGCAGCCCATTTGCAGACAAAGCAGGCAACCGCGGTGAGTGGGGCCATGCGGCTGCGGGTTCTCCCATTGAGGAACTTTGGGAACGCCCTGAGAAGTGTCTGGTGACTAGGGACCTGCATACAAAGTTTTACCCCCTGCCTTGGGGTTCTCAACTCCATCTACTGGGCTCCTTCATACCCCTAGTAAGGCTCCTGAGTGCAGAGGCTCCTCCTTATGGCCTCTTCACGTCAAAGACCGCAAAAGGCCACCACCTCCTCTATTAAAGTTATGCTGTCAGCCATTAAGACCCTGGAGAGTGGTGGGGCTGTGGGTGACGCTGGTGATGTGGTGCAGGGAAATGGCGCCACCCCAGGATCTCAACTCATTGGTAAGGGTGGGCGGAATTTGCGGAGTTGCGTTCCGCGAAATTCCGCGAAACGGCAAGAAATCTCCGCGAGCACGCGGAATTTCGCGTGCTCGCTGAGATTTTGCTGCGCCCGTTGAATCCTGCCCTGCATATTTATCCACGAAGATGCCACCGTTTTGTGCAATACCTCTACTCAACTGGAGTACTTTCTACTGGCTAATCAGTAAGTGCTACCTCGTTGGGTAAATGTATAGTGCCTTCCCTACACTACAGCTGCGTAAAGGACCAGAAGAATTGTCCCCAGTGACCTGGGTGTCTGTAACTTTGCCACCTCGCCGAAAGCGCCGGGGTCCTTTGATTAAGCTGTCCATCATAGTGGGGAAAGGGCGGGAAGACGTTGCATACCGCTAGTGTATGTGGGGCTGGGCCAAACGGGCGGGGCTTCTAGGCCAGTTCACTTGCCTCTTGTTTAAAAAGGGTCAGAGCAGGATCTCAGTGGCAGACGAGGAGAAGGAACCTCCTGGTCACAGGAACTACACGAGGATTGCGCTCGAGAAAATCAAGGATGCAAAGACATCCATCAGGGATTGGAGCTAACTTTTCCGGCTGGACATGGGAAGAAGGCACATCTGCTTAACCACGCTCACGAATTCTACACGAGGATTGAGCTCGGAAAATCAAGGATGCAAAGACCTCTATCAAGGATTACAGCTAACTTTTCACGTTGGAAATGGAGAGAAGGCACATCTGCTTAACCACGCTCACGAATTCTGCACATCTGCCCTGCATATTTATCCACGAAGATGCCACCGTTTTGTGCAATACCTCTACTCAACTGGAGTACTTTCTACTGGCTAATCAGTAAGTGCTACCTCGTTGGGTAAATGTATAGTGCCTTTCCTACACTACAGCTGCGTAAAGGTCCAGAAGAATTGACCCCAGTGACCTGTGTGTCTGTAACTTTGCCACCGCGCCGAAAGCGCCGGGGTCCTTTGATTAAGCTGTCCATCATTCTACACGGGGATTGCGCTCGAGAAAATCAAGGATGCAAAGACCTCCATCGGGGATTACAGCTAACTTTTCACGTTGGAAATGGAGAGAAGGCACACCTGCTTAACCACGCTCACGAATTCTGCACGAGGATTGCGCTCGGGAAAATCAAGGATGCAAAGACCTCCTTCGAGGATAACAGCTAACTTTTCACGTTGGAAATGGAGAGAAGGCACATCTGCTTAACCACGCTCACGAATTCTACACGAGGATTGCGCTCGGGAAAATCAAGGATGCAAAGACCTCCATCGGGGATTACAGCTAACTTTTCACGTTGGAAATGGAGAGAAGGCACATCTGCTTAACAACGCTCACGAATTCTACACGAGGATTGCGCTCGAGAAAAGCAAGGATGCAAAGACCTCCATCGGGGATTACAGCTAACTTTTCACGTTGGAAATGGAGAGAAGGCACATCTGCTTAACCACGCTCACGAATTCTGCACACCTGCCCTGCATATTTATCAACTCGGGCACCTGCTTCAGTGCTTTCTTGCACCCGAATTCCGTTCCGCCGCGGATCGCGGAAGTTTCGACATTTCCGCGTTCCACGCGGAACGCGGAAATGCCGAAATTTCGCAGGTTCCGCGAGCGGAACGGAATTTGCCGCCCATCCTTACTCATTGGCCACGAAAGGGGATATCCAAGCCCTCCTCCAGGAGATGAAGAGGAATATCATATCTATGACCAGTAACATCACCAAAGTGCTGGCAGAGTTAGACCAAACAGATAATGAGATAGAGTCTCATTTAGACCTGGTGGAGGTGACCGTGGCACAGCAAGACCAGGTGCAGGACGACCTAAAGACAGGGTGTCAGCGCTCAAAACTAAGCAATGGCTCCTGGGAGAGGCACTAGAGGACTACAAGAATTTCTCCAGGTGAAATAACATTGGGATCAGAGGTGTGAGCACCTCTGTGTCAAATACTGAGCTTGTAAGCTACATCTGGGAGCTGTTACAGCACATCCTCCAAGACTTAGATGGTGAGGATCTTACCCTTGTCCGTACTCATCGCGTTTTCTCCAAGTATCAGCAGTGGAACAACCTGGCTCCTGATGTGCTTACCGGGGTCCATCTCTACAAGGTCAAGAAAGACATTCTGAGAGTGGCTCACAAACTAGATTCCATCACCTTCGGGGGGTTATACCCTTTCCCTGTTTCTAGATTTATCTAGCCAGACCTTGGCCAGACTTCGGGACATTCGGGATGTGTTGTCCCTTTTGCATGACAAGAAAATCCAGTACCACTGGGGTTTCCCATTCCACTTACTTTTCACCATCGACAACAACCGAGTGGCAACGCACTCTGGATGAAGCCCGAACCCTCCTGTGAATTGATCCTCCTGTTGAGACCGATGGTGCCCTGTCGGCATCTTCCGGCTCCCCGCATGTGGACAGATGGCAACGACCACCCTCAAAGTAGGCCCACAAGGCTTCCAAGAAATTTGCATGCTGGCACGACCAGCGCTCAGATAACCGTGACCCAACACTGACTGACAACCTCCTGGAGAAATATTGCTGTTGAGACTGGCTCCTGGCTCAGAAGCAAAATGGTTGTGGACTCGACAGCCCTTCTGGTATCAGTGCATGGTTCCTGATGTGGAGGTTTCTTTTTGCTCCATATGGATTCCCTGTTGTTGAGGCATTTTATCCTGGAGTAGACATTGTGGGCTGGCAGGGGCCCCATAGCATCTTCGAGAACAACACCTTTCTTGAGGCCGATGGTCATCCCCCAGCTGCTAATCTTTATTTTGTTTTTAGCATTGCTTGCAATGCTGTTTCTATTGCTGTTGTTCTCTTCAACACCACAGTTGCAGTCTTTGCCCTTACCCTCCAAATCAGGGTTCGTATGATTTTTTAGGACTAGTGTGGGCTGGGCATGTCATCCCTCTAGGGGATAAGAGTCTTATTTTGGCTTTTGAGTTTGAATACCAATTCTAGCTCCTACAGGTGACGAAAGCTTATCCCCTGGGGTTTCACCACCACACAGCCTCCTAGTGGTTTCCTTAAGTACCCAGGGTCTTATCTCTCCGATAATGCGGAAAGTGTCTTCGAAATGGCTCCATATCACGGAAGCAGACGTGGCCAAGTTACAGGAGACCCATCTCTTAGTGTCAGACACTAAGAGGCTCCACTTCTACTTGTACCCGGTACAGCTTCATGCTCCTCATTCAGACAAAACCAGGGGTGTGGCCCTCTTATTTACCCTCTTATTTACGTGCGGTTTACAACTGATGGTAGATTCCCATCATGCTGATAAAGAGGGTAGAGTGGTTGGAGTACGGACTCGCATGAGCTCCTGGGCAGTCACCTGTTTCTGAATTTATGACCCCAACAATAAAAAGGAGGATTTCTACGGCTACCTCTTTCCACTCCTGGCTAGCTATGCGCAAGGTGAGTTTATCTTAGGGGGGACTTTAATACAGTCTTGGAACCCACCTTGGACAATTCTGTTGCCCAGTTTAATACTACCTAGTTCCCTCTACCCTGATGCAAGGGATGCGTGATCTCTCTTTGCTGGAAATCTGTAGAGAAACCCACAGGGAAGAAGGGACTATACTCACTACTATAAACAAAATGATAGGATGCACACCTCCTTGTATTCAACTTCAAGCTGCTCCTAGCTGTGTTGTGGCGTGCAGACTGATGCCGTGGTCTGCCCCAAATAATATGAATAAGTGATTCTCAATACGTGTGGCATGTGTCTTACATGCCAGGCAGTCGCACAGCCTCGTCCTCACAATAAACCAAACTTCATCCAGTATTCCACGTTTTAATCCATATTTTTATTAACTGTTCCATACTTCATCCATTTTTTCTTTCACTTCAAAGACAGCTTAATTCCACATTTTTTCAAATGCCATATGCATGCATATCCCGGCCTTAACAACAGCACGTTGGAATCAGATTCCTCCCGGGTAGCCTCATATTTTGTATCCCAATGCATTTCGGGCTCTTCAGCCCTTTGTCAGGGGTGACTGCAATAATAAAGAGACGTATAAATATTCTGTTCTACTCCCATATTAACTACCCTTGCGACCCCCTTATCAGACGTGCTATTTATTTATTTATTTTTAAATGGTCAATTGTGATGTATTTAAACCTAGTACAATTGCGAAAACAATCATGCCAAAAGTGAAAATGAGACCCCTTGCCTTCTAAAAACATAATTACCCTGCTTGAATCAAGTGCTACGTGGACTGTGACTCATTCCAACCTACAACATTTACGTAAACAATCATGTGAAAATGATGAAAAAAGGCAACCTTTTGCTCTCTACAGACGACAATCCCCATCATAAATCAAGTGCTGTGAAAACCACCTACGTACCTAACCACAAAAACCTATAAATCTCTACCTTACACTACTCCAAAGTCCACAAAACACACACATGGATTGATTAT
Organism: Calotriton arnoldi; assembly: GCA_963921515.1. Taxonomy (NCBI): domain Eukaryota; kingdom Metazoa; phylum Chordata; class Amphibia; order Caudata; family Salamandridae; genus Calotriton; species Calotriton arnoldi. The sequence goes on from CAWUFW010000061.1 coordinate 4,755,907, forward strand.
TTCTCATTGCCACTGCTCTCTACTCGAGGGTGCTTTTGGCTTCGCTGGGTGCCCAGACCCTTTGTGACCGCTCCCAGTTTTTTCTGGTCTTAGACGCTACCACACTTCCACAGCAAATAACCCCAGAGCGGTGCATCAACGAACTGGCATTCAGAGATTTAGTGGTACATGACATTATTTTCGGAAAAACTTACACCAGGGAGGTTACTTAGGCTACCCTTCTGGGATACCACGAAAGCAGTACTGACGGGGGAGCTTATCAACCACACAGCCACGTTTGTCCGATTAGCTAAGGCCTAGAAGGTAGACCTGGATACTTGACTGTGCCAGCATGAGGTTCAGCACAAGGCCACCGGCTCAAATAAGGTCTATCGGGAACTGCAGTGGGTTAGTGGGGACTTGGAGCATCTTTATATGATGGATGTAGCATGCAAACTATTATACATCACCATAAATATGAAAAAGGTGATAAAGCCCACCGTTTGCCGGCCTACAAGTTGAGGTGAAAGCAGAGTTGAAACCATATTTCGACCATTAGAGATGAGGCGGGGGTCTCTTATATGGACACAGCCAACATCCTTGGTCACCTCCAGATGTATTACTCAGTGCTTTAAGAAGCCCACCCACCATTGACAACATCCCAATCTCAATACTTGCAAGGCTTTTCCTTCCCGCATGTGGACCCTGCGCTGGTCCAGGATTTAGAGGAGCCCATAACCCCAGAAGAGTTGAAGTAGACTATACACCAACTAAAAGCTAACAAAGCCCCCAGGCCAGATTGATTCTCAGTGACTTTTTACAAAGCTGTCTGTGAATTGCTAACGAAACCCCTCTCCAAGGTCTTTAATTCCTTCCTTCTCACCAAATCTGTCACGCCGACCATGTTAGAATCCACTGTAACCTTATTGTTGAAACCAGGTAAAGATCCTTTGGCCTGCTCCTCCTATAGACCTATTGCCCTGTTAAACCTTGATGATAAGATCTTCACCTCCATCCTAGTCGCCCAGCTGCATGCCATCTGGCCACAATTGATATCTAGTTGCCAATAAGGTTTCATCCGCAATCGACAAGCTTGCGATAAAGTTTGCTTTGCAGAAAACGTGATTGATGTGACAGAGCACTCCAGAACACCACTCTCATTCTCTCGCTTGACAAGGACAAGGCTTTAGTTCGAGTGGATTGGGGATTTCTGCATGCGGTCCTATCTAAGATGGGGCTGGGCCCTAACATGGCGTCATATTTGTTGACCAATTATGCATCCCTGACCACCTGGATCAGGATCAACGGGACCCTTTCCTCTTTGATACCGCTTGGCAGAGGCACCAGAAAGTGATACCCTTGGTCTCCCCTAATTTTCACTCTCAAGATGGAGCCACTGGTTCCTCACATTACATCAAATCCTGGGATCTAGGGACTTGAGGTATAAGGTCAGCAATATAAATGGGCACTCTGTTGATGATGCTCTGTGTTTCTTCACACATCCCAAGACCTCTCTCCCGCAGTTATTAGATGAATTACATCACTTTCAGGAAGTCTCTGGTTTTCGTATCAATTACACCAAGTCTAATGGCATAGGGGTTGCTGATCTAAACCATAAGATTCATCCTTTGCTCTCTTCCTTCAGCCTGGCTTGGTGGGATACCTCCCTGCCCTATCTGGGGGTTCGCCTGACTATCTCTTTTCATAAGATTTAAGATTACAACATCCCATCTGTATTGGAGGCCTTATTTAAAGACCTCTATCACTAGGGCAAAAAGGAGATATCTTTGCTAGGCCAAATTAACACCGTAAAGATGAACTACTTACCACAACTGGTATATATAACACACACCCTGCCCCTCTGGATCCCTCGAGGAACTATCCAGCAAGTCCAAAAGCAGTTACTGCATACCGAGGCCCATACTTTATAAGAGAACGCTGGATGGTGGGCTAGACAAACCTGGTATAGAAAACTATATACATGCCGCCCAATTGCAAACCACCTTGGATTGGCATAGCCCCCCTACACAAAGCCTAGAGCAAGGATGCTCTGTCCTACCACTACAACATATCCTATGGCTGAGACCACAGGATCATTTTACACTGCACCAATCACCTCTTTATGCTATCACAACCCTCCTTCGGCAATCGAATAGGGACCACCGCAGTCAGGGGGCCACTACTCACCCCTTCCCTTTGTCTCCCATAGTACATAATTCAGATTTTGTGCCAGGTACTTTGAATGCCCGCTTTGCGAACTGAGGAAGGGGGTACCCCCTTTACTGGGTGACCTATATCACAATGGAGTCACCTTAGATAGGCAAACTTGTAGACAACGCTTCCAATAGACTTCCTCAGCTGAATTTCGCCTCAACCAATTACTACACTGCGATAACTCACCCCCATGAAAACCAAAGGTAGTAGAACCAGGACTACCCTGGAACACCTTTTTGTGCAGGGGTCTAATAGGAAGTGCATTATCCACCTGTACCAGGCCCTCCGTGATCTTTTCCAACCATGATGACCTTCGTACCAGTCACAGTTGGAGCAGGACTTAGGCATGTCCATTCCTGATGAAACCTGGCAGCAGGTGTGGGGGTGAGTGGCCAAGATCTCTATATGCTTACAAAACATGGCCAATTTTTTCAAACTGCTCACAAGATGGAACTTTTTACCCAGTTAGGTTGCACACTATGGTTGGCACCTCTGATCTCTGCTTGCGGGGCTGTGACACTAGAGGTACTTACCTGCACATGTTAGGGGCTTTTGGGCGGAGGTGTTTATGTTGATTACCTGGATATGTTTAGCAACCCTTCCAATGGACCCTCTAGTGCTCCTGTTGGGTGAGGTTAGAAAAGGCTCTGTTTATCCTTATACCACTAACACAACAACAATTTTCAAGCAGGAGGGTCCTAGGGAAGTTTAAAGACCTGCAACGGATTGTATCCCCAAAAAATATCAGACAAAAAACACATACAAAATCCTTGGGTCTATTTCATGAAGAATATGGGTGAGTACAAGATTGTAAGCCACAAATTATAACACACAGACCTAGCTGTGGGAGATTCCCTTTTCAGGACGAAATCCCTCACTCACCTATGTGACATGCTTCATCATATGGGATTAGACCACTACCTTCCACCATACCACTGCGGCTTAAATCCATGTCGCTGGTTCACTGTTTTTAATCCTGGCAGAGGGTGCACCTGAATAAAACATATATTCTGCGCCCACTAGCTAGTTTTATTCGCACTTTTGCACATTCTGTATTTTCTTTGCGCTGCGCCCTCGCTCACACTATTTTGTTCATCACATGTGGATTTAGAATATCCCAAGCAAGTAGAAATTTAAAACATCCCTGAGCTCCTCCCTCTCAGAGAGGGGTTTGTAGCCCTCAAAGGAATGAGGTTTTTCCTTTGAGAGGAGAATCCCATATGATGAAGCATGTCACCTATGGAGAGTGAGGGATTTCGTCCTGAAAAGGGAATCTCCCACAGCTAGGCCTGTGTGTTATAATTTGTGGCTTACAATCTTGTACTCACCCATATTCTGCATGAAATAGACCCAAGGATTTTGTATGTGTTTTTTATTCTTATACCACCCCAGGGGCACTTTACTCACCTTTTACCTCCTAGCGTCCAGGCTTACTATAGCTCGTACCTGGAAGGGCCCCTTCCCTCCAAGCCTTGCGGTGGACCAAGGTGTGGCACATTTATGCAATGAAACATTTGACTGCTTTGGTTATGGACAGGATGAATACATTTGAACATACCTGATCACCTTTCCGGACATATATCAAGAGGGACAGGGCCAGTGTGAATCCTACTACTACTGTTCCTTTACCCTTGCAACATACTCGTATGGAAGGCTTTTCAACATCTGATAGTGAGTGGGAGGGTTTATGGTTATTTGCAATTCCCCTCAGAGATGAATGCTTTGTGTATCGATGGCCCATTTGTTTGTCAGCTCTGTACATGTTTGATTTTTTGGCTGCAATGCATCACTCTAGGCACTTTGATATGGCTGTTGCCACTGGCAACCATGTTACTTCTTTTCTCAGCTCTGGTGCTGTGATCATCCTGGGCCCTCCCTTCTGTAGCTTCACTTTGCCCTTCCTTTTTTGTACTTCTATGTTTTCCCTGCTTGTATAATTAAAACATTTTATCAATAAAGGTTTAAATAAAAAATAAAAAATGTTTGTGTGAAGCAGAGTTCTTGCCAAAATCCGCCAATCGGCGCATGGCAGAAATTTTTCCTCATTCGTGAAACGAGATGACAACGGAGAACCACACAAGACTTCAAAATGGGAGCTGGCGTGCGCGGATGAGATTTGGCATCTCTGAAAGAGATTTCTGGTTGCTAGGAGGACTTCTGGTGAGATTTTATGAATGTGGGCAGTCTCGAGCAGTCGTGGTGAGATTTTCTACTCGACCATAAGCAACATCAACTCGAAAATAGTTTTTAAGTAGGTATTCTACCCAAATGGACACTTCATGTAGCTTTTTTTAGCTTGAAATTCATTTTTTATTTTTTAACAGGAGGAAAGTGCCACAGAGACTCCAACTTCCTCTACCTGTCCAGAAAGCTCCTCTCACTGCTTTGTCCATCCCTTGATCACATTTGATTTGTATATGGTGGGAAAGGATTACTCACTTTGTCTGTAATCCCTCCTGCATTTGTATACCAGTGGATTTTTAGGTGTTTTTTTGTGAAAAATCAAGTAAGTTAAAGAACTTTTAGTAAGTTCGTTGTGTCATGGAGGCATGCATCAGTATTATTTTTACCATTTATGTTTGTTCTTAAATTTGATTGTGGGTGGCCAGGAGTTGCAGTAGGGGCCTATTTTGCATTAACGTTTTTAGGTTTTTTCTAAGAGAAATGCATTTGCACATTTTTAGGAGGGCTGAAGGCCTGGGTTTAAAGTACTTTTTCTCAATTTTCCTGTGTGCTGTTTGGAGTGCGAGCAGCACAACTTGCATTTTCCGCCTGTTAGCTGAAATCCACGGAATCTCGCAGAGTTTTTCTGTAACTTTGTGTGATTTGGCAGAGTGAAATTCTATGAGTTCGGCTCAGGCCTACTTGTAATGTTTCAGGGTTTTCTGTGAAGAGTTCATGTTTATTATGTTTTGATGTTTTGAATTTATATGCTATGTATGTAATTTATATGCTATAGGGCTGATTCACAAAGGTAAAGTTATACTCTAAGTCTAACTTTAGACCTGAAGTCTAACTTTAGACCTAAAGTCTAAGTTAGACTTCAAGTCTTAGACTTCAGGTCTAAACCTAGACTTCAGGTCTAAGCTTAGATTTGAGGTCTAAATTTAGACTTCAGGTCTAAAGTTAGATTTGAGTTCTAAAGTTAGACCACAGGTCTAAACTTAGACTGCAGGTCTAAGTTTACCTTTGTGATTCAGGCCCTATGTGTTTTAAACGTTTATTATGTGTGTGCTATACATGTAGCTTTTTTTTAGCTTGAAATTCATTTTTTATTTTTTAACAGGAGGAAAGTGCCACACAGACTCCAACTTCCTCTACCTGTCCAGAAAGCTCCTCTCACTGCTTTGTCCATCCCTTGATCACATTTGATTTGTATATGGTGGGAAAGGATTACTCACTTTGTCTGTAATCCCTCCTGCATTTGTATACCAGTGGATTTTTAGGTGTTTTTTGTGAAAAATCAAGTAAGTTAAAGAACTTTTAGTAAGTTCGTTGTGTCATGGAGGCATGCATCAGTATTATTTTTACCATTTATGTTTGTTCTTAAATTTGATTGTGGGTGGCCAGGAGTTGCAGTAGGGGCCTATTTTGCATTAACGTTTTTAGGTTTTTTCTAAGAGAAATGCATTTGCACATTTTTAGGAGGGCTGAAGGCCTGGGTTTAAAGTACTTTTTCTCAATTTTCCTGTGTGCTGTTTGGAGTGCGAGCAGCACAACTTGCATTTTCCGCCTGTTAGCTGAAATCCACGGAATCTCGCGAGAGTTTTTCTGTAACTCTGTGTGATTTGGCAGAGTGAAATTCTATGAGTTCCGGCTCAGGCCTACTTGTAATGTTTCAGGGTTTTCTGTGAAGAGTTCATGTTTATTATGTTTTGATGTTTTGAATTTATATGCTATGTATGTAATTTATATGCTATAGGGCTGATTCACAAAGGTAAAGTTATACTCTAAGGCTAACTTTAGACCTGAAGTCCAACTTTAGACCTAAAGTCTAAGTTAGACTTCAAGTCTTAGACTTCAGGTCTAAACCTAGACTTCAGGTCTAAGCTTAGATTTGAGGTCTAAATTTAGACTTCAGGTCTAAAGTTAGATTTGAGGTCTAAAGTTAGACCACATGTCTAAACTTAGACTGCAGGTCTAAGTTTACCTTTGTGATTCAGGCCCTATGTGTTTTAAACGTTTATTATGTGTGTGCTATACATGTAGCTTTTTTTAGCTTGAAATTCATTTTTTATTTTTTAACAGGAGGAAAGTGCCACAGAGACTCCAACTTCCTCTACCTGTCCAGAAAGCTCCTCTCACTGCTTTGTCCATCCCTTGATCACATTTGATTTGTATATGGTGGGAAAGGATTACTCACTTTGTCTGTAATCCCTCCTGCATTTGTATACCAGTGGATTTTTAGGTGTTTTTTGTGAAAAATCAAGTAAGTTAAAGAACTTTTAGTAAGTTCGTTGTGTCATGGAGGCATGCATCAGTATTATTTTTACCATTTATGTTTGTTCTTAAATTTGATTGTGGGTGGCCAGGAGTTGCAGTAGGGGCCTATTTTGCATTAACGTTTTTAGGTTTTTTCTAAGAGAAATGCATTTGCACATTTTTAGGAGGGCTGAAGGCCTGGGTTTAAAGTACTTTTTCTCAATTTTCCTGTGTGCTGTTTGGAGTGCGAGCAGCACAACTTGCATTTTCCGCCTGTTAGCTGAAATCCACGGAATCTCGCAGAGTTTTTCTGTAACTCTGTGTGATTTGGCAGAGTGAAATTCTATGAGTTCGGCTCAGGCCTACTTGTAATGTTTCAGGGTTTTCTGTGAAGAGTTCATGTTTATTATGTTTTGATGTTTTGAATTTATATGCTATGTATGTAATTTATATGCTATAGGGCTGATTCACAAAGGTAAAGTTATACTCTAAGGCTAACTTTAGACCTGAAGTCTAACTTTAGACCTAAAGTCTAAGTTAGACTTCAAGTCTTAGACTTCAGGTCTAAACCTAGACTTCAGGTCTAAGCTTAGATTTGAGGTCTAAATTTAGACTTCAGGTCTAAAGTTAGATTTGAGGTCTAAAGTTAGACCACATGTCTAAACTTAGACTGCAGGTCTAAGTTTACCTTTGTGATTCAGGCCCTATGTGTTTTAAACGTTTATTATGTGTGTGCTATACATGTAGCTTTTTTTAGCTTGAAATTCATTTTTTATTTTTTAACAGGAGGAAAGTGCCACAGAGACTCCAACTTCCTCTACCTGTCCAGAAAGCTCCTCTCACTGCTTTGTCCATCCCTTGATCACATTTGATTTGTATATGGTGGGAAAGGATTACTCACTTTGTCTGTAATCCCTCCTGCATTTGTATACCAGTGGATTTTTAGGTGTTTTTTTGTGAAAAATCAAGTAAGTTAAAGAACTTTAGTAAGTTCGTTGTGTCATGGAGGCATGCATCAGTATTATTTTTACCATTTATGTTTGTTCTTAAATTTGATTGTGGGTGGCCAGGAGTTGCAGTAGGGGCCTATTTTGCATTAACGTTTTTAGGTTTTTTCTAAGAGAAATGCATTTGCACATTTTTAGGAGGGCTGAAGGCCTGGGTTTAAAGTACTTTTTCTCAATTTTCCTGTGTGCTGTTTGGAGTGCGAGCAGCACAACTTGCATTTTCCGCCTGTTAGCTGAAATCCACGGAATCTCGCAGAGTTTTTCTGTAACTCTGTGTGATTTGGCAGAGTGAAATTCTATGAGTTCGGCTCAGGCCTACTTGTAATGTTTCAGGGTTTTCTGTGAAGAGTTCATGTTTATTATGTTTTGATGTTTTGAATTTATATGCTATGTATGTAATTTATATGCTATAGGGCTGATTCACAAAGGTAAAGTTATACTCTAAGGCTAACTTTAGACCTGAAGTCTAACTTTAGACCTAAAGTCTAAGTTAGACTTCAAGTCTTAGACTTCAGGTCTAAACCTAGACTTCAGGTCTAAGCTTAGATTTGAGGTCTAAATTTAGACTTCAGGTCTAAAGTTAGATTTGAGGTCTAAAGTTAGACCACATGTCTAAACTTAGACTGCAGGTCTAAGTTTACCTTTGTGATTCAGGCCCTATGTGTTTTAAACGTTTATTATGTGTGTGCTATACATGTAGCTTTTTTAGCTTGAAATTCATTTTTTATTTTTTAACAGGAGGAAAGTGCCACAGAGACTCCAACTTCCTCTACCTGTCCAGAAAGCTCCTCTCACTGCTTTGTCCATCCCTTGATCACATTTGATTTGTATATGGTGGGAAAGGATTACTCACTTTGTCTGTAATCCCTCCTGCATTTGTATACCAGTGGATTTTTAGGTGTTTTTTTGTGAAAAATCAAGTAAGTTAAAGAACTTTTAGTAAGTTCGTTGTGTCATGGAGGCATGCATCAGTATTATTTTTACCATTTATGTTTGTTCTTAAATTTGATTGTGGGTGGCCAGGAGTTGCAGTAGGGGCCTATTTTGCATTAACGTTTTTAGGTTTTTTCTAAGAGAAATGCATTTGCACATTTTTAGGAGGGCTGAAGGCCTGGGTTTAAAGTACTTTTTCTCAATTTTCCTGTGTGCTGTTTGGAGTGCGAGCAGCACAACTTGCATTTTCCGCCTGTTAGCTGAAATCCACGGAATCTCGCAGAGTTTTTCTGTAACTCTGTGTGATTTGGCAGAGTGAAATTCTATGAGTTCGGCTCAGGCCTACTTGTAATGTTTCAGGGTTTTCTGTGAAGAGTTCATGTTTATTATGTTTTGATGTTTTGAATTTATATGCTATGTATGTAATTTATATGCTATAGGGCTGATTCACAAAGGTAAAGTTATACTCTAAGGCTAACTTTAGACCTGAAGTCTAACTTTAGACCTAAAGTCTAAGTTAGACTTCAAGTCTTAGACTTCAGGTCTAAACCTAGACTTCAGGTCTAAGCTTAGATTTGAGGTCTAAATTTAGACTTCAGGTCTAAAGTTAGATTTGAGGTCTAAAGTTAGACCACATGTCTAAACTTAGACTGCAGGTCTAAGTTTACCTTTGTGATTCAGGCCCTATGTGTTTTAAACGTTTATTATGTGTGTGCTATACATGTAGCTTTTTTTAGCTTGAAATTCATTTTTTATTTTTTAACAGGAGGAAAGTGCCACAGAGACTCCAACTTCCTCTACCTGTCCAGAAAGCTCCTCTCACTGCTTTGTCCATCCCTTGATCACATTTGATTTGTATATGGTGGGAAAGGATTACTCACTTTGTCTGTAATCCCTCCTGCATTTGTATACCAGTGGATTTTTAGGTGTTTTTTTGTGAAAAATCAAGTAAGTTAAAGAACTTTTAGTAAGTTCGTTGTGTCATGGAGGCATGCATCAGTATTATTTTTACCATTTATGTTTGTTCTTAAATTTGATTGTGGGTGGCCAGGAGTTGCAGTAGGGGCCTATTTTGCATTAACGTTTTTAGGTTTTTCTAAGAGAAATGCATTTGCACATTTTTAGGAGGGCTGAAGGCCTGGGTTTAAAGTACTTTTTCTCAATTTTCCTGTGTGCTGTTTGGAGTGCGAGCAGCACAACTTGCATTTTCCGCCTGTTAGCTGAAATCCACGGAATCTCGCAGAGTTTTTCTGTAACTCTGTGTGATTCGGCAGAGTGAAATTCTATGAGTTCGGCTCAGGCCTACTTGTAATGTTTCAGGGTTTTCTGTGAAGAGTTCATGTTTATTATGTTTTGATGTTTTGAATTTATATGCTATGTATGTAATTTATATGCTATAGGGCTGATTCACAAAGGTAAAGTTATACTCTAAGTCTAACTTTAGACCTGAAGTCTAACTTTAGACCTAAAGTCTAAGTTAGACTTCAAGTCTTAGACTTCAGGTCTAAACCTAGACTTCAGGTCTAAGCTTAGATTTGAGGTCTAAATTTAGACTTCAGGTCTAAAGTTAGATTTGAGGTCTAAAGTTAGACCAGCAGTCTAAGTTTACCTTTGTGATTCAGGCCCTATGTGTTTTAAACGTTTATTATGTGTGTGCTATACAAATACTTTACTTAATGTTCTTTGTGGTGCATTGGGTGGGTTAGTTCTCTCTTTTGAACAGGAGAGAAGACTATTTCCTTTCTGGATTTAAATATTGGATTCTACTTTTTAAATTTTGAGTTTTGAGTTATGTTTTAATATTGTGTTTTAATATGTTTATTATCATTTTTTGAGCATATTTTTTATTTATTTATTTTTTAAGAGTTTTGCCCATTGGATTAACTGCATTATGGTCTTGTTGTTGATGCAGTTTTATTTACTGAAAGATTTTGGGTTTGTTTTTGCATTTCATTTGGATTCCCTTTTGTGGATTTATTTTGTAGTAAATGGATTATCAAGTGATCCTACTGCTACTGAATTGTAAGTACTGATTAAAATTATTCTATTTTGTGGATGGAAATATTTTATATCTATATATGTTTGTTTTGCAATACTATGTCTAAATGTATTTGTTATTAAATGAATTTTACCTGTTTATTTGTATTAAGTGAATGGTGTTTATTTAGTAGTTACTTATTTTTTTTAATTTAGTGAATTAAAATGCATTCACTGCAGTAAAAAATAAAGCTTTTTTGGAGTGCTTTACTTTTTGACAGTGTGTTAACTATTACAAAGAATTATATGCATGTGTAGAATTTGTTTAGTTATTTTTGGTTTTAGTGTTTCTAATAGGGATTGTTGAATTCTTGAGGTTTGGTAACTGTGCTCCTTTTGGAGCAGCTCAATGAATTGATATATGGTTGAATGGAGTCTACCAAATGTGGCTTGAAATTAGTTGTGCCACCCTTCTGCTCCATTTTTTGTTTTGGACGCTTTGTTGAGTGCATTTGCAGTTAATGTAGAACCTGGTTTGGCATCTGTTTCCAGAGTTGTGAAGGTGACCAACCCAAAACTCTTCAAAGTACTCTGACAGTAGTTGTTTTCTCTTTTTGCAAACTGTTGAATCTATGAGCAAGTCGTAGTATTTTGTAACTTTTCTGGGTGGCAGAAACGCTAATGCGAACAATTCCTTTCATTTGAATTGGAACGGACTGTTTGTGGAGTATTCTATGCTTAAAATATTTTTTGGGAGGTAATGCCATATGGCTCTGTTATAATAGAAGTAGCACCCCTGTATTTGTGTGTTTGGGTAGAGTTTGGATATTGTATAGCCAAATTCTATGATTATTTTATTTAGTGCGTAGTCTGAACATTTTTCTTTTATTATATTAAACATTTCAGAGTAGGTGTTTGAGTGCTTGTTGGATAGTAGGCAAATATCAATGGTATGTTATTATTATGTACTTGTCCATGATTGGTATACAGTTGGTAGAAAGGGGTTAGACAGGTTTTAAAAGTGCCATTGATTAACCATGTTTCACATTGTTTTAGTGTTTGCAGGTTTACTTCTGTTTCAAATATTAAAATGTGTTTTTCATTACTTTCATTGTCATATAGAATGAAATTCTCTTTTGTGTGGATAAGGTGTAGATTCTCAGGGATGTCTATCTCAACAAAGGTTTTAGGGGTTGGGTTTGTTATTTTGTCAGCACAGCTCTTTCAAGATATTTTCTTAAGTTAGGCACAGTTGGTAGTTGTGCTATGTAGTGGGTTAGGGTTTCATGTGCATATTCTTTAAGTACTGCTTCACTTGGAGCACAAGAGCTTGTGTAAGTTTCTTTGAGGTCTTGTAATATATTTCTGACCTCTATTTCAGCCATATTTGCGGGTGGTTATGCTCAGTTGTGCTTTCTAATTAATCATTTACAATTGTATGCCCATGGCAACTATTTGAATGGTATTGTAGGTGTGGCCTATGTATGTTAGCAGGGTTTTCCTTTCTGGAAAACAGTGTATCCTACTTCTTTGGACTTGGTGTAGTCTGTGTTAGATTAAATAAAATAAACAATATTATGTATAGCGTTTTGTGAGTTATACAATTAATTTGGAAATTTATTTACAGCTGTTTGCGCTTGTTTAAATCTTACATGTAGCAGCAGTCTTCTATTTTTTCGGGTTGGTTACGTTTTCTTGTTTGGTTAGGATTTTCTTGTGCTTTGTTTTGGTCTTCAAGGCAGGTTTGAGATATTTTTAAAACAAGAGAAATACATATATTACTTATATTATTAATTTCTAAACTATTTCTAAGCATGCTTGGAGAGGGGATAGGGAGTTGGGAAGTTTGTTAGGTAGTTTACATTTTTTATATTACTTTCTTTGCTGTGTAGTGGTCTTTAAATCTTTCGGCAGCATAGCCAGCTTCAATATATTTCTTTGGGTGTAGGCACAAAGTTAATGAGAAAGTTTTCTTTTTTTATAGTGGTTTGTTAATTGTTTGTGTGATGTGGCTAGTTTAATTCCTTTTGCAGTGTTCTCATTGGTTTGTTTGATTTTTTATAACATTATTTATTTGTAGGTAAATAAAATGTTTGTTTTTGCTTTGTAAATATATCAAAAATAGATCAAATGTAATTTTAATCTATCAATGTGTTTTTTAATGTTGATATTGTGGTGTATAGTAATAGGTAAAGGATTGCCGATGTTGTGGTGCACAATATTTGTACTGTCGATTTTTTAAGCTTTCTATATTATTTGTGATGCTATTTAGGGCCTGATTTCGATATCAGACGGAATTCCTTACGCCCGACACTGACTCGGTCCTGGGACCGAACGACACCCAGGCGGCGGTCCCAACCACCTCATTAGAATGCTACCGAACACTGTTTGGTCACATTCCTATATTTCACAATGGGAGCGTGCATTACGGCCGTAAACCGGCTATAATGCATGCTCCCATCGTGAAGTGGGAGGTGCAGGGATCAACAGGGGGGCAACTATTTGGCCTCCAACCAGAGGCCATGCACCAAAGAGGGCCAGGCTGGGGGCTTCCAAACAAGATTTCTAACATGGTCTCCATGTCTGACAGGCCGGCATGGAAAACATGTCGGAAACGTGCATTGTAATCTCGGAATGGCCCGCCCTTGAGATTACTAGCCGGCTTCCGACTGGCGGACGTGCTCTCCGAGCCCGTTGGAAGCCAGCCGGAATGACCGGCTGGTTTCCTTTCCAACCGCCTCCATCATAATGAGGCGATTGGAAAGGAAACCGAGCGGCCCATTAAGATGCGGCCCTGGGTCGGAGCCTTTACTGGCCGCATCGTAGTCGGCCCCATAGTTGTTTGATATTTCACCATTTTACCAAGACTTAATGTATTTTCAGTATTTGGGTCTCAAATTTGTTGTTTCAATATTTGCATGTGCCTATATTTGTGTTGATATTTCGTAGTATAATCATTCATTTAATTACCTGACTGATTTTCTTCTACAGACAATAAATTGGGCTGAGATGGAGTGACACTTGATTATGCTTTGAGATCACAACAATACCCACAGTACGAAAATCGTTTATATTTTTGACAATTTTTCTTCCCAGTTCCTGGGATTTCACTTTGACATTCATAAAAAATTGATTTTTAAGCAGGTATTGAATAAAATATGTTAAGAAGCCGTGACCTGTTTAGCACCCAATACTGCATGGCTTCCATGAGTAGGTTTATAAATTCTAAGTCTAGTAATGATGTTACAATTTCTTGCTGTGGGCTGTTAATTCTTTGGGGGTTTTGTGATACTTATTACTGCTGTAACATACAACACTGGTCATAGCTGTTGGCCCAATCTTATTACTTAATGACAACCCCGGGTTGCTTATTCTGGGCACCACTTTGCAAGTGTCCCCATCTAGGTCATCCAACTTAGCTATTGTTGGAACTGTACTCTCACCAGTTGCATTATTTTTGGTTTCAAACTTCACCAGACCTGGTCTTCTTTTGGATTTCCTTCTCAGCTTTCTCTGTTTCCTACATATTTTTTTGTAGTGCTTGGTTCTGAATCTTGATCTGGTTGTAATTACTTGCCCTAGTTTTTATTTCTGTTTTAACAATACTATTAATGTCCCTTTCTAAAAATATTGGGTACACTTGGTTGGGAGTGGTAATGTGGTATTGTATTGGGGGGTCCCTTTGCTTGGCTCATTGTCTTGGGCTTATGCCTTTGACTAGCCTTGGTCATCTTGACTTCCTTTGTCCCTTTCACCCTAGGTGTGTTTTGACCTTCTTAATCCTCCTCAAATAACACCCTCAATGCAAATCCCACCTTCATCATCTTTTTTCTCCTTCTTCTCTGTCACATTTCTCGCCTGGGGTGGCAAAGGTTTGGTGCCTGATAGACACTATCTTCTTGGATATAAAGGGTTTTTGGTCGACCACCTTTTGGGCCTGCTGCTATTAGCAGTATAGGAGAAGTAGTACTTGATTCCACTTCATATACGTAGGTCTGCCCTGCCTTATTACTTTTTGTTTCGGGGCTAACTAGAGCATTCAATATCATAAACAACATGGACAATACATGATCGGATCCAGTCAGGTTTTTGCCAAAAATGACAAGATGGAACTTAGTACTCTGTGCAATTCTTGCATGACCTCAGAAACAACCATGCCAATGGGGCTAATGTTGGTATATCCCCAGTCCTCTTGTAATTGCAGCAATCAAGGCCAAAGTCACTTGTGGGGGTACCAAACTGAGAGTCACTTGCCCTTTTTCCCACCTCCCACAAAGGGCATGAAGCAGGATTGTCCTCACCATCCCCACAATTCGAAGCCACTAGAATTCTCTCAACCCCTTTGGCACCAGCAAGTTGGGGAGTGCATTCTCTGTGATGAGGAGGATTTTGCCAGTGGTGAAGGCACTGTGTTTGGTGATGCGGTTCCAAAACTACCCTCCTGGTCAGGCGTGACACATGATGCAATCTCCATTCTGACCTCATTGTTTGCAGAGGCACACTTAATTACTCTTTGGAGTACCAGTATTATACATAGATTTTTTGCCACAGCTTCTTTGTTCGAGCGTTTCAGGGCCCATTCCCCTCACCCTTCACCACTGCGGTTGGCCTTTATGTGCAGGCTCGACAATGCTAAAAAAGTCTGTGATAAGCCTGTCTCCTTGCCACCTACTAGTGTCATTAGTTTTTAACTAACGAGTTAGGCACTTCGTCAGAGTTTTTAGGCAAGGTAGCCATCAGTTTATTAAACACTGTTAAGGACCTTCTAGGCATAACTAAATGTAATGTAAACAGTTTACACACTGTCATAATACTAGTACACCAGATTCACAACTCAACCAGAGAAACACAGGCAACTTAATTCAGTCCCAGCTAGCTGCAGACAAGTAGCCACCCCTGTACCAAAGCTCAAGGGTAAAATGACTTACCAGCTCATGGAACCCTCCGGCCTAGCAAAACACTGCATCAGGTGCTGGTTTCCTGTTGCTTGGCACTCGTCTGCCAGTCCGGTAGCCTTGAGCATAGCTTCCTAGGCATACAGTGCCTGTGCTGCCAATAACACTGTGGTGCCTATACTTCCTAAGCCAGTGGTGTACACAAAGTTGTAGTGGCCATATTAGCTATAGAGCCTGCAAACCCTGCCACCACCCACCCTCATCTAAGGCCAAATTCAAGGAGGATAGTGGCCATTTAGGAAGTGCTGTGGTGCTCTCAGGCAGTACAAGCAGTAAGAAGACTCTACAAAGTCAGAAGGTGGTAGGCATCGAACTTACTGCAATGATGTCAAGCAGAGCAATGCAGACACAAAAGGCCTGTCGGCGTCCTAATGGGCAGTGCAATGCATCTACAAAAAAAAGGCCGATCAGAAGCTAATCAAGCAGGAGAAGGCTTGCTAGGACGGATTTCTCCCACGGGACGAGTATCACAGAAGTACAGCACAACAGGGAAGCAGCAGAGAAGCAGTAGGGGAACCATCTGTCGTGTTCGGAGGCATAAGCGCACCCCATTTTTTTTGCATATTCTGTGCATAACGCCAAGCGTCCTAAGTAAATAAGAGGGGAGGATCACATACCGCATGTCAGCAAGAGGGGAGTGTTCCTAGTGGAAACAAGCATTTGCAATGCAGTTGGTCTCGCATTTGCAAGAGTTAGAGCTATTGGCATTGTAAATGGTAATGTCTTTTAGCGTTGTGTTTTTGTTTGGAGTGTTGTGGATGTATGTGGTGTGGAGTGGAATTATGTGGTTTAGATTGGAATTGTTATTTGTGGAATTGTGTGGGGTGGTATTTTGTGGTGTATAGTGTATTTGTGTAGTGGAATTATGTGGCATGGTGTATAGATAGGGGTAAGACCTGCAGAAAATAGATAGAAAAGAAGATAGAGAGGGATAGGTAGTTTGCGCAAGAAGTGGGGAATGAACTCCAGACAGGAGTACAAAGAGTGTGTGAGAAAGAGTGAAAAAAGTGGACAGCAGGGCACAGACATATAAATAGGGAGCGCTTGTGTATGCAGAAGACACCCGTAGAAGAGGAGGAGAGCATGGGTTTGAGGGACTGAAACCTTGAAAATGTACGGGAAAGATATTGCGTGGAAAGACCTGAAGTGAACCACATGAGAGAGGCGGGAAGAGTGTGTGAGAGAGAGGGATGAGAGCTGGTACGAGAAACAGAGAGAGATATATAGGGGCGAGGGGTCCCCGGGGAAAGGGAGGCAAGAGGTGGACTCGTGCATGAGGAGGTACCGGAAGGTAGCATGCGTGAGCAGGTATTATAGAGAGGAGATAGGGATGTGAGGGGGGATGGGAGGGGGCAGAGGGATTGCAAGATGAAAATGGGTAGTGGAAGTGTGAGGGAGAGATGAGAGGGGCAGTGGGTGTGCTGTTGAGAGATGACAGAGTTGGTGGAAGTGTGAGGGAGATATGGGTTGCATTGGAATTGTTTGTTGTGGAATTGTGTGGCGTGGAGTTGTGTAGTGGAAATATGTGACATGGTGTGTTGTAGAATTATGTGGATAGTAATTAAATGGTATTAAATGGTATTAAGTGTAATGGAATTTTGTAGTGCAGTGGTGCTGCACTGGTGCTGAGGTGGTGCTTTAGTGTTACTGAGGTGGTGGTGCGCTTGTGAGGATGTGGTGCTGAGTGATACTGAGGTGGTGCTGAGGGATGCTGTAGGAAAGTAGGATCTGCTTCTTATGGTTACCCCCACTTTTTGCTGGATGTAATGCTGTTTTTGACTAGTCTGACTAGGATCCTGCTAATAGGACCCCAGTCCATCTGCTTTCTCCCTAAACTGTTATGTTATGTACTTAGGTACACACCAGTTTGGATACTGGGGTACCCTTGTCAGTCCCTTGTATATGGTACACATGTGCCCAGGGCATAGGTATCCCAGAGGCCTCCCATGGGCTGAAGCATGTACTATGCCATTATTGATAGGCCATGCAAAATGGAACTGCAGGCCTGCCATTGCAGCCTGTGTAAGTTGGTGCATGCACCACTTACTTACGATATAGGTTTTCTATATCTAAGGGTCACTGCACTTAAAACCTATAAGTCACCCCTCTAGCAGGCCTTTATAATCCTGAGGGCAGGGTGCTGGGTTCTAAGAAGAGGGTGCCCCTGCATGAGTAGGGCACCCCTGCAGCCAAAGGAGTCCATTCTCCCGGGTTATCAGTGAAGCAGCCATATACTACCATAGAGGGGCATTACGCGACCGCGTGATGACCAACTCTAAAGTGGCTGAAACAAACCCTATCGTGTTTGGTGTCAAACATGTTGGAATCATACCCTCACACCAGTAACCGGTGTGGGAGGTATGATTCCACCCCTCAGAAGTGTGCTTCGTGGGGTCCCGGGTGTTCCCGGTATCAGCCTTCTAGCTCCGGACAGCACAAAATGGTTGCTGCCAACCAGAGACACATTTCTGCCCTCCTGCTGCTGAGCCAAGCTCGAGCAGGGGAAGGAAGAACAATAGGCATCCTGTCACAGGGAGGTGTGAACACCTCCCAGACAGGATTTAGTGTATTAGGGCTGGGTGGGTGCACTTGCCAGCGACTGAAAGTCTGCATGAGGGGCACATTTGGTGTCCCTGTGCATAGTCCAGTTCAAACCAGTCCTGGGAGCCGTTGGCTCCCCCTCTGGCGCGAAACTGGACATAGGACATGGGAGTAACCTCTCCCCTGTCCAGACCCTCCACTGGGAGGGTCCCCTGAATCTTTCCAACCCTCTCCTGTGCGTACTTAAGGGCTTACCTGGCTGTAGGACCTTAGATTCGTCATGGACAAAATTCAGAACTGAAACCACTGCACTTCGACTGTCTGGGCACTCTGGACTTGCTGGACTTCGTTTGGGCCTGACCTTGTCTCCCTCTCAGTCTGCTGCAACGTCTGTGCCTGTGCACAGTACAGGATCTGTGTAGGACCTGTGGAGCATCCAAGACACCTGAAGATAATCTCCCTTGGAGGGAAGGAGTCACTCCCCTGCATTCGCAGGCACCACAACACTGCTGACCGGTCTGCAGACCCTGAGCTCCTATGGACTCTGAAAGGCTCAGCAACACAGGAGGTGGGTTTCTACGTCCCTCAAGGTGTGAGCCGCCCTCTCACTGAGTTTGAGGTCAGAATCCCTTGTGGGGGGTGCAATACCTGAACCCCTGTGCACCGCATATTTTTGCAAGTGCATGTGCTTATTGGCAATCCTGCGATAAGCGCATTGGGCTCCAAGTAGCCCCAACCTCTGGTAACCTTTCCTACAAAGATCTTCAACCACCTCACACCGTGTGCCCCGTGGCCTGTTGTTTTGTAAAGCTGCCCAAGGTCCTCTTGCGTCTCCTGTGCCTCTGGCCTGTGGATCCACTTGATGGTAAACTTTGCTTTTCCTGGGCTCCCCTGGTTGCTTCAGGCTTGCCCCAACTCCCCTGGCTGTGGTGAGTCCCCTGGACCTTGCTGGTCCGAACCGTACACTTCCTTGACCTTCTGCATGGGTTGCTGTTGCCAAGGCTTGTTGGTACTCCTGCCAGACACCGACCCCTCAGCACTTGACATCCTTCATGGGACAGCTCGCATCCAGCTCCTGGTCATACTCAACATCGCCTGGTCCCTGCAGCTGCAGTGTCAAGGTCACCGTCAACTATCATGAAGCACCTGACATCGGTGGGCATACGTCTACCGAGCCCCTGGTCACTCTCAAGTGACCCAGACTCTGTACCCTCTGCTTTCAGGGACTCTTCAACAAGAATCCACATTTGGATTCCAACGGACATTCTTCTCCCTCCCAGCAGAGGCTCTTCTTCAAAGTCCTCCATTGGGTTCGACGGCGGTTTCCGACGCCACTTCACACCTATGCACCCGGCTTCCCTGGGTTAGGTAACTTGGGTACTTCGGTATCCACGGGTGGGGTGGCTCTCCAACCTTCTGTCTTCCATGGGGTTTCTTCGTAGTCCACTGGCAAGGGTCCCTAATCTTTAAAACTCCAACCGTGATTTTCACATTGAGTTGTATGTAGCACGCGGTCTTGTTTCCACACTGCACCCGTCCTGCGTGGGGTCCCTTGGGGGTTCCTTGGGGTCCCAACAATTCTACGTCCTCTCGACATTGTCCTGACTCGAGTTGTGGTTCTTATACCACTTTCTTAGTATATGGTTTGGTCCCCCCCTGGGGCCCACTGTGTATTAGTGCCATTTACTGTTATTTCTTTGCTATACTATTGTGTGCTTTGTGTCTATCTCCGTGTAGGAGATACTGGAACGTACTAGAGACTATTATATAATAAATACATATTTTTATAAATACCTTGTGTGGTTCTCTTTCATTTAATCTATACTATAAGATTGCATTCTGGTAAAACAAGCTGCTTTACACTCCTTCAAGACTTAGCCTGAAGGCTGGTCTCCACAGCTACCACTTGGATAGCTTTCTAAGGTTGTCTGAGACCTCTTAAATCACCATAAGGGTTGTCTGGACTGGTGCAAGGTGCCCACTTACATTAGTGGACAGCATATACCAGGCCAGCCTCTCACAGATGCTTTGGTACAAATTTGTTGTTGTTTCTGTAAATCTTTAAACACCCATATTTTCAGTTTTTTGAGTTAACAATCTATTGCTGAAAGTTGAGAAATGGCGAGGGGAAGTTTCCAGATTACTGTATTGGCAGCAGATGGATGTACGAGGTCATTGCACCTGGCATTTAAAGATATTGTGTACTCTACATGCTATGAGAGGATAGTTAGGGATATCTTGTCGGGAGAAGTACCCTGATGGGTGCCATTCCTTCCATTGTAGGGGAACGGTCGCACTTTAACTAGTTCCTGAGGTAGGAGGATGCTGGGCACTGCACCTGTTGTAAGGGGACAGCAACAGTCTGACTCAGGAAGGACAACACACCAGGCACTAGCTGGCCAAAGAAGAAAGCTACTACATTTGTAGTAGGACTAGCAGAGGCCCTTTCCTACTGCTAGGCTAGGAAAATGCTGGACACTGTGGCAAAGGTTTGTGGGCAGGACTCCTTGTACCTGGGGTAGAAGGAAGGTGGGCGCTGTATGTAATGTTGGAAAATAGAGATGGGGCTGTGCCTACGGACAGAGGATAGTGCACTGTAACTGGAGAGAGTAGTGGTGGACAATGCTCTAGGGGTGGGAGGACACTGCGCCAAAAAAACAGCTCTCTGCCTCGCTGTTGTCTGTTTAATGTCTACAGTCATTTGCAAATCACTTGTGTGCTGTTCAGACAGCCAAAGCGATATCATCAACTTGATTCATTACAGCTCTGACCACCGGGGTGAGATCCGTTCTCTGAAAAATAAAGAAAGCTTGTTGAGGCAATGAAACAGTGCTCGGTGACACCGAGGGCTGCAATAGCTTGCCACCTCTCTGATCTATGAGATAACTCGGCGCTGAATCATCCCAGTGCGCTAAGCTACGTTGCTTAGTTCAGATCTTCGAGTCAAGCCAGGGTACGGCTTGCTCTCATTTAATTTTGATGTTGAGTGCGTCATGAACTTATACAGATGCAGTACACGCAGTCCCGTTCACAAAGGGGAACCCATTTTGTCACGCATTTCACTGAACATCGATTCAGCATAAATGGGTTTTGTTAATCATTCTTCTGGGCTGAGCTTGTCTGCATCCATTCGTAATTTGTCAATCAATCTGTGGACATGCAAGCCATTTAAGTGGCCTGCCCGCAGGAAACGTTAAATGTGTACATTCTGGGTTTTTTTTCTTCATTTTTGTTCTGTGTTGTATTTTTTTTGCCTTTTGGCAGAAGCAGCGACGGGCGTGCCGTCTGTTTAAAGGAAACACACTGCATTTGTGTGGGAGGGCTGCATTTGTGTCGGAGGGTGGTAGGAGGGCGGAAGCAACTATGGGCATCAAGCAACCTTTTTAAAAAAAAGTTTGCTAAACAACAGATAAACAAAGTAAGCGTAAGGAGACGGTGGTTGGCCGGTGCTCCTTAGCCTTGACCGGAAGGGAGGTATCGGCTGCGAGAGCGACTTGGGATGCAGCAAAGAAGAGCGACGGAGGAGGGAACCAATGATAAGTAGCAGGGGAAATAAAGTGTTTTTTTTTAGTACAACAGGTCTTGCAGACAGCGCATGTGCGCTGATGCTCGACCTAAAAAGAGGCTGCTTATCTACCACAATGGACCCCATCTGTGAATATAGTAGTAGACTTCATTAACATGCCTATGTTGCAATTATGATTATGTGCTTGTCATTGGTGTAAGTTATAGCAAATGCAAAGAATGTGACTAAAACACTATTAAAAACGTCATCCCTTGTTTTGACATCATACTAGCAGCACACCAATGAGACTCCCGTCCTTGCCACTTCTGCCCCTATCTGCATTAGATGTACTCTCGGCTGATGACCTTCCATTGACAGGTGTCAAAGTACTTGCCCGAGGAACTCAGTCAACCATTCTATCAAGTTTCAACATCTTCCTTCAGTCATGAACGCATGTGTCCAATTGCAAAACGTCATGAGCTCTGGCTGAAGTGCGGAACAAATCTCAGGGTGCAAGTGCTAAAAACCTTTCCCCAGAAAAAGAACCAGATTTGCCACTATTTGCCAAATAGTATTTGCCACTAAATGCTACTAAATGCTGAAAAGGGTGTTTATACATTGGCAGGAACCCCTATCGTCACTGTTCCTGCCAATGTAGCCAAAGTTCAATACATGGAACCGTCAAAGAAACTTTTTTTTTTTAAACTCCTAGAGCTGAGCTTGTTTTTGAAGAAAGTAAAACTAATAGCATAGCTGCCAAGGTTTCAGATTGCCATGTGTGACATTTTCATACTTTCAGTGTAATTATGAGTGACATTTCAATGACTATGAGTGACACTTTCTCGCGAGCAAAATCGAGCCATGAAGACGAAGGAAACATATAAATACCAGAAATTACACCCATTTGAGCAATGCAAAACTCTAAGAAGATCTTAAAAATGGAGCAATGCATTTGTAGAAATGGAAAGACACTAATGTAGTGCTCTTGTACTGCAGACAATGACTCACTGCAATGCAGAGCTATCAGCTGTACTAACTTATACGCAGCTGAACTCAACTTTGTGCAGACTGCATTTGGAGCTCCAGGCTCAAGGCACTTGGTGTTATTTTAGTGTTATTTTATGGATCAATGAAGTGTATGTTTGGGATTCAGTGCTTTGCTACTGGTTGCAAGAGTTCTAATTCTCCCTAGTGCCTAAGGGCAGTCTCACAGCACACCAGATTTGAGTCAGAGAACATCACTCCGTCGCCAGTAAGTTACAGATTCCTATACTGTGGAACGGTAGGCCCCATTGAGGGCACAATAAAATAAGTGTCATAGAATTGCAGGGGAGAAAGCTCGCCAAGAAGGCAGACTTCCAGGCTACTTAGCCTGCACGAACCTTCATTATGGCAGCCCATGTCCACTGCTTCACATCCCCAAATTCTGTTCGCCCTCACTCAACAGGTTTCATGGCTATTCCGGATTCGGGCTTTACTTTAATACTTCCGGAAGTTACTGCCAGACAGAACGGGCTATCTTCAGAGCCAGACAAGGCACGTTTGCAGCCCACTGTAGTATAAAACGACTTTGTCGTTTTGGGACACCCTTACAGCAGAAATGCCCGTTTTTACCTTTCGCACTATCTCCCAACAAATCCAACGCAGTGCTGACTGCTAACAAATCATAGAGATTGGGGAGAAAATACATTCGTTTAACGAAGGGAAGGATCTCAGGTCCAGGCATGCAAAAAATGAGATTAAAAACTAGGCAAGAAGTCTAAGGAGAGGACCAAGAGCAGAACTACAGTGTCAGGAATCAAGAGGGGTTTCCCTTGTTTCAGAAATAGCTTTCAAAATGAGTGGGAATTATATACATAGCGGGCAAGATAACTTAATTGGTTATAATGCCTGAGTTTGAGACTTGCGTGACGTAGTCTGGCAACCCCCTCACCTCTCCCCTACCACCCTCAGCCTTCGGCTCTTCTGGGATCAATAAAATGTTGCTGTGCTCGTTCAGAGACTTGGTGCTATACAAGCAAAATATTTGTATTATTAAATATCTTTAACTGAAAGGGAATTTCGCAACAGACTTACGAGTGCAGGCTAAAGCAGGAGGAGAGATTGGAGCTACTTCCTTGAGCTGATGGAAGCGCTGCGGTGGCGAGGAGGGTCTGCCTCGCCGCCTTATCTAAAAGTGAGGGCCTGGCAGAGAAACTTTTACTGTGGCAAACGTGATCTGAAAGCACCTGTGGTGCACAGGAACATAATGGGGCCCCAGCGCGATCATGATTTCAGCTGCACGATAGTTAAAGTTTGAGGCCTCTGCAGCTGTAGCTTTAAGGATCAAAATCATGAGGCGTCACCGTTCAGGCGCTCTCAAAACTAAATTATCAGGATAAAGTAGTGACAGAAAAGTAAATTAAATAATTTGGATATTGCAGGGTGTGACGCTTACTAATAACGAGCACTGCAGCGCTTTCACGGTACGGCCGGCTACTACCCACGGTGGAGTCATCGCGGTGTGCTTAGACAGTCCTAGACTATACTGTCTGTAATGAAGGCTATCAGTGCACCACTTCCTCTTCCTGCAGGACGTGACGAGGCACTAAGGCTCACATCCGGATTATAATCCCGGCCCCCAGATAGTGTACCACAGCCAGTAGCAAGCAACCACTGCTGAGGGTAGTCCCCGCCCCCGTGGTCTCGGTAATTGGCGCAGCAGGAAATATCTGCAGCCAGGCACGACAGGCTGGCTGGGCAGATTTCTTAAATTGTAGCACTCTCAGCCACTCCAGAGCTGAGAGCAGACAATCAACGTTAACTATTAACTTACTGAGGCCAGGACTGAGCAGCTGCTGGCAGCACGTCTCGGAGCAGCAGAGCCGGTGCACAGGCGCCGCCGGCAGCGCACGCTGGCACCCTGCCTAGCCAGAGTTTCAGAGTGGCATAAATGCGTGACAGTGCATTTCAGTGCGGTGATGCGGAACACCTCACTGAAATGCGTGAGCGTCACACCTGATGTGTGATACTTGGCAGGCATGTAATAGCTGCCACACTATGGAAGTTTTCTCCCGTGGAGTGGGGGTCATTTTTATTCTTTTGCTTAGTCGCGACCGGCATGACTCCCGGGTGGGGGTTGGGGGCTGCGCGGGGAGGATTCATTTTAAATAAAATTTAAATGAAAACGTACCTTCGGCAGTCCGGTCCCGTGTTGCGTCGTCTGTCCTCACAGGAAGCAGCCGCAGGCAGCCTCACTCCCCTCCCCTAAGCCAATCACAACGCTGCAATGGCAGCGTTGTGATTGGCTGGGACGCCGACCCCACAGGCGTCTATGGGGAGACCGTTTTCTCCATGCAGGCTGCATGCAGCCTACATGGAGAAAATGGGAGAGTGTGCATGACTGGTTTGGTCGGCCCCAGTCAGCGCCCAAAACATTGGGCTAGCCACTCCTCCCCGACTCGCCCACCCGCCCGCCCCCAAACAAACCCTTCTTCTGCTTTCTCGCAGTGCAAGAAGCAGAAACATAAAATGGTATTTATACCATTTTATGTTTCTGCTTCTCCCACTGCGAGAAAGCAGTGGGGCGACGCTCCTCTGCCCAAATGGAGGAGCCGCCCCTGCTTTTGCTGGTCCTCACAACCAGGTTTTACCTGGCAGTGATGGACAGCAAACAAAAGGCATCTGACTGCACACTCCAAATTGGGCAGATGGTTGGATGGCTTACCTTTGATGGCCATACTCTGCCAGGCCGTTAAAGGAACAAGTCGGTGGTGGAGCAGCTCCATCGTCAACATAATGGTGGTCTTCCCAGCCCTAAATGGGTTGGGTGGACTGAGAATTTAGCAGGGAGGATACTCCGTTGCCTTTGCACCATCCCCGAAAAACCTTAAATCGGCCCTATGCTGGTAAAGACTCAACTTACAAGGAACCAAATAAACTCTGACTGTGGAGAAGGGTATAAATATATTGGCTGTTTTCAGTCTCAGCAGGAATCTGGAAGCTGACTGGGAATCCCCTTATTGGCTGACACACTGCTCTGGAAATTGTCTAAATAAATGGCTATCAAAACTGCTAGATGGCTGTGGAAATTGTGCTATGCTTTGACAGAGGCAAGTGGCAGTAGCTATTCGTGCGGCGCTGTTGCTTCTTTACCTCAGGTGTGCTGCGGTCTAGTTGGGTTCCATTCCCCAAACTCAGTGAGCATGGTGGCTCCTCATTTCTGCATAAGTAAAAGGAGCATGAGTATTCCAGAAATGTTTTTCTAGGGGCAATTTCTTATTTAAATTATGTCACTTCCTATTCCCAATTCAAAATGGACAATTACTTATTATTTTACTGAGCAGACCAATTTAAGAGGGCACCTTTTCTGCTGAACACTTCCAACATATAAAAGGGGCTGTTTCAGACACTGACTGCGTTGTGACGCAGTCAGTTTTCTAGTCAACAGTTCATCGCTCCTAGAAATGTTGTCGCCACTATTTGCCGGAACCTCCTGTTCTTTTGTGACCTTTGTCAGTTGTTTTTTCCATTTCTGTTCGGTTGTGACATTTGTCACTTGTTTTTTCAGTTCTGTTTCCTGACCTCGTCTTGAAGATATTCTTTCCCATGCCTTCAACCTCAGAGGTTTTTTTGGGCCATCAGACTTTTTCCTTCATCTACTGTGACCTTTTCCTGCAGACATGCACTTCTCACACGTTATCCTTATGTGTGAAAGTTTGTGGCTAACAGAAGAAGTTGTTGATACCTTGGACAACCCAGAGATGAACCACAGGAAAAATCAGTGGACCTAGCTCTTGACACTACCAGACACTGTTAAGGGGGGTATGTGGCAAGCAGGGGCTAAAGGGACTCAACCATGAGGGTTGAGGTTAATTGCATCTGATATGCCGGGGTCTGCTTGAGCTCAGGACTTAAAAATTGAAGAGCAGTGCAAAAACTGAATGCCCAACTCAGTGCTCATCTTTAAAGAAGAAAAGTGTTTAATATGCATTAGAGCGTAATACTAAACACAAATATAGGCAATGCACACTTTAGTGTCTTGGGCACAGTTTGCCAGGCCTAAATCGCTATCTGCTCTCTTCAGTTGTCCCCTTTGTGGTCTAGGCACTTCCTTTCACCCATCCTTCCTCTCCCCCGTCCCCCAGGTATTAGGGAATTCCTCTAAAGGTATTTGTGCTCAGTCTCTCACGCTTTGGTAGTTTTAGGTCCAATACAGTTCACTTGCTCAGTTCTCACCCAGGAGGTGAAACAGTCCTTTCGGGCAGCGCCTAGTTTGCCTCAATGCGCTCACTTCCTTCCTGCTTCCAGGAGCAAGCACACTCACTGGCAGCTCTGTCTGGGGTCTTCTCGCTGGATGTGGGTGCCAACTCATTTGGCACGGCTTCAGCGATACTGCTTCTGAACATCTCTAAGGTTGCTGGCAGCAATCAAGCAGACAGGGATGTTGATTCCCATAGAAGGTTTGATCCCATCAAGGAACAGGTGAGCTCTATGTGTGCAGGTACACACAAACTGATCTTCTGGACAACACAGCCATCCATAGGTTGATCTTCTTCTGGGAAATACAGCCACAAACAGGCCAACCTTCTTCTGGGCAATGTGTCCGTGAACAGGCCGATTTTCTTCTGAGCAATATGGTTGCGCACAGGCTGATTCAAACTCTGATCTCAGCCTCAAACTAGCCTTGGTGATTTCAGGAAGCATCATCATGGATCTACCATGAACCATTTGTAGGTCCACAAACACCATGGTGTACAGTTCGCTGTTCACAGTCTTCCTCTTCTGGTATTCTCACCAGCACCGGACTTCCACTGCATTTCGCGCCTTCTGGACACAGAGTCCTCCTGCGGGGTTTGCAGGTCCTTCCCTCTCCTCACTGGCAGGCTGGCTTTTCAGTCCTTCACGACAGGTATACAGCTTTTCCAGCAAGGTGTCAGACTCTGGAGATACCCCCCTCACTTCTGAGAAGCTGACTATCAGGTAGACACCAGCTCTGGTTACACAACTAATCCTTTATGGGTTCCAGAGGGGAAACATCCATCACAACGCAGGCATTGCATCGCAATGCCTTTACATCGCGGTCATTACAACGCAAGTCGTTACAACGACTTGCACTGGATGGCGCTCTAACCTAAGGAATAGTATGATTTACTATTCCAACACCTTCCCTACTGTACGTAGACTGGAGTTGGAATAGTAAATCATACTATTCCTAAGTCCAGCGCCCTCCAGCGCAAGTCGTTGTAACGACTTGCGTTGTAACGAACGCGATGTAAAATACTGCATTGTAAATGTATGCGTAGTAACGTCATACATTCGTTCCAGAGTAGTTTGCTACTCGCCAAAAAAAACACTTCAACCCCCCATCAGGGGTAGCAAGCGCTATATAAATGCAAACCTTTTTCCCCTTCTCTATCTCTCCACTATCCTTCTCAATCCAAATATTCTGACTAACATATACACCACTCAAATTACTTTCATATTTTTACTATACTAATTCACCACTAATCCTTTATGGGTTCCGAAGTAGCATGCTACTCGCTGAAAAAGCGCTTCAACACCCCATCAAGGGTAGCCAGCGCTATATAAATGCAAACCTTTTTCCCTCTTCTATCCCTACACTATCCTTCTCAATCTAAAATAACTGACTAACATATCCACCACTCAAATTACTTTCATATTTTCACTATACTAATTCACCACTAATCCTTTCTGAGTTCCGAAGTAGCGTGCTACTCACCGAAAAAGCACTTCAACACCCCATCAAGGGTAGTAACCACTATATAAATGCAAACCTGTTTCCCTCTTCTATCCCTCCACTATCCTTGTCAATCCAAATAACTGACTAACATATCTACCACTCAAATTACTTTCATATTTTCACTATACTAATTCACCACTAATCCTTTATGGGTTCCCGAGTAGCGTGCTACTCACCAAAAAAGCACTTCAACGCCTCGTTAGGGGTAGTAAGCGCTATATAAATGCAATTACAATACAATACAATAGCAGCACTCCTAGTATTCAGTGGAGTATTTACTTCCTTGGCAATAGAGGGCTCAGAACTGGAGCAACAAGAGAGTTAGTGGGGTTCCACTTTTCTACAGCAAAATTAGACAGGAGATCTGCATCCACTGTCTGCACTTTCAGTACCGGTCTTGAATGGTTCTCCTTTCAAGTGTCTTTCCCGAGCTGCTGCCAAGACACAGACTTTATGTAGAGTGATGCTTTTTATTGCAAAGCCGACTCCAGCTTGAAGCACCTTCAACAGATGTTAAGTGTGAGATTTCTCCTGCTGCCTGTCATCTG
Source organism: Calotriton arnoldi (assembly GCA_963921515.1). Classification (NCBI taxonomy): domain Eukaryota; kingdom Metazoa; phylum Chordata; class Amphibia; order Caudata; family Salamandridae; genus Calotriton; species Calotriton arnoldi. The sequence goes on from CAWUFW010000061.1 coordinate 4,784,730, forward strand.
CCAACTAAAAGTATAATTCAGGAAAGACAAAAGGCTGGATCACACATAAAAGGCCCCTATCACCTTGCCAACAGAGTCTGCAGTCCAACCATTCACACCTACCATCCAACAAGTGGCAGGTCAGGAAGACTAATCAGTAGCTCCATGATCAGCAGAAGCCTAACTGAACTTATACAAGAGCCTTGACTCCTTTTCCCTTACTTCAGCATCTCTCCAGCTTCAGGAATGCCAGCAATACACTACTTCAACTGTGTGGGGAAAACAACTTCACCGCCATCATGCGCAAAGGTCAAGGCAGGAGGATCCAAAATGGATCCCACAGGGCTCCATTACTCTGGCTCACTCACGCACCATTCAAGTACCACTTAGGCTACGCATACAAACAAGTACATTATATACTTGGGATGTTAGCGATAGGAGTTAGGTAGCAGACAGAAGTGGAAATGTACATGAGTGGCCCAGTACACCTCAACTTTAGCGACACAGATAAAATGTTTTAGTCACAACTTTGTATTCATAAAACACTGTATGTCGACACCACTGCTCCATGTGCTAACCCACCTAGAGGGACAGTGGAAAGGATGGTGCATTGATCAGACCAAATGTAATTGATTCCACATGTCTGAAGAAGTCAATATCAAAACTAGTAACGTGGCTTGTGAGATATCTCCAATGTCACATGTTTCTTAGATATTTCTTGTATAGTTTTTGCTATCTGTTTATCCTCAATAGAAATGTCACCCATTTTCTGAAAATATTGTGCATGAAACAGCTCCATACCTGTTACAGTGGGTTTCTCATGTGTGTTTCAACCATATCCTGTTACATCTCATGGAATATTAGACATGTAATGGGCTGTGTGTGACAATGTGGGGTTCAAATGGTGTTTTACTGTTGCATTCCTGACAGTTGAGATGCCTGGTCTTTGGATGTTATGTGGTTTATGCTTCTGAATAAAATCATACTTCAATCAAGTTATCACTGCCTCCTGCCTGATTTCTACAAGATTGTTGGTGACATTTTGACCAAGCACAACCTGCCAGATAAACAACGCTCCCCAGCTCCATTAATGACGGTATGTTGTGGCCTGCGAGAGACAGCTGTTGTCTTTGTCGACAGCCAACCTCTTCAAAAAATCACACGATCGACATTCCTGTTATTTCATAACCCTTTAGGCTCTTACATATTTCAGCCCCCATCATTTCAGGTTATTAAAGACCTTGAAGGCCACTGTTCCTTCCACTGCCACCAGTGCACGATTGCAACCTTGAGCACTCCAGTGAGGCACAGCCCGCTGCCACGGGTATCTTCAGCATCCATGAAAAGAGCGCGCTCCTACGCCCAGCCAGTCCCAGCGCTCTGTGGCTAACAAACAATTTAAAGATTTATGATACCCTTTGGTGCAGCCAACCCTATATTGCAGCCACCACCGATTTCAAAGGACTAACCACGAAGTTCTCCATCTCAATAGTCCTGTCTACATGGTATTCCTTTTGCTGCAGCGCCACCTGCTGGTCGCTCACAGTTATGTGACATTTTTCATCACATTTTATAGAGGGTGCACTTGACTGCTTAACATGAATTTGGGCCAATATACTGCAACACCTATTGCCTTTTTGATGCTTCCCGGAGATCCTCCAATTGAGTGGGAAGATTGGATGGAATCTTTCGAAAATTACTTGAGGGGATGTATTTTGCCCTTGTCAGGAAAAGAGCTCTCCTTCTTGCTTCGTTAGGAAATGAGGGACAACATGTTTTCAAATACCACCTGTGTGCGACGACCATGGGAATGAAACTGGAGATGTTTATAAGGAAGCCGAATTGTGATTGAAAACTAGAAGGAAAGGGGATGTGTTATACAGGGTTTCTCATCAGTGGCGGCTAGCATGGCTTGCGGTGGCGGAGCGGGCATGGGGGGATCGTGCAGTGGTGGGGTGGGGGTAGGGGTCGCAGGTTGCGCATGGTGCAAATAGAAAATGAAAATTAAAAGATAAACTTACCTTGCCGCCGGCTGGGTCCCGCGTCTCTGCTCCTGCTCTTCTCGTGCACATCGAGAAACAGGAAGCAGGCCCCACTGACCAATGCAGCGTTGTGATTGGTAAGCACCCAGGTTCCCTTAACCGATCACGACGCTCAACCAGGGAATGGGGCCTGGGCATGTTTTCCATGCAGGCTGTAATGCAGCCTGCATGGAGAACGGGGAAAGTGCGCATGACTGGTTTGGGCGGCCCAAGAGGGCTGACCAAATAGTCATTGCGCACTTAGGAGTGGGCAAACCACTCCTTCCCTGCCCTGTTCCAAGAGCAGAGCAGCCCTGTCCACCCACCCACCCGCAAAGCAGCAGGAAGTACCATAAAATGATAATAACGCAAAGTTCTCATTATATGTTTCTGCTTCACACTGCTTAAAAGCAGTGGGGCGACACTCCTCCGCCATAGCAGAGGAGCCGCCACTGTTTCTCATGCGTGGTGACTGAACAAGTATAGGCAGCAAGGGGACCCACTTACCACACCACCACGTGAGTGAGAGCCCTGTGCGGGAAATAAGGAGTGCTGGGTGAGGGAGAGAAGAAAAAGCAGAACACCACTGTAGTCTACCATCACAGGAGTAGCTTCTCAGCACTCGAGTAGTAATGCGTATCATAACATCATTAATAAACTCATAAATGAATCCTCCTCAAAACAACATATATGCAATCTATGAGTGTTGACTCACAGGATCCTTTAGAAGAGTGCACAATGTTCAGCCCTTTTCAGGCACCACGATATGCCCCTTGAACCTCAAGGATCTGGTCCTGTAGACAGCGTCAGACCACTGTTAAATTCAGAATCTGCTTAAGGTGCAGGTAATTGATATGAAATCTTTGGAATCTTTGCAATGGGGGAAATAAGAGAAATAAGTGAACTGAGGTTGGAACCTTAAATATTAAAGGAAGTTGTGGTCCTACATTAGCACGTTTTTTTTAGCTCTGATCTCCATGTGTCAGTTCAGATCCAGGATTTCTTCCAGGAAAGTGAGTTCATAAGTGGAATACGTAAATGGCTGCATGGATATTTTGCTAATAAAATAAAAAACAGAAGCAACCCTACTTACATTTTTTTTTCTCTCTTAAAGGGTCAGATGAAACCTACTTTGGCAGCAGAACCCATCATTTCTTCCAACATTCAATGTGAGGAATTGGCCAAGTATTTCATTAGGAAAGTAGAACTGATCTGCGCTAATTTTAGCCCAGATATCAGGGACTCTTACTTAGAGCTGCCCATTAGTTACCCCCTGGCACTTCTACACTCCTTTCCCCTCATGTCCTTCGAAGAACAACTAATTCTATGCAACAAAGTAAAATAGAGTTCCCCCGATGACCCCCTTAGGCCCGGCCTATTCCTGAAGTTTCAGGACTGTCTGTTCCCTGTCTGTCTTGAATTGATAAATCTGTCACTGACGTCAGCTTCGGTACCAGCTATGTCGAAGCATGATAAAGTTATTTCACTATTAAAAAAACCTACTTTGGATACTTTCAAACAAGAAAATTTTCATTCCATCTCCCTGTTACCCTTTCTTGACAAAATCACCGAATCTCATATAAATGCTATCCTAGCTAATTTTTTGGACTCAAACCATATTTTGGATTCTTCTCAGAATGGCTTCAGACCGCAACACAGTACTGAATCCGCACTGCTGGCGGTTACAGAACACCTGCGCGACTCGCTAGATGAGGGCAGGTCCTCTGTTCTGATTGTGCTTGATCTAAGCGATCCTGTTGAATCGTCTACAGGAGATTGGCATCTGCAGTTTGGCACTAACTTGCCTCACCTCCTTTCTAACCGATAGATCCTTCCAGGTCATCTCCTCTCCCTATAAGTCCCAGATTCAAACGCTACGTTACGGTGTTCCCCAGGGCTCTTCACTGAGCCCAACCCTGTTTAATATTTACATTCTCCCATTAGCTCAGATGTCACGTGACATCATACTGGTATCCTATGCTGACGATACGCAGCTTGTGATCTCTTTCTCTAATAACGCCACACAGAACCTAGCCAAATTCCAATACGACATGATGGCTATTGCAGAGTGGATGGCAGCCAATTGCCTTCAGCTTAATTCTAGCAAATCCGAAATTCTTCTCTTAGGGAGAGATACCCATCAATGGGGCGATCACTGGTGGCCTCTCTCGTTAGAACCACCCCCGCAGCCCAAAGCGGCGGTAAAGAATCTGGGTGTCTGGGTCGACAGTGCCCTGTCCTTTGAGACCAAGGCAAAATCGTCAGTAGGCGTCTGTTTCGGACACCTTTGAGGCCTGAAACACATTTTGGCATTCTTCACTTCTCACACTCGCCAGTCCACCATACTTTCTGGGCTGGATTACTGCAATGCGCTGTTTCTGGGTTCCAATAAGACAGCAATCAAAAGACTCCAGATAGCCAAAAATGCTGGAGCACAACTTCTATTCGTTCTCCCTAAGCTCTGTCCAGTTTCTAGCTTTATCCACCGGTTGCACTGGCTCCCAGTGGATAAGAGAATCCTTTTCAAGGCCCTCTGCATTTCTCATAAAATTCTCACCTGTCAGGGGCCTCCCATCCTATACAATCTGCTATGTCCTTCTGTCCCCCCTCGAGCGACACGCTCCGCTAAGCTTTATTTAGCCTGTGTTCCTCGGGTTAAAAGAGCGAGAGCAGGAGGTCGCTCATTCGACGCCAAAGCTCTTGTCCTCTGGAACACTCTCCCTTTGTCCATTAGGAGCATCCAGAATCACTGGGCCTTTAGAAGCGCTGTGAAGACCTGGCTATTCTCTGTTTAACTTTCTGTTCTTCTGCAGATCTCTTCTTTGAAACGAGCCCTGGGACGCCCCATTGCTGGGGCAGCCATGTGCTTTACAAACACTTTAACATAGCATAAAATAAAATAAATGTACTCTATAGGTTTTTTGTGCAAAAGGCTGAAAACTACCTGAACGATGAATAACAGACTTGACATGTCATGTATTTCTGTGCAGGTAGGTTTGAGGAATAAACTAAGGGGTATATGTATAAGGGGACTGCGCCACTGGAACGTCACTTTTTACCATGTTCCAGTGGCACAATGCCCTGCACCATATTTACAAAGCATGGCTTAACCCCACTTTGTAAATATGGTATCCTTTCACCCAGGTATCTGCGTGAAAGGGGCATGCAATGGGTGTTGCTGTGGGCGTTTGTAGGAAGCTGGCTCTGTATATACTATACCAAAGTAAGGTATGGTGTACACAGAGTCCATGGGATCCCCAGAGGTATAGCAGAGGCTAAATTAGTTAACCACTAACAGCTCTCTTTATGGCAGTGTGGTTGAGCAGTTAGGATTATCAGGAGGGTGTGTTAAGCATTTATTGTATTCACTCAATCAAGACAGATGGCACACACTCGGGGACAGAATCCAGACCAATCAGACGATTTGTAATTCAACTATAATTTTTTTTGCTGAGAACTTGTATATTATTCCTACCTTTTCATCTCAAAGCCTCATCAATAAGGGCATTCAAACTCTCAACACAAGACTGTCAATTAATTCAACTTGGTCTGCTTTTCACCCTGACATGTGAGCAGTAAACTATTCAGAACTAACTAAAAATTATCATTATGAAACCATAAGATCCTACCAGCACAGCAGTAATAGAACATGTTATTTGCCTTCATTTTTTAAATATTGTTATTGCAGATTTTATCAATATTAAATACATAAATACATGAGGAGATTCAGCCATAAAAAACAGCTGAGTAAAAACGAATCAAGGAGCGATCTCGGAATTAGGGCAATAAATAACAATTGATCATAAATTCATATACATTCATTCCAGAAATGTTTGGGTCATTCGTTATTGTTTTATACATTTCCGAACAACTCCTGCAATTAAATAAAGTGCCAACATCGTGTAGTCCATCTTCACCTGATTCAAATGCTACGGGCCCACCATCTTTAACAATAATTAAAATTAATCATAGTTCAACTTGACCCAGCTCTATATAATTTTTCCAACGATAAATTGATGCCCATATACGATTTCACATTTTTTTGGGCCCTCCGACCCTTCCATTCGTTGATTCCCTTTTCAAGATTAAATATTGATGAAAGCTGAGTAAGCCAATGTTGAAAAGAGGGAGCCGATGGATCCAACCAGGCCGAGGAAATAGAAATTCTAACCACCGCCATGGCCAAAAACAAAAAGTATTGATGTGATCTCATCGTCCCTTCACTACAAACACCCAACAACATTAATTCTGGCGTTAGGGTTACTTTTAGTGTCACGGAGTGTTCTTAAAATTTGACAATATCTTTCTTTAAGATTTCTAAAAGAGGACAAGTAGAAAACATATGTACTAAATCTGGATCTGCACTTTGACAATGGGGACACTGAACACTGACTGTGCCCCCCCCATTTAGCAATTTTGGCCGGTGTATAGTAGAGGTCAAAAATTGTTTTATAATGTAGAGCCTGCAGCCCTGCTGAACACAGTATAGTCTGGCCTAATTCCAAAGATTCTAAAAAACAACCACCTGTTACACCCAGTTCCTGTTGTCATTTTTTAACATGTTTCTCAAGATCATCTTTCGGCGTTTGATTCAGGCCACCATATATCCGACTCATGGAGCAGCTCTCCTTATTCACCACCACCTCCATATTTACGTCCTTAATAAAACCTCTTAGCCCCCAGTTTTTCTAACTAAGAAACTCTGGGGCATATTATCAAGGATAAGCGATATTTATCGCTAACCGCGCCTAGCGCGTTTTTTTTTAACGCCGCCTATTGCTGGAAATTATCGCTGAGATAACACCCTATTAGTAAGGTTTATCTCCATAGCGATAATATTTCCAGCGATAACGACAAAATGCGAGAATATCGCTGGAAAACCAGCGATATTCTCGCATTAGCGCTATGGTGGATTTAGCCTGACAATCCACCCCTATGCTACAAACAGGTAAGTCACCCTCAGTAGCAGGTGTAAAAATCTAGCGATAAACGCGCTTAGCGCGATTTATTTTGATCGCTTCGCCTGCCTTGCTAATAGGGGGTAGTTGTGTTAGCGACTGTTTTCAGTCGCTTTAAGTAGAGAACGCCTACCTTGCATGTCATTAGCGATAATTATCGCTGACATGCAAAGCGATGTGAAAACCGGCCGCTATCGCCTGAAAGCTGTCGCTAACGCCTGTTAGCGACAGCTTGCTAATAGGGCGATAAAAATATCGCCGCTTTAGCGGCAAAAAGTGCCGCTAAAGCGGCGATAAAACCCTTGATAATATGCCCCTCTGTATCTGTAAATACTTAAAGAAATATTTACGATCAACTCCATATTTGACTTGAACCTTCTCAAATGAAGCTTTTCCCCCTGCGGCAAATAGGTCCCCCATCCTTCTAACACCTAAATCTTCCCAGCGTGACATTACCACATTATGAAAGATTCCTGATAGCGCTGTATTCCTAAAAAGCGGGGTATAAAAATTCACTCTCCCAAACCTATCTTTTTTCCTCAGAGACGACCAAAACCCAAATGCTGCCAACAAGACTTTGAATCTAACTTTCTTGTAGTAGCTTGCTTCGATATGCCTCAGACAACAATTTTTGGCCTCTTCACCTAGCAGTAGTTCGTATATATCCGGTGACCTGTCACTACTCCATTGATCCATCGAGTCTCCCCCCACTAAGGAGCACATATATTGGAGCACCGCAGACCAATAATACATTCTCAAATTTGGAACAGCCCATCCCCCTCTCTCCCTGGGAAGTGTCATTAATTTTAGCGCCCACCTTGTCTTTCCATATGCCCAAATAAATCTGTTGATCATATCCCCCATTGCTTTGAACCAGCGCTTCTCTATCTCCAATGGTACTGCTCTAAAAAGGACTTTGGGTAAGAAAATCATTTTGACAATGTTACACCAACCTACGATTGATAGATGTAGATTGTCCATCCTACCAAAGTCCTGCCTCCCCTTCTGGATAACTGAGGCAAGGTTCAGCTCAACAATTTGGTCCAACTCTGATGTTATGTTTACCCCCAGATATATTGCTGACTTTGTTACCTGTAAATCATCCAGTTTAATCAGCCTATTTACAACTAATTGTATCTTATGCTGATTTAACGAATAACCAGATATTTTCCCAAACACCAAAGCTTCTTTTTCATTTTCCACCAATGCTATGCTAGGATTAGGAGTTACTACCGCTAAATCGTCAAAGTAGCCCAGTATTTTTGTGTTACACCCTTGTAAACACATAGATTTAATTCTCGGGTTAGCCTCAATTTTCTGAACCAGGGGATTAATATAACATGCAAATAGTAACCGAGAGCAGGGACATCCCTTTCTCGTCCCCCTTTTGATCCATAGCTGGTCAATTGCAGCTGGGCTGTAGGGGCATTATACATTACCTGTATAGCATCTATAAAACCCCTTCCCACACCGAGCCTTTCCAGCACAGCCCATAAATAACACCAGGAGACCCTATTGAACGCATTTTCTGCGTCCAACAAAATTAACGCCTTAGGGTCTCCTGCAATAGAGGCAGCGTAGAATAATGTTATGACCATCAGTGGTTCCTCTTCCTGGGATAAAGCTGTGCTGCCTCGGGGAGATCACCTTCACCATAATAGGACTCAGCCAGTTAGCTAATACTTTAGAAAATATTTTAGTGTCACTGTCCATAAGTGTAATAGGTCTATAAGACCCGGGATCAGTTTAAGGTTTCCCCTTTTTTCTAAAAATGATTATATTGGCCCTGGTCCACGACTCTGGAGCAGGTTCCCCCTTTTGAACCTGGCATATTGTATTAACTAGATCTGTTCCTAGGGTAGTAATAAAAACTTTACAGCATTCTAGTGGGATCCGATCGATTCCCACTGCGTTTACCAGAGGGGAGGCCCCTAAGTGCCCCGTAAATTTCTTCCTCCATAAATGGAGCCTCTAAAGACTCAAGATCTTCAAGGGAGAATTTCTCTATTTGGATAGAATCCAGATAGCCCCTTATATTTTCTTCCTCGAAAACCACCTCCTCACTATATAATTTCTCATACAATTTCCAGAATTCTTACTGAACTTTGGCTGAGCCAGTAACTAGGTCTCCCTTGCCATTTATAAACTCAACAATCTCCCCACGGACTGTTTTCTGTCTCGTCCGTACCGCCAGTAGGTGCCCCACTCTCTCATTATACTCATGACATTCCTGTTACCATGCAATAAACTTCTCAGCTGCTCTTGCCATTGTAAAATCACTGATAGGCGCTGTAGCTAATGTAAGTTTATATTGTATATTTTCAATATATTACCCTGCCGCTATGGCACCTACAAGCTCCTCCTCAATATCCCCCAAGTATTTATATTGCTTCCTCAATTGTTGTTGCTGCTTTTTTTGTCGATTCAAACTAAAACTAAGCGTTTCCCCCTTTACACCCGCATTAAAGGCATCCCACACCATTACAAGCCTGGTGCTACCTCTATTACACTCCATGAAGCCTAACATCCATTTCTTCATATTAGCAATATAATCCTGGTCTGCCAACAATCCCTTTTCAAAGGACCAGCTTTGCACACTTCTTCCAAGAGATTTCTAAAACCAATGGATTGTGGTCCGACATAAAATGTTTCGATTTTACATTTTGATACCAGGGGCCGTATTCCACATTATCACTGTTTGCGCCTGGCGCTCCTTATGAAAGGTGCGCCGGGTGCAAACAGTGATAATGTGCCTAAATATGGTGTATGCGCTGCCCCCAGGGCAGCGGCGAACTCGCGCTGCCCCCAGGGCAGCGCATTCATGTGAAAACACGGAGCAGCCGCTCTGTGTTTTCACAGTGCAGGGGGCACCCGCCTGCACTTTCAAAGGGGTTTAGAGATCCCCTTGCAGGCGGGTGCAGTCAGTGACTGCACCCGCCAGCAAGAGGATGTTTGGGGCATCAATGGGACCCCCTTTACCCCCTGCAGAGGGCTTCTCTCAGTGGGCGCACTGACCGGGCCCAGAGTCAAAGGAATTGCCTCATTTGCATAGGGCACGTCCCTATGCAAATGAGGGAACGCCCTCTGTCGATAGCGCTGGTGCTTTAAGTGCGCCAGCGCTATCGGTATTATAGAAGGGGACGCACAAGCGTCTGCGTCCCCTTCTATGATACCAAAGTGCCCGTTGCGCCCCCGGGGCACCATCTGTAATATGGCCCCAGATTGTGTGAGACAAAAAATATTCTAGCAGAGCAAGTGATTTATGAGGAGCTGGAAAAAACGTACTTCCTGGATCCGCGGCCTTAAGATGCTGCCATAGATCTATAAGTCCATTATCTCTTATTAAATATGTCAAAGCTTTAAAGCTACGACCAGCATATTTTCTTGTATTACCATTCCAAAGCCCACTAATCCCATTAATGTTCAGGTCACCACACAACATTATCAGGGTAGGCCATACTGCCAACTCTATATTTAAAAAATCTAATATCTCAGCGTCATTCCTTGTAGTCCCATATATTGAGCATATAGTAAAACTGCCCTTAGTGTTATGACATTCCACGATAGCCCATCACTCATAGTTGCCCGTCAGACACCTTTTAAAACTAATTTCTTTTTTTCATGTAACTAGTTAGCATGGAGGAGTCTCGTTCGTTATCGGAATTAACCAGACAAACCGCTACACCAGAATCGAGAAAGAGCTATCAATCTGTCAATCCTTTCCGTGTCCACGGGAAACCTCACCCGGCCCGGACACGGATAGGATTGACAGATTGTTAGCTCTTTCTCGATTCTTTGGGTGGTGGTGCATGGCCGTTCTTAGTTGGTGGAGCGATTTGTCTGGTTAATTCCGATAACAAACGAGACTCCTCCCTGCTAACTAGTTATGCGACCCCCCGCGGCTACGAGTTTGTGCTTTTCGCTTGATATATATGAAAATTTGGAAATAAGGCTTCAAGATTGTGACTATCGCTGGATATATATGAAACATTGAAAACAGAAGTAAATAAAAGAAAGAGCTACAATAATGACGATACCATGTGGACTATCAAGTTTGAATCGATATTGAGTGCTCAGGACTGTTTTTCTGTTGATTTGCTTTGGGGTATTGTCCTCAAGTGTGGGAAGGGTTTTTGTGGCCCCTTCTGGTTCTTGGAGCACCTTCGTAAATATATTTCTTGGGGCACTACAATACACTGTTTTGCACAGTTTTTACCCTGCCACTCTTTCTGATTTACTATTATAAAATTAAATTACTTCTGCTTTGCCAAGACAGACAAACAGACAGGTAGACAGACACACACATATGCATGCATGCACACACACAGACATACACACACAAACACACACACACAAACACACATCCAGAACTTGAGTTATTAAACACCTGCAGGTTTTGAGATGCCACTGGCAGAGGTGAAGGCAACATATGTTCTTGTTCCTGCCTCAAAGATTAAGGAACTTCACACTAGTATCCCTCAGAGATGAACATGACCTGTTTACATTCAGAAAATACCCAAAGTCTTATCTCTTCCATTAATCTGACATTTCTACACCTGCATCTTCTACTCCCCATCTGCATCTTTCATGACATTCAACCATCCGTACAATCTCTTCCTACACCTCTTTCATTCCCTCCACTTGGTTGTGAGAAGAGGCGCTTGAGGAGATCTCTTTAATGAACTAAGTTCAGACAAGTGGGCAATGATATCCTGTAAACATCGGGCATAACAACAATTTAGAGTACTTAAGTGAAATGTTGTTGCGATTTCTTTTTATGCAGGCCTTATAGCGCACAAGAAACTCGATGTCCAGAGAATACAAAATGTGGTTAAATGGAATATGACTCATTACAATGCATACTAATACCATGCATGCCATTTCAACGCGGGTGTTACTACACGTTGTAAATTACAACGACATGCCATTACATCGCATACTTTTACCATGCATATACCTTTACCACGCATGCCATTACAACGCAAAGGCATGCGTGGTAAAGGTATATACGTGGTAAAAGTATGAAATGTAAGTGACTCTACCCTGCCCTACCCTAATCCCTAATGTAGTACCCCTGCACGACCCTCCCCGACCCCAGTCCTCTCCCTACATTAAGACTACCCAGCACGACCCCCCAACACTACCCTAAACTCTAAAACACTACCCTGCACTACACACAAACCCCAACACTACCCTAAACCCTAAAACACTACCCTGCACTACACACACACCCCGACACTACCCTAAACCCTAAAACACTACCCTGCACTACACACACACCCCGACACTAACCTAAACCCTAAATCACTACCCTGCACTACACACACACCCGACACTACCCTAAACCCTAAAACACTACCCTGCACTACACACACACCCCGACACTACCCTTAACCTAAAACACTACCCTGCACTACACACACACCACGACACTACCCTAAACCCTAAAACACTACCCTACACTACACACACACCACGACACTACCCTAAACCCTAAAACACTACCCTGCACTACACACACATCCCAACACTACCCTAAACCCTAAAACACTACCCTGCACTACACACACCACAACACTACCCTAAACCCTAAAAAATTAACCCCCACCCCAGGCCCAATCCCTCTTACCTCTTTCTCCTTGTGGTTCCTCACTCCTCCTCTCACGTCAGCTGAGGGGCGCTGCACGGTGCACCTCATTGTGAGGAAACGGAAGAGCCTCAGTTTCCTCACAACGAGGTGGATTGCCATTACATCGCATGCATTATAAAAGCGCGTAGTAATGGCTACGTGTTGTTACATCGCATGCGCTGTAACGCTTGCGATGTAATGGCATGCGGGGAAACAGTTGCGTTGTAATGGCTGTTTCCCGGTTAAATGCTTCATCATTATAATAGCAGGCAGTGCTGGAATCGAAAACAATTTACTCTGGGAACCCATGAACTCTGGGTCAAGCTGTGGCAGAGTAAAGGGGGTGGAGTCACACAGGGCAGAGTCATGAAAAGTAAAGTCTGACAGTCAACTTATACTTTTTTTTAAGTGCTGCAAAAGAAATTGAATAGGACAAATGTGACAGTAAATTTGTTCTAGCTCACTTAATTGGTCACGCAGAGGCTGCATTTTAAAATATCTTGCCCAGAGATCCTCGTGTGCTCAGCCACTTTCAGGAGATTATTATAACGGTAAAATATCTCTGGTCGGGAGAGTTCTGTACTTTGTCCAGTCACAGTTTTCACTCAAAAAGTAGCATCTAGGGTTAATGTGCCTGGTGCAAAGTACATTGAGTAACATGCAGATGAGAGATTTGTATTTTATGCAGCTATGTTATGTTATGTTAAGATGTCTTGTAAAGCGCGCAGCTGCCCCAGCAAAGGGGCGTCCCGGCGCTAAGAGCAATGATAGCAGCTAGCAGCACGAGTCCGGCCTGGCAAAGAAAAAGAAGGGTCAAAGGGTGTCAAAATGACAGAAGACAGTGCAGAAAGCCTAATGAGGGAACAGGTGGGTTTTTAGTGCTTTTCGAAAAGCCAAATGGTTGTCCATACTCCAGATGTGCAACGGAAGGCCATTCCACAGCTTAGCTGCCAATACGCGGAAAGAGCGCCCACCTGCGCGGGCCCTCTTCACTCGAGGAATCAATGCCAGCTGCTGGCCTGCAGAACGTAGCTGACGCGTAGGAATATAGGCGGAGAGTAAGCCCGATAATATCCCGGAGATAGGATATTTCAAGATCTTAAACGCAAAGCAGAGAGGCTTGAACTCCACCCGCCTCTCCACTGGCAGCCAGTGTAACCGACGAATGGCACTGGAGGTGGAGCAGCATCTGGGCATGGCTAGAAGAGTTCTGGCGGTGACATTTTGGACCCTCTGCAGTCTAGCGATCTCGGCCCTGTTGACCCCCAGATAGAGCACGCTGGCATAATCCAGTCTCGACAGCACAGATGCCTGCACGATCATCTGCCAGATAGAGGGGTCAAAAAAGCCCAGCATGGGCCTAAGGCTGCGCAGAATACCAAAACAAGTCGCCGCCACCCTCTTAGTTTGATCCAGAAAACTAAGCGCCGAGTCAACCCAGACGCCAAGATTTTCCACCACCTGTTTGGGAGTGGGAGCTGGTCCCAGGGTGGTAGGCCACCAATGTCCACTCCATAGCTCAGGATTTTTCCCCACCAGCAGGACCTCAGTCTTGCTGGCATTGAGCTGGAGGCAAATGGCAGTCATCCACCCTGCAACGTCCGCCAGCCCACTCCGAACCTTAGCAGCATCATTTAGACAGTCGTTGGAGAGGGCGACTACTAATTGAGTGTCATCAGCATATGACACAATAGTCAGCCCGCTCTTCTTGGCTATTGCGGCTAAGGGCTGAACATACAGATTAAAAAGCGTTGGACTTAGCGCAGAGCCCTGCGGAACGCCCTGTTTGATGGAGTGCACCCTAGATGAAAAAGGGGGGGCCGACACCTGAAAGGACCTGTCCGAGAGGAAGGAGGTGAGGCACGCCAGGGCGGGGCCCACGATACCAGCCTCCTTCAGTCTCCGGATCAGTATCTGGTGGGAGACCGTATCAAATGCGGCACTGAGATCCAATAGGATCAGTGCCGAAGTACGTCCCTCATCCAGTGCCGCTCTCAGGTGTTCGGTCACAACTAGCAAGGCGGACTCTGTGCTAAGACCCGGGCGAAAGCCACACTGAGAGGGGTCCAGTATATTATTTTCCTCCAGATAGCCTGACACGATGGTATTAACATAGGCTTCGGATATTTTAGCGGTCCAAGGCAGCAAGGAGATAGGACGAAAATTCTCAGGTTTTGTCGGATCTAGAGTGGGCTTCTTTAGAAGCGGCATTACCGCGGCTTGCTTCCATGTCCTGGGGACTGTGGCCATGGCCAAGGACAGGTTGATAACCTGGCCCAAAGGTGTAAGTAGTACCGGTAGGAATCTCATTAGGTGTTCCGGCTTCATAGGATCAGTTGGAGAACCAGATTTGACCTTCCTACAGAGTATACTAAGTACTTCTTCAGTAATTGGTGGAAAGGTGGCCAATGTGTGAGCGGGGGAGGCCAAGTCCTCAGGATCAGGGGCCCTAGCTATCTGGGGGAAGGTCTTGTAGATGTTATCCACCTTTGTTATAAAGAAGGTGGCAAGTTCCTCACATTGTTCATTAGACTTAACAGCAGATGCCACTGGCGCCCCAGCATTTTTGAGATTTTTAATAATGGAGAAGATCTTCTTGGAGGGATTCTGGCTGTTTCTGATCTCCTCCGAGAAATAGGTAGCCCGAGCCTTCTGGACAGCCCTATGATATTTTTTGATGGCTGACTGATAATGACCTTTCCGGGTAGAATCAAAGTCTCTCCTCCACTCCCGTTCCAGCCGTTTGCAAGCTTTGCGCATAATAGCAAGATTGTTGTTATACCATGGATTGAACTTGGTGCTTCGACATTTCGATTGTTTGGCCGGGATCATGACATCCAGAGGATGCCTTAGCCAGTCAGAAAGTGCTTCACTGGCGATATCTGGATCCTCTGGCCAGCTAGGCACACTCGTCGAGAGGATGGTACTGAGCCGGTCGAAGTTTAATTTATGCCAAGGGCGGCGGAGCGTGCATTTCTGATGTGACTTTCGTGAGGGCACTACCCCAGAAAGCGTCATAGAGATCAAGTAGTGATCAGTCCAGCATAGCCGAGTGGGAATCGAGACAGAAAGACGCGGAAGATTAGAAAAAACTGGGTCGAGTAGGTGGCTATGTAAGTGGGTTACTGCTTCTGACACAGATATCCTTTTGTTACTTCCAGTTCATAATTTGGAATACTTATATTATATCACAGTGAGCTATGAATCGACATCAGGGTGCTGCTTGCAAACTGCCAGTCATGGTTTTCGATCTTTATTGTTTTTTCCGCAATCTTGTTATTCTAAATTTGTAAAGAAGGGTTCCTTTGGGTAGTAATAAAGTCTTGTTAGTACAGACAACCCCAATCACTGCATTACATTTTAAATCCTGACTATGGGTTTCTCAGAGCCATACAAATATAATGTATACAAGTGATGACACTATGTGACTCCTACAACTTATAACCCTCATTGTCTTCTCTTGTATCTTTATCGTGTGATTAATTGTCTATGTGTGTCATGCAAAGCACTCTGCCACCCTACACAGGGTTCGGGAGTGCTATAAAATAATTCAATAAATTAATAAGTGCCATTGTTAGACCTGTCAGGCTTAGGGTGGTCTTCCCCCCAAAGTGTTGCCTCCTTCCTCCATTTTTTCTGACATCGTTTTTGCTGGCCGTAGGACTCTAAACACTTTACCACTGCTAACCAGTTCTAAAGTGCATGTGCTTTCTCCTTAAAACATGATAATATTGGCTCATACCCAATTGGTAAATTTAATTTACTAATATGTCCATAGTACAGTGCACTGCATGTGCCCAGGGCCTGTAAATTAAATGCTACTAGTGGGCCTGCAGCACTGCTTGTGCCACCCACTTAAGTAGCCCTTTAAACATGCCTCAGGCCCGCCATTGTAGAGCCTGTGTGTGCAGATTAAATTAAACCTTTTGCCTGACCCAAACCTAGCAAAGCCCAGGGGGCAGGGTGCAGTGTATTTAAAAAGCAGGACGTGTACTTTACAGTTTTACATGTCCATGTAGTGACAAACTCTTAAATTTGTTTTTCACTACTGCAAGGCTTATGTCTCCTAGGATAACATTGGGATTACCTTATTATATTTTATAAGTGTAATTTCCAAGTGGGAAGCTATAACAAGTTTGGTGTCTCTGGAATCCTAATTTAAAATCCTGACTTATGGTGAAGTCGGATTTTAAATTACAATTCTGAAACATGCCACTTTTCGAAAGTTGGCATTTTCTTGCCTTAGCCATTTGGTGCCAGCAGCCTGTCTCTGGTCACTTGACTGGATGTAGTGGGCAGTTGAGCTTTGTGTATTCCTCCTAGACAGCCACACACAATGGGAGCGTAGGTGTGACCGGGTGGGCCACCACTGGCAGGATGGGAGAGAGGAGCTGGGCCCAGCCTCACATACACCTGAATAGGCTGTGTCATGTCTCCATACAAAAGCCTGAATACCCCCTGTAGTTAGTCTGGAGTGAAGGGCAGAGAAGGCAGAGCATCTATGCACTTCAAAGGCGTGCCTCTAGAAGCTTCTCTACAGTTCAAAGGCATAACTGTGTATAAAAGGACCTCAGACACCACCACTTTAGTACACTTCTGGACCTGTGGATACTCTGCCAGGAAGAAGGACCGCCACTCTGCCGGACTGTACCCTGCTGGAAATCTGCTTTGCTGTGCTGACCTGCTGCCCTCTTGCCTGGATGAGAAGCACTGGACCTGCATCTCCTAAACATAGAGTGACTCCAAGGGCTAGTTGACTGGCCTCCTGGTCTGATGCCTCAGGGACATACAGGCTTCCAACAACCTTGCACCTGCACCTGGACTCTGCCATCTGTGAGTTTGCCCTGCTGAGTAGTGCCACCCCAGTCCTGGACCCTTGGAAGTAGGCCTAAAGTGCTTTCCAGTGGAACCGATGCATCTTCTCTGCTGAACGATGCATCCTTTAGCAGAACCGACGCATCGCCCCTGCTGCATGGATTGGACCCAACGCAAAGACCAGCATTGCCTCCACAACTCTCGGAACTCATGCACCGCTCCGACGGCGAGGCACTTCCATAACCCTGGTTCTCGCATCTCTCGTCGGTAGCCTCGATGACAATGATGGACTCTGCATCGTAGTCTCGCAGCTCCTTGGAACCGACGTATCACCAGCTGCGCACTGCATCCTGATGCTGGACTTTGTATTGCAAGCCCTGACAACTTCACCGTGTTCCAGAACTGATACATCACTTCAGCAGCATTGCACATCTTTGCCCCGCCATCCACGCAATGCTCCGCAACCAGACTTTAAAGTACTCTGTTCAGTGGGCTTAACTGGGTCCCTGTAGCCAGCCCACGCTCCATCGCGGTCGGCCAAAGCTTGTGACTTTGTCCCGGTCTGGTGCAACCAGATATCCCCAGTTAGCGCTTTGGGCTTTTTGCGCTATTTTCACTAAAACTAAACTCAGCTCTAAAATTCAATATCTCCGGTTCTACTAAATGGATTTTTGTTGTTTTGGTCTTGTATTATTCACTAAAAATTACTCTATTTGACTAAGTCTGTTTTGGGCCCCTTTTGTGGTGTGTTTTAACCAGCGGCGGCTTCTCCGCTTTGGCGGAGGAGCGTCACCCCCCCCCCGCCAGCAGTTTAAAATATGTAAAAATAAAACAATAATAAAACGGGTTTAAAACCTGTTTTATTATTGTGTTATTTAGCTTGGGGCAGGGCTTAGGGCCAGGACTACAATCGGCTGGAGGGGAGTGGTGGGCTCCTCCCACACTGTGCATGTGGTTTTTGGCCGGCGGTCTCAGGCTGGCCGAAAACCACTTGTGCAGTGACCCCTCTCCAACCCCAGCTGCATTGCTGGGGCTGGAGAGAGCAGGCACAGACTCCCAGTCTGTCCTGGAGTGCACATTATCGGCGCTCAGGCCAATACTGAAGCTGTGAGAGCAGCTTCAGGATTGGTCGCAGGGTAGGCTGGGAGCCTGTGCCTGCCTGCAGCGGGGAGAGGAGTGGAAGAGCGCGACGCGATATGGCAGCAGGTAAGTTTAATTTTATACTTCTTTGTTCTCAGTTGTCCACCGTCCCTCCCACTCTTTTGTAAATGTTTTTTTTATCTACGTTGTCCCCCGTCTGGCCCCATTCAAGCACGTCTGGCCCCTTTATACCCCGCCTCTTTCACCCAATACGAGCTGCTCCTGGTTTTAACTGTTTTACTGTTTGAAGTGTTGCAAAAATACATTACAGATTGCCTCTAAGTTAAGCCTAACTGCACTGTGCCAAGCTTCCAAGGGGGTGAGCACAGGTTTATTTGGGGTTTGCTTGTGCCTTACCATGACAAGGATTGTGGTTGCTGCTTCACCAGGACTTACATCCTAGTCAACCAACAACCCAATTTCTTACAACCATTTAAATTCTTTCTTGTGTAATTTCTCATACACACAGATACAGTGCATGCACATCTCTTGTATGAGAGAGGGGGGTCGAACAAAGTCAAAAACCTGCCTCCAAATCATAGTTTCTTTTACGTACTTGTGAAGCTGTGTGGCTTTGTTTCCTTCCATTACAATGGTGTCTATGTGTATGTCTCCAGAGTCCTAACCAGGATGACACATGAACCAATGAAGGGCTGCTGGCACTTTAGACCTTTGTTATTGGCCCAGCAGGAACTCAAAATGAGAAAGCCCCCTCACCCCTGCAAGTTACTGCTCACAGCAGAAAGCCGATAACCTGCAGGCGCTGCTGAATTGAGTTTCGCTGTCAGAATATTACACCTTGACAAATTCACTATGTTTCACTGAGTCAGCTGGATCCTAGATCTGGCTCAGACATAGCTGCCGAAACCAGGTCCCCATCATTTCCTAAATGGGTAGCAGTGTCAGAGCATAGCTATCAATAGTACAGCAAATGCAGTGGCACCAGACCAGCTGTTTTTACTATCAAAACAGGAAATTGGAGGGACCATTTCATTTACTTGCATTAGGATTTATGGCACCCTTGCTAGGGCAATGAACAGAGGGGGCAACGCCACAACGGTAGTCCCTGTATACAGTGGTGGCCGATACCTGACCCGAAGGGGCAGCTTCCTATTGCAGCTGCGATCTTGGTTATTTTTGACATTTCGCATCCTTTTCCGGGATGCCAGGAAAGTGCAGTAGGTGCCCTTTGGCTGCTGCGAATGCAGCGGACCGGCTTGGCGGGTGGCAGGGGCATTTAAGCAAGTGAGCCAACTTGACTTCACATCCAGCGTTGCTCCACTGCCTGGCTCAGAGCCAGCAAAGGAAAAATAAAATGATGTTCTAGCATTGTTTTATTTTTTATTTGCCGCTCTGAGCCAGCTTGTGCAGGGAGGGGTGGGGTGGGGCCAGGGCCGGCGCTAGGCATGGGCAGTATGGGCAACTGCCCAGGGCCCCGTGCTCAGCTCAAAAACATAGGGCCCCGCTTCCACAAGGCTGCATTATAGTCAGGCCACCTGCCCCTCCTCCCCTCCGATCACTGCAATTTTACATTTCGCTAATGAGGTGCCTTAACCTCAGCAGTTCTAAAGGCGTGGCGTCAGTCCTGGGATTACGGGCGGGGCAACGGGGGATGGAAAGAATGGCCGGGGGGACTTGGGACACCAGCAAAGACTATTGTGTTTGTGTGACTGTGAGCAGGTCAAGGGCGGGGCTGTGCTCTGTGTAAAAGGTGCCATTTGCGTTTCCACGCAACAAATGGCCCTTTTGTTTTCAGGATCGGCTGAACAGTAATAGGTGAGGAGAGGCGGCTCAGTAGACGAGGGAGAAGCCGTGGCTGGGCAATGTTTATAGGCAAATAACCACATCGCTTCTAAGTCCAGGGGAGGTGGTCCCCACTTCCCTGGGCTTCGATGCGCTGGATCAGGGCCCAAGTGTGGGGGCCCCCTTCTCTTGGCCTCGCATCCCTTATCCAGTGCTGTGAGGCCCCTCTCGTGTGCTGTGCAGCAATGGATCAGGCCTCAAGGCCCAAGTGTGGGCCCCACTGCCCTCGGACATACAGTCATTATTCAGTACTGTGAGACCCAGGGTAGGGCCCCGCCCCCCCATCTCCTGAACTTCGTAGTACTACAGTTTGGCTCTGAAGCCCATGGGATGAAAAACTTTCCCCTGGGCTTTGCGCGCCTTGAGCAGCTAAATGGAACTGGGTAAGAGTCCCAGCGTCTGCTGAACATCCTGTGATTTTGGGCATATCACTTTTTCCACATGCCCCTAAAAAATGAAAATATCCTTTTGTAATGTAACTGTTGATCATGTAAAGCTCTCTAATGCCTTAGAGCTGAGTTCACACAATATAAAACTGCAAATCCCCTCACGTTCTGGAACTGAGAGTCATGCCTGACTTTACTTCCACAGTCCATGTAATACAGCAGAGTTTTACATTTGTGGGTGCATTTGCTGTGTGGGCAGTCCAGAGAATTTTCACATGCGCTGGAAGTAGGGGTGAGTGGGGTGCTACAGCATCCCCTAAATAACCCTGCTGTTGTTCCAAAGGTAAAGGAGCAATAAAGATGCTTTTAAATTATTGCTTTTATGTTGTCACATTTGTTGACATCTGGGTCTGCAGTGCACTTTACCCTGCCCTTTAGGAGATAAGTGGATGGGAGAGTGCGGAGCGAAAGTGTGAAGATAAAATATAGCAATGGAGGGAAATGGGAAGACTTCAAATGTGAGACAGTATGGGTTAAGAGGAGAAAGGTGATCAAGAGACAAGACGTTGGAGGGAGGCTGAGAGAGGAGAGCAAAGGGAAAATGGAGAGAACAGAATAACAGCAACACACTGTCACTATGGGGAAACAGTGTGCTTAGACCAGGAGGAGGCGAGGAAAAGTGTAAAGAAATAAGGTACATGCATAAGAGTGGGCCGTATAGGAGACAAAGAAGGATATAGGTGCTGGAAGTAGGAGTGCGGGGTGGTGAGGGGGGCAGCTGCAGTACCCCCAACTTTAAAATGCTGGAGTTCCGAAGGTGAATGAGCAATAAAGATGCCTGTAAATTTCAAAGACCGACATCAAATGTCAGGGGATGTGTTCTGACAAATTGCTGCCTATTCTTTTAACATAGATTGTTTTCTTTTCTCTGGGTGCAAAGTGAGAGGACTTTACAAATTGATCTATGTGACATTCTTGCTGATGTAAAAGGAAAGGCTATAGATGTCATTTTTTTCTAACACACAATAACATTTTAATATAAAATGGCGTCGGGCGAGAACAGGCTGGCTTGGAGGTTGGTTGAATATCACTAAGGGGTCACCTGACAAATTCTGTTCTATGCAGATGTGCTGCTACAGCCCAAGTTTTTATTTTGATTTCTGGTATTTGTAGTTGTGTTTATGCCATTATAAAGCAAGACAACAAGCCCCAGAAATCAAAGAAAAACCTGGACTGGAACAGCACATCATGCATGGACCTGGGAAACATGGCAGCTATGAGGGCCTGGAAAAGGTTTATGAGTGTTAGGAGAAAGCATCTTAAGAGCTTTGAGGGTTGTACAAAGTAATTGACGATCGACTACTAGGGAGTCCTCTGGGCCATAGCCACATGAAGTTTAACCATTAACTCAGTCTGGGAAATGCTGGTTAGCTTCACTATATTTTTGGGGCAGGTCTCCCGTTGATCTAGGACAGCTTCTTTGCAGGGGTTTTTATAATTTGTCCATATTTGCATTAGTGCTTTGACCTGTAAAGGACATCAATACAGAGCGACAGGGCCTTCTTTCAAAGTCAGATTTTAATTATTACGTGGCCTGAAACCCAGAGGGACCTGAAAGCCCTGACTCTGGGTTTATGCTGTTTACTTTGGTTTTGTACAGCCCTTCGTGTTACTGAATATCCTGGGGCCGCACAGTCATAATGTATTGCTACGAAGCTCAGGCAAAGGGCCCTTCCCTGGGCCTGGCATCCCCGGATGATGGGTGCCAAGCCCAGGAGAGAGGGCCCCTACATTAAGCCTCATTGCAGACATGATCTATCCCCATGAGGCCCAGGAGAGAAGGACCCTCTCCATGGCCTCATGAGGCTGCATTAGACCTGCAAGGTCCAGGGCAGGTAAAAGCATTCATTAAAAGGCAGCGCTGAGCCAAAGCAAGGTGAGCGGCACCCAGGGTCAGGGCTTTCAGTGAGGCTGGTGCCTCTGGGCTTCAGGCCCTGCAGTAATTAAAATCTGATTTTGAAAGACATCTATATTGTGCTTTACTTTGATATCTTTTACAGGGCAAAACACTGGTAGATATCCAATGACTGTTAATTTTTTTTTACAGTAATCCATGTCAGTCATGCCAGTGAGGTTGCTCCTATTTATATTTCGCACATGCTTAGTTTGCTTCTCTAAGAGTACTACATTTTTTCTGGGTTTTGTTTTAATGTGTTTTTTTAATGCAGCGTATCAATCTTGTACTGTGCCTACGGTGAACGGACTTTCCCATAGGCATCTGTGTGAGTTCAGGTTGAGGGTGTGTGTTTGTAGTGGACCATACTTGAGACCATTGGTGTGGAGTACAAAGGCTGTGGGAAGTTCTCACAAGGGGCTGTCAGTGGGTCACAGAGGTGTTTAGAATACGTGCTCATCCAATCATGCTTGGCCTTCTGCAGAGCACATAAAGCAGTGGTAACATGGCAATTGTAATTGTAAATATATGCAATAGCGTGTGAATTAGATGAGGAGAGATGGGTCAGTGGAGGAGGGAGCAGCCAGCAAGGCAGGGCTCACTACAGTCTTTATCATCAAAGCATTTCTGCAGCTTCAACGCCCAGGGAAGGGTTCCCCACTCTCTCCTGCCCCTTAGCACTGGATCATGGCTGTGAAGTCCAGGAGTTGGCCCCCTGGCCTGGGCCAGGCAGCCAATATCCAGTGGTGTGAGGCCGTGTGCAGGGAGCCACCCACTCCGGGCTGCACAGTGCTACACTACGGCTGCGATGCCCAGTGGCTGAAAACCCCTCCTCTGGGCCTCGCAGCTCATGGAGCAGCTTGATGTTGTGGACTGTCTTTGTTGAGATATCGACCAGTGTTTTACCCTGCAAAGGATGTGAATACAGAGCTGGTCCAAATTATTGGGGGTTCTTTACACTGCCCACCATGCTTTGGTTCAGCTCTGCCTTTTATTGAATGCTTTTCCCTACCCTGGGTTTCGAGCGCTGCGAGGCCCAGGAGAGGGGCCACCCGACCTTTGGCAACACAGCATTAGATCATTGCTGCGATGAGGCCTAGTGTGTGGTGGGGGGCTCTCCGGGGCTTGCCGCTCATTATCTAGCGCTGTGAGGTGCAGGAGAGGGGCCTTCTCCAGGGCCTCATATCACTACATTATGCAGTGAGGCCCAGGGCAGGTAAAAATATTCATTAAACGGTAGGGTTTTGAAAGGAGTCTATATTGTGCTCCATTGTGATATGCTTTACAGTGCCAAACACTGATGGATATCTCAACAATGACTGTGAAAAAACATTACAATAACCAATGTCAATCATGACAATGAGGTTGCTCCTATTTAAATTTCACATGTCTTGCCTAATTTACTTCCCTAAGTGTGCTCGTTTTTCCTGCATATTTTTGCTATACAACATATCAACCTATTGTTCTGCATACTATCAACTCACTTACAGGTGTTTGTGCTAGTTCAGGTTGTGGGAGAGTGAGTAAAATGGGCCATGATTGAGAGCCCTGGAGTGGAGTCTAAAGGTAGTGCGCAGTTCTCACAGTGAATGCCAGTGGGTCACAAATGTGTTTAGAATACCTGCTCAACCAATCTTGTTTGGCTCCTCTGTGGAGGGCAGAGGGCAATGGTGGCATGTACTAATTGTGCTTGTAATTATGTGTAAAAGCGTGCAAAGGAGGTACAAAGCGCCTGTTGAAAATTGACCGGCCAAATGGAAATACAGTGTTCATAAGTGAATGGCTGTGTTGTGTGTCTGTGGTGGAGAATGGTAAAATGAAGCAGATGCAAGAGAATATGTGCAGAAGGAGAAAGTGAAAAGAGGGTTCAGAAAAGAAAGAGGTGGGTGGAAAAGGTGTAAGTCTCGCAGAGAGGTGGCAGAGGAAAGTGGTGTGAAGAGGACAATAGGAATGATTGTCACTCTAAAGGCCACTACCCCTTCCACATGCCAAAGACGCACCAAAGGCAAGCCCGTCTCTGCTCATCCGCGCCCGAATGGGTCCAGGGGCGAGGAACCCTGCCTGAATCCCCACGAAGATGGTGACTCATTCAGCTCAATCCCTATACTCACTCTTGCCTAAACCTTCCCTGCTCACCGGTTCCCAATACGGCCAGGGAACGGGGATTTGAGCTGCTCCCTCTGTAGTTTTTCGATTAGCAATCCTGAGAAGTCAGAGCTAAAATACCTGGGCTCATAAAATGGAACCTCACAGTTATCAATTGTAGATCCCTGTCCCGTCATATGTTTCAGCTACTAACACTAATGGATGATGAACAACTGGATGTCTTGTTCCTAACAGAAATGTGGCTACATGACATCTCTAAACTAGACATCAATCAAGTGCTCCCCCGGGATATTATGTATGTAGGAAAAACTGCGCTCACAAAAGGCATGGGGGTATCACTATCATCCTAGAAGACACACATAGATGTAGATTTTATTCCCTGTCTATCCCAGACTCTGAGAATTTCTCTTTTACTATAAACTTGTCACCCACTGCTTCCTTCTCAGGATTACTAATCTATAGACCTCCAGGCACATGTACTAAGTTTGAAGAAGCCTTACCCGAGATAGTAGCTAGCATTGCCATCGAAAAACCAAATTTCACTCTCCTAGGGGATCTCAACGTTCATCTCAAGGTGTCAGGCAGCTTACATGACCTAGGCTGTCTGCAGCTCACCCAAAGAGTAGCAGGTCCCACCCATGACAAAGGACATCTTCTAGATCCAGTGTTTAGAAATGACACTAACATAAAATTTGGAAACCCATGTCCGATGACCTGGACAGACCATGCCCTGATCTCATTCACACTGGAGGGTATCCCATCCCCTTTGGAAAATAAGACATAGGAAGCTCCTCCGCTTTGGGGAGGAGCGTCGACCCCTGCCAGCAGCGCAAAAAAATAAATAAAAATAAAACCATAATAACCCTGCGTTTATTATAGTTTTATTTTGTTTACATGAGTCTGGGGGCGGGGCCAGGGGGCAATAGTTGTCCAAGGGGAGCGGGTGTGCACTGTTTTTTTATTTATCTTTTTTATTGTAACAGGGCATTAAACACACCTTACATTACAGTTGTTAAAAACACGTCCAAGGATTATTACAGTGAGTCATAGGGTAGCCTTTGTTAATCAACTTCTGGCCTCAACATTATTTGCACTCACATAATCTTGTAGTACATTCAGAGTGGTGTGCACTGTTATCAGTGAGCAGGACGATTTGGCTGGCTGTCTCAGGCCGGCCAACCATCATGAGCGTTAATGCTCTCTGCACCCTAGCTGCTTTGCTGGGTTTGAGACAGCAAAGCACAGGCTCCCAGTCCCCTTGGGAGCGCAAATCATCGTTGCTCAGGCCAATCTTGAAGCTGCTCCCCTGGGTGAGAGCAGCTTCAGGATTGGGCGCAGGAGAGTCTGGGAGACGCTGCCTGCAGTGGAGGCCCAAGAGTAGCAAAAGATGGCGATGCGGGGGGCGGCAGGTAAGTTCTTTTTTTAATCCTTTTTTTATTGTTCGTTGTCTCTTCCCCTGGCCCTTCCCCTCTCCTCTGACACCGGCTGCTACTGCAATAAGAAACATAATCAGCCTATGACAATGCTGGTCAAAACTGAATAAAGAAATATGAATGACCTCCATAGCCTCAAAAGAACCGGCCAGGTGTAAACATCCCTCAGCAGCAAATTCCATAATTGAAGAGTGGATTAAGGACTCACTAGATGAAACAATTCCTATCACTACTATAAAGAAAAATCAGCACCATGCTTAACCGCCCACCTAATCTCCCTAAAAAAAACTAAAACTCTCCTACCGGATGGCTATTGGACATTTCCATCAGGAAATTAAAAAGGCACAGGCAGCATACTACGAAGCTGTAATGATGAATATAGTCAATGTCCCGAGGGAACTTTTCCGTAGTGTTAAGTCACTCACTACTCCAAAAGATAAAAATACGCTACCTACCCCTACAGTAGCACCCTGCAACAAACTTGCAGTGTACTTCCAAGATAAAGTTTCTGTTATCTACAGTAACTTACAACAGACAAAAAAAGCCTTGTCTATTCAGCCAGAGACATGTTCTGCATGAGGAGACATGTATCTCAAACTCCCCCATCACAAGGGAGTCACTCCCAGCATTATTTAGCAAAGTTGAATCGGGATCCGCTGTGTACCCGGCACCACCTCACATTCTGCAACAAGGAGCACAAGATATTCTCACCACACTTCTTGAACTCCATTTATCCCTTTCCACTGGAGTAGTTCCCTGAACTTGGAAACAAGCAGTGGTTAAACCTCTGCTAACGAAACCCAACCTTGAACCTTCATGTCCGGTGAACTACAGACCTATCTCCTTGCTTCCAGCCATGTGGAAGGTACTAGAAAAACATATTCAAAACCTCTCCCTGTTCCAGCAGGAGAACTCTCTTCTTAACTCAACTCAGACTGGTTTAAGTCCACAACATAGCATGAAAACCACATTATTAGCAATAACAGAGGAGCTGAAAATATTGCTGTACAAAGGAGGTTCCCCAAACATTATCCTTCTCTACCTGTGGGCAGCGTTCAACAATGTTGACCACGAGACTCTGGTGCTCAGGATGAGTGAAATAGGAATAGAAAATGGTGCTATGACCTGGCTTTCCTCGTTCCTAAAAGAAAAGTCCTTTCAAATTTGCGATCCTCCCTACTATCCCTACTATCCCTTTGAAGTGTGAGGTTCCGCAGGGCTTTGCATTGAGGCCTACACTTTTCAACATTTATTTGAGTCCATTGGCAGACATCATTAAGGAATTTTAGGTGTTGATGGTCTCCTTTGCTGACGACACCCAACTGGTAGTCTCCCTTTACCCGGGAACAGGTTTACAACAACTAACCCTTGTCTAAAGAAAGTTGCATGATGTTGGGCTAACTGCTCACTTAAATTGAAGGGAAACAAAACCAAGCTGATGATTTTAGGAAACAAGCCAACACCGCAAACAACCCTCGGATGGCCAGAGCGCCTGGGGGCACCACCAATCTCCCTTCCTCCCCCATTATGATCTTCGGTATGTGGTTGGATAGCTCTCCATCTATGGAGGCCCAAGTAAAAAAAATTACAGCATCTTGCTTTGGCCTTATCAGAACCCTACGGAAAATCCTAGACCTCCTACCTACACAATCTAGGAGAATAGTGGTCCAAGTGCTGATTCTTTCCTGCTTGGTCTATGGGAATTCCCTGTATACGGGCTCACCTGAATATATTACCAAGAGACTCCAGTTCGTCCAAAGTGCGGCAGCAAGAACTATCCTCAAACTTCCCAAACATACCTCAGCAAAAATTGCACTGGCTTCCAGTGGAGGAAAGGGTAGAATTCAAGGCACTTTACTTGGCGCATAGGGGAATCAACTATGATGGACCCTCCTTGATAGTGGCTCTTCTGGTACCTTACACTCCTAGCAGGACCTTAACATCCTCCAATGCTTGATTGCTAAAGGTCCAAAGGATCAGATTGGGGGGGGCGTGTATCCTTCTCGCATTTGACCCCTAAGCTTTGGAATGCTGTGCCCGCTGAGCTCAGAAACTAAATGAACGAGACCCGATTCAGAAAAATGCTTAAAACATGGCTTTACCCCCACTAGCCCTAGACATGTACCGCCTCAGAATCCCTCTAGTGTACACGGTGACTCACGCAGCACTGGGAAGCCCTCAGGGTGGCTATGTGCTTTATAAATCTGCATAGAATAAATCTACATAGCATAACTTGAGGAGCACTGTTAAAGGGTGGTAGTGAGGGAATTGATAGCGAAGGAGCTCATTGGCGAGGCACCAACATTGTCGCACTGAGGGCCACCGGCACTAACGCCGGCCCTGGATGTCGCAAATTAGAGGGGCCTCACATCTTCCCTTTCGCCCAGGGCCCCAAAAGTCCTAGGACCGGCCCTGGGTGGGGCATGGGAGGAGGAGTGCTATGTGCACTCCCTAAGTACACATATGTGTTTGGCCGGCACACATGCGCACTTAGGTTTCTCCAGCCCGGCTGAATTGAACAGCCAGGCTGGAGAAACCCCCACAGACTCCCTGTCCTGAGCGGAGCGTCTTTTTAGCCCGCTCAGTCCAATCCCCGTGCTGCTCTCCTAGCAGCAGAGAGCAGCGCAGGGATTGGATGGGATTCTGTCCCAGGGGCTTCCGGGACCAGGAACAGAAGAGGAAGCGTGACGCGGAAGGCGGCTGGCACCTTAAGGTAAGTTTATTTTTTATTATTATTAACCCCCCCCCACGCTCCCAACCCCCCACGATCCCTCCACCCGCTCCACCATCCTTTGTTTATGGCGGCCGCCACTGTTCACATCGCTCACCATTCTTGGTGCTGTCCCCCTGTCACCTGATGGCACAAC
Organism: Calotriton arnoldi; assembly: GCA_963921515.1. Classification (NCBI taxonomy): domain Eukaryota; kingdom Metazoa; phylum Chordata; class Amphibia; order Caudata; family Salamandridae; genus Calotriton; species Calotriton arnoldi. The sequence continues at coordinate 4,813,821 of CAWUFW010000061.1, forward strand.
TGCTTCTGGGCCCGGACAGAATTTTTTATTTTCCCCACCCTCCCATCCATAATTTCAATGTAGCGAATAGATAAGTGTATAACTGTTTCTCTTTTTCTATTGTTTGTGTATGTTCTTTCTTTAGTTTATCCTTTCTGTATTGCCATATTTTGTGGCGGGGATAGAGTTTAGTTTGGCCACAAAGCAGGTAGACACCTTGGCATCAGAAAACAAAAGCAGGAAAATCCATAAGCAATTTGGCTTTAGACCTAATTGGGGCAGTGGTACTGCTATCTGTAGGACAGGGCTAGAGACCTGAGCTACAGTGTTTGCCCTTCGCCCTCCAGTGTACTCTATTGCACTGCCCTGGGGTTATTGGGAGTTGGTGCTTGCTCCAGGGAACCAAGATATGGCCCGGTTGCCCAGTCCCATCTCCTGAAGGATGCTGGGGATCCCTCTTAGGGTTGGCATGGTTGTTTAAGGGCTCTGCTTACATGTAGGCCCCGGCTCAATGAGTTTGCCCTGGCCCCAATTCAATTAGATTGTCCTGTGGGTGGTCACGCATGATTTCGAAAATGTCAGGAAATTCCAATGTTTAACAATTCACCCGGCTTTCGGTGCAGTCCCAGACCTGCATGGAAGGTCCTTCCGCAGAGTACATCCTAACACTCCAGATGCACACTTTGAAGTCCATCATAACAAACTGTCGTTGCAGACATGGTTGACGGACAGCCACACTATCCATTTTTGCAAAGATGTTTCTGGATGATGTGGGATCGTATGTGATGCATTTACAACTATCGGATCATTGTTTGGCGCCCTTAGTTCTCAGAATTGTTGAGATTCCCAGCAGATTTTGGTTCCGGAAAAACATTATTTTTTGCAGGATACCCATTAATTTCTAGGGTAGCTGATTCAGATCTATCAGCTGTTTTATCATTAAGGACAATCAAGCACTGACGGCCACATTTCGTGAAGTGCGGACGATACTGTGAGCAAACTTAGAGCAAAACTCCAGCCCACCTCACTAAGTATATATGCTTACCCGTGCCTCAGTGCCTACATTTGTATGGGAGGAACCCGAGAGAGCCTCCTAACCGGATGCATGTTATACCATACCCCCTTCTTAAATACTGAGCTGCCACACTGCAGGCATGTCATAAGCGCTTCCTGTGTGAACGAACTGAACTGGGACGCTTCCTAGTTTTAAAAAAAAAAGTTCTGTAATGGAATGCGCTCGCCCTCCAGTGGCAGAAGCGTTTTAAGCGGCCCTCATAATTCTTTTTTTAGGTCTGGTTGTAAAATACCTATTGTGCGCTTACCAATAACTTACAGAGACTTACATCGCTTACCATTGGTTGGCTTTATTGTCACTCTACTTTTCCTGCTTCTTATTTGACCTCTTTCTTTGTCCAGGCGTGTCCATCTTGTGCTTGTACCTCCCCTAGAGCATAACCTCTTTACCATTTCTCCGATTGCTTCTACCCATCCATTGCTCACTTTTAGGGAGCTATTTTCTTCTTTTTATGTAAGCTTCCCATGAGATTACATATGTTTGTTTTCAGATGTCTCCCTCGTGGGCTTCTTCCTAGCCAAACACCTGCTCCCCGCCTCCATGTTGCTGTCTCCCTTGTGTTGCCACTGCCAGCAGCAGCTCCCTCCCTCCCCTGCGCTCTGTATTACTTTCTTCCCCACGCCTGTGTTACACTCCCTAGTGTGATCGTACCCTCCCCGCACCCGCTCGTCCACTGCCCCAAACCTATAATCTTTTTTTTTTTTACTAACCAGAAAATTGCTGTTGGCCCTTCTGTGTTTAAAAAAATTGTTTTCACACTACTTTTTCATTCTTTTTTACCGTCCATCTCGGGTCAATTAATTAAAAGAAAAATGGCACCTGCATCATTTTGTAAGAGTGCGTGCGTAATGATGCATGCACATGCACTTTATCACGCATACATGTGGCTACAAAATGACGTAATCGTAGACGCCTCATCGCACCTTTTTTGTTGTTGCCCAGTTACACCAACGGTACATAGCTAGTAGGGCTCCTAGGCATAGCACTAAAAGCTATTGTTTTACGTGATATTTGTGTTCTGTGGGGTAGCCGATTTTCTCAGCTTGCACCCCCATTCCTCTTGGCCATTCATTTGTACCTTTACATACCTGTGTGCATCTCGCAGTGCTCGAGCCACTCTCCCTGAGGCTGTAAAAGCTTTCTCCACCTCCCCCGTATCTTTTCAAACTTCTTAGGTCAGCCTCTGCTCTCAAAGGACACTTTCCCACTTCCTCTTTGTCAGCATTTGCTGGGAGTCCTATTGCTTCACAATTTTCTCTTTTGGCTTCAACCATATCCAGAATGTAAGTTTACTTCTAGGGAGATCCACATCACTGGGGATTCCTAAACTTATAAGGGCGGATTTTTACATTCTAAAATCAGTCCCGTTTCATTCAAAAAGTCCTTCTGGTATGTTTGTAGTTTACCACATCCCTAAACCGTGTGCAAAAAGTACCTTGCCCCAGGTTGCGTTTCATAGAAATAGGTGTTTGGGCCCGTCCCATTTTATAGAGCCTGCTTTTATTATTATATGTCCTAAGCAAAAAGTTTTGTTGACTCAGGCACAGGCTTGCCTTGATAGTCACATGTCTTGGGAGCATAAAAAGTAGGGGCACTCTAGGAGATTGTGGGACAAACGCTAACTTACCCGCCTATAGAGGGCACTAAGAACCGGGATCTCTAAGCATTATGGACTTAAACGAGCATAGATATTTAGACACCCGCAGGGGTCAACCCTGATTGGATGTTTTTTGTGGTGCATGACCATCTAACCACTATATATGTCTCCAGGGCACAAGTCCTAAAAAAAGAAGTGGGGGGATGCTCCAAGTTAGGTGGTGTCCCCGGAAGTGACGTCACGACAGGAAGTGACGTCACGAGAGGTAGTCCCCGGTAGTCCCCTCTTATTACAGCCTGCCCTCGGACTCGCTGACCAGGGAGGTCTTGAGCTCGGCCAGATCCCGCTCACCCAGAAGCGAGAGGAGAAAAGAGCACTGCCGATACTGTAAGATAACGAGTGGGACCTTTAACCAAATCCAAGATATCCTTAAATCAACAAGTCTTTAAATCAGACAGACTACATCTCTAAATCAGAACGTATGTCTCTTTATTTTGACGCATGCCCTTCAATAAAACGGATTTTCCTTTTCATTGCATGTCAGTGCCAACTCTGTTGTTAAACATATCTCATTTGTCTGCGAAGCTTAACCCTCAAGGAACAAACGGCATTTCGAAAGCCTATCTTTGGGCTGTCATTAACAGTGTTTCACCTGAAGTGGGGAAATATTTGCAGCAACTGACCTATTCATAGCTTTCAATTCGACACATGTGGCTTGTAAAAATGAGAAGGACTTGTATGTCACACATAACAAGAAACATTTGACAGCTATGACCTAGAACTGTGTTTGGGTCTGGCCACACTTTTGCAAGTGCCCGAAAGAACAAGTATTCCACATGACCTCACAGGAGGCAAAGCTCTGGAGAAAGCCTCATGCAGAACAGTTTAATTACGGCGTGAACACAATAAACCAAGTTCACGCTGCATACACGCAAGCACTTGCTTTTTACAGAGCCTCGCGTTTGACATTGAGATATTTATGTCACTCACTGGCAGCGTTCTAGGGTAATATGCACACCTGTCTGATGGCCGCCAAAGTGTTCTCAGGCGCATCGTGAGCTCCTCCGCGGTGAGCGATCACAGACACCATTCCCTGGGGCTTGAGCATCAGCTGTGCCCGAGACTCGGGAGGGAACCTAAAGGTTACCAGCAGGAAGTAGAGAACGCCCGTAAACCAGGATTAAAGTCCCGTAGCCAGGAGTGTTGAAACTACGCGGTAGCCAGCCCTGTCGTTGGGAGCGGCCGTGCGGGCAAGTGACGCCATCACAGAAAGCCCAGCTTTTGAGCAGGGGGGACGGCGTCCACCCGGTAAAATAAGTGGGGGGACGCCGTCCACCCGCGTGGTACCCCGACTCGAGCCCTGTATGTCTCCTTGTTGATTTGTCTCCCCCAGAGTGTGACTACAGGGGGTCTCTCCTTGTCTCTCGCCAGTTCTAGCAATGTTCTAATGTAAATTCGGTAAGTGACCAGGCATAATATGACCTTTTGATTATGAGTGAGAGATGCGAGAAAGAGTACATACGCACAGTGATCTACGCGTACGATTCTAGGAGGTGAATCTACATCAGTTTCAGATTATTGAACGACGTCATGTTATCTTTAATCAAGGATACTGTTCCGGGCACCGTGTTGTGGTGGATAAACAATGACTGATGCGATGTGGTAAGTGAAACTATGAGAGGGAATGATTAATAGTGACCTCTCTTGTTTGTTGTTTTTTGTTTCTCTTCCCTATAGTATTGCGGGAGAGTGTTACTTAGGGGATACCTCGGTGCAGGAACAATTGGTCCATGTACAACCGCACTCTAGGTAACGAGGTGACCGTGGTCTTGGGATCGGAAAGGTCCTGACGAAGGCCGGCGTGACCCTATACTGTGGGCACAACACTATGGCTGAAACATGTCGACAAATTGGCAGTAAGGAGGGGTGTAAGGAGTTCATAATCTCTTCCAGTCACCACCATCCTTTACGTTTTTAATCCTGGCTGGAGGGTCCAGGAATAAAATGTACGCATAGCGACACCTCCAAGCTAGTTTTAACTCACAATGCACTTCCACTTTCGGTGATCCCAGTCAAACTGTTTGTATATATCTTTATATGTTGTGTCTTGTCTTCCCCTACCATATTGCTCCACCCCAGGCGTTTGTCTGCGCAGGGGTGTACTGAAGCAGCCCTATGATGAAGCATGTCACACAATTGTGTGAGTGAGGGCAGTATTTCGACACAGAGCACGTGCCACCACAGAGACAGATATTTTGTCACTCTCTACTCCTTTTGGTGTGTTCAAGCATAAAAAGGCTGCCTTCCAGTCACTGTCTTCATGCCACTGAGATTTCCTTCCATTTTTGTCTTAACTTTAGCAGCCCATCTGGCTTATTGTTTACAAGAGTTTTATATAGTTTTTATATTTATTTCCCAAATCCCGCAATAATATCTGGTTGTCTAGCAGGGTGTATTCAGAGACTTCAGACCAATTGACAGCTTTGTCATGTCTGATTTGTGTGTACTTCTAGATTTGGGTATGCAATATAGCATTCTTCATGTCACTGTGAGCAGGTTTTAATACGTCTCTCTTGCATTCCATCTCCTACTTTGGCTGCTTCGTCATTATTAAAGAGGACCCACAACACTGGGGTCCTCAAAAAGCACTGGCGCCTGGGGAATAATGACCCCTCTGGCTCCCCACTTCTGATGGGGGTAGCATATTGTTTAGAAAGCTACATTTTGCTGCCAGCCAAGGGCTAGAGATAATTTTGTGTGGATTCAGGGCATGCAAATAGGTGCTCTGCCTATGAACCTTAGCAGGGGTGAAATATCCAGTTGTATTGATAAAGCAGGCAGCCTTCTGCTTAGCACTAGAAATCTGGCGATAAGACACAGAATCTGATATGCAACCTGGAGTATCAGTCTTTGTTCAGCTCACAAGTTGTGGGCTTGAGAAAATCTTAAGGCTGCTTGTCTAGTGCCTCTCTGTGCCACTGAAACCAAGCTACAACTGACGGAAGGGTTCCAACTTGGATGAAACCAGTTGTGGGCAGCGCATGTTCCGGTTCAGAGAGGCAAAAAATCAACATGGGGGTAGGTAGAAGCGTTTGCGATGATCACTCTGCTCTCATTTATGTAATTTATCTTAATCCAACGAGAGTGACCTTATAGACTGTGCGGTGTCCTGAGGTATCAGTTTTTCTACCCGAAACCCTCAACCAATATTTTCCAATGGTGGTGTTAAGTGGTCACAACTATGGTGTAGTATCGGGCGTCGTCATCATTGAGTTTTGCATCTAGGTACTCGCTTCCCTAGATGAGTACCGCCTCCTTTCAAGGGAAAGTACTGGTGGGATCTAAAAGAAAGCTAAAAATACCTCCTGTATCCAATAAACAGCTTTTAAGATGGGTGTAGTATACAGGGGTCTGATTAAAAAGTAAGGTGGTGATGCTCTGGGGAAGTGTCAATTATCTCGAGCATCACACTTGTGCAGTCAACATGTTTCGACCTTGATTGCCCTTGAGGGTCCAAGTCTTCGTCAGGACCGATTCTTGAGAATGACAGATCCCTTGTAATGATTTTCGTAGAACTTTTCACATGTCTTCTCACTGATTAAATTTATCATGTGTGTCTACTGCTTACACTGAGTCTGTAGTACATTGGAAAAAACAAGTAAAACAAAGAACACCGTTAGATACCTGTTATGTCTTTTTTTAATTTGTGCATCATTTTTAGTCTTTAAGAAAACCCAATTTTCATTATGCCTTAGGTCCTTCTCTCGGATTGGAATCATTGCGAGCTATTTCTTATGTGTATGGCCCTACATTGTTGGACATCTTATGGTTTTCGAGGTACTTTTAAAGTTGAGATAAACATAAAAAATAAATAAAAAGAGATGAATTCCATTTGCGATGTGACGTGTCTTGTGATAAGTAGCAGGAGGCCACTGGATTCTTTATCTGCTCATCAAACTTTTGACAAATTAGTATATTCATTCTTCTTTTCCTTGCCATACTAGGAGTACGTCATTGATATGGGGTGGGGTAAAAGGGAGATCCAAAATATTTTGAGGTACTTTTTTACCTTATCGCGATTCATTATTCACCAAAATAGTATATAGAGTGTAGGGTGGGGGAGGAAAGAGATCATACGCATTTACTGGAACATGGTAACAGGGTTGCGTGCATGGAGGATGTCTCTTTTGAAAACAGACCAGATCGTTCGCATTGTGGACTAAACGGTGAGGTCGGGTTAAAAAAGTGTTCCTCATCGCAAAATAGACATAGAAGAGCAGTTAATGTCATTTTATAATCGTAAAATATGGGTTTCCCAATATTTGTTATCTTTATTCAGTGTTCAAAATGATAGGAAGCTTCCTTCCTATCATTTTGAACACTGAATAAAGATAACATATATATATATATATATATATGTATCCGGTGGCACGGCACTTTGAAATGAACCATAAAAGCAACAGGGACCTGTTGAGATTCTTTTGTATGGATCATGTACCCCCTAATGTAAGAGGAGGAGACAGACAACTACAACTTCATAGGTTGGAGTCTAGAAATATCATAGACAACCAAACAAAGATACCGAATGGCTTAAACAGTGGGGAGGAAATGGCGATTCACTTATAAATAATGTACTGTATGATATGCACTGGTTGCTGTATGATTGGAGATTGTAGTGTGGCATCTGATATTGACATATACGGTGAAGGTACAATAGAGAACAGCAGTATTGAACCTTGGTGTTTAACCCATGTAGGGTGATATGTGGCTGATAAAGGAAATGAGCTTATGAGGTATGTCTCCACAATATAGAATGTGCAATCTGAAGCAAGAGTAGAATGATCTGCTTAGTGGGGTTTTGCCCATGTAGGGCAGTAGTATACATGAGGAATGTATTCATGGCACATACCCATTCAGGGTGATAAGTTTTCGCACTGTTGAAACTTTGCGGGGCTTGCCCATTCAGGGCGGGATTACGCACATGTAAGCAGTTTACGGCCATTTCTTCATGTCACTGATATTGCATGGAAAATTTGTTGTGTAAACATTGCATTTATGGGGTTGTAGAGTTTTCACATGGCCAAATTGAGAATGCAATCTGTTGCAGATGTGTATATTTAGGCTTTGTGGGGCTTGCCCATCCAGGGCGGGAGGACATATACGAAATGCAGTTCATGGCTGTTTCTTTATGTTATTGGTATCAAACCGTTCTATTAATTTGCATGTTTAAATATGACCGACACCGATGGACTGAAGCAAATCCGGTGTCCGTTGTTGATGTCCGCATTGTAACATTTAAATGCTACTGACACTCGGCACCCGCCATGGTTGGCAAAGGCGGTTGCGAAAAGCGTCTTTTCATGTTCTAAAAACCCAATAAAATCTAGGGTTACTACTCCCGTGAGTGCTGGTGATTATTCGCCTGGAAGCTGTGATATTATGCGCGGTTTTCGTCTCCGCGCCGAAGAACGCACCCGACCGTGAGTGAAGGGAAGTGAGACGGAGGAAGGGAAGCGTGATATATATATCTAAAAAAAATTTTTTAAAAAGCATATTGCATGCGTCAAGGCAATACATTGATTTAATAGGGATGTACAGAAAGGCAGTGACTGACATAGCACATGACGCAATAGGATTGTGTAGATGTTTGAGAAGCACATATCAACTGCTCTGACTAATATTTAGATATTCCATACCATCCCTATGTATGAATTGCAGAATCGAATAGAGACTTTTAACCTATAGTTTGTTATTCGTAGCCTGCTTTTTTGCACTGAGTCGTTTTAAATATTTATGAATTAATGAATATTTAATTATTTAGTATTTATTTTTTTAGAAAGATAGCCATTATGATTGCTTTTCCTAAGAGTTAAACCCACTTGGGTTGTATTACACTGCACTTGCACTTTGAATACTGACCTCCAATTATTGGTTTTTATTCTTGTATATCTTTCTCGTATCATTGCTTTTAATTATTTTTAATGTTCATGAATCAATGAATATTTTAATAATTATGGTGCTTTTACGTACTTGCTAACCTGCAATTATGAATTCATTTGCTGTTTACTTGACAGTTTCCTCTATGTCTTGAGCTCTTTTCACGTGATCAAGGCTGTTTACAGTCGAAACGCGTAGTGAATAAACTTGGATTAATAAGACTGGTGACCTGCATCCTATCCTGAGAGCGTACTTCATTGGATTTTCTTCATTTGATATATATATATATATATATGTTGAACTCCATCGTCTGCCTGGATTGATCCTACATACGGACACGGACCACCAGATGAGTGCTAGATGTTCTTTATTGCGATGCCGCAATATATATACACATATATGCAAAGAAGAGAGGTTGCCCCCAGACGAAGTGCGCTCTCAGCAGATTTATTTCTAGAAGGAAAAGAAAAACTTCAATGAATCACATATAACCAGCAGTCCAGTGCCGACGCGTTTCGGGCCTCACGCCCTTTGTCAGAGGCATCCTGCATGAGAACGGCAACATCACTACAAAATATATCCCCTCTTTTATATCAATCATTCTCAGGTGAGTAGATGGCTTGTGCCGAGGATTCTGGGATCTGTAGTTAAAAATACTGCCCATGTGGGCTGCCGTCGCCACACAATCCAAAGTTATTGTCTCTGCTGATGGCATCCAACAAAGTTCTTTTCCTTTGCTCAAAGTCTGCTGTTCCAGTATTTTGAACTACAGATCCCAGAATCCTCGGCACAAGTCACTAGTTAGTGACTGTTTTGCTATTAGTAGCCAAAAACCATTTTAAACTTGCCTTATAGTTACTGAATCATAATGGGTTACAGTGGTGGTTTTCTTAAAAACAAGCATTGGCCAACCAATAGGTCTCGCCTTCGGGGCCTACTATCTTTGCCAATGTATTATAGCGATGCTGAACAGCATTGGTAAAAGGCATTGCTTATTGCTGATGCTGTCTAGTATTGACAAAAATAGGCAAAAAAGGCACAATGACGCAGCCGCATTTGGTGGACACATCATTCTGTATGCAGGTGCATCCATCACCACATGCACGTCTAATCAATGATGTGCGAGTATCTGGTTAGGGGAAGCAATGGGGAGCTGGTGAGGGGGCATGAGGAAGAAAGCAACAATGGGTGGGGAGATAAGTACATGAGGGAGACAGTAACACAAAGTGCAGGCAGATGTGGAATTGAATTGAATTAGTTATTATTGTGCGATTGAATAAAATAATTACAATAATACAATAATTCAGAAAAGATCTGTTTTAAAACTAGTCAATCTATGAGTCCCTGCAGTTAAAAGCTTCCTTGTTTAAAATTTAATGCATACTTTGGTAAAACTCTGCAACAGGCAGCATACCCTCGAATTAAAGTGCTCATCAGAGATTGGCCTAATAGACTAAGAAACTCCCTCTTAGAGCCAATGCGTGGGGGATTTTACAATGTGCTTAAAGTGGTATTTATGGCTTCTAGACCATGGGGCTTATTTACAAGCCCATTGCACCGCCGGTGCGTCACTTTTTTTGGCGCACCAGCGGCACAATGGGCTTGCCTATAATTACAAGGCCACATAAAGTCACCCTGTGTAACTTTTCATAGCCATAGGAATGGTGCAACGAGCAGAAATACTTTTATTTGTCCTTGTTATTTCCTCTTTCTATGCATGCTGCATTATGCAGCACGCATAGAAAGAGTAAAATGCCATTAATGATTGTTTTTGTGCAGGAAGGGCAGTTGCTGTTGATGCACAATGTTGGGTATTAAGCGTATTTTTGTATCTTTTGCATTTTTGTATTGTAATATTTACATGTCTTATAATGTCTTTTGTTACCCAATTTGAGCACTTTGTCATGTGTTTATTTGGGTGTTCTGTTGGTTTTTCCATGTTTGGTTTTTATATGTTGTATATATTTATTGAATTGCAGCCCTGAAGAAGTCCATTGTTATGGACTATATGTGTTGGCTGTCTTCACTGCATATATGGGATGCTTTTCAAAGAAAAGAAAATAAAGACAAAGAACTACATCCTTGTTTGGGTTATTGTTGTGGGCACCTCTAGGCTCTACATTGAGTATTGTACAGCGTCGTGGCATGTCCGAATATTTAATGTAAAGTGTAGGTCGCAACCAGAATCTTCTTACGGAAGAAAAGGTTCACAAACACAGATAATGTGGATCAAGGATTCTACTCCTCTAAAACATAGTCTGCATTGCATGTTATCATCATTGCTAGACCTGTCAGCCTTAGGGTGGTCTTCTCCCAAACACTCCTGCAGCCTTGCCCCACTGAACTTCTACATTCTCAGACCCTTTTCTCTCCAAAAATGTTTAAGTCCGAAGGTAAGCGCTGACCGGGCCTAATCTACTTCTTGTATCCAAACCTCGCTCCATCACGGTCGGCCTTAACTTTCGACTTTGACCCGGTCTTGCGTGACCAGATGTCCGCGGTTGGCGCTTTGATCTTTTAGGCACTAGAATTCACTTAACACTTTAAAAATTCATAACTCTGGTTCTACTGATTGGATTACGTCGTTTTGCTGTCAAATAATGTATTAAAATTTACTTTATTTTGGGGATTTTTCTGTTGTTGTGTTTTCACTTTATCACTGTTTGTGTGCTGCATAAATACTTTACCTATTGCCTTTAAGTTAAGCCCGACTGCTTCTAATGGCAAGTTAGCCAGGGTTAAGCAGAGGTTAATTTAGTGACTTTTTGTGGTTCACCCTGCAAGGGATTGTGGCTGTTCTTTAACTAGGGCTCATACCCCAGTCAACCAACAACCCAATTTCTCACAATCATGTTCCTTCCGGTCGTACCAATACATATTTAAGGGGACCAATCTAAATCTTACTTTCATCAGGTGGTTTTTCATTTCCTTACCCAAAGGTTGGGAAAGGTAGTATGGAACAATACCTGATTTGTAGAGCATGGCTGCCAAGCTACCAAGTGCCTTACCCTTAAATGACCGCACATCCCGACCCACAGATCTTAATTTCACTTGTTTTAAGAGTAGTTTAGATAGCTGGATAGCTGGCAGGTTGCTTGCCCAAATGTCCAGTGCTTCCAAGTCTGCCACTGAAGTGTTCAAATATTGATGTCGTCTGGACTGTGGAGAGTTTATTACTGCCCATCTAGTATGTGTTAGGGTGTCAGTCTGTGCTTGCTTGGCTTTTAGGCAGTCGCCAAAAGCTTTGTGTTCATTATCAGATGTTGCAAAGTCAAGTTAAATTCCAGGTAAATTCGAGCGTGTGTTGTACATTACGGTAGGGCAAATATACTTCTGTAACAAGTGATTTGCGCCCTATCCAGCCAGTTTGCCAATTTATCTCTAACTGATAGGGGCCTTTCCATTTGTTGTGTGGAACCGCAAGTGGAGACTTGAGTTTACAGGGACACCTTGGGGCAGAGGCTGGCTGGCAGGGTCTTGGGCGCAATGGAAATTGGGATCCAAACAGGCTGGGAGCAGAGTGCCTTCCAACTGGGTGGGCTGTGCAGGTAGGGGCAGAGGAGCGGGGGAGCGGGGGAGCTCACCCGATCTGCAAGCTGCAACTGTGCCTTATTCAGGCCGCTTCCGCAGGCTCGGGGCTCAACCAGCGCACCGGGATAAGACTGGCCTCTGCTGGCCCTTTCCCCCCCTCACCTCTTACCGGAGTACTGCAGCTCTGCGGTTTTTCCCTCTGTGCTCCTGTTCTCTTGCTCACCATTGTATGTCCCAGGTGTCCTGCTTGCCGTAGGGTGGGGCTGGTGTATTTGTCGGTCCTTTCGTTTCTCCAGCCGCTCCCTTTCCGCCTCTTTTTGGCCTCAGATAAATGGGTGATTGAGGTCACAGATGCAGTTGTAGTCCCCCTTCTCTCTTTGCAATGCTAGCTGTGCACTTACTGAGCCCAGCATACAGAATAGTGTTCCAGGCGTGAGCTAATTCAACTCACCAGAGCTACGACCCAGAGCAGCAACGTGGGAGCGATTAGAGGTAAGGCTGCCCCCTGTCAGACAAGCCGCTCCGGCCTAGCGTCGGCCGCCTCCGTCTGGCATGGTGGTCCCCTGGTGCCTATGCACTTAGTGCCGCTACTCACTGGAGGCGCCTGTCGGTCCTTGTCCTTAGTGGGGTCTGTATTGCTTCGCCCTCTCAAATAATAGAAAATACGACACCCACATACGGAGGCACGCACATAGCGAAGCAATAAAAACAACACCAGGAAAGGGATTTCACTCTCATAAAATGAGGCACATCGAAAGACTGTTTTCAGAATAAGGCATGGGGTTTTATTTGTGGAACACTCTCTAACAGAAAGGCTTACCCAGATGTCAAATGAACAACATTCAAATGTGTGTGTGTATATATATAGAGCAATCCGCACTAGGAAAGCAGAATTTTATGAAGCAAAGATTGTGGCAGCTGATAATACACAAAAGGAGATTTTTCGGATCTTGAAAGAGCTGAGACAGGGCAAGGAACGGACACCTACCTTCTGTTTGGAGGACTGTAACAGATTCCAGTCCTTCTTTTTAACGAAAGTTGAAGATTTATTAACGGAAATTCATACCACTTCCATACACACTTGTTCTCTAGCTCCAGCACCTCCGTCCCTCACTTGTGTAAAACCCCTCACTGTCTTTCCCATGCTCACCCCTGACTCCCTATCCCTCCTAGTTGAGCGGGTAAAGTCAGGGTCCCCTGCAGACCCCTGCCCACCTAGAATCTTCAGGGCAGCCTTACCGGGGATAGAAAGCGAGATGCTCTCGCTTCTCAACTCATCCTTGGAAGGAGGGTATGTCCCCTCTAACTTTAAGGAAGCTCGTGTTATCCCGCTCCAAAAAAAACCAGGGACCGACCTGGGAAATTTAAAAAATTTCAGGCCAATCTCCCAACTTCCGTTCCTGGCTAAAGTGTTGGAACAACACGTGTTAAAATCCCTGTCCCACCACATTGAAGAGAATCACCTTCTACAATCCAACCAGGCAGGCTTCAGGGCTAATCACAGCACGGAACTGGTGATGCTGTCTGTGCTGGATGAATTAAGATTAAGGGCTGACAATAAAAAACCTTGTGCCCTGGTCCTGCTAGACCTCTCCGCGGCATTCGACATGGTCAATCATGACCAATTACTGTTGCGAATGTCGGAGATGGGCATCCAAGGCACTGCCCTGGCGTGGCTGACCTCCTTCCTGAAGGACCGTTCTCAGAGGATACAGTTGACCGACCATGTATCTGATCTAGGGTCTCTCTCCTGTGGGGTTCCACAGGGTTCGGCGCTGTCACCTCTCCTTTTAACGCTTACCTTCAGCCCTTGGTAGCTGCACTAAATCAGATGGAGTGTCAGATTTATAATTATGCGGATGACACCCAACTCATCATCCAGATAGATAATGCTCCGACTGCCCACACAAGATTTCAAAGCATTCTGAAATTTGCAGTCAACTGGATGACGGCCAACGATCTTAAGATTAACCCTGATAAGACAGAGGTGCTGGTCATTACCTCAGACTCTAACCCTTGGAAGGACCTTTTTTGGCCCCAAGAGTTGGGCACACCCCCAGAGCCAGCCATGGTGGTTAAAAGTCTGGGTATTAAGATTGATGCCAAGCTCTCCATGATCCAGCAGGTATCGTCAGTAGTGGGAACTTGCTCGGGCATGCTGAGACAGCTGCGAAAACTGGCCCCACTTCTCACTTTCAACACGCTTAGAACGGCTGTATCAGCTTTGATATTGTCACAACTGGATTATGGCAACTCCCTATACATTGGTCTCCCGAGAAACTTGCTGGCCAGACTACAGGTCATCATGAATGATGCCGCCAGATTAATTTTTAGAGTACCCAGGCGAACCCATGCCACCCCTCTCCTGCGTCGGTTGCACTGGCTCCCGGTTATGCAGAGAATACAATTTAAGGGCCTCTGCATCGCACACAAAGCCGTCTACGGCCAAGCCCCTAGGTACATTAAGGAGCGCTTAGTCAAATATACCCCAGCTAGGATGTTGCGGTCTTCGGAGGGCAACCTTTTGGTTTGCCCTCGCTTTAAACTGACCTCCAAAGGAGGAAGAGCCTTTTCAACATCTATTCCTCAAATCTGGAACAACTTGCCGGAGAATGTACGTAAGGAACACACTCTGCTTCCGTTCAGGAAGAAGCTAAAAACAGTGCTTTATGCTGACGGGGAGTAATTTAATGAAGTTCAGCACCTCACTTGCAAGGGCTGGGATTCTTCTCATAAGCGCTTAGAGACCCGTAGGTGATAACGCGCTCTACAAATCACAATTACAATTACAATTACAATATATATATATATATATATATATATATATATATATATATATATTCCAGCTCCAAAGACAGGCACGTAGCACTCTCGGGACATAAGTTGTTTTATTAGAGCAAATGCATTTCGGTAACAACCTTCTTCAGTGCTCCTTTCAAATGCCATCAAGATAACACATGCAGACAAGGCGACCACAATATCGGCATTTGAACCAAAAACTTTGTTAGTCCTTCTTTGTTGCCTAATTGATGAACTCCTCCAATGAAATCATCCGTGAAACAATTTAAACCTGTGTTATCTTGATGGCATTTGAAAGGAGCACTGAAGAAGGTTGTTACCGAAATGCATTTGCTCTAATAAAACAACTTATGTCCCGAGAGTGCTACGTGCCTGTCTTTGGAGCTGGAATATTTACACGTGATTCACCCTCACGTTTGCAGGAGTGAAGCACCCTGGAGCCTATATATATATATGTATATATATATAAAGTTCAGGGCTCCTTCTGCCTACCCCCGCCCTCTGCAGAGGATCGCAAAAAGTTGGCGGAGCACGCCAACTGTAGAATTTCTGAATCTGTGCAAATCAAGCGATCACTCGGAGGTTTGCTTACACCAGTAGATGGTTTATTCCAGGGTTACGCGTTTCGCTTGCACAGCAAGCTTGGTCACACAGTGATACATGGGAAAGTTTGGCAATACATAGAGTATGTAGAAATTGAAAAAGGACCATTAGGTAGAAACTTAACTGTAGCCAAAATGGCATCCATTTTAGAGTGTAGTTTTACCACCTATACTACAGTATAAATTGGTCACTCACAATAATAAAATGTATTAATCACATACAATTATTATCCAAAGTGTGTCACAAAACCTGTTATAATCACATAACGAAAATAAAAAAATATAAATATATATATACAACAGAAAAGTGACTTAATATATTAATTGCTCTGCATACTAGTAAAAATGCACTAGCCATTTTGTATACAATTCAAATTCAATATCAAGAGCAAACAAAGCGAAACAAAACACAAAGGCATTATCACATACTAATAACGTATACTCAATTATAGTGTTTTTGACCAAGATTATATATTCTAATCCTAGCGATACCATAAGTCATTTACTATTTTACTCGGCATGGTGCCTTATAAAGACCTGGTACACATTCAAAAGGTCTACTGTTTAGGGGCCATACTACATGGCACCCTGAATAATCTCTTCTTATACTCGGCATAGTGCCTTTTTGGAGACTTGTTAAGCAATGACAAATGCGGTCTGCTCTAACTGTTGCATGTTACATGGCAGTGGGCTGTAAAATATCCTCGCCAGATCAGGTGAATTACGAGATGGCCAATAGAACACTGGCTAAGTGCCTGATTGAATTTCCCACCAGCCAGGGGTCCCTACGTTCCTCTATGTGATTTGCCTATCCCCATACATCAACACTGCACTCGGTAGTCCACAAAGAATCTAGTAAATTAAATATGTATACGTGTCATAATCTTAAAAATTGTTAAAGAAATTAATCTAAGACTAAAGAGAGGATACTCAGTAAAAGCAAGTCTCTTATCTGTCTCGTCGAGCCCTCCACCAATATTGATAGAAGAAAAGGGTAGGGGTGGATTGCAGGGAAGGTGGTTCTCCGATTCTGCCCTTTCCTTTTCTCCTGTGAAAGAGAGAAAAATAGAAAAAAGAAGAAATTTCTTTAAAATCCATGAACAATGTCATAGTCTAGATTAAAACTAATATCAAAAAGAGGTTACAAATGCACATTTTAACAGTATGCAAGGGAAAGATATATCTACAACAACAAAAAAAGTCGTAATCAATAACAGTATATTATTCATGTAAATGAATGTTCATTTCCTCGTCTTGATTAAGCCCTTCAGGGTTTTTAGTTTGGAGGTTAATTATATGCCATGATTCTTTTTGCGCAACTGAAGGACTCTGTTACCTCCCCTCATTGTACGTTCAATCTGTTCTATCGCATAGAAAGTCAGGAGTGAACTGTTAGAGAGATGGTACTCAGCAAAATGTCTAGCCACTGGATACTGGGGGTCTTTATTAGCAATGGCCCTCATATGTTCTAGTACCCTTTTCTTAG
Organism: Calotriton arnoldi; assembly: GCA_963921515.1. Taxonomy (NCBI): domain Eukaryota; kingdom Metazoa; phylum Chordata; class Amphibia; order Caudata; family Salamandridae; genus Calotriton; species Calotriton arnoldi. Next base: position 4,830,827 of record CAWUFW010000061.1, read on the forward strand.
TAGCTAAGGTGGTACTGCCTACATATCTTTTCCTACACGGGCATTCAAGGATATAGATAGTAAATATAGTGCCACATGTAAGGAATTGTTTTATAGTTCTTTCTCCTGTGGGTGTATGGTAACTCTTCCTCATGGAGCTATTTCTGCAGGCTTTACAGTGGCCACAGGGAAAGAAGCCTTGGAGATTAATCTGAGTATGTAATCTTGTGTTGGTAATGTCCCCTTTCACCAGAAAATCTCCAAGATTTCTCCCTTTCCTGTAAGTTATCTGTGGTCTCTCTTGCATAGTATGTCCTATGATAGGATCACTGGTGAGGATATTCCAATTTCGTGCCAATATTTTAGATATTGGCTTAGATTCTTTATTATACGTAAGGATCACTCTCGTTGTGATATCTTCCTCAGTATCTTTGACTCTCAGTGTTTCCTCTCTTTCAATTTTATTGATTCTATCTTTCGCTCTGTTCAGGACCCAGTTCGGGTACCCCCTCTCTCTGAATCTTGTAATCATATTATCTTGTTCACTCAAAAAACTTTCTTGTGTACTACAGTTCCTTCTTGCTCTCAGCAGTTCACCAAATGGAATACTCCATTTCAAAGTTTCGGGGTGACTGCTGAGAGCATGAAGGAGGCTGTTGCCTGCTGTTGATTTTCTGTGGAGTTTGGTGCTAATCTTGTTGTTAGTGATCTCCACCAACACATCCAGGAACTCTATTTGCTTCTTGCTGATAGTGTAAGTGAGTTTCAGGTTAAAAGTATTGTAGTTAAGGTCTGCAATCATGTCTATGGCACTTCCCTCACTGCCCTTCCACACAATGAAAAGGTCATCGATGTATCTATACCATTTAATCACCTTCTTGTGGGCGGGGTCTTGATTAAGTTTTTTGAGGACCTCCTCCTCCCATACCCCCAGAAACAAATTAGCAAAGCTGGGGGCAAAGCAAGTACCCATCGCAGTCCCGAGGCATTGTTTATACATGGTGCCATTAAATAAAAACATATTATTAAGTAGACAAAATTTCATCAACACCATCAGCATTTCAGTGTGTTCCAAGTAACAGATTTCACATGTGCTCAAAAAATGTTGGCAACAGCGAACACCCAAGGAATGGTCAATAATAGAGTACAGTGAATTGACATCTAGTGTGATCATTTGATAGTCATCTTCCCATACAATATCCTTGACTTTCACCAGGAAGAACATATGAGGGCCATTGCTAATAAAGACCCCCAGTATCCAGTGGCTAGACATTTTGCTGAGTACCATCTCTCTAACAGTTCACTCCTGACTTTCTATGCGATAGAACAGATTGAACGTACAATGAGGGGAGGTAACAGAGTCCTTCAGTTGCGCAAAAAGAATCATGGCATATAATTAACCTCCAAACTAAAAACCCTGAAGGGCTTAATCAAGACGAGGAAATGAACATTCATTTACATGAATAATATACTGTTATTGATTACGACTTTTTTTGTTGTTGTAGATATATCTTTCCCTTGCATACTGTTAAAATGTGCATTTGTAACCTGTTTTTGATATTAGTTTTAATCTAGACTATGACATTGTTCATGGATTTTAAAGAAATTTCTACTTTTTTCCTCTCTTTCACAGGAGAAAAGGAAGGGGCAGAATCGGAGAACCACCTTGCCTGCAATCCACCCCTACCCTTTTCTTCTATCAATATTGGTGGAGGGCTCGACGAGACAGATAAGAGACTTGCTTTTACTGAGTATCCTCTCTTTAGTCTTAGATTAATTTCTTTAACAATTTTTAAGATTATGACACGTATACATATTTAATTTACTAGATTCTTTGTGGACTACCGAGTGCAGTGTTGATGTATGGGGATAGGCAAATCACATAGAGGAACGTAGGGACCTCTGGCTGGTGGGAAATTCAATCAGGCACTTAGCCAGTGTTCTATTGGCCATCTCGTAATTCGCCTGATCTGGCGAGGATATTTTACAGCCCACTGCCATGTAACATGCAACAGTTAGAGCAGACCGCATTTGTCATTGCTTAACAAGTCTCCAAAAAGGCACTATGCCGAGTATAACAAGAGATTATTCAGGGGGCCATGTAGTATGGCCCCTAAACAGTAGACCTTTTGAGTGTGTACCAGGTCTTTATAAGGTACCATGCCGAGTAAAATAGTAAATGACTTATGGTATCGCTAGGATTAGAATATATAATCTTGGTCAAAAACACTATAATTGAGTATACGTTATTAGTATGTGATAATGCCTTTGTGTTTTGTTTCGCTTTGTTTGCTCTTGATATTGAATTTGAATTGTATACAAAATGGCTAGTGCATTTTTACTAGTATGCAGAGCAATTAATATATTAAGTCACTTTTCTGTTGTATATATATATTTATATTTTTTTATTTTCGTTATGTGATTATAACAGGTTTTGTGACACACTTTGGATAATAATTGTATGTGATTAATACATTTTATTATTGTGAGTGACCAATTTATACTGTAGTATAGGTGGTAAAACTACACTCTAAAATGGATGCCATTTTGGCTACAGTTATGTTTCTACCTAATGGTCCTTTTTCAATTTCTACATACTCTATGTATTGCCAAACTTTCCCATGTATCACTGTGTGACCAAGCTTGCTGTGCAAGCGAAACGCGTAACCCTGGAATAAACCATCTACTGGTGTAAGCAAACCTCCGAGTGATCGCTTGATTTGCACAGATTCAGAAATATATATATATATATATATATACATATATATATATATATGTATATATATATACACACACACTCTCTAACAGAAAGGCTTACCCAGATGTCAAATGAACAACATTCAAATGTGTGTGTGTGTATATATATATATATATATACACACACACACATTTGAATGTTGTTCATTTGACATCTGGGTAAGCCTTTCTGTTAGAGAGTGTGTGTGTATATATATATATACATATATATATATATATATATATATATATATATATATTGTAATTGTAATTGTGATTTATATATACACACACACATTTGAATGTTGTTCATTTGACATCTGGGTAAGCCTTTCTGTTAGAGAGTGTTGCACAATAAAACCCCATGCCTTATTCTGAAAACAGTCTTTCGATGTGCCTCATTTTATGATAGTGAAATCCCTTTCCTGGTGTTGTATTTATTGTTTCGCTATGTGCGTGCCTCCGTATGTGGGTGCGGTATTTTCTATTATTTGAGAGGGCGAAACAATACAGACAGATATATATATATATATATGTATATATGTATATATATATATATATATATGTATGTATATATGTATATATATATATATATATATATATATATATATATATACATATATATGTGTGTGTGTATGTGCAAGCAATAACAGTACACTTATAAGTAAACAAATACAACTGTTAAATGCATGAAATAAAATACAAGCAGACAATGCTGGATGTCCACTGCAAGAAACCAGAAAGATATGTACACTAAATACATCAGATGATTATAACCACTGGAGACTTGAATGTGCACACAGACACACTCACACATCACAATGCCAATACTCAAGAATAACACATCAGATGATTATAACCACTGGAGACTTGAATGTGCACACAGACACACTCACACATCACAAAGTCAATATCAAAGAAAACACATCACCTGCTGCAAACACTGCATCTTGGCCCACTCCAGACTGGGGGATCACAACCGGGGTCAAGAGACTCAGCAAACCGGGAACTGCTACACTGAAGTAGATGTGTCCGCCTCCATTCAGGTTCCAAGCAAATCCCGGTTTCCAAGTCAACAAACCCCAGTTTTATAATCTCAAAGCACTAGAAGTTTCAGAGAGGACGTCCTCTGCGCCAAGGAAACTTACTGGAGTTGGCTACTCTCCATGCAAGCGTTCCAAAGGCAAAAGAATTCTCACATATCCTTCTGCGCTCCCACATGTTCCAGCCCCTTATCTTAGTGAAGCTTACGAAAGTCTCCTACAATACAGAAAACAACCTTGAACGAGAATAGCCTAAACAACTTGAGTGATCTGGGGGCCTACCTGTGTGCGCAGAGCTCAAGCTAGACAGAGTCAGAATTCAAGATGGCATGAGGGCATGTCAAAGCTAATAGGAAGAACTTCATAATACTTCCCAATGTGCAACACAATGCACATTTGTGAACCACTGCCTATAGCACTAAACACTTCATCTACCAAAGTACATCATAATGCTCATTTGAGCACCACTGCATATAACACTGCACTCCAAGACCGAAAGTACATTTCACACCTCTCTCTCTCTCATGCTTTCAAATGCCCATCCTACACATTCTGTTCCTGGCAGGGCTGTAAGAAGCGAACACCCCCCCCCCCTGCAGCTACAAGGAGACACAAGAGAAATCTTCAAGCAAAAAGGCACATGCAGGAAACATGATGTTGTACATTCAAGCTAGGGTAAAGTAAAATACCAAAAGTCAATTAAAACAATGGTAGTTAAAGGTCATCATGTGGCCCCAATACATGGGAGTGCCTCTGGAACTACAGGGTCATCGGGAGGGAGAACTCTGAATGCCGGGTGCGGAGAGTGGGTTGTTGGCTGTAAGCTGTTGCTGATGAAGGAGCCCGGCGTTTCTCCGCAGCACCCCAGTAAGTGAGTGTGACCACAAGAAAGACTGCGGCTACGTCCAAGCCCACTCTGCTCTCCGCTCTCTTTACGGTATATGCGTGTGCGTGCTCGCAGTCAGTTGTGATGTACAAAGAGTACCCAAGGCATGTAAGTTAAATATCACTAGTGGACTGCAGAACATATGGTACCACCACTAAAGTTATAATGCAAAACATGACTGCAGGCCTGCCACCAGTAACCTGACTGATCAGGTTTAAACTGAAAATTTGACCTGTCAAAACAACACCTTTAGACAGGACTAAACCCTCCTTTTTAAATATGAATAAGCCACCCCTATGTTGACCTTAATGCCCAATAAGACATGGTATTTAAAAGTAGGACATGTGAAAGTTAATGTTGAACATGTCTTTACAGTGAAATTCCCCAAAACCTATTCCTATTGTAGCAAGGCTGGCTCCTTCCATAGGGAAATGCTGGACTACATTGTTACATTTAATAAATGCTAACTTGGGATTGTTAGCAGCTATAGAACTATTTCAAGGGCTCATTTTTATAGGCAATAGGTACTTTAAAAAAGTTACCTTTTGCCTGCCTAAAGCCTCTGGAGGCTTTCCGTAAGCATTCAATTGTCACTTGTCACCTAGCAGCTAGATAGCTTCCTTGTAGGGCGGGTCAGTGCCTGGAGGTCAATGCAACTTTAAATATTTAATTTCTTTAGGGAGAGGGCCTGGTATGTAGACTTCCTCCACGATCAAGACTGCAGCCTTGGTGACCCCCATCCCGCAGTGCCTGATGCAACTGTGTCTCACGGACTCCATGGGACAAAAATTAAGTACAGCGAAGGCCAAGCAGTCTTTCTGCTCCTGGGATGGCTAGAGCTCTAGGAGCAATGTAGGCCACCTCTGCTACCCATGTCCCTGTTTAAGGGGAGGCGGAGTGATGAGGCAACAGTACCCCTCCTGTGCTCTGCACGGGCATGGGAGGAAAGAGAATGTAACTCCTTCAGCCCGTAAGACACACAGGCAGCAGGGAGCTGGAGAGCAAGGTAGGCAGTATAGGAGTGAGCTCCCTGCTTTTCTTTTGAAAAGAAAAAAAGCAAAGAAAAGACATGTAGTGAGACCATACACACAAAAGTGAAACCAGCGACTGGAACCGCTCATGTATTATGCACTGTTTCCCAGCAGCAGAACTTTTGTTCTTGTCCTCTGGAGTGCTGGGACCCCCAGTGGTTGGTACTATGGCTTCATTTTATGTGGCCTGATGAGTGTAAAGAAAGACTCTGCCATATTTTTTTTGATTACACTGGTTTATTCAAAATATTTTGACAATGATTATTGAGAAAAATTGTAATGCTTTTCTTAATGGTAATGATTGCATTTAAATATGGTTATTGAGTCCATTGTTATAACAATGACTTCTAACATGTGATTATGTTTCTTATTAATTAGTGACCCATCGACAAAGCCAATAGACTTGCCTAATACACTGATGTGGTCACCCCTGACAAAGCCAATAGCAGTTGCGGTCGGCATGACTCACGGGTGGGGGGGGCGGGGGATCGCGCAGGGTGGGGGTCACGCGGGAGAGGTTTAATTTAAAATTAAAATAAATAAAAAGTAAACTTACGTTCGCTGGCCCGATCCCGCGTCGTCAGTCCCGCATCATCTTCTCTGGAACAGGAAACAGGCAGCCTCCATCCCCTCCCCTAAGCCAATCACAACACTGCAATGGCAGCGTTGTGATTGGTCGGGACGGCTCCTAGCCAGGTTTCTATGAGGAGGCCATTTTCTCCATGATGAAGAAAAGGCAGAGTGTGCATGACTGGTTTGGTCGGCCCCAGAGGGCCGACCAAACAGTCTGCGTCCTCAGCAGTGGGCAAGCCACTCCTCCTCTGCCCTAGAGCAGGACCGTCCACCCGCCCGCCCCCAACCAAACACTTCTGCTTCTCGCAGTGCGAGAAGCAGAAACATGAAATGGTATTTATAATACCATTTTATGTTTCTGCTTCTCGCACTGCGAGAAAGTAGTGGGGTGACGCCCCTCCGTCCACATGGAGGAGCCGCCCCTGGCCAATAGGCTTGCCTTATATTTTGATGTGGTGACCCTTTGACGAAGCCAATAGGCCTGTTTTCGCTAGAATTACACCCCCTCATATAGTGATGCTGCATCTGATATTGGTGATGGGGGGGTAGTATGATTATTGGGTCATGACCCACTAGGAGTCAAATGTAATTTGACAATATCACTAAAGGTATTTTCATCTACCTGATGTACATATTTGTAAACCAATGAGTTGTATATAGTAGTTTGTGTGTAAAAATTTACGTTTCCATTGTCAAATAAAAAGCACTAACTGGACAATAATTTATTGAGTGTTGTTGTTGTGTACTAGCAAATTAGGATTATGTGTCCACGCCACCTCCTTTGAGTAGGCCTTGGACTTCTCTGCTTACCTACCCTGAGGGAGTTAAATGCTAAAATGGGGACTTGGATCCTAGTAAAGAGATAATTGTGACCTACCGCTTGTGCAAGACTCATGTCCTGCACAACTAATAACCCAATTTCTTTCAAAGGAACTTTGCAGCTGTTCCAAGCTGAGGACCCTGACACTAGTTGGATTTTTTTAGCCTGTCAAAAACTCCAAAGTGTCTGACTTCTTGCTGGGGCACAGACATACGGTTTTGCACAACATCAAGGAGCTGGATGCTGTTTGGACTTTTTCTTATCTTAGGCTAAAACAAATCCAAAGAGTGCCTGGCTCTTTGTTGGAGTGCAGACACTGATATTGTAATGTCTACACATATGTGTGCCAACAAGTAGTGTGGACAATGTTTCAATATTTTTTTAGCCTCAGAAAAAAAACATACAGAGCCTGGCTACTTGCCGGGGCACAGAAACAAAAGCTTAGGCTGAAATGACATCACATGCCCTTTGATCTATGATGACATCATAAGTGACATCTCATAACATCACCTCTGGTAGCATTACAGGGAGTGATGTTGCGTGACCTTTGATCATATTGTCATTATAGGTAGGGGTGGGTGTAACTGGCATAATGTGCTGTAGTGTAATTATGCAAAATTACAGTGAAATTATGAAAGACTGCAGATTCGCATGAGGAGTTTAACAAGCATTTATCGCTATCTTGTTAGAGCAAAATGGACAGTGGAGTCCAAAATGGACCACACAATGCATTTTGCACTAAGAACATAGCGCTAATTGAAACAGAACATAAAGGCAAGCAGTTGCTTGCTAAATTTGCTGTTCCTGAACTTTTGTGAGAGGATCTTTGTGCCAAATAAAATTACTCATAATCATGCGAACTGGCATAATCGCATAATTTTCTGTAATTTTGCATCAAAGAGTTGTGGAGATTTCTTACTTCCATTGTAGAACTCAGTGATGTAATAGAAGTAAGAAATATCCACAACAATGAGGAGTTAAAGAAATATGTAAAAGTGAAGGATCAGTTGAGTATCCAAACGAATAAGGTCTTGAGATGCAACCGTGTTGTTCCCCTAGAATGTTGAGAGGAAAGTTAATCAAACTCGTACATGAAGGACATTTAGGGAGAAGCATGTGTAAAAGAAGATTGAGGCAAAATTTTTGGTGGCCCGAAATGGATAGAGAGGTGGAAGAGATTGTAAAAATTGTCAAGCATGTAGTAATAGTGACAAGTGTAGGGTGATCCGTCAACCTCCGCTAGGGTGTGTGTGGGTTCCTGATCGACCCTGGGAGAAGTTGGCGATGGATTTTTGGGTCCAATTGATAGATTAGGTGTAAGGAATAGATTTTTGATTGTTTTGGTAGACTACCACAAGAGTAATGTCAAATCACCAAAATTAGTCTGACTATGCTGGCTTAATTAAAATTTTAATTTTGCCCTAAGTGGGAAGGGTATGCCCAGACGTGGGTCCCGTGCTCACTACGCCACTGGAGTCAAGCTATCCTGGCTGATGAGGGCTGAAAGCCCGAAACCGGTCCTAGGATGCTTGATTCCGGTCCAGGGAAGACATGGCTTGGCAGTTCGGTCTGGACTGTTCCCATGAGGCACAGGGTCAAGACTGATTTGCATATGGCTATGTCTGAACTGGGGTGGCGTGGTGAAGCAAAATAACGATGGATTAAACCCAGATCTGTGACTGGGGGTGAATGTTTGCCAATGTGCAACATTCCGTCCATCATCTTGTGTGTTTTGCATTTTGCCCTAAGTGGGAAGGGTATGCCCAGACGTGGCTCCCGTGCTCACTACGCCACTGGAGTCAAGCTATCCTGGCTGATGAGGGCTGAAAGCCCGAAACCGGTCCTAGGATGCTTGATTCCGGTCCAGGGAAGACATGGCTTGGCAGTTCGGTCTGGACTGTTCCCATGAGGCACAGGGTCAAGACTGATTTGCATATGGCTATGTCTGAACTGGGGTGGCGTGGTGAAGCAAAATAACGATGGATTAAACCCAGATCTGTGACTGGGGGTGAATGTTTGCCAATGTGCAACATTCCGTCCATCATCTTGTGTGTTTTTAATTAAAATTTTGCCCAGACCTTATCATAGGTAGCAACATGACCAAAGTTTTTTTTTTTAAAAGTACAATAAGACTAAAGTTAAAACCAGGTCTGATAAAATAGCAAAAACGTTATAATATGTGTAATAACTAAAAAAGGCACAAGTCTGTTTTAGTTATTACACATATTCCAAAACGGCTGCAATCATAATAGGGATGAAGCCATCACAAACCCAGGGGTAGCCATCGTTTGCCAGATGGCCATTCTATGCTGCCCAATTACAAACCCCAATGTCCAATTACTGCCTTTAATATCAGCCGCAGCACCACATAAAAAGGCACAGCAATGATTTAAAGCCACAAAGATCAGCCACAGCATTGGCTAGAGCAGTGCAGGCTTCAATCATACTCATAGACCTCTACTAGGAGTGTTTGAGGGGGATTCTCCCCTGAGAAAATGTTGACAAAATGGGGTCAAATTCAAATAAATCGGCTCAAAAGCCATTGGTACTCCAAGCCAATGTAGCCTTTGTGTCCCAGGAGGTGACCTCATTTTTTCAAACTGTGCAGTGATTGCACCCTATGTCAATGAGTACCCCCAATATGAAATGCGTGCACCCCTTATGCCAAGATTGTCATACAGTATGCCAGTGCCCGACCTTTGCCGAGAATTATACAAGTGACAAAATTTGTTATTTTCATTCACACTCCTCATGCTCACACACATACTGTCGCTCACAATAAAGTTAACTGTTAAATAAATGCACAGGCCAGCAAAGATTATGTTAACATGTTTATAAAGTGTTTCCGCACAGAGAGACTCCCTATTTCAGCATTGCCAGTTCTATGAAGCTGATTCGTTCCTGGTTGATTACAGTGAAGTTGACACAATGGGGCCGATTCCGATTCAGGCCGGAAAACGTACCGACCGACTCTGTACGGGAATGTAGTCCGACCGACACGTACCGGCGCTGTCCGATCCGCGTAGTACGATGCTATGCATGTGGATTACGACCGACAAGTACGGAACACAAGCCGAACGACCAAAACGCACGGAAAGCAGCTATTCGGCCGGAAAATCTACGCGAATCGAACCGACGACACGCACCAGGAATGAACCCGACAGATACGTACCCGCGAACTCCAACCCGCGCAGTACGATGCAATGCGTGTAAAACCAGACCGAGTCGCACGGAGCTCAAGCCGTACGACCGACACGCATAGAAAACAGGGAGCCGAAGCAACCGAATACTCCGCGACCGACGCGTACGCCGCACATGAAACCCAGCAGAAAGACAGCGTGAAAGACTCGGAAAAGCTCGCACGAGACAACTGCAGCATCCTACTCGGTCAGAAGAACGTCTCCTACATGCCCAAAAAATACAAAGGAAAAAATACAAAAAAAAGGGCCAAACAAGCAATGACAAAGTCAATAAATACTGGGGAAAAAACATGGAACAAAGACACACCCACAACTCCACCCATATAAAGGCCACAAATCCCTACCATGATCCTTTGCAAATTCAACAGACCTGCCAGCACAGAACACCATCATACAGCAACCACAGACACACTCACAACTCATCCATCACACAAGCCACACACCATTAGCACCTCCATAATAGCACCCTCACATACACCCAGCAAAACTGACACTCACCCACCCTCACTTGCACACTCACACACACATCAATCCCCACCACCACCCATCACCATGCCCCCAAAGAAGAATCCAAAGTTCCTAGACAGTGAATTGGAAGTCCTGGTAGATGAAATCCTCAGGGTAGAGCCACAGTTGTTTGGTACATTGGTCCAACAGACCCCCATGTTGCAGAAAACCAAGATGTGGGAGAGGATCGTCGACAGGGTGAACGCACAATCACCATGTTTGCGCACAAAGGAAGACATCCAGAACAGGTGGTATGATGTGCGCAGGAGGGTCAAGGACCTACTCAAGAAGGATTACACCTTGAGTCATCGCACCGGCTGTGGCCCTCCTGCCAAACCAGTATACCTCAGGTCCTGGGAGGAGAAGGTGCGGACAATCCTACCACCAGAGAGCGTACATGGACTATCAAACATCCCAGAGCCTGGTGAGTACACAACCAATATACCCAATATTGTGTGACAATACACACACATCACTGTCAAGGGGATAGTGAAACCATGCACCGTTAGCAAAGCCACAGTAACCAAAAGATAATCATCCCAAGATGTGTATGCTAGTCAGACAAACACAATACCTGCCATCTCATAGTGATATGTAACTGTGTCATGACATGTACAAACCTAACAACAAATAGAGCAATGCAGTAAACACTGTCAGACATTTTGCCACCACTAGAACACCACCTCACAGGGAAGCTGACTGAAAGGAAGGAATTGTGTATATGCTGGTGAAGTGAGTGTAGCCAATAGCATGATGGGAGTTGTAGTCACAGATATTGGTCACCCTCACAATTGGCCCATCAACACCACTCTGAACCATGCTCACATCACAGGGAGTGGAAAAGAACTGACAAGATGGCTGACACTGGGTACTGCTGTGGGGAGGACAAGCCCCTGCTGGGTGTTGTGCTCAAAACAACAGCAGGACACCACTGCCTGACATCCTGAAAGCCAACTTGCACTCCCTGCAATGGAAGCACGTTCCATGGTGGGATATCTGGCTGGGTGGGAAGGAGGACTGACAGCTCTGACCATAGTTACCAGCAGCTTTTCTCACACACCCCCTTAACAACAACTCCACACAACTCACCTGGGAGAATGCATTGCCTCACACTCAAATTAAATATCCCACAAAGAACTACCACACTGGGTTATGCTGTGTGAAGACAGGGACACTTTTGGGACTTGTAGCCAAACAAACGCCAGGACAACACTGTCAGCCATCCTGTCAGCACAGGCACACTACCCCACAGGGAAGCAGAGTCAAAAGGAAGGAAGTATGTGCATGCTGGGAAGGGGGGTGTAGGCAATAGCATGATGGGAGTGGTAGTCACAGCTCAACATCCCCCACCCACATGGCCCAGCAAGCTCACACTGAAGCATGCACACCTCACAGGGAGTGAAAAGCCACTTCAAAGATGTCTGACAATGGTGCTCTGTTGTGGGGAGCACAAAGCCCTGCTGGGAACTGTGCACCAACCAACAGCAGGACACCACTGACTGACATCCTGACAACCAACTTGCACTTCCTGAAATGGAAGCACGTTTCATGGTGGGATGTCTGGCCTGGGGGAGGAGGAGTGCCAGCTCCGACTACAGCTACCAGCAGGCCCTACACACACACCACTTCCACTAACTCCAAACAACACACCTGGGACCGTGCTCTACAAGAGAGTGAGTGAAAAGCCACTTCCAAGATGTCTGACACTGGCCTCAGCTGTGGGGAGCACAAGGCCCTGCCCGGAACTGTGCACCAACAAACAACAGGAACACACTGTCAGCCATCTTGCCATTGCTGTCACACTCACACACAGTGAAGTCGACTCAAAAGGAAGGAAGTATGGGCATGCTGGGAAGGGGGGTGTCAGCAATAGCATGATGGGAGTGGTAGTCACAGCTCAACATCCCCCACCCACATGGCCCGGCAAGCTCACACTGAAGCATGCACACCTCACAGGGAGTGAAAAGCCACTTCAAAGATGTCTGACAATGGTGCTCTGTTGTGGGGAGCACAAGGCCCTGCTGGGAACTGTGCACCAACCAACAGCAGGACACCACTGACTGACATCCTGAGAGTGAACCTGCACCCACTGCAAGGGTGGCATGCTTCGTGGTGGGATAACTGGGCTGGGGGGAGTAGGAGGTCCGGATGTCAACCAAATACCACCAATGCTGGCCATACACACACCTACTCTGCAAAAACACATTGCACACGTGGGACCAGTCACTCCCAAAGTAAAAGCCCTGGCAAGATGGCTGACACATGGGCATGAGAAATGATGTGCCTGCAATTCACACCCATGCACTGGCCAACCCAAACACGTACACACTCACAGCCATTGCAACTCTATGTTTACACACACTGTCAGGGGATGCAGTGTCCATGGGTGCCCCCTGGCCTGGCTGTGAAGGTGGGTCTTGCAGATGACAACTGTGGTGAATCAGACATACTACATAGCACAAAAGACACAGGAAGTCACAGAGACATCAATGACAGGCAACACCTGACAGTGAATGCAATGGACACACCAATATACCGGACACTGTACCATGGTGTCAGTCACACAAGTTGCGGTTGTGAGCTGCATTCCACTCCCACATCGTTCGGCAACATATGCATGCTTCACACAACACACCACTCACTGTCATAGACATTGTAGACACAAGCACCAACCTGGACTGCATTTGAGGAGACCTGCTACTCACAGCAGCAGAACTGCAACACACACCACTGGCCATCACTGTCATGAGAATGGAAAAGCCAGAGAGCTCCCGTGCCCAATCCTTATCACCATGGAGGACATTGACAAGATTAATCACGTTTGCACATACAAAACTCAACAACATCATTAGCTACGTTAACAACATCACTTGTATGAAATGAGACGTGAACTAGGAACCCAGACAACAACACAGATACTCCCAAGAGATCCCAGGCATACCAGACTGTGACCATGTTGTCCAGACACACCAATGTGACGCACAAAGACTGGCAAAAACTGCCACCACACATGGCCCAATCTTGAAAGATATCCTAAGTGGAATTGCACGTATGTCCCTGTTAAAGGACAAATGTGGACAAGGATGACACACCTGTGTCAGGCACGTGATGGCCCTTGGAGTAGCAATGGCCATGTACAGCCAATCAATACATGAGCTGGTCATGCACACACCTCAACATTCACATTGAAATGCTTCAGGTTGGCAGGACAATGTGCTACACCAATATCAACCTCTGGCTGTGACAACTTAGGACAATGCAATGTACAGGCACGCATCCAGATGTACAGTCACAACTGTCATGTGTTTGAACCATTGATGCCTGTAGAAACATAACATACATTGTGTGTCTCTTCCAAACACAGGTGATGATGGGGACACAGCAGCAGATGATGAGGAGTCCCTGTCCCAGGCTCCGGTGGCCCCTGAGCTCTCTGGTGTGGAACAGCCTCTGCCCTCCTCGGATGGCGAAGACCTACCTGGCCCCTCCGGTGTGAGTCATCATGCAGCACCAGCAGGACCACCATCTGCACCCCCTGCACCCACTCCTCCAACATCTGCCAACACACAGACCACCCCCGCCGACACGGACAGACCAAGGACACTGAATGACAACAGCACAGGGACCCCGGCCCCCCGGGAAGCAAAGGACAACAACCCCAGTACCAACCCCCAAGGGGGCCTAGGGTCACCTGTGCGTGCCACCGCAGGTCCCGCCCGTGTGGCCAGGGGTGGTGGGAGAGGTGGTAGGCAGAGGTCGCTGTTTGCAGAGGGGTCTGGACTGCATGATGACCCACAACTGGTACGCATTGCAGATGCATTCCAGAATAGCACCGGAGAGGTCAGCCAGGTAGTGGGGATCCTCAAGGACATTCAACAGCAGCAGGCTGCCCATCATGCCCGCTTGGACTCCCACACGTCCCGTGTGGAGACACACATGTCTCGCATGGAGTCCAAGTGGGACACATTGGAAGAACTGACAGCGGTGCAGAGGGACATATTGACATGCCTCCGCCAGATTAGCACCAACATGTCCACACCTCCCTGTGTGCCCACAACATCTGGTGCCGCAACAACTGCAACTGCCACAGGGAGGGAGGATGACTCTGGTGGAGAGTCCTCTGCACCGCAGCCGCCTGCACGTGAGGGTCCCCCCCAGAAAGAAGAGGGGTCGTCCGAGGAAGGACAACTGAGAGGCAGATGGCCATGTACATCCCCCATGAACCCAACACCTGTTCTGGAAATTATCCTTTGTGTGCAAACTGTTCACCCTGTCGAATGCAACCCAACTCTCCCACATGACATGGGGAGTTTAAGTTGGACTAATGTATCAGATGACTGTGCACTTTACTCAGGACATTTCTGCTACCAACACTTCCAACTCATCTGGGAACTTTGGATTCCAATCCCAATGTACAGCACCCACCATCCTGTGCACTATCCTTACACATGTATGTAAATAAACTCACTAATACACCATACTTGCCTCTGCTGTGATTCCAACTTGGTTTTTGTCATGGAGATGATGATCTGCTAAATGACACTGTGCATGCTAACTGCTACAGCAATTTCAACACCGTCATGTGAGTCATGGCGACGTGACACATATGAGGGAGACACACCACTAGGGCAACACAACACATACACACCAGGGCCATCTGACTCATCGCCTACACCAGGGGTCTTCAAACTGTGGGGCGCGACCCCCAGGGGGGCCGTGGAGCGATGCAAAGGGGGTCGCGCCTTCCCAGTCACACTTCTGCCGAGGCCCAAGGGCTTCAGCCCCCCCTCTTCCCCCGTCCTGCGTCTCCGCCCGGGCTGCTGCAGTGCAACTCGAGCTGCTGGGGGCTCAGCTGGGCAGTGTCTGGAGTCTTATCTCCGGCACGCCCGAGTTTTCACAGGTCTTTAAAGACCATTTGCATATTTACATGCCTTTGTAAACTGGTTACAGAGGCTTAGTTTTTTTCCTGGTTCCAGTACTCCCTGGGCCCCCACTCTGCCTATTCCTTACATTTGTATTTTACATTTACTGCTGCAGTGTGAGAATGCATTTCATGAAAAGGAATATAAAGTAGGGTTGCCAAAAGAACAAGCATTGGCATAGCCAATAGGTCTCACGCCTTTGGGACCTTATAAGTGTTTAGCCATGCAACAATTGTGCTGCATAACTGACACCTGGTTAAACACATATACGGTCCCAAAGGCGAGACCTATTAGCCAATAGGTCTCGCCTTTGGGGCCTTATAAGTGTTTAGGCAGAGCTATTGGTTTTGCCAATGTTTTAAGAGCATTGTGGCTGCTGTGCAGCATGTTGAAAAGTTATAATAAAAAAGACTTATAAGCATTTTTGTTACTTTATATATAACTAAGACGACATTATGTACAACTGAATGACCCAATTAAAAAAGAACATAAGAAAGGTCTTGTCGTTTATTTTGTCGTTGCAATGTTGGCAACTTCTTCCTGCCTATTCTAATGTTGAGGTGGTGCTTAGTGATGCTGTGGTGGTGCTGAGTGGTGTTGAGGTGGTGCTTAGTGATGCTGAGGTGGTGCTGTGGTGGTGCTGAGTGATGCTGTGGTGGTGCTGAGTGATGCTGTGGTGGTGCTGAGTGATGCTGTGGTGGTGCTGAGTGATGCTGTGGTGGTGCTGAGTGATGCTGGGGTGGTGCTGGGGTGGTGCTGTGGTGGTGCTGAGTGGTGATGTGGTGGTGCTGTGGTGATGCTGAGTGATGCTGTGGTGGTGCTGAGTAGTGCTGTGGTGGTGCTGTGATGCTGTGGTGGTGCTGAGTGATGCTGTGGTGGTGCTGAGTGGTGTTGTGGTGGTGCTTAGTGATGCTGTTGTGGTGCTTAGTGGTGCTGAGTGGTGGTGTGGTGGTGCTGAGTGGGGCTGTGGTGATGCTGAGTGATGCTGTGGTGGTGCTGAGTGGTGATGTGGTGGTGCTGAGTGATGCTGTGGTGGTGCTGAGTGATGCTGTGGTGGTGCTGTGGTGGTGCTGAGTGGTGGTGTGGTGGTGCTGAGTGGTGGTGTGGTGGTGCTGAGTGATGCTGTGGTGATGCTGAGTGATGCTGTGGTAGTGCTGAGTGATGCTGTGGTGGTGCTGAGTGATACTGTGGTGGTGCTTAGTGATACTGTGGTGGTGCTTAGTGATGCTGTGGTCGTGCTTAGTGATGCTGTGGTGGTACTTAGTGATGCTGTGGTGGTGCTGAGTGATACTGTGGTGGTGCTGAGTGGTGCTGTGGTGGTGCTGAGTGATGCTGTGGTGATGCTGAGTGATGCTGTGATGCTGAGTGATGCTGTGGTAGTGCTGTGGTGGTGCTGAGCGATGCTGTGGTGGTGCTGAGTGATGCTGTGGTGGTGCAGAGTGATGCTGTGGTGGTGCAGAGTGATGCTGTGGTGGTGCAGAGTGATGCTGTGGTGGTGCAGAGTGATGCTGAGGTGGTGCAGAGTGATGCTGTGGTGGTGCAGAGTGATGCTGTGGTGGTGCAGAGTGATGCTGTGGTGGTGCTGAGTGGTGCTGTTGTGATGCTGTGGTGGTGCAGAGTGGTGCTGTGGTGGTGCTGAGTGGTGCTGTGGTGGTGCTGAGTGGTGCTGTGGTGATGCTGAGTGATGCTGTGGTGGTGCTGTGCTGAGTGATGCTGTGGTGGTGCTGAGTGGTGGTGTGGTGGTGCTGAGTGATGCTGTGGTGGTGCTGTGGTGGTGCTGAGTGGTGCTGAGTGGTGCTGTGGTGGTGCTGAGTGGTGCTGTTGTGATGCTGTGGTGGTGCTGTTGTGATGCTGTGGTGGTGCTGAGTGATGCTGTGGTGGTGCTGAGTGGTGCTGTGGTGGTGCTGAGTGATGCTGTGGTGGTGCTGAGTGATGCTGTGGTGGTGCTGAGTGATGCTGTGGTGGTGCTGAGTGATGCTGTGGTGGTGCTGAGTGGTGTTGTGTTGGTGCTGAGTGAGGCTGTGCTGGCTCTGATTGATGCTGTGGTTGCGCTGAGTGATGCTGTGGTGTTGCCGAGTGAGAGATAGAGTGAAGATATAATGCCCAATTAGAGAGGGTGGTGAGAGAGAAAGGGTGTACATAGAATAAAGAGTGGAGCGGGATAGAGAGAGAGAAAGAAGGGGAGAGAGAGTGAATGAAGGAGTTTGAAAGAGAAACAGATAAAGGGGTGAGAGAGAATGAAAGGCTAAAAAAAATAGAGAGGGGAGAGTTAATTAAGTAGAGAGAGAATTAGAGAGGGGAGAGAGAGAGAAGGAGAGAGACAATAAGAGTGGGGGTGTGGAGTTTAAATAGAGTGAAGAAGTGACGCTGAAAAAGTAACCTTAAATATAGCTTTGTGCTTTGCGCGAATAAATATTTTTTTAAAACTGTGAGAGACAAAAATACTGGTAATTAGGCTGTGACTCCCAATATAAAACAAATAGCGATATAAGGTGAAATCAACCCACCGAAGCAATATTTCTAACTAGACAAAAAAAAGCTTGCATTTCAATGCTAATCGCTGTTGTTTTTCATGTGACTGTAGTCCAGGGCCCTCAGTTGGTAATGTGAGCTGCTGCTGCTGCGATTGAAACATCAGAGTCCAGAGAGTTAATGAGCCATGACGAGGAAATGAGGAAGAGATAGGAAACAACAGATGGCAGCTGCGCGTGCACGCCATCGTGAACTCAAGCTGGTCGCCAGCCGAAAGCCAGTGTTTGCACTTCCAAAACCCGCTTACTAAAACTCTCGGCCAGACAAGCGCTGGTGCAGGCCGAGACCTAAAAATGCCTGCCGTGTTTTGTTTAAAGAGCCTGCAAAGACCTCCTCTTGACACTAAATAGACTTATAAATAAAAAAGTATGTATGCATTCGTTATGTGACTTTTCTGTCTTTGTTCTCTTTAATTATCAGTCATGGATCATTGAGGCAGCCCTAGAACACAATTAAAAGTGCTTTCTATTTATATTTGCTGTTCGTAGTATGCACAGATAAGTGCTTAAAATACAGCTTTAGGTGACTGCTTATTTTTGTACCGACTGGGCCATCAAAATAATCTGCTGGCAACCCTAATCATAAGACTGGAAGTTTGTTGCAGGATCAGCACATTATTTATTTCCTCGATCCCCGATTAATGCCATAATAGCAATAGTTTAACTTAGATCTTAAACCCTACGCCGCCGTCCATAACATGCTGAGTTACTTCAAGTGTCTGGGAATGCACTCTGCATTCAGACAACTCACTCGTCATTCTCGCCCTTCACTTTCACGCTCACCCTGCATTCACAGCGATCACAATGCACTCACACCATTCACCCGCTCACCCTGCACTCACAGTGATCACTCTGCACTCACAATGCACTTGCGCTGTTCATCCTATACCTCACCCTGCAGCCACACGAGTACACTACTCATCCTGCACTCATGTGACACCTCACTCACCTGTCCCCCTCACTGCTCAATATGCAACTCATTCAAACAAGCCCATCAGTAATCATACACTCATTCGTCCCATTCTGAACTTGCATCCGCACCTAAATTCATAAGCCAACTCACTCACCCTGCAGTCACTCCTCTTACCCTACTCTCACACTGTTGCATCGCTCACCGTGCACTCACATGGGCACTCTTGTCACCCACACAGTGCAGAGGGTTAACGTTCCTGCTACAAAGAATATGTACCATGCAGATCACAGAAATGAGTGTGAGTAAACTATGAGTAGCGCTATAAAAAATGAAATGTTTGTCAGAAAAGTGCTATAGAGAGATGAGGTGAATTGTTGGTGAGTGGCAGTGAAGGAATTCATGGAGAAGGAGGAAACGGGGGTGGGGCACCAAAAAGACTGTTGCACCGTGTGCGACCAGTGTTAGGACCAGCCCTGGCTGGGAGTGTTAAAGGTGAAGTGAGAGGTTGAATGGGGAGAGTTCAGAAGTTGTAAAAAGGGGTGAAATAAAATGGCCTGCAAAGTGAGAGAGGGATCCGGGCTTAGGAGAGGACAGAGGGATGGAAGGGAGGGGGTGAGAGGAAAGCTGCATGGGTAAACTGCTTAACTCTGCACAAAACCGCCAGGGTTTTAAGGGACCCCTGCTTCTCCCGGCCAGGGCCAAGTGAGCTTCTAATGTGGCAGCACGTATTCCTGCGGAGTGGAAGGCCCTTCACAAAGGTTGACTAGAAATCTTTCTGATGTTAATTGCTGTATTTTGGTTATACACTGGTACTGATGGGGTGAAATCTTTCCTCAGTGTTACTGTGTACGCGGCATCACATAACATCATTTACCTTTTCTTCCCTCACAATTTAGTCAAGCCTGTCACGTAATTTGGTCCTCACCTGCCTCATAATTCCAGTAGCCCTGCCTACAAGTTTAGAAATTTTTGTCAGGAGGGGGTCCTTATGCCTCAAAATGTTGACAGGGGGGTCTCGGCATCCAAAAGTTTGAAGACCTCTGGCCTACACTGATGTTGCCAGGAAATACAGGGGAATGCACAGACACCACACCTATTCAGAGTCTGTGTTAACTAGCCCACAGGTGCAGTAAGCAAATGTCAGTCAGATGTGTGACCACAGACAACGCACATCCCAAAGTGAAGCACAGGTTTATTACACATTTGCAACATGTTGTTTCCACTACAGATGCAAGGTAATCCCACGTGGCAGTGGCCACACAGTCACCAAGTGTTGAAGAAATAAAGTCCAGAGGTGTGTGGCACTTCACCTGTAGGGAAACGACTGCTTCCACCCTGGAAGTTGAATCATGGTGTCGGGGGATCAGAGTTGACCAAACAACTCAGAAAGTACCCTGTGAAGGACAGAGATGACACACAGTTAAAAGCACTGAAGAACAGGACAGAACTGCAATACTCATGCCCAATACATGTCACAAGATACCTACACAAAACCAAGTTACCATGTCAACACTGTTGGGGAGTACAGACTACCTGTAGGGACACATCGCTGCACGCATCCAGTCAAGTAGCACATGGCCACACTCAAACAGCAACAGAGCACCACCAACACATATCATGCAAACTCAAATCATTGACATAACATCTCTGTATACTCACATTCAGCTGAAGTTGTTGATGAGCTGTGTGCGGACATCACCCTCATCATCATCATCATCACTGGCATCGTGGCCCAGGCCAGGATCCTCCACAGGTGGCGGATGTTGGTCATCATCATCAAGGATGAGAGGCAACTCCTTCCGCACTGCCAGGTTGTGTAGCATGCAGCAGACGATGAAAATCTTGCACACCTTTGCAGGGGCATATGGGAGGGCCCCTCCTGTCTTGTCCAGGCAGCGAAAGCGGCTCTTCAGGAGACCAAATGTCCGCTCGATCACTCTCCTGGTCTGACCATGTGCCTCATTGTAGCGCATCTGGCTGGTGTCACAGGGTTCCTGAGGGGTGTCAGCAACCACGGCATGTTGGGGTATCTGGAGTCACCTACATACAGACAATTGCACATTAGCTGAGTTGGAAAAGAGGGTGGAATACAACATTGCAGAACACACACAATGGTACAAAGTCAGTACACACCGACAAGCCAGGCACGCTGGTTCTGCATCTGTGACATCATCCTCGGGATGCGACTACTCCTCATTACGTAGGCATCGTGTGCAGAACCGGGGAAACGTGCACACACATGTGAGATGCTCATATCTGCAAGACATACCACCAGAGCATTGATAGAATGGAAATGTTTCCTGTTCCTGTATGCCTGCTCATGTGCCTGTGGTGGTACCAAAGCCACATGTGTCCCATCAATGGAGCCGATGACATGTGGCATCCTCCCCAGGGCATAGAAGTCACTCTTGATGTCAGTGATTTGTTGACGTTTAGGGAAATAGATGTACTGGTTCAAGTATGTTAACATTGCCTCCAAAACATCGCGTAGCACACGGCTGAACATGGTCTGTGACATACCACCAGCAGACGC